>JAPPVO010000014.1:123612551-124337565 GCA_030407325.1 Camellia japonica | reverse complement strand
CTAGAGGCTAGAGGCCGCCGGCTGGTTTTTGTTTCCACCGGCAATATATATTGTCGGCCGGCACTCTTTGTTGCCGGTCGGCCATCAATTTTGTCAAAATGACACTTTTGGCTGGCCGAGTACTGTTCAGCTGCTTTTGAAGATATTTTAAAACAGATGTACTGCATTTTGTTCCCCTCCATACACGTGTATGGAGGAATGGACCCCTTGTTAGCTTACCTTGTAAGCTTTACAAGATTGGCTCCTCTATAAGAGGAGCCCTCCCCCCTTGGCTTTAGGGTTGGCTTTTTGATTAGAAAACATCTTGAGAGGAGCTCTGGTTTTAGCTTTAGGACTTGTATCTATCCTATATCTATATCTTCCTCTCTTTGTAGTCTTGTGTGTGTTTTGTCTCACTATTGCACACAAACACATAGTCTTTCACCTTTTCTTGGTTTCTTGAAGGACCAGAGCTTGTTCTTGCTGTTCTTGGCTGGATTGGAGCTCAAGGAAGCAACAAAATCATCATTTGTGAAGAGGTCTACAAGCGTAACAAAACTAGCCCCTTTTTTCCCTTTTTTTACATAGCTTGTTAGCCTATCTTCGAACTGTTTTTGTGCTTAGTGTATAACATAAAAAAGTTCTGTTTTTCAGCCCCCTTGATTGTTTGTTAAGGGTGTTTTGTGGTTTGGAGGAGTTTGACCCCTCTTAAGCTTTGTTAGGCTCCTTTTTGTGCTATTTTGTGCAAGTTTCGGGACTTTGGGGTTTGGGCCTCTTCACCACTGAAATCTTGAGGGATTTCAGTGGTGAAGGTGGTGCCTTAAAGTCTCAAAAAGGGGAGGGCCACCCCCTCTCCTTGTTGTCCTTGAAAAGGACCAATTTTGGCCTCTTGAGGGAGCATTATGTTTAAAGGTTTGTTGATCATGCCATGGCTGTATTTTATGCTTATATTGTCATGATTTAACTTTGTATTAAGTTGGTTTTGGTACACCATGCATGCTTAGCATACCTACCATGTAATGCCTTGTTATTACCTTAATATGCCTTAGGTTGTTAGCCTTTGTTCTAGCATGATTTAGTTTTAACCTTGTGAAGGTTTTGTGCTTATTTTGCCACGTTTTAGGTCTGTCCATGTTTGTTTGAGTCGATCTTGGCATGCATTACATAGTTCCTTTGTACTATGGCTTGTATGCTTCAAGTATGTGAATGTGTAGCATGTGTTGCTTGCATCATTTTGATGGTTTGGAACCACCCTACATGTTATTTCAGTCCCTAAGACATGCTTGTATGCTTGCCTTGGTTGCCTCTTTGTTGCCTCTTGAGCATGTGTTATATGCTTCTTGAAAGAGCACTCATGCATGCCTTCATATTTGAGCCACTTAGATGCCATCTAAGTGGTCCCTTGGCCTTGTTTTAACATGCTAAAAATCTGTTTTTAGTTGTTTAGTGCATGCCATGTTTGTTATGCTAAGTGTGCTTCAAAGCTTCATTACCTTGCTTCAAGTACTTGGACCATGCTTGCATGCTAATGTTTGCTTCATTTGAGTTGGTTTGGCACCACATTCTAGCATGATTTTTAGAGCTTATATTGCATGCTAATTGTCCATGATAGCCCCTTTCAAGTCTGCTTGAAAGTTGCTTGTTTAATGCTTAAAGTTTGGACCATCACATGTGCATGTGTGCATGTGTGTTTAGCCTTCATTTTTGGGCATTTTGGCCACTATTTTAGGCCTATTTAGAGCCGCCTAAATCATGTTTAAGTCCACCTTTTCATTAGTTTGCATTGCCTCATGTTTGCTTATATGCTTGCATAAGTGCCTTGCCATGCCATGTTGCATCCTTAGCTTGCATGCCTAGGTTGCATTGCATCTTGCATGCATGCCTTGTTCCTTGATTTGGTGATAGGAATTGGGCCTTGTTTTGTTTGATTGGTTTGCATTTCATTTGACATGAAAGTGCACACTTGATTCTTTAGGCCATCATGCATGGAAATGCGTGATTGGTGGCCCGAGAATCGAGGCACATACCCCTTTGAGTCACAAACATGATAAGGGGCATGATTGGTGCATATATTGTTTGAATTGTATTGCCATACAAGTTTTGCCCTCTGCTGCTATGAGTTGCAGGTTCTGCAGACATTGTTTGCCGACCGGCAACATTTGGTGCCGGCCGGCAGTAAGTCATCAGCCGATGGATTCATTTTGTGCCGATGGCCACATCCTATTGCCGGTGGTAATTTTACTCTGCCGGTGGTATCCCCCAGTGTCCTGAGAGGCATTCCTGAGACTTTGGCAGTTTTCAGAGGAGCAAAGCAGGAAAACAGAGGCAGACTATGCATGGCAGTGCAATTCCGAGCAAGTCCCGAGCATGCGCTGCATCTGACCCGCTTCCCGAGGGCTTTACTGTTTCAATTAGATTAATTAATTTGTTTAGTTAATTTAATTGATCTGTAATATTTAATTAGTTTGCGTAGTTAATTAATTTGTATATTCTTTTGATCCCTCCGGGCGAGGGCAAATCTGTAATAAGCGTGTGTGAGTGGTGTGCATGTCTTCCAACCCCCACTTCTTTCTTCCCTTTTATTTACCTGCTTATGATGGTAGATTAGGGCACGTTTATTTTAGCATACCTTATGCTATGCATGCGTGTATCCATGCATTTGTTGACATGCACCGGGCTCGGTACATCATGCTAATTGCATTTGTACTTCAAATCTAACTTGAATACGTGTACCGAATGATTGCATTTCACATGCCATTTTAGGGTTAGCCAGGCCTATCCTAATCACATTCTGTATGCGATGCATTAGTCACTCTAACATGAACTAGGGCATGCATGTTTGCTAACTAGTTTACTGTTTTGGCATGGAGTACAATGTAAGTATTTATGCTTTAGCATATCGCATGAGTGTGAATGTTGCCATGACAGTATGCTTACCATGAGGCTAAGTGCTTATGTGACGACCCTGAATTTTTTTTCCCTCCACTCGAGCGGAAGAGTTAACGCTCAAGCGGACTTTTGGGGTTCCCAGCAATTTCGCAAACGGCGTGAGATTCTGCAAGTCGTGAATCTCCGCTCGAGCGGACTGCTTTATTGGTCTGTGAGCGCTCGAGCGGGTGAGGTGACGCTCGAGCGTGGAAAGTAAGATTGTCCTTGGTATTTTATTAGTGCACTTAGAACCTTCTTATGTTATTTTGGAGTATGGGTTGAGGTGGTACAATGAAGGTAAAGTAGGATGGAACCAAAAGCTTTAATTTGAATGACTCATCTACGATCAGCCGCCACTCTATTGCCCTTTTCTTTTCCAGAATTTGAATTTGGATGTGAGGTTAGAACCATTGGAAAGCTTAATTCCGGGGCTTCAATTTGGATACAAGAACGACCTAAAACGGAGTCCGGATGGGAGAGTTATACCTGTTCAAAGTTTCGAAATCTGTGCTGAAAACGGGTACGCTCGAGCGGGAATTCCTTCGCTCGAGCGAGAATTACGGGGCAGCAGCTTAAAACGGGATTTTTTGGATCATTTCTCACATTTTCCTTTTCCCCTCTTCATCCCCCTCCCCTAGGTCCGAAAACCCTAGGTTCTTAATCTCCAAAACCTTCCATTTCTCTTAGTTTTGATCAAGATCATCCATCAAAAAGTGAAGAAACATGAAGATTATTATGTTCTACCAATTGGAATTTCGGGATTTTGGAGGATTCTTCTCAATCCTTGCTCCTTTGGTTGATTCTTGAGGTAGGAGCCCTTATTCCCTTTCAATATTTGCATTCATGGTTGAATTTGTGATATTTTGTGTATATAAAAATATAATCTATAATTTGAGCATAATATGTCCAACTTGAGATTTGGGGGTTTCGAATTTATCATGTTGGTGATATAATTGATGGGTTAAAATGATAGATTATGAATCCTAGGTGTATACTCAATGGGAAAATTGGAATAGAAAATGATAGGTTCATAAGTTTGACTTTTCTTTACATTTCAATATTTTTTCTTGAAACCCTAGGTTAATTAAGAATGATAACCAAAGATTTGGCCCAAATTGGAAGTAGAATAATAAAATTGAGGTATTGAATTGTGTGTGTTGAAGTTTAATTTGAATTTGGAAATGTTTGAAAATTATGTTAAAATTTGCGAATGAACGTTGTTTTGAGCAGTGTAAATCATGTTAAATGAGAAAGGAAATTAGGGGATATGAATTAGAGAATTAATGTGTGACTTTGTATGTATGTAGGACACGCTTCGGGAGGAATAAATGCTCCACTAAAACATTGTGAGTAGTAGTACTGTGGTAGTCCGTTTAATTACTGTTAATGATTATTATGGTTAACGTTCTGTTCCTTACAAGTAAGTATGTTAATAATATATTGATTGGAAATCTAAAGGTCTTATTGAGCAGTACATTTTGTATACTGTTGACAAGAATACTAACATTCTGTTATTTGCAAGATAGCTATAGTGGTTCATGATGAACAAGTGGAATGTATGAGCATTACGGAAGTATGGTATCCACGTATCTCTGGACTCATACAATTTGTATACTTACCTTTCATTAATAATTATCAGAACGTTCAGTTAAACGTAAGTTAACTACGTTAACTTCTATGAATGATGCAATGGTTACCATTAGCACTCTCTTAATTGCAAGCTAACTACGTTAATGTATATGAACGATTAGACGATTGTGTATACTTTTGCATGCTATCGATTATTAGCTTAAGTGAACTACGTCAGAGGATTTATGTTTATTCTTAAAAGATCGGCTTCTATGTAAATATGAGGGTATACTGTTTGTTACTAATGAACCACAGGCCATTCAATTACAAGTTATCAAGTAAGTGTGGTCACCTTCGAAAAATCAGAACAAGTGGAAAGAGCTATGTATACCCATATGAACTTGAAGTTATTTTGTTGTGTTACATATGAACTGATATTCAGAATCTACGACACCAACACAAAGATTTAACATCATTATGTGACCCACATGAGAATGAGAATTATTCTCCCTTTGTTAAGTGAACGATAATGACAAGATATGACAAGAAATACTCCTTATAAATGTACCATGTAGAATTAAGTATGATTACTGATTTTGTTTATGATTCAAGCTTAATGACTATGCATGACTTTGTTTCCGTTTATATATGACATGATATGTGTGGTTTGGTCTGTAAAACCTATGAATTACTGGTATGGAGCAAAGTGCTGTACGGAACTAAGTGCTGCAATGCGAGTCACCTCTAGAATCCGTACGAGCCACCTCTTGAGTCCATACATATGTGAACTAGGCTTAAAGCCGATATGAAAGTTATGAGGCCTATGGCCGTTATGTGAAAGATACAATATGTCAAATTATGAAAGATATAATTTGTGAAGATATGAAAGGCATAACCTTGTGAATTTATGAACTTATGGAAACATCCAAAGAGTATATGAAGTTATGAATGCTATGTGAGAAACATTGTGAAATTGTGTAAGCATCAAAAGAAATTGTGAAGCTACAAACCTATGTGGCCAAGGGCCATTTGTGAAGTAAGAACCTCCATTATGTGTAATATGACCTATGAGGCCGAGGGCCAACTTGTGAACTATGTGAAATATGACCTATGAGGCCGAGGGCCAACTTGGGAACTATGTGAAATGTGAATCTATAAGGCCGAGGGCCAATTTGTGAACTTGTGAATCTAAGAGGCCAAGGGCCAATTTGTGAAGCTATGAAGTTATGGATCTGTTAGGCCGGGGGCCAATGTGTGAATGTGTGAACTCTTTAGGCCGAGGGCCAATCTGTGACTTTGTAATCGACAAGATCAATCTGAACTTAAGACAGAATTAAATTAAATGCTCTCTTTATTTATATAAGCATTGTTTTATTTAAGTATTACTATTCATTGAGCTTGGCTCACTTTATGTTATGTTTGTTCTGTAGGCATCCTACCTGGAGGTCAGTCTTAACCCGTGGCATCCACTCCTTTTGGTGTCAACCCCGGAGAGTCCAGGCACTTAAGTAAAGGCAGCCACTTTATGGAGTTTTATTAAGCTTTTGGTTTTATACCCTGATTATCTATCTAAGGTTGAAGTGTTTATAATTCTTTTACTTCTTACTGTTTTTGTTGCGCCAATTATGGGGACTGAGTCTATATATGTATATGTCCATAGCTAAATTCTCAGATGCATACTACTACATGTTTGTTTGCCTTATGTTCAGTCTGTGATCCTGGCATAATAGAGGTCGCTCAATGGATATAATTCTTTTATTTATGTTCGTTTATATTGTTAAATGCTTCCGTTCAGGCCCCACATGTTATGTATGTCAGGTTAAGAGTCCGGTTATGAATAGGTCATGCCCAAACTTTTAGGGGCGAGTTTGGGGCGTGACAAGTGGTGTCAGAGCACGAATTGCTATCTCACACACGACTCCATTGAGCTTTAGGATGTCTAGAAAAGACTTAAGCATCATGTATGACATCTTTCGTGCATATGAAAGGAAGTGATAGCAACGATTATAGTATATGTAATGACGCTAACCATAATGGTTATTATTCATGTCTGTTATACTTGTATATTGTGTGTGATTGCTATGCAGACTATGGTAAGACCTGCAGATGGAATTTAATCAATAAAGTTGCGCGCAGCGGAAGCGTGGTGAGGATTTGAACTGGTCGGTAAGACGATTTATATGTAACGATTAAATGAAATGTATGTTGCCGGTTGTTAGGCATTTGTGAGAAAGGATGACGACACAATTAGATTTGTTTTAGCATCTCTCTAAGTGAATTGGTGAATTGATTAAACTCTAAGCATGGGATATTTCTAAGAATAAAGGAAATGCTATATGTGATACTCTGATTTTAAGCTAGAATTATTCCTTACCATGACACTGTTTAGATCTGTGGTTTTGAGGAAGTAGAGGTTATGCATATAATGACCTCCCTTAGCGAGTGTAATTTGTTTATGGAAACCTGTAAGCTAAATGTGCACTTTGAAATCTGAAATCTAACTCTACCATTGGTAATCTATTTTATTACGCGTAAATTGTAATCCGTGATCAAAATTTCTCTACATGATATGTATAAGAACATAAAAGGCTAAGGTTTATGCAATTGTAGTGTTTTGACTTGACTAATGGAGAAGTACAAACGTGATGAGTTTTGGAAAGATAAAATAATGAGAGACATTAGAATTATGGTAGCTAACAACTCATGGAATAGAATATTTGATGATTGATAACGAGCATGGAACTAGTGATCAATATTTAGCACGTTGAAATTGCTACCTGGAATGTTAATAAATACAAGTATTAAGATTTGTGCTCACATAATGTTCGATGGAATTTATTCCATTTGTTCGAAGGACATAAGTTTATTCTGATGCGTTTCCGTACTGAACTTACCATTATTCGTTAAGGATGAGATATTTGTATAAGAATTAAGGCTTGTTTCTTTAATGTGATTTGCAAACGAGTGATTATCGGAATGGAATTTATGTGATCTGTGTTATGCATAGATGTCATACCGTCAATTAAATTCGGTATTTCCGACATAAACGCCTAAAGGTGTGATCATGAGTAATGTCTTGTAAAGATACTTTGGTATGAAATCTACATGTTGGTTACGAAATGTTCTATATGATGAGTAGTTTTTTTGAAAGAATAAAATATGCTATGAATTTCCGACATGGTTATGCTATGGCAAGCTTTCTGAATAATTTCTCCAAAATGACTAGATATGCTATGAAATTTCGAATGCTGAAGATATGACAAGTTTTCTGACAAAGTTTAAATAAGCTTACTGCTATGGGGAAATATTCCATTGTCTGATATCTTTGAAAGGTCTGATAAGTTTCTGAGTACTGTCTCTGAACAACGTGTTATGTGTAATTACGAAATACATATTCAAATGTTATGATAAATGTATTATGTGCTTGATGTCATGATATTGACTTTAAGATCTTCCAAGTAAACATGGAGTTTAAATGGTCGTACCATACTGTAATTTGGGAATTGTGTGAGGGTTGATCTGTATTTAATTTTACTAATAATTTACCTTGAACATGTAATTCCTTGATAAGGGAGTTGAGTTGTTATTTGGAGTCTGTTAGAAATCTGATTTGGCTTGATGAGTCTAATTCTGATAGTGAGCGAAGAGCCATAAAGTCATTGATTTAGAACTTGTTTGTGAACCTAAAGAGGTTGAACTAGGTATGACAGCTTATGAGTCACATGTGATCAAATATTTGAGTAAACCCATTTCTGCATGTCCTTAAGTTGTTACAGTATTTGGAAGGTATGACCTTTGGGTCAACAAATTGAAATGGGAAGTTGCTATGGACTTTGGGATTATAAATGACTCCTTGTCGTTGAATTTCTGATACGTGTATGTTGATCGGAAGTATTTGTGATCCTTTCCTATTTCAAGTGTGGATCTAGTTTTGGAACATTACAGAATGTGTTTCCGTTTATGTTGAACTGTCTTCTATTTGGTTTACTTCAATTTCGAGAACGAAATTTTTTTTAAGGAGGGAAGGATGTGACGACCCAGAATTTTTTTTCCCTCCGCTCGAGCGGAAGAGTTAACGCTCGAGCGGACTTTTGGGGTTCCCAGCAATTTCGCAAACGGCCTGAGATTCTGCAAGTTGTGAATCTCCGCTCGAGCGGAGAAGTTGACGCTCGAGCGGACTGCTTTATTGGTCTGTGAGCGCTCGAGCGGGTGAGGTGACGCTCGAGCGTGGAAAGTAAGATTGTCCTTGGCATTTTATTAGTGTACTTAGAACCTTCTTATGTTATTTTGGAGTATGGGTTGAGGTGGTACAATGAAGGTAAAGTAGGATGGAATCAAAAGCTTTAATTTGAATGATTCATCTACGATCAGCCGCCACTCTTTTGCCCTTTTCTTTTTCCAGAATTTGAATTTGGATGTGAGGTTAGAACCATTGGAAAGCTTATTTCCGGGGCTTCAATTTGGATACAAGAACGACCTAAAATGGAGTCCGGATGGGAGAGTTATACCTGTTCAAAGTTTCGCAATCTGTGTTGAAAACGGGTACGCTCGAGCGGGAATTACTCCGCTCGAGCGGGAATGACGGGGCAGCAGCTTAAAACGGGATTTTTTGGATCATTTCTCACATTTTCCTTTTCCCCTCTTCATCCCCCTCCCCTTGGTCCGAAAACCCTAGGTTCTTAATCTCCAAAACCTTCCATTTCTCTTAGTTTTGATCAAGATCATCCATCAAAAAGTGAAGAAGCATGAAGATTATTATGTTCTACCGATTGAAATTTCGGGATTTTGGTGGATTCTTCTCAATCCTTGCTCCTTTGGTTGATTCTTGAGGTAGGAGCCCTTATTCCCTTTCAATATTTGCATTCATGGATGAATTTGTGATATTTTGTGTATATAAAAATATAATCTATAATTTGAGCATAATATGTCCAACTTGAGATTTGGGGGTTTCGAATTTATCATGTTGGTGATATAATTGATGGGTTAAAATGATAGATTATGAATCCTAGGTGTATACTCAATGGGAAAATTGGAATAGAAAATGATGGGTTCATAAGTTTCACTTTTCTTTACATTTCAATATTTTTTCTTGAAACCCTAGGTTAATTAAGAATGATAACCAAAGATTTGGCCCAAATTGGAAGTAGAATAATAAAATTGAGGTATTGAATTGTGTGTGTTCAAGTTTAATTTGAATTTGGAAATGTTTGAAAATTATGTTAAAATTTGCGAATGAATGTTGTTTTGAGCAGTGTAAATCATGTTAAATGAGAAAGGAAATTAGGGGATATGAATTAGAGAATTAATGTGTGACTTTGTATGTATGTAGGACACGCTTCGAGAGGAATAAATGCTCCACTAAAACATTGTGAGTAGTAGTACTGTGGTAGTCCGTTTAATTACTGTTAATGATTATTATGGTTAACGTTCTGTTCCTTACAAGTAAGTATGTTAATAATATATTGATTGGAAATCTAAAGGTATTATTGAGCAGTACATTCTGTATACTGTTGACAAGAATACTAACATTCTGTTATTTGCAAGATAGCTATAGTGGTTCATGATGAACAAGTGGAATGTATGAGCATTACGGAAGTATGGTATCCACGTATCTCTGGACTCATACAATTTGTATACTTACCTTTCATTAATAATTATCAGAAAGTTCAGTTAAACGTAAGTTAACTACGTTAACTTCTATGAATGATGCAACGGTTACCATTAGCACTCTCTTAATTGCAAGCTAACTATGTTAATGTATATGAACGATTAGATGATTGTGTATACTTTTGCATGCTATCGATTATTAGCTTAAGTGAACTACGTCAGAGGATTTATGTTTATTCTTAAAAGATCGGCTTCTATGTAAATATGAGGGTATACTGTTTGTTACTAATGAACCACAGGCCATTCAATTACAAGTTATCAAGTAAGTGTGGTCACCTTCGAAAAATCAGAACAGGTGGAAAGAGCTATGTATACCCATATGAACTTGAAGTTATTTTGTTGTGTTACATATGAACTGATATTCAGAATCTACGACACCAACACAAAGATTTAACATCATTATGTGACCCACATGAGAATGAGAATTATTCTCCCTTTGTTAAGTGAACGATAATGACAAGATATGACAAGAAATACTCCTTATTGATGTACCATGTAGAATTAAGTATGATTACTGATTTTGTTTATGATTCAAGCTTAATGACTATGCATGACTTTGTTTCCGTTTATATATGACATGATATGTGTTGTTTGGTCTGTAAAACCTATGAATTACTGGTATGGAGCAAAGTGCTGTACGGAACTAAGTGCTGCAATGCGAGTCACCTCTAGAATCCGTACGAGCCACCTCTTGAGTCCATACATATGTGAACTAGGCTTAAAGCCGATATGAAAGTTATGAGGCCTATGGCCGTTATGTGAAAGATACAATATGTCAAATTATGAAAGATATAATTTGTGAAGATATGAAAGGCATAACCTTGTGAATTTATGAACTTATGGAAACATCCAAAGAGTATATGAAGTTATGAATGCTATGTGAGAAACATTGTGAAATTGTGAAAGCATCAAAAGAAATTGTGAAGCTACAAACCTATGTGGCCAAGGGCCATTTGTGAAGTAAGAACCTCCATTATGTGAAATATGACCTATGAGGCCGAGGGCCAACTTGTGAACTATGTGAAATATGACCTATGAGGCCGAGGGCCAACTTGGGAACTATGTGAAATGTGAATCTATAAGGCCGAGGGCCAATTTGTGAACTTGTGAATCTAAGAGGCCGATGGCCAATTTGTGAAGCTATGAAGTTATGGATCTGTTAGGCCGGGGGCCAATGTGTGAATGTGTGAACTCTTTAGGCCGAGGGCCAATCTGTGACTTTGTAACCGACAAGATCAATCTGAACTTAAGACAGAATTAAATCAAATGCTCTCTTTATTTATATAAGCATTGTTTTATTTAAGTATTACTATTCACTGAGCTTGGCTCACTTTATGTTATGTTTGTTCTGTAGGCATCCTACCTGGAGGTCAGTCTTAACCCGTGGCATCCACTCCTTTTGGTGTCAACCCCAGAGAGTCCAGGCACTTAAGTAAAGACAGCCACTTTATGTAGTTTTATTAAGCTTTTGGTTTTATACCCTGATTACCTATCTAAGGTTGAAGTGTTTATAATTCTTTTACTTCTTACTGTTTTTGTTGCGCCAATTATGGGGACTGAGTCTATATATGTATATGTCCATAGCTAAATTCTCAGATGCATACTACTACATGTTTGTTTGCCTTATGTTCAGTCTGTGATCCTGGCATAATAGAGGTCGCTCAATGGATATAATTCTTTTATTTATGTTCGTTTATATTGTTAAATGCTTCCGTTCAGGCCCCATATGTTATGTATGTCAGGTTAAGAGTCCGGTTATGAATAGGTCATGCCCAAACTTTTAGGGGCGAGTTTGGGGTGTGACAGCTTATGTGAGATAAAATGTTTGAATGCCTGTGGGTGAAGGTTGGATTGTTTGAGTTGGAAAAACTCATTGAAATCCGTGTTTTAGCCTACTTGCGTGTAGCAAATTCCAGAGCACTTTCAAAACAAACGGATATGCAATGCTTGTTTCCAAATTAGGCGATTTAGTCTATACTTGTTTGCTGCGCGCATGACATAGTAATTCTAGGCTAATAATCGGAATAAGGACACATAATGTTTTCAAAATCGGATATCATGGTTAGTAGAGGCCGGTCTTCGGACCGGGCGAAAGGGGGTGCTCATAGCTGACCTTCCCCGATCGTACCCAAGCTCCCGAGCCAAGACAACTTTGGTAATGACGGACACGTGGCCTTCGGCACCGAGTCAGGGTTTCCTAAATTTCCCATTTTAAAAAATATTTAGGTGGCGACTCTGTATCTGGCAAAGCAGTCCATGTTTGGCACTTCTTTTCAAAATCTGTTTTTTCTCAAAACGATTTGCCAGAGTTGGACTCTTTGGTTCAGATTAAGAACCGACAACAAAAGGCAGTTCGAACTGTAGAGTGAAGCCCACGGGCGCGTCTACATGAGGCAACATCGGTGATGACGGACACGTGGCCTTAGGCAGGAGTCACGGTTTCCTAAATTTCCCGAAAACAAAATATTTAGGTGGCGACTCTATATCTGGCAAAGCAGTCCATGTTTGGCACTTCTTTCTAAAAATCAGTTTTTCAAAACGATTTGCCGGATTTGGACTCTTTGGTGATTTACCAATCTCGCATTGCACTTTGCAGGATCAGATTAAGAACCGTGACATTAAGTCCGAACTATAGTGAGCCCAATGAACAAAATGGGATTTTCCCGGAACGTTCGGGCGCGTCTACAGTTTCTAGCGACTCTGCTGGGGATTTAGAGAACTTGACTCGAACTTATGATATCTTGTTTTGACTACGCTTATGTGTTTCTTTGCATTGCATGTGCATTGGTGCACCTAGGACACAGTGTTTGCCGTCTGCTATTCCTGAACGGTTTGCCAAAGGCTCGCTTTGAGAAGCATTCCATAAGGCTGACCGGTTACGGGCTTTGCCACGATGGGAACACAAACCCCGATTTTTTACCAGGGCACCTTTTTGACCATTCGACCTAGTGCATATCGAAATCCATAGTGACTATCCCAAACTACGACGGGTTGCTTACCCGATTATAGGTTGTTTGAAACCGCCGTGTGCATAGTGAAACCCTAGCTCCTGACAAAATAGGATAGGGAAATCCTATCCCAACATAGGGGTGTTTTAGGCTCTCACTTTCTTGCTATGTGCTTTTAGAGTGTGTCTCTACAGGAATGCATGTATCAGTTTGCAGGTCTGAGCATCAGGCCTGCGGGTATCAGTATTTTGGGAATCGGTTATATCCGCGGATATCATATTCAGATTTAGGGCAGTGATTTGGGTACAATGATCAGTATTAGAGAACAATATATTCAGCTTACAAACGCCAACTATGTGTTGTGTTTATTTAAGCCGTTATGTTGTCTGTTTTTCTGGTTGTTTATTTCCTTATTATGCTTTATTTATCTTTTTGCTAGGTTGTTTGTCACAATTGCTTCCGACCAAGCAGATATTCCCCAAGCACTTTGGACTAGAGGTCGCAGACTCCATCGATCTGAGGATCTGATAGATAGACAACCAGTGTTCCACTCTTTACCCCTGGTTGCTAGAGGGAGGTCAGTAAGGCACAGTGTATCGATACCGCAGTTGCCAGATCAGTGGTCCTTGAGTAGTCAGGTTGAGATTTTTGAGTCTACTACAGAGATAGATATACTGGCAGTTCAGTTAGATCAGGGCAGTATAGCAGGAATAGAGGAGATGATGCGTCAACTCCAAGAAAGTATGAGAACCATGCAGCAGGACGCTGCCCGTCAAGCAGAATTGCCAAACAACAGGTGTAGACGTCCCCGAATGTCCCAGGAGGGAATTCTCGTTTTGTTCATTGGGCTCACTACAGTTCAGGACTCAAAGTCACGGTCCCATATCTAATCTCGCAGAGTGCAATGCAAGACCGATGAATTGTTAAAGACTCCAAATCCGGCAAATCATTTTGAAAACAGATTTTTAAAAGAAGTGTCAAACATTAACTGCTTTGCCAGATATAGAGTCGCCACCTAAATATTTTATTTTTGGTGTCCGTTATCACCAAAGTTGCCTCGGCTCGGGAACTTGGGTACGATTGGGGAAGGTCAGCTATGAGCACCCCCGCTCGCCCGATCAAAGATCGACCTCTACTAAACATGATATCTTATTTTTGAAAACACATGCGTTCTTATTCCGATTTTCAGGTAGAATTTACAATGTGATGCACACACCACACAAGTATAAACTAGATCGCCCAATTCGGAACAAAGCATCGCATATCTGTTTGTTTGGAAAATGGATTTAAATTTGCTACTCGCAAGTAGGCTAAAACACGGGTTTCGACGAATTATTCCAGTTCAAGCAACCCAACCTTCACCCACAGGCATTCAGGCAATTATATCACATAAGCAATTAGCCTCATGGCAAGCATGCTTTCATGTTATCACTCACATTCGTGCAAGATGCTAAAGCATAAACACTCACAGTGCACTCCGAGCCAAAACAAGAAACTAGTTAGTAATCGTGCATGATCCTAGTTCATGTTAGCAATGGCTAACGCAACGCATACAAAATGCATCTAAGATAGGCTCGGCTACCCTAAGAATGGCATGTGAAATGCGGCAACTCGATACACGTATTCAAGTTGGAATTGAAATACTATGCAATTAGTATGATGCACCAAGTTCGGTGCGTGCAATACGAATGAATGTATGCAAACATGCTATCATAAGTATGCTAATCAAAACATGACCTAGAACTAACCATCATAAGTGGTTAAGTAAAAGGGAGAAAGAAGTGGAGGTTGGAAGACATGCATCACGCACATGCACACTTATTACGACATTGCCCTCTGTCGGAGGGTGCAAAAGAATAATACAAATTAACTAACTAACAAGCTAATTAATTATTTACATAACCACTGAACTAATTAAACCAATTAATTAAGTTAAGAAAGCAATAAAACAGCCTCGGGAAGAGGGGTGCATGCATGCACGCTCGGCTTCGCTCGGAAATCCAATGCCATACTCATGCTACTTCTGTTTGCACTGTTTTTTGCCTCTGAAAATTGCACAAGTCCCAAGGTTAGTTCTGGAACACTCCCTGAACATTGTGGGATGTCACCGGCCAAGAGAAATGGTCACCGGCCATGGGGATGTGGTCATCAACCAATTGTGAGGGTCTCGACCAACAATGCATGGCCAGCCGGCACTGAATGTGGTCGGTCGGCCATCTCTTCCTGCAGAACCCTATTTTGCTGCAGCAGAGGGAAGACAAGGCATGGCAATGCATTTTCAAAGCAATGTGTGCACAACCACCCTCCCTATCATGTTTAAGACTCAAAGAAGTGTAGGCCTCGACCTTTGGACCACCAATCACGCATTTCAATGCATGTGGCCCAAGAAGCCAAGTATGCAATTTGATATCAAATGAAATGCATACAACACACAAAGGGTCCCAACCTCTATCATGGTTGATCAAGAGGCGAGGGACGCATGCTCGATGCTATGCAACCTAAACAAGCAAGCTAAGCATGCGATATGAGCATGTGAACAAGCATGCAAACATGCAAGTATGTAGCAAGTATGCAAGCTAACAAGCATGCAAGATGCAATTTAAACATGCAAACATGCAAGACATGTAACAACATTTTAAGCAACTTAATCAAAGATGCATGCCAAATGCAATATCACTTAAACATGCAACAACATGTTAATAGTCCTATCATCTAGACGTACAAACATACGTAGCTTGCAACAACATGCAAAGGGGCCAAGTATGCGACAACATGCGAGGCAAGCATGTAACAACTTGCAAAGGATGGTCTTAAACCAATATGGGCAGCTCTCAAATAGGCCCAAATCAGCGGCCAATATGCTAAGGGATAAGGGACAAAGCCACATACAAACATGCATGTATAATGGTCGAACACTTAAGCATAAAAGGGTAGCTTTTAAGGACACTTAAAAGGGACAAATATGGACATATGGAAAGCATTTTAATGCTCTGAAAACATGCAAAGGATGATGCCAAATCAACCTAATAATGCGAACAAGTCATGCACAAAAAGCTTGAAACTAGCCCAAAGGCTCAAACCATGATCATGTGACACATGAAGCAAATGACCAAAGTGGACTGAAACAGTTCCAAATCATACCAAAGTAAGCTTAAAACATGCAATCGCCAAAGCTAAAACAAGCTAAAACAAAAGGGGCAAGGCATGAGGCATACAAGGCCACCAACGAGGTGTTACACTGCACCTAAGACAACCAAACATGGCATGATTTAGGCGACCAAAATTAGAGATATGACATGCTAAAATGAGCCCAAAAACTCACTTAGATGGCATCCCAAATGCCTAGACATGATGGCAAACACAATGACACATCCATGAGGCATACAACCCTAAGTCTTTAAAGCATTAAAGGAGTTATAAATGCAAGCATACAAGCATAACATATGGACTGAAATAGCATTATAAGTGGTGCCAAACCACTGAAATGATCCAAATGGAGCATGCTAGAGGATTCAACACTCGAAGCTAACAAGCAAGATTACATAGTAGCTATACAAAGAAAGTCATGGACGGCCAAAACAACCAAAATTAGAGCTTTAGCATGTTAAAACAAAGCTAGAAGCTTCATGAGATTGAGCCAAAATCATGCTAAAAGCACATGTTACAATATGATGCATGTTAAGGCAAAAACATGGGATTACAAGACAAGTGTATGAAGCATACATGGCATGTCTAAACCAACTTGAAACAGAGGTATAACATGGAAAAACAAAGCCTGATACCTACTAAAATGAGGCTAAAGCAAGCTAGGCATACAAGCTACAACACAAGCCATTTGTGCAAGCATCAAAGGCAACATGGAGAGGGGACAACCCTCTCCCATTTAGGACCTCAAAACCACCTCTCCACCACTGAAAATCCTCTGGATTTCAGTGGTAGAGAGGTCATGCAAAGACGAAAACAGTGGCCAAAATGTATGGCCTAAAACGAGGCCTAACAGGGCCTTGGAGGGGGGAGACAACCCCAAACCTCAAAGTGACCTTAAACAAAGTTCAAAACCAAGTAAAAATAGAACTTTTCTCAATTATACACGAAGCTTAAAAACTGATGCAAGATAGGTAAAAAGCTTGTGCAAAAATGGGGAATAAAAGGGTAAGTTTCTCACCCTTGTAGACTTTCTTCAAGAACACCACTCCAGCACTTTTTCTGAGTTTCAATCAACCCCAAAACTCCAAAACCAACTCCTTAGCACCTCAGCAACTCAAGGATCGTGTAAAATTAGGTGTCTTACTGCAAAAAATGTGAACAAAACACACTTTTGGTCACAAATACACACACAAATGTAGAGAGATATATAGAAAGATATATGAACTCTAACCCTAAATTCCAGAACCTCTGAGAAGGGAGGAGGACCTCCCCTCTTATAGAAATCCAATTTCTAAGGCTTCCAAGAGAAACTAAACAAGAGGCAAATCCCTCCTTACACGTGTATGGAGGGGGGCAATTGTGGATGCCAGCTGTTCCAGCTGGCATAAAAATATCTGCAAAAGCAGATGAACAGGGTTCGCCCAACTTAAATGGCCGATTAACCAACCAAGGTGGCCGATCGACCAAAAAAGGGGCCGACCGGCCACAACCTTTGGCCGATGGCAAGGAAACAAGGCCGGTGGCATCATGCCATGGCTGGTGAGGTGTGGGGATGGCCAACAAGCCATTCCCTGCCCTTGGAAGCAAAAAACACAAGTGCTTGGTCCATGACCAAGCACAAAATAGACAAGTTGAGAGACCTTGAGGCAAGGCGCGTAGCCGAGACCTCCGAGAACTCAAAACAAACACAAGCATAGATGATCACTGAGTGTTCAAACGGTGACGTCCAAGTCTTGAGGACGGTAAAAAATGGGGTGTCTACAGTTGCCCCTCTTTGACAGAACTCGAAAGTCATAATAATGACGGGAGTGAGTGTCAAAGCCTAGAGACAACCCATTTTTGATAAGGCCAAAGACTTAGACAAAACATACAAGCCGGCAAAGATATGCACCCGAAGGCAGGGGCAAGATGCAAGAACAATGCACAAAGCCAAGCATAACTTATGATCATACAAAGAAAGCTGTAACAAAGCATAACATGCGACAGTTTTAAGCAAGCCAAAAACCAAACTGCATTACAAGGCAGAAAGGATGTAAGAGAATCATGTGATTCTCGCTACGTATCACGCGGAGAATACGATACATGTGCGGTTCATCTGGTCGTGCCAGGCTGAAATGAACCGTACATACAATATCATGCCTGCCAGAGAAAGAAAACTTACAGGTATAAAGTTTGTTAGAAACATGCATAACAATGCAATTGAAAGGTGCGTGACAACGCAAGTGAGGGGGGGGTGCATGACAATGCGGTTGAAAGGGGTGCATAACAATGCAACCGGAGTATGCGCATAACAATGCGATTTGAAACATAAACACATATAAGTAAAGCATACGCGACAACGTGTGCAATGTGTAAAGAAACTTGAACACATATAAGTAAAGCCTGATGCGACAACGCATGCAATGTGTATAGAAACTTGAACACATATAAGTAAAGCATCATGCGACAACGCTTGCAATGTGTATAGGAACTTGAACACATATAAGTAAAGCATAACGCGACAACGCATGCAATGTATATAGGAATTTGAACACATATAAGTAAAACATAACGCGACAATGCATGCAACGTGTATAGGAACTTGAATGGAAGGGTGCAAGACAATGCAACCTAAGAATGCGAAACAACGCGGGTGGAAGGGTGCAAGACAATGCAACCTAAGAATGAAACAATGTGGGTGGGAGGATGCAGGACAATGCAACCTAAGAATGCGAAACAACGCGGGTGGAAGGGTGCAAGACAATGCAACCTAAGAATGAAACCATGTGGGTGGGAGGATGCAGGACAATGCAACCTAAGAATGTGAAACAACGCGGGTGGGAGGATGCAAGACAATGCAACCTATGAATGAAACAATGTGGGCGGGAGGATACAAGACAATGCAACCTAAGAATGCGAAAGAACGCGGGTGGGCGGATGCAAGACAATGCAACCTATGAATGAAACAATGTGGGCAGGAGGATGCAAGACAATGCAACCTAAGAATGCGAAACAACGTGGGTGGGAGGATGCAAGACAATGCAACCTATTGGAATGCATGACAATGCAAATGGAATGCGCATGACAATGCAAATGGAATGCGCATGACAATGCGAGAACTGAAATGCATAACAATGCATGTAATGGGCATGACAATGCTTGTGAGATACGCATGACAATGCATATAATGTGCATGAATTTATGACAATATGGTAAGGTGTATGGTGATGTCAGTGAGACGTGTGAAGCATCACGGATGGAGGAGATGCAAAATCAAACTACGTCTGACATAGAAATGGAGCCGACACCCTCAACACTAGATGCGTACACATAATCTCATAACTATGCGTTTCGTAGATAAAACAAGTAATTGGGTGGCATGATATAAGTGAGGAATGACTTGCTGAGGAAAGATCGTGATCCTAAATGCTGGATGCAACATACTGCACTACAATGCAATGAATGAAATAGATAAGGCACGCGGCCAAAACATATCTTGCCTAGAAAAAGCATGGACACAAACAAACCGCGTCTAACACAGAAATGGTGACGTCACCCTCAACACTAGGTGCGTACACATAATATCATAACCGTGCTTCAACGTGAAAAGTATGGGCACACACCAAACCAAGCTCAACATGGAAAGGCGCAAGCCATAGATGGATAATCCAGTAAATACATGCAAACTACAATGCAATATATATCCTACATGCAATGGATGGAATGGAATGTATGCTATGTACAATGCAATAGGCATACTAGATGAGGCAGTAGAGAGCTGCATGAGAATGCAAATGAAACATGCATAACAATGCAAGATAAGAGAAATGCATGACAATGCAAATGAGACATGCATGACAATGCAAGATAGATAAATGCATGACAATGCAAGTGTGGCGTGCGTGACAACGCATATCATATGTGCATAATAACACGAGTAGGAGTGCATGACAATGCATGTGAGGTACACATGACAATGCTACCTAAAGAAGATGCATAAAAATGCAAGCATGGCGACAACACACAAAATGTGTGCATAAGAATGCGAGTGAAATGACGTATAACCCACGCGCGTTCACGACAAAACATTGTAACGTAACGCATGTGGAGCAACTTCCGAACCTCGTAAGAGACAAAAGGATACAAAAAGGATACACTGCATACGTATCAAGTACCACGCGCAAAAGACACAGCTCGAGGTCAACACGAAGGCCAATCAAGCTTCGAAAATGCACTCTCTTGCACTGTGTTGAGCAAAGAAGGTCCCAAACCACATCAATGACCCAAACAAGGGTGTAAGAGGTTCACTAGCCAACGGGGAAGACCACCGGCCATCCATCGGCCACAAAACAAGGCCATCGGCCATCTATTTGGCAGACCAGGCAACAATGTGGCCGACCGGCCAAAAATGCCTATATCGGGGCAGTTTTCTCCTTTGGCCACGAGTCTTTAAATATAGGGCTTCTAGCCCTTATTTCTTCACTTGCCCAAGCTCGAAAACTTCTCCTCTCTCTCTCTAGGTTATTTTCCAACCCTCGAACCTTGTTTTTCTCGTGTTTTAGAGCCCTTTTTATTGTTCGATTTGCGAAATCCTTTGCGTTTTGCACGTTTTGAACTGAACAAATCTTGGTTTCGGTGCATTTTCTCAATTTCCACCACCTAGGGTTTGTTTCCCCTAACTTTTCCTTGGTCCTTGGGCCCTTTTCCGCACTTCGACATTTCCACCCATTTTTCACCCTCTCGGGGTTGACTTTTCATTTGACTTTCCGCATTCTTGCCCGGTTTTCGCACTTCTGGCCATTTTCACACCATTCTCGTCATGGCAAACGATCTCCCACAGGGCGGGGCTCCCCCGGAGATGGACGTGGACTCCGAGGCTGAGCTCTTGCCTCTTCACATCCGGCCGTTCAACCCGGCGAGCTAACGGCCAGCGATACATGTGTTGCCTCCCGATGGCATCCGCCACTTCAGCAGCTTTGCGAGGGGTGTGGCACCGGAGCTTCTACTGCGCGAGCCAGAGTCACATCTGTCCTTTGGCGCCTCTGAGGTACACTCTTCTTCATTTCATTTTCTGCAATGTAGAATACAAAACTACAATAGCCGATTCTATTCTTTAACTGCTTAACTCAGACACACTAGTACACTGCATACTGTAGTTCGTTGCGAAGACACCCGTACTTGATATCTGTTCGAATCTGAACACGTGCACACACACTGTATTTTTACTGAACCGCTCAAACACACTGATACACCACGTGCTGGAGTTCACTGCGAGCACACCTGCACCCGATATCTGCTTGAATCTGAACACGTGCACACACACTGCATTTTCACTGATTCTGAGCACATTCAACACTGTATTTGTAACACTGCTTCACAACTATTTGTTTTAACCACAGGGAGATTCTCATGCCCTCCGGGGCTATGGGAACGTTGCCGCCCGAGGTTGGTACATGGAGCTACCTGATGCGGTTCGTCGCATCGTCGATCGGGCCGACTTTGGGACCTTCTGCATGGGGCTCTCGTGCCTTACTGCGAGCAGGCTGCTTCTTGCTGCATTAGCGGAGAGGTGGTGGGACACCACCGACTCCTTCCACCTTTCCGCCACCGGGGAGATGACGATGACTCCATTCAACTTCTCCATGCTTACAGGCATCGGAGTGGGGGGTGATCCGATCCCCTTTGATACAGACATGGACGAGTGGGACGCCGCTCAGCTTTACATTCTCGGCACCCAGCCTCCTCTTGCTCGAGCAGGGTTCATGCGATACTCTTGGTTCAAGGCTTATTTTTGGATCCAGGCACCGACTACCCAGGAGGAGGAGGAGCAGTACGCCCGGGGTTCATTATGTTCTTGCTGGGGACCACTCTATTTGCCGACCGAGCGAACATGGTCGCTCTCTACTTGCTGAGCACGCTGGTGGATGTGACACAGATCTGTCGTTATGACGGGGGTGGCGCGAGCTTGGCCACTCTCTACGGCTACATGAGTTCGTCCTCCCGCCTCAGCGGACAGTTGCTCGGAGGCTACAAGCGAGCTTGGGAGGTACATATTCCCTTTTCTATTTTCTCAATTCCATTTCACATTATCTGTACACTGCACACACTATACACTCTGCACAATACACTGCACATACCGCTTTCTGCTTTATCTGCATACTGCTTTATCTGATAAGCATGCTCATATCTGTTCTGTCACACTGTACAGTTGTGGGTGTATGCCTACTTCCTGAGGCTTGCCCTAGTAACAGACGAGGAGATTCCCTTTGGTGTCCCGTTCTCACATCGCTTCGACGTAAGGTGTGAGCGGAGGCCGTGGGAGTCTTTCATGTTCTTTCGCCGCTATTTCGATACTGTTACCGCAGCCAAGGTATGTCAAACATTATAATTCATTTAAGCTTCGCTTTACATTATTTTCTCAGTATCAGTAGGTAACAAACTGTATTGTATTTGCAGATCACTTGGCAGCCTTGGGCCCTATTGCCCGACGCAGTTCGGGATTGGTATGCTGGTGCCCGAGAGACGGCCCGATTCAGAGTTCTAATGAAGGGCCCCGTCTGCCATGCCTGGTATTTAGGCGAGCGCTTCTTGCGGCAGACCTTAGGCGTGCCAGAGCAGACATTTCTGGATATGCCTCTAACTCATATGAGGCATACCGAGAGGTACACCCTCAAGGAGATGATCGACTACACGATCGGCTGGGACTCCGGGCCTTTCAGGGTGGAGGGAGACTACGCTGAGTACATCCGAGCTTATCTGATGCCACCTCTGACTGGTCCTCGCGGAGCTGAGAGGGAGAGGCCTGCGGCACCAGCGGTCGGAGTAGGAGTACGTAGGACAGCTCAGGCTCGTGGCAGGAGCGGATCTCGAAGGGAGCAGAGAGGCGAGTGGCCAGCTTTGCCTACGATGATGACCTGTAGAGGGCAGGGTGGGGAGACTTACCAGATCCCCATTGCTCTCCCTCCGGCTGATCATGATCTAGTCGGATTCCACGGCTTGCCCCTGGTATGTATTACTGCATTTTGCATCATGAAAAGTCATTTCATTTCTCTTGACGTTCCGCAGAATACTGATGCTTCTAACACTTTTGCAGGCTTCCGCTGAGTATACGCACCAGTCGTTGGAGTTGACTGCCTCTGTGATGGGGATGCTACAGCGGAGCCTCGACCTACTGGCTATTTACAGTATCCTGGTAAGCTCTTTCAACTGCAAGCTTAAACCCTGCATAATCTGATGCATCGCATTATCAATACAGCACTTGATACATAGCCCTCACGGCATTGATACATTGTAACCCGCACACTGTTTCACAATGTTCATTACGGCATTCATACACTGCACTCCCATATTGTTTTCTGTCCTGGTATACTGCCCACGACACTTATACACTGTACTCACACACTGTATTCTATTCTGATATACTGCTTACAACATTCATATACTACACTCACACACTGCATTTTGTTCTGATATACTGCTCACAGCATTCATACACTATACTCACACACTGTATTCTGTTCTGATACACTGCTCACAACATTCATACACTGTACTCACACACTGTATTCTATTCTGATACACTGATCACAGCATTCATACACTGTACTCGCACACTATATTCTGTTTTATCTGCAACTAATGCATTTGCCATTTGTCCTTTTCAGGCCCCGTTCCAAATGTCGGTTGCAGGGGTGCTCTAGCAGGACCATCTGCATCTACCAGAGGAGGAGGGAGAGCAGGGCGAGGGACCGTAGTACACCCCCGCACCAAGGCAGGGCGCACTCATGTTGGGAGCAGCTCCGGGCACTAATTCCAGATGATGACGAGTCTGAGATGGAGGCCGAGACAGAGTCGTCGGAGGCTGAGAATGGAGATGATTCGGGCTCGGGCTCAGATGGTGGAGCCAGCGACGATACTCCTGGACCTTCGTCCAGGAAGAGGATGAGGACAGACTCTCACGCCCGTTGATATTACTCTAGACTTCTGCTATTTTTCTTTTTTTTTTTCTTGCTTTTTCTGCTTAGACATTTTGTTGCCTTTTCCCTTCTTTTGTTTTTCTTTTTGATGGTCGACTGAGCACATTGTACTACTGCAAGCAGGTTTTGTTTTCTTCAAAACTATGTACTTGGAAAGATGATGGAATAAAAAAAAACTTTTTACCAAAAAAGTGTTGCATCGCATATTTCATACATCGCATCGCATCATATTCCATAACAATGTAATTGAATTGGAAATTGGACATGCATGTATCAACAGGTTAGGTAGACCAACGTAGCAACTTAACTCAATAAGCAACCATAAAACCTTGACAAGTTTACAACTCGAGAAGCAAAGAGCAACAACTCGATAAATAAAATTGCGACAACTTGGTAATCAAGTGAGTAGCAACTCGATAAGCAAATGAGCAACAAAACGAGCAACAACTCGATAAGCAAATGAGCAACAACTCGCCAAGCAAATGAGCAACAACTCGATAAACAAATGAGCAACAAAATGAGCAACAACTCGATAAGCAAGATTGAAATAACACAGGTATGACTTCGCAAAACTCAACACCAGAAGGCACTGGCAGTGGAACTAATCACAAGTTCCCGACACGTTCAACACATAGACTACTCATTTCGAATACACGGCCCGTAACACAGTACTCTGTCTATTTTGAACATACGGCTCATGTAGGACACTATTGATTCTGAACACATAGCCCATTCTGAACATTGCTTATTCTGAACTCGCAGCCCATGCACAGCATTTTATTTATTTCGAACACACAGGATGCAAAGACAACGTTTGCAGAAGTCGAAACAACCGCAGATGCTCCGAATCCTTCTTCTTTTCTTTTGCATCGCAGCCTGGAACCCATAACTTCAAATAGGTCCCGGTTCTACTATTCCCATATGACCTGGGTTGATCCTTGCAGCTTGTGAAGGAAAAGATCTTGTTCTGCACAAACGTGGAGAATGGCACAGCACTTTGAGCACAAAACAACTTATTTTGAAATAAGAAATGAGTTCTTGATCGGGTATTGAGCCTACGACTAAACACAGCGAAAACGACTCAACCGAAAAACAAAGGGTAACCTAAACACATCGAGTAACACCCGAAATGACTCAAACAAGAACTGAGACAAACGACACAACAAACATGACACTCAGACGTATTACAAAGGCGAGAGACCTCTCAGTCGCATGGAGCCAGCTTCTTCGGGTATTCTTTCCCAACCTTTCTTATTTGTGATTCTCACATCACTCTGGCACTCACTCTTTATTTTTCCTGAAAAAGCCCTTTTCTCACTTTTTCTCTCTACGCACATCTCTCTATTCTTTAATCTCTTTTCTTTTTTATCCCTCCCCTGGGTGGTTGGTGGATAAACAAGAAGCTGTGGGTTCATGCCCTCCATTATTAGCTTGTGGCTATTTCCTCCGGTGACCTTTAATCGATGCCTCAGATGAGAGAATGGAGTATCTTGTTCCATCTCAATTCATGCTTCGCATTTGGCTTGATACCTCGTTGCTTGGAGGGTATGAGAGCTTTCAGCCCTTTGTTGTTAACCTCAGTTATCCCCTTTTCTGGCTGATAGAGTGCCCTTCATAGCAAGTATGATGACAATGGGGAAAAGACAGAACACCTGACTCAACTGTGCCCCTAGTTCATCATTTTGACCATTTTTCATTTTGGTTTTCTACTAAAACAATTTTGACCAATATGAGAGTTAGATTAACACACTTGTTCGATTTTCTAATTTAAAATCATGTAAGTCAGGCTATGAGCACTGAAAATTTCCCTTTTTTAGGTCCAAAGAAAGGGTCCAATTTTTTAGAAGAATGGAATAATTTTCGAGACAATTAGCCAACCTCAATAAAAACTCCCAAAAACTATTTTTGCAAACGGTCACTGCTCAATGAGCACGGAACTTACTCTTAAGATGCGCAACCTCGAATCCATAACAATGGAAAATTGCCCCTTGCTTGAACAACACTGCACGACAACGGAAAGTTGCCCCTTGTTTGAATGGCGTCGCGGCACATTGGCAACGGGAAGTTGGCCCTTGTCTGAATGGCACCACGGCGCATTGTAGTCAATCCTCAGAGTGACGAACACAACCAAATTCTCGAATACAGAGAAGGCAAAGATGATCAAAACCATCACATGGACATAATCGATTTGGAAGTGTTTGTGGCTGGACTTCAAGATGAAGTTGCCAACGTATCCCAAACATGGGAATCAAGCCTTACGTAGTTCCGGTTCAGGTACACTCGTGTATTAACCCTCACCTTCTGCGCTCTAACTTTTGCCAAGGCCGCTCTTCTGGGTTTTCAACCTTGCGAGCTATGTTCTTTTCTTCTTTTCAATTCTTTTATTTTTCATCTTTTCTTTTATTTCTTTTTTCCATTCTTTGCATTTTATTTTATTTATTTATTTTTTTTTGTTCTTTTTCTTCATTACTTTTTGTTCTTTTTGCTTTTTCTTGCTCTAACTTTTGCCTGGGTCACCCTTTCGGGTTTTCGGCCCAGCGAGCTTCTCAAGGGTACAAGTGTAGCTTTGTCCATGTCAAATGGTTTTGAGATCTCGGAGTCATCTGAATCCATTTTCTTCCGTTCTGGGATTTGGCATTCTTGCCACTCTTTGTTGATTTGCAGAATGATCCATCTTCGGCTCTTCGAGCATACCTGACATATTTTGCCCCTAGTTCCAGGGGTACTTCTGCTCTAGCTTTGCAAGCTTTTTTTTTTTTACGACATCTGATCTTCTTGATCTGACTTTCCTGCCTCTTGTTCGAGGGCTGCTTCGAATCTGGCCACACAGGCCTCATATTGTGGACTTTTGAACGTTCTGCATCCAAGTTCAAGGTTTGAAAGCAAAGGGGGTCGAGTCTCGAGGCTGAGAGCGATCCTGAGCTGCACAATCTCAAGAGCGATTCCACACAAATCTTCACAGGACTGCGCAAACCATTTTTTTTTTTGAAATTTTTTAAGAAAGCGACAAATTGCTCGCGCTGAAGACAGTGTAGAACCAATCTAGATCAAGCCAGGGTCCTTCTCAGTACTCACATTAACAAACATGATTTCATTCATTAAGGGCTTAGCGTGTCTCTCTTTCTCTCAATTGATCAAACTTTGCAAAACCTGAGGAATTCCTCCCTCTTCGTTTTCATCACAGTGTTTGAAAAGTTTTGTTAAACTTAGGTCAATGCAATGAGTTCGAGGCACAGGAAAGTAGGCAAAAAGTACTGTCGTTTCATTCAAACTTTCTGGCACAACAGGCTCAAAGTAGCAACAAGCACAAAAACATGGCAGCCGCAGCCGTTCCATTCAGATCTTTTGGTGTAACTGGCTCCATGGCAGAAACAGACTCAAAAGAAAAGAAAAGACAAACACACTGAAAGACAATGGTGTCTGAGGTAACAACCCTGGGACCACCCAACTCCTATACAACAGGACTGACTCGATATAACAAGACAGACCTTTAAGCAAAAAGACTAACTCAAAACAAAGAGACAGACTCAAAACAAAACAACAAGACTGACCCAGTACCCAAGTCAGAAAGTACAAAAACCAGCATTCACAAATGCTCAAAATAGTGCGTGCCAAACGCCACATCTGAAATACACTGAGCATCACCCGCAGGTGGTCCAACTCTTGATCACATACTTGTATTATCCTCGAAGTCCACAAACTCAGTGGTGACAAACTTTGCTGAGCTAGGCGGGAGGATGACCTCGTTATCGATCAAGTCTTGCACTTTGTGGCAAAGACGGAAGCAACTGTCGGTGGTGTGACGAACCTGTTGCTGGTAAGCGCAGTATTGGGTAGTATCATGACCCAGTGGATGATGAGCAGGGAGAGGCTGAGGCTCAAGGGGTTTAAGATGTCCCTTTTCAGCAAGGATTTGAAGTGCCTTTGACAAAGGCATGTAGAGGGCGTGAAAAATCCTACGCCCTCGCGGCAGGCACTTCGAAGTCTGTGGATTTTTGCTGGGCACACTAGCAAAAGGATCAGTAGCTGTTGCCTTGGCTCTCTGATCTTTTCTAGTTGTAGGGTTAGGATTGGGAGGAACGGTCCTGGTGCCATGGTACTTATCACGATTTCCCCCTTGGCTTGTACTCCTCTCAGTCTAGGTAGGGAAAATGTCATCCACAGTTTTAGCCACAACCGCGAGTACTTGCTGCTTATTCATCCCTCCGGCTTTCAGAGCCTCGACTGCCCATAGCAAGTGTTAAACGGGATCAGCGTCTGTTCCCACTTTGTTCTTACCTCTAGCCTCAGCTTGATCGAGGGTTTGGGTTGCTATATCAAAGCAGAACCCGGTTGTTGTTGACACGTCGTTGCTAGAGTTTGAGACAGTTTCCGGTTGGCTGACTTCAATTACAATTCGCCCCAATAGCTGGGGCTCCTGTGGTATAAAATTTCCGGCATACAATGTGGTTGGTGGCGAAGCTGACATTCCATAGGCGAGATCAGCCACAGACCTCTGGAGGTCGCCAATCATTCCCATCAACTTAAACGTGGTGGGCTCACAAGCTTGAAACAACTGGGGTGCCCAGATCGGGTGCGCGACAGGCGAGCTAGGTGGATGTGGTATCTCAACATTGGTCTCACCCTATAAGATGATTCCTTGGTCCAATGCGGTTGTCATAACCATAATTTCCTCTGAATTTTGCGTCATCATAACTCCGCTGAACTGAACGGAGGTGACGCAACCGGTGACTGATGGATCAAATGTCTGCCTTGCCTCAGCGAAGGAGAACACTGGCTATTCTGAACTCAGATCTCTGAAACTCCCCCCCTCCTCCTGAAAGAGAAAACAGGCAGTGTCTCAGCCCAATTTTACCCAAACAATTGCAAGCACAACTGAATCTGATCACGGTATTCGATCACTGATCACTGTCCCCTAAAACTACTACCCCAGAACTGAATCTGATACCCGTAGATATAATCGATTCTCAATACACCGAACTGATGCCCTCAGGCCTGATGCCCAGACTTGCAAATGGATACGTGCGTTCCCTGTAGAGGTCAACTCTAAAAGCACATATAACAAGCAAATGAGAGCCAAAACACCCCTATGGAGGGGTAGGGTTTCCCTGTCCTAGTTTCGTCAAGAACTAGGGTTTCACTACGCACACAACGGTTTCAAACAACCTATAATCGGGTAAGCAACCTGTCCTAGCTTTGGAATGGTCACTATGGATTCCGAATATGCACTAGGTTGACTCATCAAAAAGGGTGCCCCGGCAACAACTGGGGTTTGTGTTCCCATCGTGGCAGAGCCCGTAACCGGTCAGCCTTATGGCATGCTTAACAAAGCAAGCCTCCGGCAAACCGTTCAGGACTCAAAGTCACGGTCCCGTATCTAATCTCGCAGAGTGCAATGCAAGACCGATGAATCGTCAAAGAGTCCAAATCCGGCAAATCATTTTGAAAATAGATTTTTGAAAGAAGTGCTAAACATGGACTGCTATGCAAGATACAGAGTCGCCACCTAAATATTTTATTTTCGGGGAATTTAGGAAACCCTGACTCGTCCCTAAGGCCACGTGTCCGTCATCACCAAAGTTGCCTCGGCTTGGGAACTTGGGTACCATTGGGGAAGGTCAGCTATGAGCACCCCCGCTCGCCCGATCAAAGATCGGCCTCTACTAAACATGATATCTTGTTTTTGAAAACACATGCGTTCTTATTCTGATTTTTAGCTAGAATCTACTATGTGATGCACACACCACACAAGTATAGACTAGATCACCAAATTCGGAACAAAGCATCGCATATCCGTTTGTTTGGAAAATGGATTGAAATTTGCTCCTCGCAAGTAGGCTAAAACACGGGTTTCGACGAATTATTCCAATTCAAGCAACCCAACCTTCACCCATAGGCATTCAGGCAATTATATCACATAAGCAATTAGCCTCATGGCAAGCATGCTTTCATGTTATCACTCACATACATGCAGGATGCTAAAGCATAAACACTCACATTGTACTCCGAGCCAAAACAAGAAACTAGTTAGTAATCATGCATGATCCTAGTTCATGTTAGCAATGGCTAATGCAATGCATACAAATTGCATCTAAGATAGGCTCGGCTACCCCAAGAATGGCATGTGAAATGTGACAACTCGATACACGTATTTAAGTTGGAATTGAAATACTATGCAATTAGTATGATGCGCCGAGCCCGGCGCGTGCAATACGAATGAATGTATGCAAACATGCTATCATAATTATGCTAATCAAAACATGACCTAGAACTAACCATCATAAGCGGTTAAGTAAAATGGAGAAAGAAGTGGAGGTTGGAAGACATGCATCACACACACGCACACTTATTACAACATTGCCCTCTGTCGGAGGGTCCAAAAGAATAATACAAATTAACTAACTAACAAGCTAATTAATTATTTACGTAACCACTTAACTAATTAAACCAATTAATTAAGTTAAGAAAGCAATAAAATAGCCTCGGGAAGAGGGGTGCATGCATGCACACTCGGCTTTGGTCGGAAATCCAACGCCATACTCATGCTGCCTCTGTTTGCACTATTTTATGCCTCTGAAAATTGCACAAGTCCCAAGGTTGGTTCTGGAACACTCCCTGAACATTGTGGGATGTCACCGGCCAAGAGAAATGGTCACCGGCCATGGGGATGTGGTCATCGACCAATTGTGAGGGTCTCGGCCAACAATGCATGGCCGGCCGGCAATGAATGTGGTCGGTCGGCCATCTCTTCCTGCAGAACGCTGTTTTGCTGCAGTAGAGGGCAGACAAGGGATGTCAATGCATTTTCAAAGCAATGTGTGCACAACCACCCTCCCTCTCATGTTTATGACTCAAGGGAGTGTAGGCCTCGACCTTCGGACCACCAATCACGCATTTCAATGCATGATGGCCCAAGAAGCCAAGTATGCAATTTGATATCAAATGAAATGCATACAACACACAAAGGGTCCCAACCTCTATCATGGTTGATCAAGAGGCGAGGGACGCATGCTCGATGCTATGCAACCTAAACATGCAAGATAAGCATGCAATATGAGCATGTGAACAAGCATGCAAACATGCAAGTATGTAGCAAGTATGCAAGCTAACAAGCATGCAAGATCCAATTTAAACATGCAAACATGCAAGACGTGTAACAACATGTTAAACAACTTAAGCAAAGATGCATGCCAAATGCAATATCACTTAAACATGCAATAACATGTTAATAGTCCTATCATCTAGACGTACAAACATACGTAGCATGCAACAACATGCAAAGGGGCCAAGTATGCGACAACATGCGAGGCAATCATGTAACAACATGCAAAGGATGGTCTTAAACCAATATGGGCAGCTCTCAAATAGGCCCAAATCAGCGGCCAATATGCTAAGGGATAAGGGACAAAGCCACATACAAACATGCATGTATAATGGTCCAACACTTAAGCATAAAAGGGTAACTTTTAAGGACACTTAAAAAGGACAAACATGGACATATGGCAAGCATTTTAATGCTCTGAAAACATGCAAACGATGATGCCAAATCAACCTAATAATGCAAACAAGTCATGCACAAAAAGTTTGAAACTAGTCCAAAGGCTCAAACCATGATCATGTGACACATGAAGCAAATGACCAAAGTGGACCAAAACAGTTCCAAATCATGCCAAAGTAAGACTAAAACATGCAATGGCCAAAGCTAAAACAAGCTAAAACAAAAGGGGCAAGGCATGAGGCATACAAGGCCACCAAAGAAGTGTTACGCTCCACCTAAGACAACCAAACATCGCATGATTTAGGCGACCAAAATCAGAGATATGACATGCTAAAATGAGCCCAAAAACCCACTTAGATGGCATCCCCAATGCCTAGACATGATGGCATACACAATGACACATCCATGAGGCATACAACCCTAACTCTTTAAAGCATTAAAGGAGTTATAAATGCAAGCATACAAGCATAACATATGGATTGAAATAGCATTATAAGTGGTGCCAAACCACTGAAATGATCCAAATGGAGCATGCTGGAGGATTCAACACTCGAAGCTAACAAGCAAGATTACATAGTAGCTATACAAAGAAAGTCATGGATGGCCAAAACAACCAAAATCAAAGCTTTAGCATGTTAAAACAAAGCTAGAAGCTTCATGAGATTGAGCCAAAATCATGCTAAAAACACATGTTACAGCATGATGCTTGTTAAGGCTAAAACATGGGATTACAAGACAAGTGTATGAAGCATACATGGCATGTCTAAACCAACTTGAAACAGAGGTATAACATGGAAAAAAAAAGCCTGATACCTACTAAAATGAGGCTAAAGCAAGCTAGGCATACAAGCTACAACACAAGCCATTTGTGCAAGCATCAAAGGCAACATGGAGAGGGGACAACCCTCTCCCATTTAGGACCTCAAAACCACCTCTCCACCACTAAAAATCCTCTGGATTTTAGTGGTAGAGAGGTCATGCAAAGACCAAAACAATGGCCAAAATGCATGGCCTAAAACAAGGCCTAACAAGGCCTTGGAGGGGGGAGACAACCCCAAACCTCCAAGTGACCTAAAACAAAGTTCAAAACCAAGTAAAAATAGAACTTTTCTTAGTTATACATGAAGCTTAGAAACTGATGCAAGATAGGTTAAAAGCTTGTGCAAAAAGGGGAATAAAAGGGTAAGTTTCTCACCCTTGTAGACTTTCTTCAAGAACAACACTCCAACACTTTTTCTGAGTTTAAATCAACCCCAAAACTCCAAAACCAACTCCTTAGCACCTTAGCAACTCAAGGATGGTGTAACAATAGGTGTCTTAGTGCAAAAATGTGAACAAAACACACTTTTGGTCACAAATACACACACAAATATAGAGAGATATATAGAGAGAGATATATGAACTCTAACCCTAAATTCCAGATCCTCTGAGAAGGGAGGAGGGCCTCCCCTCTTATAGAAATCCAATTTCTAAGGCTTCCAAGAGAAGCTAAACAAGAGGCAAATCCCTCCATACACGTGTATGGAGGGGGGCAATTGTGGATGCCAGCTGTTCCAACTGGCATAAAAATATCTGCAAAAGCAGATAAATAAGGTTCGACCAGCAGAAATGGCCGATTAACCAACCAAGGTGGCCGATCGATCAAAAAAGGTGCCGACTGGCCACAACCTTTGGCCGATGGCAAGGAAACAAGGCCGGTGAGGTGTGGGGATGGCCAACATTCCTTGCCCTTGGAAGCAAAAAACACAAGTGTTTGGTCCATGACCAAGCACAAAATAGACAAGTTGAGAGACCTTGAGGCAAGGCGCGTAGCCGAGACCTCCGAGATCTCAAAACGAACACAAGCATGGATGATCACCGAGTGTTCAAACGGTGACATCCAAGTCTGGAGGACGGTCAAAAATGGGGTGTCTACAACAGGCCGAGGTCATCGCTCAACAGGCTAAGTTAATTGCCAGGCTACAACAACAAACCAGAGCATCCGTTTCACGCCAAGCTCCTCCCCCGCCAAGAGTGCCAATACTCGGGGAGACAGCTAATGTCCAAGAAGATACGGACCTTCCAACAAGGTCGGCTCCGCCCCCAATCCTATCCTAGCTATCCAAAGCACAGACCAACCTACCGGATTCACCCTTTGAGTTCAAGGTGGACCCTACAGCACTGAAAGTGACCAAGCTTGAAAAGTTGTTCAAGAAATCTCAGGGTGTGAAGTCCATTCCAGATATTGAGGATGGGTGCACCGACTCAGCCGTGACGTTGCCGGACCGGTTTAAGATGCCACATATTGACTGTTTCGATGGGTCTGGAGATCCCATGGTGCACCTACAGCTGTTTTTAGATATTTTAAGGGCAATGGGCCTCTTCAGATTATTGAAGCTTTCCTTGTTTGGCCGGACCCTGTCGGGTGTGGCGGCTATTTAGTATGCAAAATTGGAGGACTCCGTTAAGAGGAACTGGGAGGAGATGGCTGAGGCCTTCGTAGCTCAATACTTCTACAATACACAGATCGAGATTACAACCCGTGATCTTGAGACTACTAGGTAGGAGCCGAAGGAGAGTTTCTCCGATTTTGTGACCCGCTGGAGGTCCAAGGCCTCGATGATGACCATTAGGCCGACTGACAAAGATTAAATACGAATGGTTGTACGCAACCTCCTGCCCAAGCTCATGCAGAAGATGATCGTCCTCCCTCTCCCCACTTTTGCGGATCTACATGAGATTGGGGTGCAGATCGAGGATGCTTTGAAGCAGGGTCTGATTGATAATGACAGAGAACAGCCCACGAGGACTTTCAACCGCAGTACGAATGCAGGCACAAGTAGTGCTGCAGCTGCCAGAGGTTCAGATGTGAGCATGGTCACCCCCACCACCCCAAGAACCCTTACAGCTATACCATTCATCGGCGCGTCCAGAAGTAACTCACAAACAACTAAGTACTTACCTCGAGGCCAAAGAACCTTCACACCACTATACATGCCCCTTGTCCAAAGCTCTGGGGATTTTAATTTAGAGAGGGCAGTTGAAGCCCCTGGAGCCGCGGCCATTGCCAGAAACGCTTCCCCCCTCCTATAACCCAGCTAAATACTGCACCTTTCACCAACAGCATGGTCACGACACCAACCATTGCTTTAGATTGCATCATGACATTCAAGATCTCGTTGATAACAGGGTGATTGTGCCTCCGGAGAAACCCAATGTCACAACCAACAGTCTCACACCACATAACCAAGCTCTACCTCCCAAACGCATTAACTCAATCCAAACTGGGGTCATGTCATACGACCCTAGCATATATATCACCCCTTCTCACCTACCCAAGCCGGAGGTTTTCATTCCTGACAGCACTGACTTGTGCATGTTGGACATCTCCCGAACCCAACCTGAACCAATGGTGGTGATTATCGAAGGTATAATAGGGATGACTTCTGAGGAAAGTGGGACTGTTGATTCAAAGTCTGTGGAATTTGGGAGCTTTGCTGAGGAGGTATACAATCCGAGTGGCTACATTACGTTAGCAGGCCAGGTTAGGCCAAATGTGAAATTGCTAGTGGGGGCAGAGATTTGTGTAATACGGGAGGATGGACTTGATCAGAGGCTAGATGAGTTAACGGACCAAGAAGACGACATTGCTAACCTTCAGTTTTTTAACGAACAAGATCCATGAGACATGATAGTCAGTTGGTTTGATTTTGATGGGTCAACAGAGGCTACAGGGTGGCTTGATGACCAACTAGATATTGTTGAAAAATCTTAGCCAGAACAGGGCCCGTCAGGGACAAAGACATCATCTGTGGCTAGAAGGGCTAGGAATCAGAATGCATCGCCGGAGAGCGCCGGTGCCAAGAATTTCGCTCGGGATTTGGGCATCTTGAATACAGGAGATGTTGAAAAGCAGGCTGCACTAAAGCATTTTGAACAGGAAGGGATCGAAGATTCTGAGAGAGCCAGAAAGGCTAAAGCCCCTGTGGAGACTGAACGTGCTACGTGCACAAGAATAGAGCATGCTACGAGCACATGGACAGAAGGTGCTGTGAGTACAAGGATAGTTGTGACGAAGCTGGACTGGTGTCTGTCGGCTGCCAATGGCATGTGATGGGAAGACGATGACCTATGTCTTGCCCACACTGATGAGGACTGGGGCAATAACCAGCCGGATGATACCTGGTATATTGGTGAAGTTGACCACATGACTAGGAGCAGGCGGTACTTCAAACCCCCGCACCTAGATCAACCAGAGGCGTCCAGAAAAGACAAGGAGGCGGAGAAGCAGAAAGAAAAGCTACTCGAAGAAGAGGCTATGCTGAAACAGTTGAAAAAGATACAGGCAGACATCTCCATCTGGGGACTACTTATGGCTTCACGAGTTCATAGACAAGCTGTCCTATTTGCAATGGACAAGGCCAAACTCTCAATAGACACCACACCTGAGAAGCTGGTAGGATTGGTCTTTCCGGGAGGGGCTTCCCTGATGTTGACCTTTTCTGACAAGGAACTACCGCCCGAGGCCGCAAAGCATAACAAACCACTCTACATCTCTGTGGAATGTAGAGACAAGTGGATACTAGTGGTTTTTGTCGACACAGGATCCGCCATTAACGTATGTTCGTCAAGGACAGCATATGCAATCGAATTGAAGCCCGCAGACTTCATACCTACTGCCCAGGTGATTCGGGCATATGACAACACTAGCAGAGAAGTGATGGGGACTGTGCAGATTGAGGCTCAGGTTGGTCCAGGACAACACGATATTGACTTTCATGTCTTGGACGTTCCCGCAGCCTTTAATTTACTCCTAGGGCGGCCATGGCTGCACCAGGTGAAAGTAATATTTTCCACCACCCTGCACCAGATGTTGAAATACCCCCACGGGAAGGGGGTGGCTATTGTTTTTGGGAATTCGTCAATCCATCCGCCGCTAAAAGTGTCCACACCGGTTTTGGAAATCGAGCATGGCATGGATGATGTGTTCCTATCAGGATTTACCCTAGCCGAGGCCCGGGTCATACAGAACATCTTAGCTGTTGATGAGGGGTTGTCCATTAACGCTCAGTTAGTATACCTCATGAACAAACTCCGGCACATCCCTGGGATGGGACTAGGAAGAAGTGGCCGAAAGGGCATTGTAGTATCAGCCGAAGTGTCGTACAACCCGCATACCTTTGGCCTAGGCTATCTACCTACCAAAGAGGACTGGGTGAGGAAAGGCTAGGAGATGACTGGGAGAGCCAGAGCGAAGTAGGCATGGAAGCCTTATGAGTTAATACACCGACCCATCCAGGGTACCCTAAACGGACGCTTTGTCCGGGAGGGGGAGGATTTTCCATTCTGTGGCTTCCCAGAGGCATGGTTGAATGCAGAGAAGCGTTGCTTGTCAGGGTTTGAGATCTTCTTTGACCTACAGTTATCCGGGGATGATGTTGCCGAGGAGTAGACAGACCCATTAGCTGAAGTTGAGCAGTATAAGGAAGTGGATTCCAAGAGCACCGAGATTGAAATGGGGGTAGCACTGGCTTGTCTACTTTCAGATCCTCTGATCGTACATAAGTGCTTGGGGGATAACTTCTCAATGTCCATGATTGGGAATGAAATGGCTGTGAGCCCACCTTCAAACATTTTTGATGCATCCATTGCACCCTCCCTTATCTGGCAATACGGGGAGGGATTTTTATCAAGCAGCACCGGGTCAGGTAGTGAGACGGAATCTGATTCCACCGAGTCTGTGGAGTCGGAATCAGGTTCCAGCTCGTCTGAGTCTGAGTCCAGTATTCCCGAGGGTAACAACCCGGATGCCACAGTCTTGTCTGGGTCGTCTTTTTCTTCCTCTTTTCAGTCTGTTGTAACAGAGGAATCAAACGATTTGGGAGTGATTAATGAGAATGAAATGGCTGTGGCTTTTGATTACTTTTTTGTGCTTTTGATTTATTGCATTAATCAGGACTTTCAAAATTTTAATGAAAATGACGAGCAAGAAATTCCTCCGGTTTTACAACGTTTAACTGATCAAGAGCAGGGGAGATTTGTTAAACCTTTGGTTGATGAAATCACTACAGTTAATGTTGGTACTGAGAAGGACCCGCGGCTGGTCTAGATCGGGTCCACGTTGTCTTCGGAGGAGCGCAAGCGTTAAGTTGCTTTATTAAAAGATTTCAAAGATGTTTTCGCGTGGTCCTATGAAGACATGCCTAGAATCAATCCTGAGATTGTACAGCACCGGATCCCTCTTGACCCAGAGGCCCGACCCGTTAAATAGAAACTCAGAAGGATCCACCCGGACTAGGCTCTCAAGATTAAAGAAGAGATCACCAAGCAAATTGATGCAGGGTTCCTGCTGGTATCTGAGTAGCCAACTTGGCTAGCCAACATAGTTCCGGTGCCGAAGAAGGATGGAAGGATTCGGGTATGTGTGGATTTTAGGGATATGGACAAAGCTAGTCCGAAGGACGACTTTCCTTTGCCGCATATCGATGAATTAGTGGATTTCACTGCTGGGCATGCGCTGCTTTCGTTCATGGATGGATTCTTAGGCTACAATCAGATATTGTTGGCACCCAAAGACCGGGAGAAGACTGCTTTCACCACTCCGTGGGGGACATGTTGTTATAGGGTGATGCCATTTTGGTTGAAGAATGCTAGAGCTACATATCAACAGGCTGCGACCACGATATTGCACGACATGATCTATAAAAAAGTGGAGGTGTACGTGGATGACATGATTGTCAAGTCCAAGGAAAGAGAGGGCCACTACACCACCTTGCAATAGTTCTTCCAAAGGATCAGAGAATTTCGGTTGCAGCTGAATCCTCAGAAATGTACATTCGGTGTTACAGCAGGGAAGTTGTTAGGGTTCTTGATTACACAAAGAGGTATCGAAGTCGACCTTTCCAAAATCAGGGCCATCTTAGAAATGCCACCACCAAGGACTGAAAAGGAGGTGCGAGGCTTTCTGGGTAAAGTGCAATTCATAAGACGGTTTATTGCAAAATTAACCTTGACTTATGAACCACGTTTTGGTCTCCTGAAGAAAGGAAAGAAGTTCCAATGGGACAGTGTAGACACTCCATTTTTGACCATCCTCAAGACTTGGACGTCACCATTTGAACACTCGGTAATCATCCATGCTAGTGCTCGTTTTGAGTTCTCGGAGGTCTCGGCTACGCGCCTTGCCTCAAGATCTCTCAAATTGTCTGTTTTGTTCTTGGTCATGGACCAAACACTTGTGTTTTTGCTTCTAAGGGAAGAGGGTGGCTTGTTGGCCATCCCTACACCCCACCGGCCCCTTATTCTTTCCATCGGCCAAGAGTGTTGGCCGATCGACACTCTATTTGGTCGATCGACCACTTTTGTTGGTCGATAGGCCATTTTTGCTGGCCGAACCCTGTTTATCTGCTTTTGGCAGATATTTTTATGCCAGCTGTCACAGCTAACATCCACTTTGCACCCCCTCCATACACGTGTATGGAGGGATTTGCTCCCTTGTGTTAGCTTCTCCAAGAAGCTTAGGAATTGAATTCCTATAAGAGGGGAGGCCCTCCTCCCTTGTCAGAGGTTCTGAAAATTAGGGTTAGAAGTTGTATCTATCTATCTCTATATCTCCCTCTCTTCACTCATTTGTGTGTGTATTTGTGACCTAAAGTGACTTTTGTTCACAATTTTGTACACAAACACCTAGCATTACACCATCCTTGGTTGCTGAAGCTCTAAGGAGTTGTTGTTAGGTTTCTTGGGCTGGTTTTGATCTAAGGAAGGTGTTGGAGTTGCTGTTCTTGAAGTGTTCTTCAAGGGTGAGAACTACCTCTTTTATTCCCGATTTTTGCACAAGATTTTAACCTATCTTGCATCTGTTTTCAAGCTTAGCTATAAACTAATAAAATTTTGGATTTTGTGTGCTTTTGAACTTTGTTTGAGGTTACTTTGAGGTTTGGGGTTGTTTCCCCCCTCCAAGGCCTTGTTAGGCCTTGTTTTAGGCCATCCATTTTCGCCATTGTTTTGGTCTTTGCATGACCTCTCTACCACTGAAATCCAGAGGATTTTCAGTGGTGGAGAGGTGGTTTTGAGGTCCCAAATAGGAGAAGGTCATCCCCTCTCCATGTTGTCTTTGATGCGTGCATAAATGGCTTGTGTTGTAGCATGTTTGCCTAGCTTGTTTTAGCTCCATTTCAGTATATATTAGGCTTTGTTTTGCCATGATATAGCACTGTTTTAAGTTGGTCTAGACATGCCATGTATGATCCATACACTTGTCTTGTAATCCCATGTTTTGGCCTTAACATGCATCATGTTGTAACATGTGTTTTTAGCATGATTTTGGCTTGGCTTCAAGGAGTTTTTATCCATGTTTTGGTATTCTTGAGGTCTAATTTTGGTTCTTTGGGTCATCCCTGACTTGCTTTGTATAGCTACCATGTAATCTAGCTTGTAGGCTTCGAGTATTGGATCCCCTAGCATGCATTACTTGGCCTATTTCAGTGATTTGGAGTCACTTACCATGTCATTTCAGTCCATATGGCATGCTTGTTTACTTACATTTGATGCTCCTTTAATGCCTTAAAGAGTTATCGTTTTATGCTCCTTGTTTGGACCATTGTGTATGCCATTATGTGTGGGCCATTTGGATGCCATCTGAGTGTGTTTTTGGCCTTGTCCTAACCTGCATTAGGACTATTTTGAGTCCCTTTGACCCTTTGGGACTTGCCTTGTGTGGCCATGGTTTGCCCCCTTTGGTTAGCCTTAGGCTTTGGACCTTCTTGCATGCTTCGTGTGCTTGGTTTATGTGATTTGGCATCATTCCTTGCCTCATTTCAGAGCATGTAACATCATCACATTTGCATGCTTTTCATTCCTTTTGAGTGTGCTTGAAAGTTCCCCTTTGATGCTTAAGCTTTAGGCCAATTACCATGCATGTTTGTATGTGCATTTGTCCCTTATCTCTTAGCATCTTGGCCACTAATTTGGACCTATTTGAGAGTCGTCCATATTAGTTTAAGACCATTCCCGCATGTTGTTGCATGCTTGCCTTGCATGTTGTTGCATACTCGGCCTATAAACATGTTGTTGCATGTCTAAGTGGTAGTGCATTTGGCATGCATTCTTTTGGTTTTATGTTGCTTAACATGTTGTTACATGTTTGCCTCGGATGTTGCTACATGATTGAATGAAGTCACATGTCTGTTTGCATGCTTGAACGTCCATGTTACATCTTGCATGTTAACATGGTCATGTTGCATTAGATTTGTTGCACACTTGAGCTATTTACATGCTTCCTTGCTTGCTTAGGTTGCATTGCATAGTGTGTGCATTCCTCACCTCTTGATCAACCATGATAGAGGTTAGGGCCCTTTGTGTGTTTTGTGCATTTCATTCCATATTGAGTTGCACACTTGGCACCATGGGCCATCATGCATTGAAATGTGTGATTGGTGGCCCAAGGGTCGAGAACCATACTCCTTTGAGTCTCAAACATGATGAGGAGGGTGGTGGTACAAACATTGCTTTGAAATGCATTGCAATGTCTTGTCTGTCCTCTGCTGCAGCAACACAGCATTTTGCAAGAAGAGATGGTCGACCGACCACATTTAGTGCCGACCGGCCACCAAAATCAGGCCAGTGATCCAATTTTTGGTCGATGACCATAATTCCATGGCCGGTGGTGCTCCCTCTTAGTCAGTGACCTCCCACAACGCTCAGGGAGTAGTTCAGAAGCAATTTTGGGACTTGTGCAGTCTTCAGAGGAGAAAAACAGTGCAAACAGAGGCAGCATGAGCATGGTGATGGATTTCCGAGCGGAGCCAAGCATGCATGCATTTATCCCTCTTCCCGAGGCTGCTTTACCGCTTTATTAGCTTAGTTAATTTGCTTAACTAGTTAAGTGGTCTGTAATAATTAATTAGCTAGAGTAGTTAATTATTTATTTGGTTTGTACTATTCTTTCGGTCCCTCCGAGAGAGGGCAAGGTTGTAATAAGTGTGCGTGTGTGTGATGCATGTCTTCCAACCTCCACTTCTTTCTCCCTTTTACTTACCTGCTTTCGTTGGTTAGTTCTAGGTCATATTTCAATTAGCATACCTTATGCTCGCATGTTTGCATCATTCATTTGTACCGCATGCACCGGGCTCGGTGCATCATACTAACTGCATTGAATTTCGATTCCAACTTGAATACGTGTATTGAGTTGTTGCATTCCATATGCCATTATTAGATTAGCCAAGCGTATTCTAGTTGCATTTTTGCCTGCGATGCATTAGCCATCTTAACATGAACTAGGATCATGCATGATTTCTAACTAGTTTCTTGTTTTGGCTCGGAGTACACTATGAGTGTTTATGCTTTAGCATCTTGCATGTATGTGAGTGTTAACATGAAAGCATGCTTGCCATGAGGCTAATTGCTTATGTGATATAACTGCATGAATGCCTGTGGGTGAAGGTTGGGTTGCATGAATTGGAATAATTCGTCGAAACCTGTATTTTAGCCTACTTGCGAGTAGCAAACTTCAATCCATTTTCAAAACAAACGAGCATGCGATGCTTTATTCCAATTTAGGCAATCCAGTCTATACTTGTATGTTGTGCACATCACATAGTGATTCTAGGCTAATAACTGGAATAAGAGCACCTAATGTTTTCAAAACTCGATATCATGTTTAGTAGTGGCCGATTTTTGATCGGGCGAGCGGGGGTACTCATAAATGACCTTCCCTAATCGTACCCAAGTTCCCGAGCTGAGGCAACTTTGGTGATGACGGACACGTGGCCTTAGGCAATGAGTCAGGGTTTCCTAAATTTCCCAAAATAAAATATTTAGGTGGCGACTTTGTATCTGGCAAAGCAGTCCATATTTGGCACTTCTTTCAAAAAAATCTGTTTTCAAAAATGATTTGCCGGATTTGGACTCTTTGATGATTCATCGGTCTTGCATTGAGTCCAAACTATAGTGAGCCCGATGAACAAAACGGGGAATTTTCCCCGGGACGTTCAGGGACGTCTACAGACGGCCGATGCCAAGCAGCTTTTGAACAAATTAAGCAATACTTACAAAACCCACCTGTGTTGTCACCGCCTGAACCAGGGAAACTGTTGATTTTGTATCTTTCCGTGACTGAAACTACAATGGGCTGCATGCTCGCATAGGAGTCTGAGGACAAAGTGGAGAAAGCTATCTACTACCTGAGCAAAAAGATGTTGGATTACGAGACCCGCTACACTCTGCTTGAGAAGGCTTGTCTGGCCTTGGCATGGGCTACCAGGAAGCTACGGCAGTACCTGTTAGCTCACTCTGTAATGTTGGTTTTGAGATTAGATCCCATCAAATATCTCTTCGAGAAATCGGCACTTACGGGTAGGCTAGCCCGTTGGTTGCTTCTGCTTTCCGAATTTGATCTGAAGTATCTGACTCGCAAGTCAGTAAAGGGGAGAGCGATAGCAGAGTTCCTAGCCGATCACCCAGTGGAAGGGGATGAAGCAGTTGAGTACTTATTCCCAGACGAGGCCATTTTGTATGTCGAAGATGAAACCTGGACGATGTACTTTGACGGAGCGTCAAACCAATACGGGTATGGGATAGGGGTGCTGCTAATAGCACCCGACAATTCCCGTATCCCTCTAGCATTTAAACTCTAGTTCAAAGTCTCGAACAACGAAGCAGAATATGAAGCATGCATTGCTGGTTTAGAAGCCTCCCTAGAACTAGGGGCAAAATGGTTGGACGTCATCAGGGATTCGAACCTTGTTGTATCTCAAGCTAAAGGAGATTGGAAAGTCAAAGAAGAAAAGATCGAAATTTACCACCAGACCTTGGACTTGCTAATTCGTCGGTTTGAGAAACTCAACTTCACTCATCTGTTAAGAGAAAACAACAGGTTCACATATTCATTAGCAACCCTATCTTCTATGATAGACATCCCTTTTGGAGTCCGGAAGCGTCCGATCATCATTGACCAGAAATTTGTGCCGGCCTACGAGCTTATTACTACCATAGATGTGGTTCAAGATGAGAACCCCTGGTATTACGATGTCTGGAACTTCTTGGAGAAAGAAGCATATCCACCAGGGGAAAATGCCAAAGACAATATGGCAATCCAAAGAATGGCTGCTCAGTTCATCATCTGCGGAGGAAAACTGTGTAAGAGAGGTCATCTGGGGATACATAAGCTGTGTGTTGATATTGAAGAATCAAAGCGCCTGATGGAGGCCATCCATGGAGGAGAGTGCGGAGCATACATGAACGGGGTGATGCTAGCCCGGAAAATCCTGAGACAGGGTTACTACTGGTCCACCATGGAGGAGGATTGTATTGATTGGCGATGCCACAAATGTCAGATCCATGCAAACCACATGAACATTCCGCCGTCGAAGCTGTACAATATGACTTCGCCATGGCCATTTTTCGGTCTGGGAGATTGATGTGATCGGGGCTGTCACTCCCAAGGGGTCTAATAGGCATGAGTTCATTCTGGTCGCGATAGATTATTTCACGAAGTGGGTTGAGGCCCAATCTTATACGGTGTTGAAGGCTTCACATGTTATGAAGTTCATCAGGAACAACATCATCTGTTGCTATGGGGTCCTGTAGACACCCCATTTTTGACCGTCCTCAAGACTTGGACGTCACCGTTTGAACACTCGGTGATCACCCATGTTTGTGTTCGTCTTGAGTTCTCGAAGGTCTCGGCCACGCGCCTTGCCTCAGGATCTCTCGACTGTACTGTTTTGTGTTTGGTTTTGCACCAAACACTTGTGTTTTTGCTTTGGAGAGGGAATGGCTTGTTGGCCATCCCCACACCTCACCGGCCATGGCTTGAGGCCACCGGCCATGTTTTGTTTCTACCAGCCATTGGTGATGGCCGACTGGCAATCTTTGTGGCCGGTCGGCCATTGTTTTGGTCAAATTGGCATTTTTGGCTGGCCGACCACTGTTCATCTGCTTTTGGCAGATATTTTGTGCCAGCTGTGCTAGCTGGCACCCACTTTGCCCCCCTTCCATACACGTGTATGGAGGGATTTCACTCTTGCTTAGCTTGTTTTGTAAGCTTTGCAAGAGTGATCCTCTATAAGGGGAGGCCCTCTCCTCCCTCCTTAAGGGTTACAAAAATTCTAGAGAGTGGTCTGAACTAGGGTTAGGTCTTGTGTATCTATCTATCTCTATCTCCCTCTCCTTTTGTGCTTAAGTGTGTGTTTGTTCATAGTTTTGCACTAGAACACCTACCATTACACTTTCCTTTAGCTACTGAGGTACTAAAGAGTTATTTTCAGAGTTTTGGACTTGGTTTTGAGCTAAGGACACTGCTGGAGCACCATTTTTGAAGAAGGTCTTCAAGGGTAAGAACTTCACCTTTAAATACCTCATTTTTGCATAGTCTTTTTGCCTACCTTGCATCTGTTTTTGAGCTTAGTGTATACATATAAAAGTCTTGTTTTTACTTGCTTAAAATAGTTGTTTAAGGTTGCTTTGTCATTTGGGGTTGTTTGGCCCCTCTTAGGCCTTGTCTGGCCCCCATTTTGTGCTATTTTGGTGAGCTCCTGGACCACCTTGTTTGGGCCTCCTCACCACTAAAATCTCGAGGGATTTCAGTGGTGAGGATAGTGGTTTGAGGTCCTAAGAAGGAGAGGGCCATCCCCTCTCCTTATTGTCTTCAATGTTGGCCATTTTTGCCTCATGTGTGGGCACCTTTTTTAAGAACATGTTGGCCATGTCTGAAGTGTTATTTGTGCTTATTTTTCCATGATATAGCACTATTTTTACTTGATTTAGACACACCATGCTTGCCTTGCATACATTTCTTGTAATGCCATGAATTGCCTTAACATGTGCCTAGCATTTAGACTACTATGCTTGTGGGTTTTGGCTTAGCTTTGTGAAGCTTTTGTTCTTGTTTTGACATGCTTGAGGACTATTTTTGGTCATTTGAGTCATCCATGCTTTGCTTCATTTAGCTACCATGTAACCTCTCTTGTATGCCTTAAGCATTGACCCCTCTAGCATGTCATCCTTGCTTTGTTTCAGTGGTTTGGAACCATTTGCCATGTCATTTTAGTCCTCATGGTATGCTTGTATGCTTGCATTTGATGCCTCTTTAATGTGTTAAGAGGTTGGTGTTTCATGCTCCATGTTTGTGCTACTATGTATGCCTCTAGGATTAGGTCATTTAGATGTCATCTAAATGGTTCTTGGGGCTTACTTTTGCATGATTTAGGACTGTTTTGATTCATTTTGGTCATTTGCTTCACGTGTCATATGATCATATTTTAAGTGCTTGGGCTTGGTTGCGTGCCTAGCTTGCATTGTAGGTTGGTTTGGCATCATTTTCTACATGATTTCAGAGCTTTCTATGCATGCCATATGCCCATGTTGTTCCTCTTTGAAGTGTGCTTAAAAGTTGTCTCTATGTGCCTAAGTGTTGGACCTTGCATGCATGCCCATTTGTATGTGTTTTGGCTTCCATTTTTGAGCACTTTAGTCACTGTTTTAGGCTTAGTTGGGGGCTGCCTAAATTGGTTTAAGACCATCCTTCCCATGTGTTGCATGCTTGGCTTATGCGTTGTTGCATACTTGGCCTTGTTCCATGCTTGTTACATTGCACATTTGCATGCTTAGGTTGTAATGCATTTGGCATGCATTGTACTTAACATGTTGTCCATGTTGCATCTTGCATGCTTGCATGGTTAAGATTATACTTTGCATGTTTGCTAGCTTGTATACTTGCTCACATGCTCATGTTGCATACTAACTCACATGCCTAGGTTGCATTGCATTGGCATGCATGCTTTGCTTCTTGAATTGAGTGTGATGGAGGTTGAGCTCATTGTTTGTTTATGAGCATTTCATTCTACATTGAAAGTGCATACTTGGTTTCTTGGGCCATCACGCATTGAAATGCACAATTGGTGGTCCGATAATCGAGTACCATACCCCTTTGAGTCATAAACATGATAAGGAGAGTGCTTGGTGCAAAACATTGCTTGAAATGCATTGTCATACCTTGCTTGTCCTCTGCTGCTATCAAAACAATATTCTGCAGGCATAGATGGCCGACCGACCTCATACAGTGCCGACCGACCATCAATGTCTAGTCGGTGGTGCAACTTTTGGCCGATGAGCCCATCCCCATGGCCGGTGAACTTGAATTGTGGCCGGTGACACCCCAGAGCACTCAGAGGGTGATTCAAAATGGGTCTGGAGACTTTCAGAATTTTCAGAGGAGCAAGGTAGTGTAAACAGAGGCAACTAGTGCAGGGCATTGGATTTCCGGGCAAAGCCAATTCGAGCACGAGTGCATCCCTCTTCCCGAGGCCTTTTACTACTTTCCTTAGCTTAATTGATTTGTTAATCAATTAGGTGGTCTGTAACTTATTTAATTAGCTTGTAGGTTAATTAATTTGTATATTCTTTTGGTCCCTCCGAGCGAGGGCGAATGTGTAATAAGTGTGGGTGCGTGCGTGCATGTCTTCCAACCCCTATTTCTTTCTCCCTTTTACTTACCTGCTTTGATGGTTAGTACTAGGGCTTATTTAATTTAGCATCCTTAAGCTATGCATGCGTGCATCATTCATCAGTATTGCATGCATCGAGCTCGGCGCATCATACTAACTGCATAGTATTTCAAATCGAACTTGAATACATGTTATCTGTCGCATCTCACATGCCATTCATAGATTAGTCGAGCCTATTCTCGCGACATTTTGTATGCGATACATTAGCCACCGTAACATGAATTAGGATCTTGCATATGATTACTAACTAGTTCACTGTTTTGGCACGGAGTACTAGGTGATCATTTATGCTTTAGCATCTCGCATGAGTGTGAATGTTAACATGACAGCATGCTTACCATGTGGCTAAATGCTTATGTGATATAACTGCATGAATGCCTGTGGGTGAAGGTTGGATTGTTTGAGTTGGAATAACTCGTTGAAATCCGTGTTTTAGCCTACTCGCGAGTAGCAAATTTCAAACGTTTTCCAAACAAACGGATACGCAATGCTTCGTTCCAAATTAGACGATTTAGTCTATACTTTTGTGTTGTGCGCATCACATAGTAAGATTAGCTAATTAATCGGAATAAGAACACATAATATAATGTTTTCAAAACTAGATATCATGGTTAGTAGAGGCCGATCTTCGGATCGGGCGAGAGGGGGGTGCTCATAGCTGATCTTCCCCAATCGTACCCAAGTTCCCGAGCCGAGGCAATTTTGGTGATGACGGACACGTGGCCTTAGGCAACGAGTCAGGGTTTCCTAAATTCCCCAAAATAAAATATTTAGGTGGCGACTCTGTATCTGGCAAAGCAGTCCATGTTTGGCACTTCTTTACAAAAAAATCTGTTTTCAAAAAACGATTTGCCGGATTTGGACTCTTTGGTTCATATTTAGAACCGTGACAATTTCAGTCCGAACTGTAGTGAGCCCGTAACAAACGGAACGGGAGTTTCTCTCCCGGGGCGTTCGGGGATGTCTACAGTTTCTGGCGACTCCGCTGGGGATTTAGAGAACTTGACTCGAACTCATGATATGTTGTTTTAACTACACTTATGTGCTTCTTTGCATTGTATGTGCATTGGTGCGCCTAGGACACCGTGTTGGCCATCTGCTATTCCTGAGCGGTTTGCCAGATGCTCGCTTTGAGAAGCGTGCCATAAGGCTGACCGGTTGCGGGCTCTGCCAGTATGGGAACACAAACCCCGGTTTTACCGGGGCACCCTTTTTGACCATTCGACCTAGTGCATATTTGGATCCATAGTGACCATTCCAAGGTAGGACAGGTTGCTTACCCGATTATAGGTTGTTTGAAACCGCTGCGTGCGTAGTGAAACCCTAGCTTCTGACAAAATAGGACAGGGAAACTCTACCCCAACATAGGGGTGTTTTGGCTCTCTTTTACTTGGTATGTGCTTTTAGAGTGTATCTCTACAGGGAATGCACATATCTGTTTGCAAGTTTCGGCATCAGGCCTGCGGGCATCAGTATCAGTGTTTTTGAAAATCAGTTATATCTGCGGGTATCCGATTCGATTTTGGGGCAGTGATCAGTAGTAGAATACAGTCATTCAGCTATGCTCGTGTCTGTTCTGATTGGGCTGAAACGCTGCGTGTTTTCTCTTTCAGTTCAGAGAGTTAGGTCTGAATAGCCAGTGTTCTCCATTGCTGAGGCAAGACATATATCTAATCCGTCAGTCACCGTTCAAGTTCAACGGATTCATGACGACACAAAGTTCGGAGGAAATTCTAGTTATGGCAGCCGCATTAGACCAAGGAATCATCTTGCAGGATGAGACCGATGTTGATGTACCACATCCGCCCAGGTCGCCTGTTGCACACCCGATCTGGACACCCTAGTTGTATCAAGCTCGTGAGCCCACCACGTTCGAGTTGATGGGAATGATTGGCGACCTTCGAAGGTCCGTGGCTGATCTCGCCTATGGGATGTCGGCTTCGCCACCAACTACGTTGTATGCTGGGAATTTTATGCCGGAGGAGCCCCTGCTACTGGGACGGATCGTAATTGAGCTCAGCCAACCGGAAGCTGTTTCAAACTCCGGCAATGGCATGTCAACAACGGCCGGGTTTCGTTCTGATATAGCAACCCAAATCCTCGATCAAGCCGAGGCTAGAGATAAGAACAAAGTGGGAACAGATGCTGACCCCGTTGAACAACTGCTGTGGGCAGTCGAGGCTTTGAAAGCCGGGGGGATAAATAAGCAACAAGTGCTCGCAGTTATGACTAAAACTGTGGATGATGCTTTCCCCACTCCAGCTGAGGGCAGTTCAAGCCAGACAAAAAACCGGGATAGGCCCCGCCATGCCAGAACAATTCCTTCCACTTCCAACTCTGCATCCGGGAAAGATCAGAATGCCAAGGCGGTGCCTGCCGACCCCTTCGCTAGTGCGTCTAGCAAGAATTCTCAGACTTCAAATACCTGTCTCGAGGTCGCAAGGTCTTTCATGCTCTCTACATGCCTTTGTCTAAGGCGCTCCAGATCCTTGTTGAATGGGGGCACCTTAAACCCCTTGAGCCTCGGCCTCTCCCGAAGAATCTCCCTCTCGCACATGATGCTACCTTGTACTACGTGTACCACCAGCAAACCGGTCATAACACCGACAACTGCTTCTGTCTTCGCCACAAAGTGCAAGATTTGATCGACGATGAGGTCATCCTCCTACCCACCTCAGCGAAGTCTGTTGCCGCCGGGTTGTTCGATCTTGAGGATAGCGCAAGTATGTAATCAAGGGTTGGACCACCCGCGGGCGGCACTTGTTTCATTTCAGATATGGCGTCTGGCACGCACTATTTTGAGCATTTGCGAATGAGGTTTTGTAATTTCTGGCTTGGGTGTCGAGTCGGTTCTTTGTTTTTGTCTTGAGTCTGTCTCGTTGTCTCGAGTAAGTCTTTTTGCTTAAGGGTCTATCTTGTTGTACCGAGTCAGTCCCATTTGTATAGAATGTCAGGTGATTCTGGGGTTGTCACCTCAAACACCGTTTTTGTTTTGTAATTACCCCTTTTGTTTTCTTTTGAGTCTGTCTCTGCTGTGGAGCCAGTTGCAACCGGAGGTTTTGAATGAAATAGCTGCGGCTATCATGTTTCCGTGCTTACTGCTACTTTGAGCTAGTTGTACCAGAGGATTTGAATGGAACAGCCGCGCATTCCACTTGCTCTTCTGCACCCTCGAAATCATTGCATTGACCTAAGTTTTTCAAAATCTTTTTAACACTGCGGTGAAAACGAAGAGGAAGGAATTCCTCGGATTTTGCAAAACTTTGACGAAACTGAGAGAAAGAGAGACATGCTAAGCCCTTAATGAATGAAATCATGTTTGTTAACATGAGTACTGAGAAGGACCCTAGCTTGATCCAGATTGGTTCCACACTATCTTCAGCGCGAGCGATTTGTCGCTTTCTTAAAAACTTTCAAAAACAAAATGTTTTGCACAGTCCTGCAGAGACCTATGTGGAATCACTCTTGAGATTGTGTAGCTTAGGATCGTTCTCAGCCTCAAGACTTGAGCCCTTGCTTTCAAACCTTTGACCTTAGTTCAGAATGTTCAACGATCAACTACAACATGAGGACTGCGTGGCCAAATTTGGAGCGACCCTCGAACAAGAGGCCAAGAAAGTCAGATCAAGAAGATCAGACCTCATCAGAAAGAGCTTGCGAAGCTAGAACAGAAGCACCCCTTGAACTAGCGGCGAAAATGTCCGATCTGCTCGAAGAGTCGAAGATGGACCCTTCTGTAAGTCAATACAACAGCCACTTTCCTGGATACGGATGGCTTCAAAATCCTAAAACCATTTGGCATGGACTTGTTACACTTTTACCCTTGAGAGGTTCGCTAGGCCGAAAACCCGGAAGGGCGACCCAGGCAAAAGTTTGAGCAAGAAAAAAAATATACAAAAAAAAGAGCAAAAAAGAAAAGAAAAAAAAATGCAAAAGAAAAGAGAAAAAAAATGAAAAAAATGAAAAGATACAAAAAAAAAAAAGAATAATAAAAAAGAAAAGAAAAACAAAGCTCGCAAGGTTGAAAACCCGCAACAGACGCCATGGCAAAAGTTAGAGCGTAAAAAGTGAAGGTTAATACTCGAGTGTACCTTAACCGGAACTACGTAACGCTTTATTCCCATGTTTGGGATACGTAGGCAACTTCATCCTGAAGTCCAGCCCCCAACACTTTCATAGCGACTAAGTCCATGTAATGGTTTTAATCATCCTTGATTCCCATGTTTGGGATACGTAGGCGACTTCATCCTAAAGTCCAGCCACCAACGCTTTCAAAGTGACTGTGTCCATATATTGGTTTTGACCATCTTCGTCTCCGAGAGTTCGGTCGTGATCACCAATGAGGACAGTTTACAATGCGCTGCGGCGTTATCTAAACAAGGGGCAACTTTCCGTTGCCATGAGTCGCCATTCAAACCAGGGGCAACTTTCCGTTGCCATGCAGTGCCATCCAGACAAGGGGCAATTTTCCATTGTCTCCGATCCGAGGTGGTTCATCTCGAGAGTAAGTTCTGTGCTCGTTGAGCATTGACCGTTTGCAAAAAGAGTTTTTGAAAATTTTTACTGAGGTTGACTAATTCCTCGAAAATTATTTCATTTTCCAAAACTGGACCTTTTCTTGGACCCAAAAAAGGAAAATTTTCAGTGCTCATAGCCTGACTTGCCTGATTCTCAAATCAAAAAGTCGAACAAGTGTGTTAATCTAACTCTCCTATTGGTCAAAATTGTTTTAGTAGAAAACCAAAACAAAAATGGTCAAAATGATGAACTAGGGGCATAGTTGAGCCAGGTGTTTTGTCTTTCCCCCGTCGTCAACATACTTGCCAAAAGGGCACTCCACCTGCCAAGAATGGCACAACTGAGGTTAACAACGAAAGGGCTGAAAGCTCTCAATACCCTCCAAACAACGAGGTGTCAAACCAAGTGCGAAGCACGAATCGGGAGGGATCAAGATATTCCATTCCCTTATCCGGGACACTGACTAGCCGTCGCCAAAAGAAGTAGCCGCGAGCTAACAGTATTGGGCATGAACCCACAACCTCTTGTTTATCCATCAAACACCATGGGAAGGGATGAAAAAATGAGAGATTGAAGAATAGAGAAATGTGCGATGAGAGAAAAAGTAAGAAAAGGGTTTTGAGAGAAAAAAAATGAGCCTGAGGGCCGAGTGATGTGAGAATCACAAATAAGAATGGTGGGAAATAATACCCGAGGAAACTGGCTCCTTGTGATCTGAGGTCTCTTGTCTTTGTAATGCATCTGTGTGTCGTGTCTTTTGTTTTGTTTGTCTCAAAATCTTGTTTTGAGTCGTCTCGAGTGTTACTCGATTCGTTTAGGATTGAGTGCCCTTTTGTTTTCTCTGTCGAGTCATTTTTCGCTGTGTTCAGTCGTAGGCTCAATACCCGATTGAAAACCCCGTTCCTCAAATCGTTTGTGCTCAGAGTGCTGTGCCATTCTCCACATTTGTGCAAAACGGATTTGGTTCTTTCATAAGACTGCAGGGTCCACCCCCGATAAGTGTGAATAGTAAAACCTGGACCTATCTGAAGCCTTTGGGTTCCGGATTGCATCTGTGTGTGTTTCAGCTTCTGCCAATTCTACCTTTGCATTCCATCTTTTCAGATTTGGGCTATTTTCGCCGTGTGCAGAATGAACTAAGAATACTGTGTTATGGGCTATGAGTTCAGAATGGGCAGTGTGTTGTATAAGCTGTGTGTAGATTGAACCAAATATTGTGTTATGGGCTGTGTGTTCAAAATAAGCAGTGGGTTGTTCGAATTGTTTTGCTGTTGGTCGGTTCATTATCTGGTTATTACAATACAAGTGTTTGATTTTCAGACAGGAGATCAATCTCATTTACATTGAGGTGTAAAATGATGTGATGCAATGCGAAATACGAAATGTACAAATGTAACACTTTTTCAGACAAAAGTTTATTTCATTTCATCATTTTTCAAATACATAGCTTTGAAGAAAATAAAACCTGCCAGCGGCAGTACAAAGTAGTCAAATTACTAGCTAAAAGAGGAAAATGTCTGAACAAAACAAAAAGAAGAAAAGCAGCAAAAATCTGGATCAATGTCAAGCGGTCTCAAGCCCGGGGGTCTGTCCTCGCCCTCTTCTTGGACGAAGGTCCAGGAGCATCATCGCCACCGCCATAGTCTGAACCTGAGCTCGAGTCATCTCCAGTCTCCTCCTCGGACGACTCTGCCTCCACCTCTGCCTTCGACTCATCGTCTGGAGTGGACTCTCGAGAACTACCCTCAGTATGGGTGCGCCTGTGTCTGCCCCGGCGGTGGAATGTCATCCCACGCCTAGCCCCTCCTTCTTCCCGAGCAGAAGCAGAAGGCCTAGCTGGAGCACCTCCTGCAACTGGAATCTGGAACGGGGGCTAAAAAGGACAAATGGCAAATGCATCAGTTTACAGATAAAACAGAATACGGCGTGTGAGTATAGTGTATGAATGCTGTGAGCAGTATATCGAAACAAAATGCAGTGTCTGAGTGCAGTGTATGAATGCCGTGAGTAATGCTGTGAACAGTCTGTGGGATGCAGTGTATCAGATGCCGTGAAGGCAGTGTATAAAGTGTTGTGTTGATAGTGCGATGCATCAGATTATGCAAAACAGTTTAGGTATGGTGTGAGACTGTGGTCAGAAAAGCGTACTGGGATACTGTAAATGGCCAGAAGGTCAAGGCTCTGCTGAAGCATGCCCATCAAAGAGGCGATCAACTCTAGGGACTGGCGAGTGTACTCGGAGGAAGCCTACAAAAGTATTAGAACCATCAGTATTCTGCGGAATATCAAATGAAATGAAATGATGATGCAGAATGCAAAATGCAGTAGTACATACCGGCGGCAAGTCATGGAATCCGACTAGCTCATGATCAGTCGGAGGGGGAGCGATGGGGATAAGGTAAATCGCCCCACCCCGCCTTTGCATGTCATCATAGTGGGCAGCGCTGGCCAACTAGCTCCTCGCCCTCTCCGAGGTCCACTCCTACCACGGACCCGAGCCACCTTCGATGCTCCCGCCCCTGCTCCTACTCCAGTCATCGGTGCCGCTGGCCTCCCCCCCTCAACTCGGCGAGCCCCCGTCAGTGGCCGCATGATGTAGGTCCGGACGTACTCGGCGTAATCGCCTTTGCGCCTGAAGCGGTCGCACTCCCAGCCGATAGTGTACTCCGTTATCTCCCGCGGAGTGTACCCCTAAGTGTGCCTCACATAAGTCGGAGGAGGCGCCGTGTCATGCCCCAAACTCGCCTCTAAAAGTTTGGGCATGACCCACTCAAAAACAGACACTTAACCTGGTATACATTACATACGGGGCCTGAACGGAAGCATTAAGTAATAATAAAAGAACATGAAATAAAAAGAACTATATCCATTGAGCGACCACTATCACGCCAGGATCACCAACAGTGCATCAAATGATAAATACTTACATATACATATACAAACCCCGCCCCTTGTTGGGCGTATAAAAAAAACATTGAAAACTTAACATATAATAGATAATCAGAGTGCAAGCTAAAACTTAGCAAAATTCCAAAGAAATGATCAGGCTTCACCCAAATGCCTGGACACACAAAGATTGGTGAAAGGTAGGCAAGCATTGAGGGTTAAGGCTGACCTCTAGAGTTGCTTCCTACAGAAACAAACAACATACAGAGTGAGACAATCTTAGTGAATAATAGTACTTAAACAATTCAATGCTTAACTTAAATTGTGATACGTATCAATGTTTATATAAATAAAGAGAGCATATGATTAGTTTGATTTTGTCTTAAGTTCAGAATGGTCTTGTCGGTTCACAATTCACAGATTGGCCCTCGGCCCAATGGTTCACACATTCGCACATTGGCCCTCGGCCTAATAGATTCTTAACTTCACAAATTGGCCCTCGGCCTCATAGGTTCATAACTTCACAAATTGGCCCTCGCCCTCATAGATTCACAACTTCACAAATTGGCCCTTAAACAGAATGACATTAAGCCCAGAATGGCATATAGCCCTTGTCATGTACATATGAACTCAAGAGGTTGCTCGTACGGATTCTACAGGTGGCTCCCACCAAAGTGTAGCACTTAGCTCCGTACAGCACTTTGTTTCATACTAACAGATCTGGCAGAATGTCCATAGGCCTCATAACTTTCATAGAACGGCCATAGGCCTCATAACTTTCACAGAACGGCCATAGGCCTCATAACTTTCACATCGGCTTTAAGCCCAGTTTACATAGGTATGGACTCAAGAGGTGGCTCATACGGATTCTAGAGGTGGCTCCCACCAAAGTGTAGCACTTAGCTCCGTACAACACTTTGCTCCATATCAGAAATACATAATGGCCTATGGCCTAATAGTTCATACAGAAGCACATAGTTCCTTCTCATTATTCACATGAGTTAACATGGCTATGTTACGTTCAACAGAGGGCTAATAGCAACTATTAACAGATTGGACTTCATAATGTACTCACATCCCATTTGTTTGTCATGAATTTATGCCACTAATTCATAGATAACAGAATGTTCGTATTAACTAGTAACATGGTTGTCTCGTAAATAGCAATACATAACATTAATGGGGATCAAAGCGAATGTACCATTAACGGAGGCATATATGTCATTCCATTACATTTAATAAGGATAGACCAATTTACATGCTAACATGGTCACATCGTAACATTAAACCTTTGCATACATGTCCTAGGATCTGAACGATCTAGGTTTCATAGGCGACATTCGTTATTGATAGAATAGAATGATTGCAAAGTCATACCGATATGTGCCAATCTTTCAACATTCACATTGATTTCCAATCGTCATAACTATTCGTGTAACACTTACGAGGAACAGAGCGTTAGTGACAATAATTATCAATGGTAGATAAAATGTACATTTCCGTACTACTACTCACAGTGTTGTTGCAGAGCGGTGGTTCCTCCTGTGGTGTGTCCTACACACATAGACAACACACATTAGTTCCTTTCTCCTTTTAAACCATTTCTTGCATTATTACATTTCAATTGCATGTACAATCCTCAAAAGGTATGAAACACAAATTTCGAAAAGAGCTGAGGGTTAAGCACGTAAAACGAAGCGAACGAGGTTTCCGACCTGGGTCGCACGTGCGGCCATACCCTTCGCTCGTGTGGACATGTACCGCATGTGCGGTCCCTCCTCACCGCACGAGCGGCCATAGGCAGAATGCAAAATCTCATTTTTTCCTCTTGCCCGCACGTGCGGCCGAGCCCCTCTTTTGGCAGTCCGAAACTCACACAAAACCCATCTTTGCAAACACATAAAAAGGTTGAAATTAGATGAATTTAACACATGAATAAGGCTCTAAATCACACAAAAATCAATCAGCAATCTACTTTGGTCCTTACTTACTTTGAATTCATAATTACAACCAACCATAATTCTTTCCAAAGTTCTAATTATTTTGGGTTCACTTATACACATATATACATAGCTATTTAATTTTATAATCCAACCACCTAAATGAGTATTTACATGAAATTAACAAGGAACAAGGTGTACTGTCTTCATATAACTCAAATTAGGTTCCAAAACAACCATATGGCAAGCATAACTTTCCAATTAGGCAATCAATACTTACAAAACTTCAAGCATCAACCCTAGCTCTTCCAAATGAAAGGGCATGCTTACTCAAATCCAAGAAAGAGCTTAATTCAAGATGAAATTTGCATACCTTGGTTCAAATCTCTACCAATCCTCTCAATTTCCCCAATTTCCTCCCTAGGTGAATCTCTCATTTCCTTCTCTAATTCTTCTCTTCCTACTCTCCCAGGAGATATTTTTTGAAGAAGAATTACCAAGTCAAATGTTGAAAAGAACATAGATATATATAAAAAGTGAATAGGACAAAAAAAAAAATCAATCGTTTAATCATCCCAAATTGAAATTTCACAGAAATGCTTATTATTACTTAAAAATTATGCTGATCTCAACTGTAAAGTCAATTTCAGATAATTAAGCCTCTAAAGCTTCCAATTTCTAATTCAAACATTATAATTGTGACAGATTGTTCTCTTATTAGACAGATATGAATCCGTAACCATAAGTCTCACTTAAGTAAATTTGATTTCACATGAAATTTCACCATAAATATTTAAATGCTCATAATAAGGGACTGAAAATATACTAGAAACACATGTGAGGGTCAGGTTATTACATGCCAGAACTGGCTGCTCTGGCAAACCTAAGGTCTGGCGCAGGAAGCGCTCCTCCAAGTACCAAGCCCGACAGACCGGGCCCTCTAGCAAGATCCTAAAGCGGGAGGTCTCCTGATCGCCCTCATACCGCTCCCAGACTGCAATGGGCAATGAGGCCCACGGCTACCAGGTGATCTGTAAACAAAATACAGTTTGTCATCTACCACTACTGAAAATGCAATGTGAAGAAAAGCCTAAATAAATTGAAGTGTTTGACGTACCTCTGCGGTGGTGATGGTGTCGAAATAACGACGGAAAAATATGAATGGCTCCCATGGCCTCCGCTCGTGCCTCACGTCGAAGCGGTGGGAGAACGGGATCATGAGAGACATCTCCTCCTCTAGCACTGGAGCAAGCCTCAGGAAGTAGGCATATACCCACAGCTGTACAGAGTGTAATAGAACAGATATCAGTATGATTATCAGATAAAGCAGAATGAAGAAGAGAGCGGACAAATCAGAAAACAGTGTGCGATGTGTCGTGTGCAGTGTGTGCAATGTACAGTCAGTGTAAAGCAGATTGTGTGTTTGCAGTGTGTACAGTATGCAGAATACAGATAAAGTAAGATAGAAATGTAAAGCAAAAGAAGAAGACGTACCTCCCAAGCCTTCCAGTAACCTCCGAGCAGCTATCTGCTGAGGCAAGAAGATGAGCTCATGTAGCCATAAAGCATGGCCAAACCTGCGCTGCCACAGTCATAGCGGCGAATTCGAGAAATGTGCACCAAAGCACTCAGCAAGCAGAGGGGCACTGTGTTCGCCTGGCCGGCGAAAAGGGTCGTCCCCAACAAGAACATGAGGAAGCCGCAAGCATACCGCTCCTCCTCCTTCTGCGTGGTCGGCGCTTGAATCCTGAAGTGGTCTTCGAACAACGAGTATCGGACAAATCCTGGACGGGCGAGAGGTGGCAGCTCGCCAAGCAAATATGTCTGAGCAACCTCCCACTCATCCATGTCGGCGTCGAAGGGGATCGGATCACCCCCTACCCCGATGCCGGTGAACATCAAGAAGTCAAAGGGAGTCATCGTCATATCTCTCGTGGCAGAGAAGTGGAAGGAGTCGGTGGTGTCCCATCACCTCTCCACCAAAGCTGCAAGAAGAGGTCTGCTCGCAGTGTGGCACGAGAGCCCCATGCAGAAAGTGCCGAAGCCGGCCTGGTCGATGATACGATGGACTGCCTTGGGGAGCTCCATATACCACCCATGGGCAATGATGTTTCCATACCCACAGAAGGCATGGGAATCCCCCTGTGGTCAAAACGAACAATTGTGAAGCAGTGTTACAAATACAGTGTCGAATACACTCAAGATCAGTGAAAATGTAGTACGTGTGTACACGTTTCTAGTTAAACAAATATCGGGTGCCGATGTGCTCACGGCGAGCTCCAGCATGTGATGCAACAAGCTTGTTCGAATCATTTCAGTAAAGATACAACGTGTGTGCGAGTGTTCAAAATTCAGGTAGATGTTGAGTGCGGGTGTCCCTGCAGTAAGCTACGGCTTGTGATGTGCTAGTGTGTTTGAGTGGTTCGGTGAAATATAACGTTTGTGCACGTTTTCAGTCTCAAGCAGATATCAGGTGCAAGTGTGTTCACGATGGACTACAGCAGGTGGTATATCGGTGTATCCAAGTTAAACAGTTAAAAGGCAGAATCAACTATGGTAGTTATACATTCTACTTTGCAGAAAATGAAATGGGGAGGAATGTACCTCGGAAGCACCGTATGACAGATGTGACTCTGGCTCGCGCAACAGAAGCTCCAAGGGCATGCCCCTGGCAAAAGTCCTGAACTGGCGAAGACCATCGGGAGGTAGCACGTGAATCGCCGGCCTGTAGGTTGCCGGGTCGAATGGTCGAACGCTCAGAGGCAAGAGCTCGACCTCGGGATCGACATCCATCCCCGGGGAAGCCCTGCCCTATGGAAGATCATCTGCCATCTCGAGTAGAGTGTGAAAATGGCCGAAAGAGTGAAAACCGGTCAAGAATATGAAAGGTCAACTGAAAAGTCAACCCCGAGAGGGTAAAAAATGGATGAAAAAGCTGGAGTGTGGAGAAGGCACAAGAATCAAGGTAAACTAGAGGGAAACAAGCCCCGAGTGGCGGAAATCGAAAAAGGGCACCGAAACAAAGTTTTGTTCGGTTCAAAACGTGCGAAACAATGAGGTATTCGCGAATCGAACATCGAAACGGGCTCTAAAACCGAGGAAAACGGAGGAATGAAGGAAGAAAAATGATCTAGAGAGAAGGAGGACTAATTTTCGAGCAAGAGGAAAGTGGAAAAATAGGGCTACAAGCCCTGTATTTAAAGACCCGAGCCGAAATGTCAAAACTGCCCCGAACAGGCATTTTTGGCCGGTCGGCCATATTGTTGCCCGGTCGGCCAAATTAATGGCCGGTGGACTCCCCTGATGGCTGCTGAGCCTCCTACACCCTTGTTTGGGTCATTAATGTGGTTTGGGGCCTCCATTGCTCAACATAGTGCAAGAGAGTGCACTTTTGAAGCTCGACCCGACTCTGTTTTGATCTCTGTGCCGTGTCTTCTGTGCATAGCACTCAAATACGTGCGAGGTGTATCCTTTTCGTATCCTTTTTTTTTGTCTCTTGCGAGATTCGAAAGTTGCCCCACATGCATACGTTACAACGTTTTGTCGTGAAACGCGCGTTGGTTATATGTCATTTCACTCGCATCGTTATGCACACATCTCGCATTGTCATGCGCATGTCATACTTGCACTAGTATGCACATTCTTTAGGTCGGATCATCATGCACCCCTCACATGCATTGTCATGCATTTCGAAAGACACGCGCTGTCACGCATTTAACTCATGTGCATTGTCATGCATCTCAAGAGGCGTGCGTTGTTACGCATTCGTATCATGCACTTTTCATGCATTTAAAAAAAAAAAAAAACAAACAAACAAAAACATGCATTGTCATGAATTTTCCTTCCTTTTGTATTGTCATGCATTTAAAAAAAAAAACAAACAAACAAACAAACAAAAACATGCATTGTCATGCATTTTCCTTCCTTTTGCATTTTCATGCATTGAAAAAAAAAAAAAAAAAACAAAAACATGCATTGTCATGCATTTTCCTTCCTTTTGCATTTTCATGCATTTAAAAAAAAAAAACAAACAAACAAACAAAAAAACAAAACCATGCATTGTCATGCATTTTCCTTCCTTTTGCATTGTCATGCATTTAAAAAAAAACAAACAAAAACATGCATTGTCATGCATTTTCCTTCCTTTTGCATTGTCATGCATATAAAAAAAAAAAAAAATTAACAAACAAACAAAAACATGCATTGTCATGCATTTTCCTTCCTTTTGCATTGTCATGCATTTAAAAAAAAAAAAACAAACAAACAAACAAAAACATGCATTGTCATGCATTTTCCTTCCTTTTGCATTGTCATGCATTTAAAAAAAAAAAAAACAACAACAACAAAAATAACATGCATTGTCATGCATTTTTCTTCCCTTTGCATTGTCATGCATTTCAAAAAACAAATGAAAACGACAAAAACAACATGCATATGTCATGCATTCCATTGTACACATATTGCATATGTCATGCATGCATTGTAAATAGTGCATATGTCATGCATCATTGTAGATATATGCATTATCCATTGCATATTGTATATATTGTATTGTAGCTTGCATGCGTTCATTGCATCACCCCCACCTACCACTTGCGCCTTTCCATGTTGAGCTTGGTCTGGTATGCGCCCATACTTCTCGTGTTGAAACACGGTTCTGAGAATTTTGTGTACGCACCCAATGTTGAGAGTGACGGCACTGTTTTTGTGTTAAACATGGTTGGTATGTGCCCATGCCTTTCCTAGGAAAAGTGTGTTTTGGCCACATGCCTTTTTCACTGCATCCATTGCATTCTCCCTAGCATATCGCATTGTACATATCCATTGCATATTGTATATATTGCATTGTAGCTTGCATGCATTCGCTGCATCACCTCCATCTATGGCTTACGCCTTTCCATGTTGAGCTTGGTTTGGTATGTGCCCATACTTTTTGCGTTGAAACACAGTTCTGAGAATTTTGTGTACGCACCTAGTGTTGTGGGTGACGACACCGTTTCTATGTTAAACGTGGTTTGTATGTGTCCAAGCCTTTCCTAGGCAGGACACGATTTGGCCACAGGCCTTATCCATTGTAAATATCCATCACATGCATATTGTACATATCGCACTGTAGTTTACATGCATATTATACATGTTGCATCGTAGTTTGCATGCATTCGTTGCATCATCCATCAATGGCTTGTGCCTTTCCATGTTGAGCTTGGTCTGGTATGTGCCCGTACTCTTCGCGTTGAAGCACGGTTATGATATTATGTGTACGCACCTAGTGTTGAGGGTGACAGCACCGTTTTCGTGTAAAACATGGTTTGTACGTGTCCATGCCTTTCCTAGGCAAGATACGGTTTGGCTGCATGCCTTATCCATTGTATATACTGCATCGTAGTGTAGTTCGATTGCATCTAGCATTTAGGATCATGAGCTTTTCTGAGCAGAGCATGCCTCACTTGTGTCATTCCACCCAATTACTTGTTCTTGTGTTCCGTCTACATCACTCATAGTTCTGCATGTGTACGCGCCTATTTCACTGCTGGTATTGTGGTTTGAGGGTTGCGGCACCTTTTCTATGGTAGACGGACTTTGCATCTCCATCATCTTCATGACATTTGTGTGGTTTTGAACCGCTCACAATTTGATCATGATTCGATTGCATTGCATAATATTTGCGTTTCTTTATTACATTGTTTTGTAATTTTATATATCACTTGCATTACATTAGATTTAATTGCATATCATCGCACTGTTTGTGCACCCCTCGGTCTAAGGAGACCTTAAATCCTACATTCGCGTTGTCGCACAGCATTGCTATGCATTTTGCTAACAATATCATACCTGTTAAGTCTTCTTTCTCTTTCAGGCACGATATTGTATGTACGGTTCATTTGAAGTTGGTGAAACCAAACGAGCCGCACAGGTATTGTATTCTCCGAGCGAGACGTATCGAGAATTGAATAATTCTCTTGCACCCTCTCTACATTGTAGTGCAGTTTGGTTTGTGTTTGCTTAAAACTATCGCATGCTATGCCTCGTTACAGCTTTCTTTGCATGATCATAAGTTATGATTGGCTTATTGCATTGTCTTGCATTTTGCCCCCGCCTTCGGGCGCATGTCTTATCTGTAGCTTGTATGCTTTGTCTAAGTCTCCGGCCTTGTAAAAAATGGGTCGTCTCTAGGATTTGACATTCCCTCCCGTCATTGTTATGACTTTCGAGTTCTGTCAAAGAGGGGCAACTGTAGACACCCCATTTTTAACCGTCCTCAAGACTTGGACGTCACCGTTTGAACACTCGGTGATCACCTATGTTTGTGCTCGTCTTGAGTTCCCGAAGGTCTCAGCCACGCGCCTTGCCTCAGGATCTCTCGACTCTACTGTTTTGTGTTTGGTTTTGCACCAAACACTTGTGTTTTTCCTTTGGAGGGTAGGGAAAGGCTTGTTGGCCATCTCCACACCTCACCGGCCATGGCTTGAGGCCACCAGCCATGTTTTGTTTCTACCGGCCATTGGTGATGGCCGGCCGGCAATCTTTGTGGTCGGCCGGCCATTGTTTTGGTCAAATTGGCATTTTTGGCTGGCCGACCACTATTCATCTGCTTTTGGCAGATATTTTGTGCCAGCTGTGCTAGCTGGCACCCACTTGGCCTCCCCTCCATACACGTGTATGGAGGGATTTCACTCTTGCTTAGCTTGTTTTGTAAGCTTTGCAAGAGTCATCCTCTATAAAGGGAGGCCCTCTCCTCTCTCCTTAAGGGTTACAAAAATTCCAGAGAGAGGTCTGAACTAGGGTTAGGTCTTGCACTAGAACACCTACCATTACACTTTCCTTTAGCTACTGAGGTACTAAAGAGTTATTTTCAGAGTTTTGGACTTGGTTTGGAGCTAAGGAGGCTGCTGGAGAACCATTTTTGAAGAAGGTCTTTAAGGGTAATAACTTCACCTTTAAATACCCCATTTTTGCATAGTCTTTTTGCCTACCTTGCATCTTTTTTTGAGCATAGTGTATAACACATAAAAGTCTTGTTTTTACTTGTGTAAAATAGTAGTTTAAGGTTGCTTTGTCATTTGGGGTTGTTTGGCCCCTCTTAAGCCTTGTTTGGCCCCCATTTTGTGCTATTTTGGTGAGCTCTGGGACCACCTTGTTTGGGCCTCCTCACCACTGAAATCTTGAGGGATTTCAGTGGTGAGGATGGTGGTTTGATGTCCTAAGAAAGAGAGGGACATCCCCTCTCCTTGTTGTCTTCAATGTTGGCCATTTTTGCCTCATGTGTGAGCACCTTTTTTAAGATCATGTTGGCCATGTCTTAAGTGTTATTTGTGCTTATTTTGCCATGATATAGCACTATTTTTACTTGGCTAGACACACCATGCTTGCCTTGCATACATGTCTTGTAATGCCATGAATTGCCTTAACATGTGCCTAGCATTTAGACTACTACACTTGTGTGTTTTGGCTTAGCTTTGTGAAGCTTTTGCACTTGTTTTGACATGCTTGAGGACTATTTTTGGTCATTTGAGTCATCCATGCTTTGCTTTGTTTAGCTACCATGTAACCTCTCTTGTATGCCTTAAGCATTGACCCCTCTAGCATGTCATCCTTGCTTTGTTTTAGTGGTTTGCAACCATTTGCGATGTCATTTCAGTCCTTATGGTATGCTTGTATGCTTGCATTTGATGCCCCTTTAATGTGTTAAGAGGTTTGTGTTTCATGCTCCATGTTTGTGCTATTGTGTATGCCTCTAGGATTAGGTCATTTAGATGTCATCTAAATGGTTCTTGGGGCTCACTTTTGCATGATTTAGGACTATTTTGATTCATTTTGGTCATTTGCTTCACATGTCATATGATCATATTTTAAGTCCTTGGGCTTGGTTGTGTGCCTAGCTTGCATTGTAGGTTGGTTTGGCATCATTTTCTACATGATTTCAGAGCTTTCTATGCTTGCCTTATGCGTTGTTGCATACTTGGCCTTGTTCCATGCTTGTTACATTGCACATTTGCATGCTTAGGTTGTAATGCATTTGGCATGCATTGTACTTAACATGTTGTCCATGTTGCATCTTGCATGCTTGCATGGTTAAGATTATACTTTGCATGTTTGCTAGATTGTATACTTGCCCACATGCTCATGTTGCATACTAGCTCACATGCCTAGGTTGCATTGCACTGGCATGCTTGCTTTGCCTCTTGAATTGAGTGTGATGGAGGTTGAGCTCATTGTTTGTTTATGTGCATTTCATTCTACATTGAAAGTGCATACTTGGTTTCTTGGGCCATCACGCATTGAAATGCGCGATTGGTGGTCCGAGAATCCAGAACCATACCTCTTTGAGTCATAAACATGATAAGGAGAGTGGTTGGTGCAAACATTGCTTGAAATGCATTGCCATACCATGCTTGTCCTCTATTGCTATCAAAACAGGATTCTGCAGGCATAGATGGCCGACCGACCTCATACAGTGCCGACCGACCATCAATGTCCAGTCGGTGGTGTAACTTTTGGCCGATGAGCCCATCCCCATGGTTGGTGAACTTGAATTGTGGCCGGTGACACCCCAGAGCACTCAGAGGGTGATTCAAAATGGGTCTGGGGACTTTCAGAATTTTCAGAGGAGCAAGGCAGTGTAAACAGAGGCAACTTGTGCATGGCATTGGATTTCCGGGCAAAGCCAGTCCGAGCACGAGTGCATCCCTCTTCCCGAGGCCTTTTACTACTTTCCTTAGCTTGATTTTTTAGTCAATTAGGTGGTCTGTAACTTATTTAATTAGCTTGTAGGTTAATTAATTTGTATATTCTTTTCGTCCCTTCGAGCGAGAGCGAATGTGTAATAAGTGTGGGTGCATGCGTGCATGTCTTCCAACCCCTATTTCTTTCTCCCTTTTACTTACCTGCTTTGATGGTTAGTACTAGGGCTTATTTAATTTAGCATCCTTATGCCATGCATGCATGCATCATTCATCAGTATTGCATGCATCGAGCTCGGCGCCTCATATTTACTGCATAGTATTTCAAATCGAACTTGAATACATGTTATCTGTTGCATCTCACATGCCATTCATAGATTAGCCGAGCCTATTCTAGCGACATTTTGTATGCGATACATTAGCCACCGTAACATGAATTAGGATCTTGCATATGATTACTAACTAGTTAACTGTTTTGGCACGGAGTACTAGGTGAGCATTTACGCTTTAGCATCTCGCATGAGTGTGAATGTTAACATGACAACATTCTTACCATGTGGCTAAATGCTTATGTGATAAATGTAATGACCCCAAAAGTCATCCTTATTTAATTAGGGGTTAATGTGTTTTAATTCAACTATATCCATTGGAATTGAAGAACTATCCGTCGAGTTATGCCTTTGAAACTGGAGTTGGTGACCTTTACCAACCAATCTGAAAATGTTCCCTCCGCTCGAGCGGAGTAGTTGGTGCTCGAGCGTACTTTTGGGGTTTCCAGCAATTTTGCAGATGGCCTGAGATTCTGGGAGTTGTGATTCTCCGCTCGAGCGGAAGAGTTTACGCTCGAGTGGACGGCTTTGTTGGTCTGCACGCTCGAGCACAAGGTTGGGCGCTCGAGCGGGCCTCCAGGTTGAGTTGTACTTCTGAGGCACGTGGGCTCGTTTCTGGCATTTTATTAATGTATTTGGAACGTTCTTACCTTATTTTGGGGTATTGGTTGAGGCGGTAATATAATGGTAAAGCAAGATTGGACCAAAGAATTTAATTCGGATAGTTACCTTACGATCAGCCGTCACTCTTTTGCCCTTTTTTTTTCCACACTTTGAATTTGGATGTGAGGTTAGAACCATTGGAAAGATTATTTCCGGGGCTTCAATTTGGACACAAGAACGACCTAAAACGGAGTCCGGATGGGAGAGTTATACCTGTTCAAAGTTTCGAAATCTGTGCTGAGGGCAGGTCCGCTCGAGCGGAAATAAGTCTGCTCGAGCGGGAATTACCGGACAGCAGCTTTAAAAACGTGATTTTTGGATCTTTTCTTATATTTTCTTCTTCCCTCTTCCTTCCTCTTTACCTTAGTCCGAAACCCTAACTCTCAAACCTTTCATTTCACCAATTCTTACCAACAAACCACCATGGTTTTGGCATCAAGGATGGAGAATAAGGGAGGATCAATGTTTTTATCTGAATAGAATTTGGATTTGTGGAGGCTTCTTCTCAAGTTCACCCCTTTGCTTGATTGTTGAGGTAAGGGTTGAATACTCTTCAATACTTACATCCATAGATAGATTTGTGACATTTTATTATCTAAATGCAAAAATTTCCATATTTGGAGCATGTAGTGCATAGCATGAGATTTGGGGTTTTATGGTTTGTGATGTTGGGAGTTAAATTGGTGGGTTTAAATGATGGTTTGAGAATCCTAGATGTAGAATCATTGGGAAAATGGGAATTAAAAGTGATGATTTAAGAAGTTTGTTTTTTTGTTAAAAATCCTTATTTTTCTTGAAACCCTAGGTTGGGTAATGATGTTAATTGATGGTTTGGCTCAAATTGGAGGTAGAATCATGAAATTAGTAGGTTGAATTACATATGTGCAAGTTTAATTGGAATTTGGTGATACTTGAAAATTATGTTTAAAATTTGCGAATGAACTACGGTACGAACATTGTAATTCATGCTATATGTGAAGAGGAAATTGGGAAATAATCTATGACTGACATGGATGATATGGATTCGGTTTTGGAATGTTGAAATGAGGTTCAAGGGGTATTTTGACTTATGTTGTATTGTAAATGGTGTTAATGAACTAAATGGTATTGACTTTGTTGGACTATGTTGTGTTGATCACTATTGACTTTAATAGACTATGATGAGTTATGTTTGAATTACGTGAATTGTGTAGGGTCAGCTACATGGGCGGACCAAGCATCTAAACACTGTGAGTAGTAGTACTGTGGTAGTCCATTTAATTATTGTTAATGATTATTATAGTTAACGTTCTGTTCCTTACATGTAAGTATGTCAATAATATATTGATTGGAAATCTAAAGGTATTATTGGGCAGTGCATTCTATATACTGTTGACAAGAATATTAACATTCCGCTATTTGCAAGATAGCTATAGTGGTTCGTGATGAACAAGTGGAATGTATGAGCATTATGGAAGCATGGTATCCACATATCTCTGGACTCATACAATTTGTATACTGTGTTTACCTTTCAGTAATAATTATCAGAACGTTCAGTTAAACTTAAGTTAACTATGTTAACTCCTATGAATGATGCAACGATCACCATTGGCACTCTCTTAATTGCAAACTAACTATGTTAATGTATATGAACGCTTAGACCATTGTGTATACCTTTGTATGCTATCGATTATTAGCTTAAGTGAACTACGTCAAAGGATTTATGTTTATTCTTGAAAGATCGGCTTCTATGTAAATATGAGGGTATACTGTTTGTTATTAATGAACCACAGGCCATTCAATTACAAGTTACCAAGTAAGTGTGGTCACCTTCGAAAAATCAGAACAAGTGAAAAGAGCTATGTATACCCATATGAACTTGAAGTTATTTTGTTGGGTTACATAAGAATTCTGATTTTGTTATGATTCAAGCTTCATGACTATGTATGACTTTGTTTCCGTTATATATGACATGATGTGTATGGTTTGGTCTGTAAATCTATGAAAGTCATGAGGCCTATGGCCATTATGTGAAAAATACAATATGTCGAAAGATATAATGTGTGAAGTAAGAACCTTCACTTTGTGAATTTATGAACTTATGGGAACATCAAAAGTGTATACTATGTGAGGAATATTGTGAAATTATGGAAACATCAAAAGAGTTTGAGAAGTTATGTGTGCCATGTGAGAAACAATCTAAAATTATGAAAGTCTTAAAAGAAATTGTGAAGTTACGAACCTATGTGGCCCTTGCCCGGGGGTAATAATACCGTGGTTTGTGGCCCTTGCCCAGGGGTAATAATACCGTGGTTTGTGGCCCTTGCCCGGGGGTAATAATACCGTGGTTTGTGGCCCTTGCCCGGGGGTAATAGTACCGTGGTTTAAGAATATGTTTTAAATGAATTTGTGAAATATTGTGAACTTGTGAAAATAAGGGCCAAGGGCCATTTGTGAAGTGTGGAATTCCAATTTGTGACTTATGAAATGATATGGTCGAGGGACATTTGTGAAATACGAATTTCCATTTTTGTGAACTATAAACTTATGTGGCCATGGGCCATTTGTGAACTATGAACTTATATGGCCAGGAGCCATTTGTGAATTTATGAATCTAAGAGGCCGAGGGCCAATTTGTGAAGCTATGAAGTTATGAATCTAAGAGGCCGAGGGCCAATTTGTGAAGCTATGAAGTTATGAATCAATGAGGCTGAGGGCCAATATATGAAGTTATGGATATATTCCAAGATAAGGTCTAAGACCATTATGATTAAATACAAATTCAAACTCGTTATGTGAACTCTACATTGATATACGAAAGTGTGTTAATGAAATCCATATTTTGGGTTACGAAATGTTTAATATGATAAGTATTTTCTGAAATGATAAGAATGCTATGAACTTCCGACATGTTTATGATATGATACGTTGTCTGGGTAACTTTCCCAAAATGACAAGATGCTACAAAACTCCGAATGTTCAAGATATGATAAGTTCTTTGAATAAGATACCTCGCTATGCATACAGAAACAAATTAACCATATGTTCTCCTTATTGATAACTGCACGGATATGTATTATAATTCATGTTGAACATTAAATTGTTATGTGCTATTATTCACTGAGCTTGGTTCACTTTATTTTATGTCTGTTTCTGTAGGCACTCAACCTGGTGGTCAACCTTAACCTGTGGCTTCCGTTACCCAGTTGTCAGTTCCTGAGTATCTAAGCTCTTAGGTGTTGACCGTTCAAGTTATGGAGTTTTGCTAATTTTTAATTTGTACCCTAAATGTCTGTTAAGATTGATGTGTATGTAATGTTTTTGTGTATATGTACATCGCTATCTCCAGATGCATGTCACTGTATACTTATCTGCATTATGTTCTGTTTGTGATCCTGGCATAGTAGTGGTAGCTCAATGGATATTATTTTGCGTTATTATATGTTATTAATTGCTTCCGTTCAGGCCCCATAGGTTATATTCATCAGGTTTTATGTCCGTTTCTAAGGTGGTCATGCCCAAACTTTTAGGGGCGAGTTTGGGACGTGACAATATAACTGCATGAATGCCTGTGGGTGAAGGTTGGATTGTTTGGGTTGGAACAACTCGTTGAAATTCGTGTTTTAGCCTACTCGCGAGTAGCAAATTTCAAACGTTTTCCAAACAAACGGATATGCAATGCTTCGTTCCAAATTAGATGATTTAGTCTATACTTTTGTGTTGTGCGCATCACATAGTAAGATTAGCTAATTAATCAGAATAAGAACGCATAATGTTTTCAAAACTAGATATCATGGTTAGTAGAGGCCGATCTTCGGATCGGACGAGAGGGGGTGTTCATAGCTGACCTTCCCCAATCATACCCAAGTTCCCGAGCCGAGGCAACTTTGGTGATGACGGACACGTGGCCTTAGGCAACGAATCAGGGTTTCCTAAATTTCCCAAAATAAAATATTTAGGTGGCGACTCTATATCTGGCAAAGCAGTCCATGTTTGGCACTTTTTTACAAAAAAATCTGTTTTCAAAAAACGATTTGCCGAATTTGGACTCTTTGGTTCAGATTTAGAACCGTGACAATTTGAGTACGAACTGTTGTGAGCCCGTAACGAACGGAATGGGAGTTTTCCTCCCGGGGCGTTCGGGGACGTCTACAGGTGCCGAACGAGATCATTTCAGATAATGGTTCCCACTTCAAGAAGGAAGTGATCGACTTGTTGGAAAAATACAATGTGGCTTTTCACAAGTCATCTACATATCGGCCACAGACCAATGGAGTAGTCGAGGCCGTTAACAAGAACATCAAACACATTTTGCAGAAGATGGTGGAAACCTACCGCGACTGGCCAGATAAGCTGTCATTTGCTCTGTGGGGCTACCGGACTTCAATTCGAACTTCTACTGGGGCGACTCTGTATTCATTGGTTTATGGGATAGAGGTTGTTCTACCTATTGAAGTTGAGGTTCCAACTTTGTGAGTACTAGCCGAGTGTCAAATAGCCGAAGTAGATTGGCTGCAGAGCAGATTCGAAGAACTCATGCTCTTTGATGAAAGAAGACTGAAAGCACTGTACCATGTTCAGGGTTATCAACGAAGAATTGCCAGGGCTTTCAACAAGAAGGTTAAGTCCAGGAATTTGAAAAAAGGAGATCTTGTGATCAAAGACAACCGAGCTCCCATTCACGACCCTAGGGGCAAGTTCAGACCCAATTGGACTCGTCCTTACATCATCAAGTCTATTTGGTCGGGCGAAGCTGTCATTCTGATGGACCTAGATAGTCTAGAGTTCTTCCAACTGATCAACATGGACAAGTTGAAGAAATATTATCCCTGAGTGGCTCGCTGGGCTGAAAACCTGAAAGGGCGACCTAGGCAAAAGTTAGAGCACAAAAAATTTGAAATTACAAAAACTAAGCTCGCAAAGCCGAAAACCCGCAAAGGGCGGCCTTGGAAAAAGTTAGAGCGTAAAAGGAGAGTGTTAATACACGAGTGAACCCAAGCCGAACTACGTAAGGCTTGATTCCCATCTTTGGGATACGTAGGCAACTTCATTTTGAAGTCCAACCATAAACACTTCCTCGATCAACTTTGTCCATGTGATCGTGTTTGGTCATCTTCGTCTATTCTGTTTTCAAGAGCTCGGTTGTGATCTCCAGTGCAGTGCTATTCAGACTAGGGGCAACTTTCTAGTTGTTGGGATCCGGGGTTGTGCATCTGAGTGATAGATCTCAGGCGTGTCCAATTGCGATCCATATCGAAAATGGTTTTGAAAAGTTTTAATAAAAGTTGATTTTGTTCAAATTAATCTTTTTACAACCTAGACTATTTTTGTACCAAACGGAAAATTTTCATTACCCACAACCTTCAATTTCATTGATTTCAATAGGGAGTTCTCCTACTCTTGAATACAAATTGAAGTTGCTTTTTATTACATTCATAAAGAAAACTTGAAAATACTGATAAAGCAATAAATTTGGGGCATGGATAAGTCAGGTGTTCCTATAACCCCTCCCAAAGTTGGTCGAAGCCTCTGATATCAAAGTGGGCCCAACCCGTGCCTCCTCATCAAGCCAAGCTGTGCACTTATCAGAGAGGGTGCAACCGAAAGTGGGAGCAGGGGCCAGAAGCTCTCTAGTCCTCCATGCCGTGGCATACCGAGCTAGCTATGCGCCTCGGACCGAAAATGCAGCAGGATACTCTATCCCCTCTGCCAGGCAAATCTAATCACGTCCGAATTGATGCCGGAATCGGAAAGGAAAGTAGAACACGCAGTGTGTCAGGCCGATCAACTGAATCGCAGTCTACCGGGACATGTTGTAGCTTATCGCTGGTAGCTTGAGCCGAGGACACCGCCAAGCAATGCAGCCTGCGGACAAACTGCACATCCAATCGAACCACCATCCCTCATCAAGGGCATCGGCTAGACGTCGTCGAAAGAAATAGCTGCGAACTGAGTATGCCGGGCAGGAGTCCACCACTCTCAACTTGTCCATCAACCACACCTGGGGAGGGACAAAAAATGAGAGATTAAAGAATAGAGAGATGTACGATGAGAAAAAAGTGAGAAAAGGGTGTTGAGAGAAAAATCGAGCCTGAAGGCCGAGTGATGTGAGCAATATATATGTGAGACAGGGTGGGAAACATTACCTGCAGTAGTAGTGGACTCCCCGTGAATCTGGTCATCTCCCGGCGATGGAAAGCGTCAAAGCCCATCAATGTCTCGGCCAGTGTCATAGCAATGCAGCTCTTTCCCTCTTTTAAGCCTTGGGCAACTTCGACCAAACGAGTGCCAAACCCTCCAGAGCCTTGGGCAAACAAGAAATGGGATAGCATGCACAAGCAAAGTGCATGTCGCCGAAAGCCCTACCAATGATGGTCACCGCGGTCACCGGCATCGGAAAACTGACGACTCAAACTCAGAATGTTAAGCATTTCGTCACAAATCAATGACCGAGCGTCATACATAGTGAGCCCACACATTCTTCCTAAGGCTTGGATGTCGTCGAAGCAAAGCTGGGGCAAGATTTCTTCGTTGCGCTTGGATTCCATCAAAGCTTAGAAGTCTTCAAAGATAGGACACATCTCTTGCCCATCAAAGCTAAAGACATGTGTTACCGGATTCCAAAACCTTGCTGCGACATGGAGAAACGGAAAGTGCAGCAGGGTGCGACTCAGCGTGAATAGTGCATTTATACCGAAGCCCTGGAAGTTCAACTTTTTTAAGCCGTCTAAGGTAGCAATCCAAGTTGTGAGATTTTGGACGAGAAATGCCTCCATTTTGATGCAAAACTGAGATGGAATGAGAGATCCACGAAGCTGGAACCTTTATGGAGGATAAGGCACTGCTAGGAGGAGAAGTGTCAAAAATCTGGAGGTCACCAGGCCAACTGGTTGGCCGACCACTTTTTCTGGTCGGCCAGCCAGTTTTTTGGTTGGTCGGCCATATAATTGGTTTGCAGAACAAAAACTGGTCGGGCAGCCACTTTTGGTGGTTGGCGATGGAGAAAAACTAGTTTTTAGCCTTTTACTAGCCTCTAGAAGAGAGCTCCTAGCCTTTCCATGTTTTGGGAATGCTGAAGGTCCGAGTTTACCTCTGTTTTGGGTGCGTCTCGTCACTCCATTTGTTCAACATGCGTTTGCTTATCGAGTTGTTGTTCTTTGTTTATTGAGTTGTTGAGTTTTGTTTGTCGAGTTGTTAAGTTTTGCTTATCGAGTTGTTAAATTTTGCTTATCAAGTTGTTGCTCTTTGTTTATCAAGTTGTCAAGATTTGCTTATCGAGTTGTAAACTTGCTAAGGTCTTGTTGTTTCTTAGCGAGTTAAGCTGTTTAATTTGCTATGTTGGCTCATTACCTGACTTGGCAATGTACAATGCTCAATTTCCATTCAATCTCTTTTTGTGCAAAATGATGCGATGCGATACTAAGAATACAAAATACAACACTTTTTTGAACAAAAAGCTGTTTCATTCCATCATAGCTTCTTTTTACAACATTTTACAATAGGGTACAAGTTTTAAAGAAAATAAAACTACCTAATGCTGTACAATGTGCTACAACTACATGTAAAAAGAAAAATAAAGCAGGAACATCTGCATCAGTGCTGTTGGGCTCAAGATCAGGAGGCTCTCTTCATCCTCTTCGGCTAAGCAGCCTCTGCACGACCCCCACCAGCACCACCATTCGAATTGGAGTCGCCGTCCTCAGAATCCTCCTCGGCATCACCTCCGCTCTTAGAACCAGAACCAGAGTCATCCTCTCTGCCTGCGGATGTCTCTGACTGAGGATGCGCAGACTCCTCCTCCTCACTGGACTCCTCATCATCTTAGATAGGCGCTGTAACGCCCTCAAAAATAAACCCATAATACATAATATTAACATGCGGAATTATAAGGAAATAAAGTATCTTATTCCATTCATCAGAGTACCATGAAATAAAAACATCATAATAAATGCCCTATGGGCTTACATCTTGCCAAGCCAACACTTGGACACAATTCCATGAGTTCTAACTCAAAAACAAATAAAGCCCTAGGCTTGAAAGTTTACAAGTTGTTCAAATAAAACAAATAAAATAAAGCAAGTCTTCGAGTCCAAATCCTCACAAGCTAAGTCCTTGGAGGTAGTGAACCACCTGAACCTGAAAATGAAGTTCCCATATAGGGTGAGCCACCGCCCAGTAGAAAAATACTAAACCAAGCATAAGAATTAACTAAAGCATTAGCATTCGATACATGGTTAACACAAGATAATCAATTTCCAATTTCATGACACGAATGTCTACATTGTCTATGACATATTGTCTATGACACCTTTCACTTTCCAATATTTATTCAACTTTCCAATTATATCATTATGGCTCAGAACCTGGCCAACTATAATAGTGATCCAGATGTCACAAAAATAAATGAGACTAAAGCTCAAACCACAACACTTCCATACTTCCAACTGATACACATTATAATGATGTATCATATCAACAACAAATAGCAATATTGCTATTATCAATAAGCACACATATGAGTGATGCTACTGGAGTCCATCCCCTATCTCCTCCCAACAAATCCGGTTTAGAGGTACATCCCCTATCTTCCCCTAAACCGTGGAGTTCATCCCCTATCTTCTCCAAACAACATGCATATGCAATGAAACACACAATTGCCATATACAACACATAATCAATACAAGTAATGTTCTGTATTAATTCAACATTCAACATAAGTGACTTAATTCCAGTTATACCTAAGCCACATGCAAGGTCTACAACAATCACGACTATCCTCCACCGATAGCCCAAAACAGTTATTTCTAAACAAGAAATAAATACAACAATGAATGTAAAATTAACATTCTCATAGGTAAGTATTTAAACTACCCAACTATATCGTTAATCTCATAATTTCCCCAACTTCATGAATTAAACCCAATTCCACATTTTTCCCTTAAATTAATTATACAAATTAATCTAAGCCAAAACCCTAAGGTTTCTCCCAAAATTACCAAACTACCCCCACATACCAAAATACCAACACTTAGGATTAAAGCGTATAAATGGAGTAGGAAATCCTTACCTCGAAGCAAGAACCCAAAAAGAAGAAGACGGAGATGATAGCCCAAACTCCAAAGTGCTCCAAATCAACAACCGTTCAGATTAAATGGGAGCCCTCGACCCACTCTACCTTTTTAATGAAGGAACTAGGTTAGATACTCACTCTAAATAGATGAAACCTAGGAGAGAAGATGAGTTGGGAGAGAGAGAACTCGTACCCTAGGGTTTAGAATCTGAAAAGAAGGTGAAAAACTGCTTTAAAAACGCTAAAACACGGTTTTATACCCAGTCGCCCCGCTCGAGCGGACAAACCCCCGCTCGAGCGGACACTCACAGACTCCCGCTCGAGCGGACAATCCCACGCTCGAGCGGCGGATGCGCACTCCCAGCATCTCGACAAACCAGGTCCCCGCTCGAGCGTCCAAATCCCCGCTCGAGCGGCACTCACACACTCCCGCTCGAGCGGCCCAACTCCCGCTCGAGCGTCCAACCCTACACAAGAAATACTGGATGGGTGTTTTTCCCGCTCGAGCGCCAAAACCCCCGCTCGAGCGGACAAGGCAAAATCTGGGCATCTAGTTTTGGTTCCTAAGCTCAACCAACCTGTTCCAAACCCACCCAACACATCCTATAACTCCAAATAAGAAAATATAGGACGACAACAACCATTACACAAAGTTAGAATCTACGGAACCTAAGTCCGAATACAATAATCAAAAGGGAAAAGACCGGGGTCGCTATAGGCGCTCTACGTCTGCCTCGGCTGCGAGCTGAGTCCCCTCTCCCAGCTCCTCGAGAAGGCTTGGATGGCCTGGTTTGTCACGGCGGGACCTGAAAAAGGTAGTTTAAATACATCAGCCAAAGTATGTATATCAGATGCAGATGCGGGAATGCTGCATAGAGTGTGTGCATACAGATACAGTATGTGACTGTGGTGTGTCAGATGTGTTCTACACATGCAGTCAATTAATGTAGTGAAATGTTCAATTTTAGTATGTCATCAGAAGTATGATAAATGCAAGGAAATTGAAAAGTACTGAGACACCGGAGGCGAACAGCAGCGTCTCCCTCCGCAGAACCATGCCCTCGAGTGAAGCCACCACTCCGAGTAACCCCTTAGTATACTCCTTGGGAGGCCGCACACACAAGTTCAAGTCATCAGTGAATGAATGAATGTCTAAATATCTGAATAATGAATGAAAACTATGAAGCATACCGGTGATGAGTCAGGGTCACTGACGTATCGGTGATCCGGCCGCGGAGGCTCTAGTGGGATCTGGTATGGTGTCCCATACTTCCAACCTGTTAGCCCGGTCGGAAGATCTGGCCATCCAGCATGCTAGCAAGTAGAGGGCACCCATCCAGCCCCACCCCTCGATGTGCCAGCTCTGCTGGTCGAAGGAATGTCTCTAGCTCGGGCGCGACTTGAGGAAGGCACGTCAGTAGCCCTCCTCGTGGGAGTACAGACACCTGTCAGTGGAGGCATCAAGTACGTATGGCGGTAGGTCGCATACTACCCCTCCTCCAGTAACAAAACTGCATCAGTACCCAACATAAGGACCTCAGCCTCCTCGGGAGTGAGTCTCTCAGTGGACCGCATGTCCTCTGGAGGTGCTGAGGGGATATCTTGAACAGGGTTGCCCATCGTCTGACGCAAGAAGTGATCCCCCAGAAACCAGGCCCTACAAGCTGGCCCCTCAAATAAAACCCTGTATCGAGAAGTGGCCCACGCCCCAGAGAACTAGAACCGGGCATCTCCTGACAAGGGCGCCCATGGCTGCCAAGTAATCTGCGGATGGCAAGTGCATAAATGGATTAGATGTCATAAATGTGCAAGATGAATCAAAGCTGAAAGCATGAAGAACTGAGAGTTCTTGATTACCTCCATCGCCCGTACAGTGTCGAAGAACTGCCGGAGGTATAGTAGAGTCTCCCGGGGCCTCGGCCGACACCGACCCTCAAATCTACGAGAGTAGGGGATCTCAAGAGGCACCTCAATCTCCAGCTCAGGGGCCAACGTCGGGAAGTAGGCATAAACCCATAGCTGTGAAAGACAGGACAGTAGCTATCAGTATACAGAATATATAAGGGGTATAGAATACTAAATGTAGAATACTGAATGTAGAATATAGGATACAGAATGCAATGTGTGCTGTATGTAGTGTACAGGTAATGAAAAGAAGAAATGTAAATCGAAGAGGGCAGAACATACCTCCCAGGCTCGCCGGTAGCCACCTACTATGTTCCCTTGCCTGCAGGAGGTCGCGCTCATGTAGCAATAAAGGGTAGTGAGGCCAACGCCACCCGAATCATATGGACTGACATGTGATAGGTCTACTAAAGCACTGAGCAGATAAAGTCCAACTGTGTTCCCCTATTGGAGAACAGAGTGGTCCCGAGGAGGAACATCAAGAATCCCCGAGCATACTGTTGTATGGCCTTGATGCTCTCGGGCGAAGTCCTCCTGAACCGCTCAGAAAACCAGGTGTACCTTACCCTACCTGATGATCTGTCTATTGGCAGGCGGGCTCCTAGCAGATAAATCCAAGCGGCCTCCCACTCACCCATCTCTGCATCGTAGGAGATAGTTCGGCCGACCACGTTAAGGCCCGTCAGTATGGAGAAGTCATATGGGGTCATCGTCATGTCCCCAGTAGTTGAAAAATGGAACGAGTTGGTGGTGTCCCACTATCTCTCCACAAGTGCCCCATGAGGGTCCTACTTGCCGAATGACATGATAAGCCCGCACAGAAAGGTCCAAATCCTGCCTCATCCACGATATGGCGAACAGTATTTGAGAGCTCCATATACCACTCCCTGGCAATGATCGATCCATAACCTCGTGTGGAACGGGAAGATACCTGCGTCCAGAACGAACAGATGTATTTAGTTTTAAAATGAAAAGTATGAGCTTCGTGCAAATTAAATCAAATACTGTGTTGTGAACCGTGTGTTCAATATGAGTGTAGACACCCCATTTTTGACCGTCCTCAAGACTCGGTTGTGCTTGCAGGTACATCCAGCAACAAGTTCAATTGCTCATCGGGTATTCGACTTTCGCGGTGAAACGTCACAAGTTCGAGCTTTCCAGACCCTGTATCCTTTCTGCCCCATTCTTGGACCATGGCTTGGTCCTTTCAGAATGTGTTTCTTGGTGCACTGCCGGCCACCTTTTGGCCCAGGCGGCCCCCACTTTGTTGCTGCTGACCATTGATTGAGCCTGTCGGCCATCAATGAGCCACTGCCGGCCACTGATGGTGGCTGGCAGAATCCCTGTCTCAGCAGGTTTCACTCCAGATCTTTTGAGCCAGCTGGAATCCTTTTATCTCTCCTCCATATGTATGGAGGGATGAAGCTCTTGCCAAGATTCTTGAAGAAGCTTTGCATTGTTTTCCTTCTATATAAGGAGAGAGCCTCTCTCCTAAGCAGAGGTTCAGCCTCTTGAGAAGCAATATCTCTCTCTTTATATATTTTTGATGATTTGTGCCTTGAAGTCCGTTTTCCTTGCACTTTTACACTACAACACTTAGAGATACACAACCACCATTGGACTGAGGTTCTTGGGAGGGTTACTTGAGCTCAAAAAGTGAGGTTTTACCCCCTGAAGTTGCTGGTTTCGAAGTTGATCTTCAGGGGTGAGTTTCTTCCCCTTTTAGCACTTTTTTGTACCTCATTTTGGCCATCCTTACATATTTTTTTAGGCCTTGCTTTCAACTGAAAAAAGTATTGTATTTAAGTGCTTTTGGTAGTTGTTTAAGGTCTTTTTGCTGTTAAGGGTCTTCAACCCTCTTGCATTCCTTGTTTGGCCTTGTTTTGAGCCATGCCTTAAGGCCTCCGAGCTAGCCTTGGTTTGGCCTTCTAACCACTGAAATCTAGTGGATTTTCAGTGGTAGGCATGTGGTTTTAAGGCCTCAAACCAGAGGGGGTGACCCCCTCTCTTTTTGTTTTTGTTTGCTTGCATTATTGGCCTTCCAAAGGAGCTTGCATCTCTATGCTTTTAAGGCGTAGCTCAGGCCCTTTTTTGTGACTTTTAGGACCTGCCTTAAGTCTTTCCCTGGCTGGTTTGGTCACTCTTTGCATGCATCTTTTATGTATAGTGTAATCCCATTTGTGGCCCATCAAAGTAGCATGTTTTCTTAGCTTATGTTGAGTCCATTCCAGCATGTTTTTGGTGATGTTTTGCCAGGTCATGAATCTGTCCATAACTACTTCGGTCATATTTTTAATGCTCCATATACTTGTAGAACAAATCTTGGTTACTAGCTTTATGTGCATGGCGTTTTGACTCATCATCCAAGCATATTTTGGCTTTGCTCCAGCATGATTTTGTTCTTATTTTGGGCTGTTCTTGGATTGTTTTGGGCTTCCATGCCTATATCACTCATGTTTTGTATAGCTATAGTGTAAATGCTTTGACTAGCTTTGGGTTTTGAGGCCCCTACCATGCCATACATGTGATATTTACATGCTTTGCTATCATTTCAAATGTTATTTCAGTCCATGAAATGTGGTCGTACACTTGCATTTGACATGCTTTTAATGTGTTGGAGGCTTGGCTCTTTATGCCTCAAGAATGAACTTTTGTGCATGCCATTAACCCTAAGCCTTTGGCTCATCATATCAGTGCATATTTGAGCTTTCTAACATGCTATGCTTGCATTGTTTAGTTGATTTGGCATCAATTTACATGAAATTTCAGAGCTTACCTTGTTGTCACATATCCATGCTTGTCACTCTTTAAGTGTGCTTAAGAGTTGCATCTTTGCACCTTAATCTTTGAGCCAATTGGCATGCATGTTTGCCTTGCCTTTTTATGCTTTTCATACTATCAATTCATCACTTATGGCCACTGATTTGGGCATAGTTGAGGTCTGCCCATTTTGGTTTAAGTCCATCCCTTGCATGTTGTTGCATGCTTGTCTTGCAGATTGTTGTATGCTTGCTGCATCTTTGCATGTTGTCGCATGCCAGTTCCATTACATGTTGTTGCATGTTTATTATGCGGCATTTTGCATGCTTAAGTCATATTGCATGATTGCATGTTCAAGTTAGCATTGTGTATGCCATCCTTTCATTGCATTGTTGTTTGGATTAAGTGTTAATTCGAGCACGAGAAACGAGAAACTTTTCATACTTCAAGTGATGAAACGTGTCTCAATTCTCCGTCACCGATGCTCTTGATTATCCACGATAGAGTTCTAGGCACTTATGTGTTTATTTGCGCATTCATTTCATATTGATTTGCGCAAGTTGGATCTTTGGCCATCATGCATCGGGATGCGTGATTGATGGTTGTGGATCCAACTATGCCTCCCCCTTGATGTTTTGAGATGATATGGGGTGGCATAATACGTACATACCCTTGGAAGATCCTCTCTTTTCTCTGTTTTGTGCTCTACTACAGCTTGGTGTCCCAGTACATCAGTGGCCGGTAGTGCCTTGCAGATGGCCGGCAGTGCCTTGTTGTTGGCTAGCACCCCTTCATTTTTGGTCGGCAGTGGCTCCCCATGGCCGGCAGGCCACTGATGCACTCTCCAGATTGATTTTGGTAAGGTTCAGTAGGAATTCCTTCAGGACACCTTGCAGACAGAGCCTCTAAAGAGCAACAGGAGAGCGTTTCGAGGCGAGAAACCGAATGCGAGCATGCATACCCTTCTGCTTCTATGAACAGAGCTGGAGCTGCTTTATTTGTTGTTTCTCATTTGTTAATTAATTAATGTGTTAATTAATTCAGCTTTGTAATAATTAGTTGTAGCTAGTTATTCATTCATTCTTGTAATAATTAATTAGCTTGTTAGTTAGTTAATAGGTTGGCATGTATTATTTATTCGGACCCTCCGTCGAGACGGCGAATTTTGTAATAAGTGTGCGTGCGTGTGTGCAAGTCTTCCAACCTCCATTTCCTTCTCCCTTTTACTTACCTGCTTTTGTTGGTTAGTTTTAGGTCATGTTTCAATTAGCATACTTATGCTTTGCATATTTGCATCCATTCAACTGTCTAGCATTTTTATGCTTTGTATGTTTGCATACATTCATCTATCTTGCATGCACCGGGCTCGGCGCATCATACTAACTACATCATATTTCAATTCCAATTTGAATACATGATTATCAATTGTTGCACCTCATATGCCATTTTAGAATAGCCGAGCCTATCTCTAAGTTGCATCTTGTATGTGTTGCATTAGCCATCTTAACATGAACTAGGATCATGCATTGATTACTAACTAGTTTCTGTTTTGGCTTGGAGTACACTGTAAGTGTTTATGCTTTAGCATCTTGCATGAGTGTGAGTGCTGCCATGATAGCATGTTTGCCATGAGGCTAACTGCTTATGTGTATAACTGCCTGAATGCCTGTGGGTGAATGTTGGATTACTTGAATTGGAATAATTCATTGAAATCCGTGTTTTAGCCTACTTACGAGTAGCAAACTCTAAACCATTTCCAAACAAATGGATATGCGATGCTTTGTTCCAAATTAGGCGATCTAGTCTATACTTATGTGTTGTGCACATCACGTAGTAAAGATTACCTAATTAAACAGGAATAAGAGCACATGCATTTTCAAAAACAAGATATCATGTTTAGTAGTGGCCAATCTTTGATCGGGCGAGCGGGGGTGCTCATAGCTGACCTTCCCCAATCGTACCCAAGTTCCCGAGCCGAGGCAAGTTTGGTGATGACGGACACATGGCCTTAGGCATGAGTCAAGGTTTCCTAAATTCCCCCAAAATAAAATATTTAGGTGGCGACTTTGTATCTAGCAAAACAGTCCAAGTTTGGCACTTCTTTCTTAAAAATCAGTTTTCGAAAATGATTTGCCGGATTTGGACTCTTTGGTGATTTATCAGTCTCGCATTGCACTTTGCGGGATTAGATTCAGAACTGTGAAATTTAAGTCCAAACTGTAACATGAGGCCCAAGGGCGCGTCTATAGTCTCTGGCAACTCTGCTAGGGAGTTAGAGAGCTTGACTCGAACGCATAATATCTTGTTTTGATTGCACTTATATGTCTCTTTGCGTTGCATTTGCATTGGTGCACCTAGGACACCGTGTTTGTCGTATGCTATTCCTGAACGGTTTGCCGGAGGCTTGCTTGGAAAAGCGTGCCATAAGGCTAAACAATTGCGGGCTCTGCCAGGACGGGAACACAAACCTCAATTTTTACCGGGGCACCCCTTTTGACCATTTGACCTAGTGCATATCGGAATCCGTAGTGACTATTCCAAACTAGGACAAGTTGCTTACCCGATTGTAGGTTGTTTGAAACCGCTGTGTGCGTAGTGAAACCCTAGCTGCTGACAAAATAGGACAGGGAAACCCTACCCCAACATAAGGGTGTTTTTGGCTCTCATTTGCTTGCTATGTGCTTTTAGAGTATCCCTCTACAGGAATGCACATGTATCAGTTTGCAAGTCTGAGTATCAGGCCTGCGGGCATCAGTATCAGTATTTTTGGGGAATCAGTTTTACCTCACGGTATCAATTTATAGGCAGAATTTTGGGCAGAATTCAGTAGAGAGTACAGTTATTCAGCTATGCTTGTATCTGTTCTGGTGAAAATTGGGTTGAAATACTGCCTGTTTTCCCTTTCAGTTTAGAGATTTAGTCCAGAATAGCCAGTGTTCTCCTCCGCCGAGGCAAAGCAGAAAAGGCTCACTGATTCATCAGATCCGTCAGTCACCAGGTAAACCACCTCTGTCTAGTTCGGTAGATTTATGACGACCCGAAATTCAGAGGAAATTATGGTTATGGCAGCCGTACTAAACCAAGAAATCATCATGCAGGGTGATACCGACGTTGAAGTGCCACACCCACCTAGGTCACCTGCTGCGCATCCGATTTGGAAACCCCAATTCTTCCAAGCTCGTGAGCCCACCACTTTTAAGCTGATGAGAATGATCGGTGATCTTCAGAGATCTGTGTCTGATCTAGCTTACGGAATGTCGGCCCCGCCGTCGACTGCATCATATACTGGAAACTTCATGCCAGAAGAACCCCCGCTACTGGGGCGAATTATGATTGAACTCAGCCAACCGGAACCCATCCTGAGTATAGGCAATGGCATTCCAACAACAACTGGATTCCGCACTAAGGTCGCAACCCAAACCCTCAACCAAGCTGAGGCAAGTGGTAAGAACAAGGTGAAGGCGGACACCGATCCATACGAACAACTTCTGCAAGCCATTGAGGCTTTGAAAGCCGAGGGACTGAACAAACAACAAGTGCTCACGGTTGTTACAAAAACTATGACTGACACTTTCATCACTCAGATCGAGGGCAGTTCAAGCCAAGGGGAAAATCGAGAGAAGGGTCATCATTCCCTCCAACCCTAAGCCAAGCCTGTACCTGGTGATCCTTTTGCTAGTGCATCCAATAAAAATGCACAAAACTCGAAGTATCTGCCCCGATGTCACAGGGTCTTTCATGCCCTCTACATGCCTTTGTCCACGGCGCTTCACATCCTTGCTGAAAAGGGGCATCTTAAACCTCTCGAGCCTCAGCCTCTCCCTAGTCGTCTTCCACCTAGCCATGACGCTACCCAGTACTGTGCATACCATCAACAAACCGGTCATACCACTGACAACTGCTTCCGTCTTCGCCACGAAGTACAGGATTTGTTTGATAACGGGGTTGTCCTCCCATCTAGCTTAGCAAAGTCCATCATCACTGGGTCAGTGAACTTCGAGGATAATACAAGTATGTGATCTGGGAATGAACCACCTGCAGGCGGTGCTCAGTTTACTCTAGATGTGGCATATGGCACGCACCATGTGGAGCATTTGCGAATGCTAGCTTTTGTACTTTTTGACTTGGGTATTCAGTCAGTTTTGTTATGTTGTGTATAGTTAGTCTTTTAGTACTATGTCAGTCGGGTCTGTCTTGTTGTATCAAGTCAGTCTTGTTGTATAGGAGTTGGGTGATTCCGGGGGTGTTACCTCGGACATCACTATTTTGTTTTTTGTTTGTCCTTTTGCTTTCGTTTGAGTCTGTTTCTACCATGGAGCCAGTTACACCAGAAGATCTGAATGAAACAATAGTGATTTTCACACTCTTGTGTTTGCTTTTGCCTTGTGCCAATTGTGCCAGAAGTTCTGAATAGGATGGCAGTATTTTACTAAAAAACTGTGTCTTTTCTTTGCCTTTAAATCATTGCATTGACCTAAGCTTTTCAAAACTTTTTCAACACTGTGTTGAAAACAAAGAGGAAGGAATTACTCGGGATTTGCAAAAACTTGATCAACTGAGAGAAAGAGAGGCATGCTAAGCCCTTAATGAATGAGATCATGCGTGTTAATATGAGTACTGAGAAGGATCCTGGCTTGATCCAGATTGGTTCTACTTTGTCTTCAGCACGAGCGACTAGTCGCTTTCTTAAAAAATTTCAAAAAATATTTTGCGTCGTCCTGCAAAGACTTGTGTGGATTTGCTCTTGAGATTGTGCAGCTTAAGATCGCTCTCAGCCTCGACACTCGAACCCCTTTGCTTTCAAACCTTGAACTTGGCTTAAAAATGTTCAACGGTTAACCACAATGCGAGGCCTGTGTGGCCAGATTCGAAGTAGCCCTCGAACTAGAGGCAAGAAAGTTAGATCGAGGAGATCAGATTGATCAAAGGAAGCTTGCGAAGCTAGATCAGAAGTAGCCCTTGAATTGGGGTTAAAAAATGTCAGATATGCTCGAAGAGCCAAAGATGGATCATTCTGCAAACCAATGAAGATCGGCAAGAATGCCAAATCCCAGAAGGGAAGAAAGAAGAAAATATTGCTGAAGGACAACTAAGTTCCTATCCACAACACTAGGGGCAAATTCAGCCCCCATTAGATGGACTCCTACATCATCAACGAACAACAGGCACTCTCTTGGATTCAGATGGCTTCGAGATCTCAAACCATTTGACATGGACAAAGCTACACTTTTACCCTTGAGAGGCTCGCTGGGCCGAAAACCCGAAAGGGCGACCTAGGCAAAAGTTAAAGCAAGAAAAAGAAAAAAAAAATGCACAGATTGAAAAAAAGAAAAGAAGAAAAATGAAGAAATGAAAAAAGAAAAAAGATGAAAAAAGAAATGAAAAGAATTGAAAAGAAAAGAAGAACAAAGCTCGCAAGGTTGAAAACCCGGAAAGGCGGCCTTGGAAAAAGTTAGAGCGCAAAAGGAAAGGTTAAATACCCGAGTGTACCTTAACCTAAACTACATAAGGCTTGATTCCCATGTTTGGGATACGTAGGCAACTTCATTCTGAAGTCCAGCCGTAAACATTTCAAATTCAACTGGCCTGTCTATGAGATTGAACAGTTCATCTTTGTTGTTTTTGTATCCAAGAGTTTGATGATGATCGTCACTTTAAGGACTGATTACAGTGTGCTGTGGTGCTATTCAAACAAGGGGCAACTTTTCATTGCCGTTCAGTGTGCTGTGGTGCTATTTAAACAAGGGGCAACTTTTCCGTTGCCATGCAGTGCCATTTACACAAGGGGCAATTTTCCATTGTTTTGGATCTGAGGTTGTGCATCTGAAGAGTAGGTTCCGTGCTCGTTGAGTAGTGGCCGTTTGCAAAAATAGTTTTTGGGAATTTTTACTGAGGTTGACTAATTTTCTCTAAAATTATTCCATTTTTCCAAAACTGGACCTTTTCTTGGACCCGAAAAAGGAAAATTTTCAGTGCTCATAGCCTAACTTGCATGATTTCAAATCAAAAAGCTGAACGAGCATATTAATCTAACTCCCATATTGGTCAAAATTGTTTTAGTAGAAAGCCAAAACAAAAAATGGTCAAAATGATGAACTAGGGGCACAGTTGAGTCAGGTGTTCTGTCTTTTCCCCCATTGTCAACATACTTGCTAGAAAGGGCACTCTACTTGCCAGAAAGGGCACTCTACCTGCCAGAAATTGGCACAACTGAAGCTAATAGAAAAGGGCTAAAAGCTCTCAACATCCTCCAAGTAGTGAGGTATCAAGCCAAGTGCGAAGCACGAATTGGAATGGATCTAGATATTCCACTCCCTCATCTGGACATATCTGATCACGTCCAAACTCCCCTGCAAAGCATCATCAACTGATGTCAGTTGCAAATCTGCTGCACACCCAGTTGTAGCGCAACCCTACTGTGAGAAAGTTCACTGTTGTGAGCAGAAGAAAGATAATCTAGCAGAATGCTAGGGGCATGAGCCCGCAACTTCCAGTTCATCCATCAACCACCCAGGGGAGGGATGAAAAATGAGAGATTGAAGAATAGAGAGATGTGCGATGAGAGAAAAAGTGAGAAAAGGGCTTTTTCAGAAAAATAGAGATTGAGTGCTAGAGTGATGTGAGAATCACAAATGAGAAAGGGTGGGAAACAATACCTGGAGAAACTGCCTCCTCGTGATCTGAGAGGTCTCTTGCCATTGTAACACATCTGAGTGGTGTGCGTGTCGGGTCTGTTGTTTTTGTTTATCCCGATTCTTGTTTTGAGTCGTTTCGGGTGTCAATAGATATGTTTAGGTTGTTTTACCCTGTCTTTCCCTTTGTTGAGTCGTTTTGGCTGTGGTCAGTCATAGGCTCAATACCCGGATAAGAACTCATTTTTCAATTTCAAATTGTTTTGTGCTCAGGGTGTTGTGCCATTCTCCACATTTGTGCAAAACAAGATTTGTTCTTTCATAAAACCACAGGGTTCAACCCAGGTCATGTGAGAACAGTAAAACTAGGACCTATCTGAAGCTATTTAGGTTCCAGGCTGCGAAGCAAAAGAAAAGAAGGAAAATTTGGAACATCTGAGTGTGTTTCACCTTCAGCCAATTCCGTGATTGTACTCCAGATGTACCTCTTCAGGCCTTGTCAATGCTCCGAAGTATGAGTGTATCTCGACCCCAAGTGTAAGCTTGCTTCAAGTCAGAATAGCAGTTCAGGCAGCACCTGAGGGTTTTACATGCAGATGTTACCTCTCACCAATATAAATAGGGTATAGCCTTTTGAGCTGAGCGTGTTACCAAGTCCTCCGAGAGGTAAATCGGAGGTTACGTTTGAATTGGTCTCGTTAAGGCGTGTATTTCCTTATTCTATAGTTTACTTCAAACATGCTACTAATGTTGTACTGAAAATGCATTGTTATGCACCGTTCTCTTTGTATTCTTATGCACACTCTACCTGCATTGTTATGCACCCTTTTAGTTGCATTGTTATGCATAATCCACCTGCATTGTTATGCACGTTCCAGTTGCATTGCTATGCACCTTTTCACTTGCATTGTTATGCACTTTTCCCTTGCATTGTTATGCACCGTCCCACCTGCATTGTCATGCACCGTCACTTGCATTGTCATGCACCCCTTTAACCTGAGCTGTCACGTACGTTACTTGCATTGTTAAGCACCTTTTCTATCTTGCGCTGTCACGCACATTCCACTTGCATTGTCATGCACACCTCTTCACTTGCATTGTCACGCACATTTTAGTTCCTTTGTTTTGCATGTTCCTTTTCCAAAACACCGAGATATGTCCCTATATTTCTCCTTCTTTTTCCGAAACACTAGATATGTCCCTATGTTTCTCTTTCCTTTTCTGAAATACCGGGATACATCCCTATGTTTCTCCATTTTCGGTCAAGAGCATTTGGAATATGTTCCAATGCTTGAGCCATTCCAAAACACAGGGATATGTCCCTCTGTTTCTTGTTCTCTTTCTGAAACACCGGGATATGTCCCTATGTTTCTCCTTCTTTTTCCAAAACACCGGGATATGTCCCTATGTTTCTCCTTCTTTCTGAAACACTGGGATACGTCCCTATGTTTCTGCTTTTTTAGTTAAGAGCATTTGGAATATGTTCCAATGCTTGAGCCATTCCGAAACACTGGGATACGTCCCTATGTTTCTCCTTCTCTTCGAAACACCGGGATACGTCCTTATGTTTCTACTTCTTTCTGAAACACCGGGATATGTCCCTGTGTTTCTCCCTCTTTGGTTAAGAGCATTTGGAATACGTTCCAATGCTTGTACCTTTCCGAAACACTGGGATATGTCCCTGTGTTTCTCCCTCTTTGGTTAAGAGCGTTTGGAATATGTTTCAATGCTTGTACCATTCCGAAACAGCTGGGATATGTCCCTATGTTACTCTCTCTTTGCCCCTTCCTCACACGATTGCAGCGTGTTTGGAATTGTTTACCTCTTCTCACGAATTCAACGTGGTTAGAGTTTGTTCCTTCCTCACATGATTGCAGCGTGTTTGGAATTGTTTACCTCTTCTCACGAATTCAGCGTGGTTAGAGTTTGTTCCTTCCTCAGACGATTGCAGCAGCGTGTTTGGAATTGTTTACCTCTTCTCACGAATTCAGCGTGGTTAGAGTTTGTTCCTTCCTCACACGATTACAGCGTATTTGGAATTGTTTACCTCTTCTCATGAATTTCAGCGTGGTTAGAGTTTGTTCCTTCCTCACACGATTTCAGCGTGTTTGGAATTGTTTACCTCTTCTCACGAATTCAACGTGGTTAGAGTTTGTTCCTTTCTCCCACGATTGCAGCGTGTTTGGAATTGTTTACCTCTTCTCACGAATTCAACGTGGTTAGAGTTTGTTCCTTCCCCACACGATTGCAGTGTGTTTGGAATTGTTTACCTCTTCTAACAAATTCAGCGTGGTTAGGGTTTTGTTTCTTCCTCACACGATTTCAGCGTGTTTGGAATTTATCTCAGGATGCGCTGTATACGCGCCTGATTGTTTGTTTGTTTTTAGACCTCTTCTCACGATTTCAACGTGGTTGGAGTTGTTCTTTCCTCACACGATTTCAGCATGTTTGGAATTGTTTTTGACCTCTTCTTACAGCTGCAGCGTGGTTAGAGTTGTTCCTTCCTCACACGATTTCAGCGTGTTTGGAATTGTTTTTGACCCCCTCTCATGATTCCAGCATGGTTGGAGTTTGTCCCCTTTTGTATCTATTGTACTAGCACTCACCTGCACCTAAGTGCCTTGTTCGCGCTATTTTGCCCACCTCACCTGCACCGATTAGTGCATTCTTCGCGCTGTTTTGCGCATGTAGTACCCCTGTTCCGTAATATGTTAATTGGTCCTTAAAATGAGTATGATTATGTGGTTAATGTAATTTGTGTGCCATCATGTGAATATATGTGGTTTTGAATTTTCTATCTGTTCACTGTAGGAGTATCTGTCTGAATAATCTGTTTTGGAAATTAAATTGAGGGCCTTATCGGCCACGGAACCCGAAGTTGATTACGCCATTGTGATTGGCATAATTTTTAGAGCCTACGGTGAAATTTAATTGAAAAATTGATTTGGATCAAATTAATCAGATTAATATTGATGATTTAATGCCCAACTATTTAATATTATTAAATAATAGTTAGTGGGTTATGTTGTAAAGACTCTACACCCTCAAATTTCTTCCCTTAGTGCATTTTGGCTGATTTTTGGACTCAAAGAAGGAGAGAGGGTCGGCTAAGAGGGAGAGGGTGAAAGAAATTGAGAGTTTAATTTTTGAGGGCTTGGAATTTGAAGGCCAACTCTAAATTGGACCATAAATTGAGAGAATTGAGCCTCTAGGTAAGCATTGATTCTTGAATTCATGACTTTAATGTGTAATCGTGTTTGTTCAAGGGTTGTTTGTGATCAGGAGCGTGATTTGAGTTAATTTTGTTGAAATTGAGGCTTGATATGTGCATGCATGTAATGAACTCCCATGGAATCACAAAACTAGCATGTAATTTGTGAAATTGTGATAATGGGAGTTACTTGTGAACTTACCAAGTTTGATTTATGTTCGATCGTTTATGAAATGATTGAGAATGATTGAGAAATGTTATATGTCCAGGACGGAACTAGACTTATACTCAGGCGAATCAAGTTTGGAGGACCAAACTTTTTAAGGTGGGGAGAATGTAATGACCCCAATATGCGTGGATTCAACTATATCTATTGAAATTGAAGCTAGGTGTAATGGAGAGTTGTTAAAGGTTTGGTGAATGTTTATGGAGGATCTCATGTTTTATTTTTGGACTTGGGGATTTGGTTTGAGGTGGTAAAATGATGGTAAAGTAAGATTGAACCAAAGAATTTAATTCGGATGGTTATTTTACGAACGGCTGCCAGTCTTTTGCCCTTTTCTTTGTCCACGCTTTGAATTTGGATATGAGGTTAGAACCATTGGAAAGCTTACTTCCGGGGCTTCAATTTGGACACAAGAACGACCTAAAACGGAGTCCGGATGGGACATTTACACCTGTTTGAAGTTTTGGAATCTGTGCTGTGAGTAGGTCTGCTCGAGCGGGAATAGGTCCGCTCGAGCAGGGTTTTCGGGACAGCATCTTTAAAATCGTGATTTTGGATCATTTCTTGATATTTTCTTTTTCCCCTCTTCTTTCCTCTTCTTCCTAGTTCGAAACCCTAGCCACAAACCCTTGAATTCCTTTACTTTGATCATGATCCACCATGGTTTTTGGCATCAAGGAGGGAGAATAAGGGAGGATCAATGTTTTTACCCGATTAGAACTTGGATTTGTGAAGGCTCCTTCTCAAGCTCACCCTTTTGCTTGATTATTGAGGTAAGGGTTTAATACTCATCAATATTTACATCCATAGACAGATTTGAGTTATTTCCATTGTTTAATTGTGCAAATTTTATATATTTGAAGTATATAGAAGGAATTAAGAGATTTTGGGAATTTCGGATTTGAACAATGGGGATTTTGGAAGGTTATGGTTGTTTTAAGTATGAAATTGATGATTGAAATGTTGAAGGAATGTATATTACATGTAGATTTGTTTTGATTAAGTTGTTTTGCAGAAGTAAGATTGAAGGTTTGAATGTAAAGTTGGAACTCAAATTGGAAATTCAGATTTTTCAGAAATTTGCCTGGTACGCTCGAGCGGCGTAAGTCCCGCTCGAGCGGGAAAAACGACCTCCCAGCAGTTTTGTATTTTGTGCAGTCCGCTCGAGCGGCCAAAGTGGCGCTCGAGCGGGGAACCCATTTTCAGGCAAAATTATTGTATGTTCAGTTTTGAATGCTCAGTCCTCTGGTATTTTTAGAATAACTTTCTGATGACTTTAAGATGATTATAAATTCATACGAATGTAATGGCTCAGGAAAGAATTTCTTAATGATTTAAGAGGGAAAGAGAGTTAATTTGTAAGTTATGATTGTGTGCAGAACGCACTCCGGGAGGACAAGCGCTCCATTGTAACTCTGTGAGTAATAGTACTACATATGTACATCAATTACCGTTGATAATTATTGTTATTATTCACATTCTGTTTTTCCATGGCAATTATGCTAACATGGTTGTATTTGAGAATTGGTGTGAATATAGAAGGATTTGGCACCCATTGAGATGACTCTGAAACTATTCTGTATTCTGCCCACGATTAATGGTTATCGGTAATGTGCTACAAGCTATATAGTATTGTGTTTAAGAACATTATTAACATTCTGTTATCCGTAGATTAACCTTAATAATTCATGGTGAACAAATGGAACAATGATGCTTATGTATCCCGAGATCTATTGATTTAAGATATAGAACTATGGTACCTACGTATTTCTGAAAGTGTTCAATCTGTGAAATATGTTTACCATTTGCTAATAAACATCAGTAACGTTCTGTTAAACTTATAATATGTCTGTTCGTTATGTGATTAATGGGAATAATATGTTTATCTGTATTAATCTATTCTGATGTTTTCTGGTATGGAACAAAGTGCTGTACGGAACGAAGTGCTACACCTTGGTGGGAGCCACCTCTGGAATCCGTACGAGCCACCTCTTGAGTCCATACATTTGTTATTTCTGTACCTTCTGTACCCACGCTTTATGCGTTCTGTACCTTCTGTACCCACGCTTTATGCGTTCTGTACCCACGCTATATGCATTCGGTTACCCTCTGTTACCACGCTATATGCGTTCTGTTACCCTCTGTTACCACGCTATATGCGTTATGTTACCTTCTGTTACCACGCTATATGCGTTCTGTTACCTTCTGTTACCACGCTATATGCGTTCTGTTACCGTCTGTTACCACGCTATATGCGTTCTGTTACCCTCTGTTACCACGCTATATGCGTTCTGTTAGCCTCTGTTATCACGCTTTATGCGTTCTGTTACTACGCTTTATTAGTTCTGTTATTTCTGTTAGTTTAGTTATTTCTGTTATTTCTGTTAGATTTGTTATTTCTGGATTTATGGTCGTTCTACAACTGTAGGCCTTAGGCTGTTCTGTATATACTGGGATTAAAGCCATTCTGTTACGAAAAGTGGACCCATGGCTGTTTTGGAAATAATCACAGAGTGTAGTTAATCATCTGTATCTGCAGTTATATGAATAATTATTCAGGTTAATTATTACGTTGTTTATGTACTATTATTCATTGAGTTCGCTTATTCTGTATTTTGTCTGTCTATTTCTGTAGGTAACCATCCGGGAGTTCAATCCTAACCTTCAAGGCTTGTGTCTCTCTTGTTTCCTTTGAAGCGTCCAGGCACCACCTGAAGCCGTGCACTTTGTAAAGTTTTGAGGAGTTTTGATTTATGTTTTGAACGTCTATTCATGGTTGATTGTATATAATTCCTCCTTCATTAATATTTTTGTTATTTGTGGGGTTGAGTCAAGGCATATGTGAGTAAACTTTCTGTATAATCTTTACTTAGTGTGTTACTGAGATCCTGGCATGTTAGAAATAGCTCAATGGATGTTATTTTAAGTATTTTATATTATTGAATGCTTCCGTTCAGGCCCCGTATGATATGTATAACAGGTTTAGTGTCTGTTTTCGAATGGGTCATGGCCAAACTTTTAGGGGCGGGTTTGGGTCGTGACAGGTGGTATCAGAGCACGAGTTGCCATCTCACACACTAATCCATTGAGCCTTAGGATGTCTAGAAAGATTTAGGCATCATGTATGATAGTCTATAGGTTCATGAAAAGAAAAGAATGATGGCAACGTTAACTGTCTGTTGTTAACTCTGATGGCTGTAATCTATATCTGCTGTATGTCTTTTTATTGCCTTTGTTTATCTTATATAGGCTGGTGAAGAAGGCAAGACATGCAACGTGAATATTGCACTACGGAAACGTGGTAAGGGTTTGGACTGATCGGTAAGTCAGTTTATATATAAATGGTTAGATACAATGTGTATTATCGGTAGATCATTATCTGTGGGGAAATGATGGCAATATAATTGTGCTGTTTACATTGCTTACATTTTAAGTATCGGATATAGCTAAGATTAAAGGAAATGTTATATGTCTGTTACCTTATGGCCTGTTATGTCTCCCTTGCTGTAACAATGATTAAATCAGTAATTCTGAGAAGCTACTGTATTGGAGTATTTTGATCAGATGTGTTTTGTGTAATAATTGAAGTTGTGTTAAGTATGATCGGCCATAAGAAGGAATTCTTCATATAGTAACCTTTTTAAACTTGTGAATTCACTTCTTGCTGACAATTTAAATGGGCCGAAAGGCTGTTCTGGGCCAAAAGGCCGTTCTGATTATTCTGGGCCAATAGGCCGTTCTGTAATAACTGGAACACTAGACCAAAGGTCGTTTTGAAAGTAAACCAATATCAGACTCACGATTGGATCTCATGTTTCTATGAATGCACTGTTCTGCATTGTGAGCTATACTGGGGAAATTGGTTATTGACCTTGAGACAGTATGTAAGTAATATGATTTTGTGAACTAAAGAAATTACTAACGACGTCTGATAGGGAATAATTGATGGTGCCTAATGAGTAAGGTTTATGCGTAATTGGGATTTGATTGTGGGAATCGGTACTCTATACTGTACTCCGTATTCTGAGCTCTGTAATCTGTGATTTGAAATTTGAAGTCCGTAATCTGTAATTTGTTCTGTATATGGATAATCCGTAATTTGTAATTAGGACCTTTTCTATGTACTAGCCGAATGACATGAGGAACCCCACCTATAATACGTATTTGTCCATATGACATTTGTAAAACAATAGATAATTACCGACTAATTTAACATCAGACCAGAATGAGCGGTACTCTAATAAGTTACTGCAAGAATTAGAATCCCGCCTCTGTGTATCAAGAATTTGAAATTGAGAAATCATTTCCGAGATATAAGTCTGTGTTTATCTAGTAACTTATTCTGTAACATTCTGGGCCAAGGGCCGTTCTGTTATTTCCGGGCCTAAGGCCGTTCTGAAAATACAATAGTATTGGACTAACTTTTTGAGTTCTGCAGTTGCATATGTATATATATATTTCTAGGCTTATGGCCGTTTTGTATCTGTAGATTATGGCTGCTTGGTACATGTTGGGTTTAAAATCATTCTGCTAAGAAAATTGAATCCCTGGCTGCAATGGAAATAATTACAGAATGTAATCAATCATATGCTTCTACAGTTTTGTACTTTATGTTTCAAGCAGAGTATATAATGCTAATTTTGATATTGCTGTAACTGACGAATTGATTTGACATAAATGATTTTAACTATAACTATGCTATTTAAGGTTTAAGGAATTGATTTTAAGGAAATGTATGATATGATAAGTATTTTCTGAAGTGGCAAAAATGTTACGAACTTTTGACAAGTTTATGATATGGTAAGTCTTCTGGGTAATTTTCCCAAGATGATAAGTTTTCTAACAGAGTCTGAATAAGTCCCTAAATTGATAATTGATGAAGGCCCTATGTTGAGCTTCAAGCTAGTCTGTCTTATCTGTTATAAGTTGGTTTGGAGATTATTCTGTCAAGTTTACATCAATTTAAATAGTATTGGGAATTATCCCATTATCTGATATTTTTGAAAGGTCTGAACCTCTGAACAATGTATGATGTGTTTGATGTCAAGATGTTGACTTTGAGCTAAGCCAGTATTGGCTTTAAATTTGAGCCTGTTAGAGATTTGATTTGAACCGATAAGTCTAATACAGATGATGAATTAGAGTGCCAAAGTCGTTGATTTAGCACTTATGGATCTAATTGTTATATGATGCTTATACCTTTGAGGAATTGTGATAATGGGAGTTACTTGTGAACTTACCAAGTTTGATTTATGTTCGATCGTTTATGAAATGATTGAGAATGATTGAGATATGTTATATGTCCAGGACGGAACTAGACTTATACTCAGGCGAATCAAGTTTGGAGGACCAAACTTTTTAAGGTGGGGAGAATGTAATGACCCCAATATGCGTGGATTCAACTATATCTATTGAAATTGAAGCTAGGTGTAATGGAGAGTTGTTAAAGGTTTGGTGAATGTTTATGGAGGATCTCATGTTTTATTTTTGGACTTGGGGATTTGGTTTGAGGTGGTAAAATGATGGTAAGTAAGATTGAACCAAAGAATTTAATTCGGATGGTTATTTTACGAACGGCTGCCACTCTTTTGCCCTTTTCTTTGTCCACACTTTGAATTTGGATATGAGGTTAGAACCATTGGAAAGCTTATTTCCGGGGCTTCAATTTGGACACAAGAACGACCTAAAACGGAGTCCGGATGGGAGAGTTACACCTGTTTGAAGTTTTGGAATTTGTGCTGTGAGTAGGTCTGCTCGAGCGGGAATAGGTCCGCTCGAGCGGGGTTTTCGGGACAGCATCTTTAAAATCGTGATTTTGGATCATTTCTTGATATTTTCTTTTTCCCCTCTTCTTTCCTCTTCTTCCTAGTTCGAAACCCTAGCCCCAAACCCTTGAATTCCTTTACTTTGATCATGATCCACCATGGTTTTTGGCATCAAGGAGGGAGAATAAGGGAGGATCAATGTTTTTACCCGATTAGAACTTGGATTTGTGAAGGCTCCTTCTCAAGCTCACCCTTTTGCTTGATTATTGAGGTAAGGGTTTAATACTCATCAATATTTACATCCATAGACAGATTTGAGTTATTTCCATTGTTTAATTGTGCAAATTTTATATATTTGAAGTATATAGAAGGAATTAAGAGATTTTGGGAATTTCGGATTTGAACAATGGGGATTTTGGAAGGTTATGGTTGTTTTAAGTATGAAATTGATGATTGAAATGTTGAAGGAATGTATATTACATGTAGATTTGTTTTGATTAAGTTGTTTTGCAAAAGTAAGATTGAAGGTTTGAATGTAAAGTTGGAACTCAAATTGGAAATTCTGATTTTTCAGAAATTTGCCTGGTACGCTCGAGCGGCGTAAGTCCCGCTCGAGCGGGAAAAACGACCTCCCAGCAGTTTTGTATTTTGTGCAGTCCGCTCGAGCGGCCAAAGTGGCGCTCGAGCGGGGAACCCATTTTCAGGCAAAATTATTGTATGTTCAGTTTTGAATGCTCAGTCCTCTGGTATTTTTAGAATAACTTTCTATGACTTTAAGATGATTATAAATTCATACGAATGTAATGGCTCAGGAAAGAATTTCTTAATGATTTAAGAGGGAAAGAGAGTTAATTTGTAAGTTATGATTGTGTGCAGAATGCACTCCGGGAGGACAAGCGCTCCATTGTAACTCTGTGAGTAATAGTACTACATATGTACATCAATTACTGTTGATAATTATTGTTATTATTCACATTCTGTTTTTCCATGGCAATTATGCTAACATGGTTGTATTTGAGAATTGGTGTGAATATAGAAGGATTTGGCACCCATTGAGATGACTCTGAAACTATTCTGTATTCTGCCCACGATTAATGGTTATCGGTAATGTGCTATAAGCTATATAGTATTGTGTTTAAGAACATTATTAACATTCTGTTATCCGTAGATTAACCTTAATAATTCATGGTGAACAAATGGAACAATGATGCTTATGTATCCCGAGATCTATTGATTTAAGATATAGAACTATGGTACCTACGTATTTCTGAAAGTGTTCAATCTGTGAAATATGTTTACCATTTGCTAATAAACATCAGTAACGTTCTGTTAAACTTATAATCTGTCTGTTCGTTATGTGATTAATGGGAATAATATGTTTATCTGTATTAATCTATTCTGATGTTTTCTGGTATGGAACAAAGTGCTGAACGGAACGAAGTGCTACACCTTGGTGGGAGCCACCTCTGGAATCCGTACGAGCCACCTCTTGAGTCCATACATTTGTTATTTCTGTACCTTCTGTACCCACGCTTTATGCGTTCTGTACCTTCTGTACCCACGCTTTATGCGTTCTGTACCCACGCTTTATGCGTTCTGTACCCACGCTATATGCGTTCTGTTACCCTCTGTTACCACGCTATATGCGTTCTGTTACCTTCTGTTACCACGCTATATGCGTTCTGTTACCCTCTGTTACCACGCTATATGCGTTCTGTTACCCTCTGTTATCACGCTTTATGCGTTCTGTTACTACGCTTTATTAGTTCTGTTATTTCTGTTAGTTTAGTTATTTCTATTATTTCTGTTAGATTTGTTATTTCTGGATTTATGGTCGTTCTACAACTGTAGGCCTTAGGCTGTTCTGTATATACTGGGATTAAAGCCATTCTGTTACGAAAAGTGGACCCATGGCTGTTTTGGAAATAATCATAGAGTGTAGTTAATCATCTGTATCTGCAGTTATATGAATAATTATTTAGGTTAATTATTACATTGTTTATGTACTATTATTCACTGAGTTCGCTCATTCTGTATTTTGTCTGTCTATTTCTATAGGTAACCATCCGGGAGTTCAATCCTAACCTTCAAGGCTTGTGTCTCTCTTGTTACCTTTGATGCGTCCAGGCACCACCTGAAGCCGTGCACTTTGTAAAGTTTTGAGGAGTTTTGATTTATGTTTTGAACGTCTATTCATGGTTGATTGTATATAATTCCTCCTTCATTAATATTTTTGTTATTTGTGGGGTTGAGTCAAGGCATATGTGAGTAAACTTTCTGTATATTCTTTACTTAGTGTGTTACTGAGATCCTGGCATGTTAGAAATAGCTCAATGGATGTTATTTTAAGTATTTTATATTATTGAATGCTTCCGTTCAGGCCCCGTATGATATGTATAACAGGTTTAGTGTCTGTTTTCGAATGGGTCATGCCCAAACTTTTAGGGGCGGGTTTGGGTCGTGACAGGTGGTATCAGAGCACTAGTTGCCATCTCACACACTAATCCATTGAGCCTTAGGATGTCTAGAAAGATTTAGGCATCATGTATGATAGTCTATAGGTTCATGAAAAGAAAAGAACGATGGCAACGTTAACTGTCTGTTGTTAACTCTGATGGCTGTAATCTATATCTGTTGTATGTCTTTTTATTGCCTTTGTTTATCTTATATAGGCTGGTGAAGAAGGCAAGACATGCAACGTGAATATTGCACTACGGAAACGTGGTAAGGGTTTGGACTGATCGGTAAGTCAGTTTATATATAAATGGTTAGATACAATGTGTATTATCGGTAGATCATTATCTGTGGGGAAATGATGGCAATATAATTGTGCTGTTTACATTGCTTACATTTTAAGTATCGGATATAGCTAAGATTAAAGGAAATGTTATATGTCTGTTACCTTATGGCCTGTTATGTCTCCCTTGCTGTAACAATGATTAAATCAGTAATTCTGAGAAGCTACTGTATTGGAGTATTTTGATCAGATGTGTTTTGTGTAATAATTGAAGTTGTGTTAAGTATGATCGGCCATAAGAAGGAATTCTTCATATAGTAACCTTTTTAAACTTGTGACTTCACTTCTTGCTGACAATTTAAATAGGCCGAAAGGCTGTTCTGGGCCAAAAGGCCGTTCTGATTACTTTGGGCCAATAAGCCGTTCTGTAATAACTGGAACACCAGACCAAAGGTCGTTTTGAAAGTAAACCAATATCAGACTCACGATTGGATCTCATGTTTCTATGAATGCACTGTTCTGCATTGTGAGCTATACTGGGGAAATTGGTTATTGACCTTGAGACAGTATGTAAGTAATATGATTTTGTGAACTAAAGAAATTACTAACGACGTCTGATAGGGAATAATTGATGGTGCCTAATGAGTATGGTTTATGCGTAATTGGGATTTGATTGTGGGAATCGGTGCTCTATACTGTACTCCGTATTCTGAGCTCTGTAATCTGTGATTTGAAATTTGAAGTCCGTAATCTGTAATTTGTTCTGTATATGGCTAATCCGTAATTTGTAATTAGGACCTTTTCTATGTACTAGCCGAATGACATGAGGAACCCCACCTATAATACGTATTTGTCCATATGACATTTGTAAAACAATAGATAATTACCAACTAATTTAACATCAGACCAGAATGAGCGGTACTCTAATAAGTTACTGCAAGAATTAGAATCCCGCCTCTGTGTATCAAGAATTTGAAATTGAGAAATCATTTCCGAGATATAAGTTTGTGTTTATCTAGTAACTTATTCTGTAACATTCTGGGCCAAGGGCCGTTCTGTTATTTCCGGGCCTAAGGCCGTTCTGAAAATACAATAGTATTGGACTAACTTTTTGAGTTCTGCAGTTGCATATGTATATATATATTTCTGGGCCTATGGCCGTTTTGTATCTGTAGATTATGGCTGCTTGGTACATGTTGGGTTTAAAATCATTCTGCTAAGAAAATTGAATCCCTGGCTGCAATGGAAATAATTACAGAATGTAATCAATCATATGCTTCTACAGTTTTGTACTTTATGTTTCAAGCAGAGTATATAATGCTAATTTTGATATTGCTGTAACTGACGAATTGATTTGACATAAATGATTTTAACTATAACTATGCTATTTAATGTTTAAGGAATTGATTTTAAGGAAATGTATGATATGATAAGTATTTTCTGAAGTGGCAAAAATGTTACGAACTTTTGACAAGTTTATGATATGATAAGTCTTCTGGGTAATTTTCCCAAGATGATAAGTTTTCTAACAGAGTCTGAATAAGTCCCTCAATTGATAATTGATGAAGGCTCTATGTTGAGCTTCAAGCTAGTCTGTCTTATCTGTTATAAGTTGGTTTGGAGATTATTCTGTCAAGTTTACATCAATTTAAATAGTATTGGGAATTATCCCATTATCTGATATTTTTGAAAGGTCTGAACCTCTGAACAATGTATGATGTGTTTGATGTCAAGATGTTGACTTTGAGCTAAGCCAGTATTGGCTTTAAATTTGAGCCTGTTAGAGATTTGATTTGAACCGATAAGTCTAATACAGATGATGAATTAGAGTGCCAAAGTCGTTGATTTAGCACTTATGGATCTAATTGTTATATGAAGCTTATACCTTTGAGGAATTGTGATAATGGGAGTTACTTGTGAACTTACCAAGTTTGATTTATGTTCGATCGTTTATGAAATGATTGAGAATGATTGAGAAATGTTATATGTCCAGGACGGAACTAGACTTATACTCAGGCGAATCAAGTTTGGAGGACCAAACTTTTTAAGGTGGGGAGAATGTAATGACCCCAATATGCGTGGATTCAACTATATCTATTGAAATTGAAGCTAGGTGTAATGGAGAGTTGTTAAAGGTTTGGTGAATGTTTATGGAGGATCTCATGTTTTATTTTTGGACTTGGGGATTTGGTTTGAGGTGGTAAAATGATGGTAAAGTAAGATTGAACCAAAGAATTTAATTCGGATGGTTATTTTACGAACGGCTGCCACTCTTTTGCCCTTTTCTTTGTCCACACTTTGAATTTGGATATGAGGTTAGAACCATTGGAAAGCTTATTTCCGGAGCTTCAATTTGGACACAAGAACGACCTAAAACGGAGTCCGGATGGGACAGTTACACCTGTTTGAAGTTTTGGAATCTGTGTTGTGAGTAGGTCTGCTCGAGCGGGAATAGGTCCGCTCGAGCAGGGTTTTCGGGACAGCATCTTTAAAATCGTGATTTTGGATCATTTCTTGATATTTTCTTTTTCCCCTCTTCTTTCCTCTTCTTCCTAGTTCGAAACCCTAGCCCCAAACCCTTGAATTCCTTTACTTTGATCATGATCCACTATGGTTTTTGGCATCAAGGAGGGAGAATAAGGGAGGATCAATGTTTTTACCCGATTAGAACTTGGATTTGTGAAGGCTCCTTCTCAAGCTCACCCTTTTGCTTGATTATTGAGGTCAGGGTTTAATACTCATCAATATTTACATCCATAGACAGATTTGAGTTATTTCCATTGTTTAATTGTGCAAATTTTATATATTTGAAGTATATAGAAGGAATTAAGAGATTTTGGGAATTTCGGATTTGAACAATGGGGATTTTGGAAGGTTATGGTTGTTTTAAGTATGAAATTGATGATTGAAATGTTGAAGGAATGTATATTACATGTAGATTTGTTTTGATTAAGTTGTTTTGCAAAAGTAAGATTGAAGGTTTGAATGTAAAGTTGGAACTCAAATTGGAAATTCAGATTTTTCAGAAATTTGCCTGGTACGCTCGATCGGCGTAAGTCCCGCTCGAGCGGGAAAAACGACCTCCCAGCAGTTTTGTATTTTGTGCAGTCCGCTCGAGCGGCCAAAGTGGTGCTCGAGCGGGGAACCCATTTTCAGGCAAAATTATTGTATGTTCAGTTTTGAATGCTCAGTCCTCTGGTATTTTTAGAATAACTTTCTGATGACTTTAAGATGATTATAAATTCATACGAATGTAATGGCTCAGGAAAGAATTTCTTAATGATTTAAGAGGGAAAGAGAGTTAATTTGTAAGTTATGATTGTGTGCAGAACGCACTCCGGGAGGACAAGCGCTCCATTGTAACTCTGTGAGTAATAGTACTACATATGTACATCAATTACTGTTGATAATTATTGTTATTATTCACATTCTGTTTTTCCATGGCAATTATGCTAACATGGTTGTATTTGAGAATTGGTGTGAATATAGAAGGATTTGGCACCCATTGAGATGACTCTGAAACTATTCTGTATTCTGCCCACGATTAATGGTTATCGGTAATGTGCTACAAGCTATATAGTATTGTGTTTAAGAACATTATTAACATTCTGTTATCCGTAGATTAACCTTAATAATTCATGGTGAACAAATGGAACAATGATGCTTATGTATCCCGAGATCTATTGATTTAAGATATAGAACTATGGTACCTACGTATTTCTGAAAGTGTTCAATCTGTGAAATATGTTTACTATTTGCTAATAAACATCAGTAACGTTCTGTTAAACTTATAATATGTCTGTTCGTTATGTGATTAATGGGAATAATATGTTTATCTGTATTAATCTATTCTGATGTTTTCTGGTATGGAACAAAGTGTTGTACGGAACGAAGTGCTACACCTTGGTGGGAGCCACCTCTGGAATCCGTACGAGCCACCTCTTGAGTCCAACATTTGTTATTTCTGTACCTTCTGTACCCACGCTTTATGCGTTCTGTACCTTCTGTACCCACGCTTTATGCGTTCTGTACCCACGCTTTATGCGTTCTGTACCTTCTGTACCCACACTTTATGCGTTCTGTACCCACGCTATATGCGTTCTGTTACCCTCTGTTACCACGCTATATGCGTTCTGTTACCCTCTGTTACCACGCTATATGCGTTCTGTTACCTTCTGTTACCACGCTATATGCGTTCTGTTACCTTCTGTTACCACGCTATGTGCGTTCTGTTACCACGCTATATGCGTTCTGTTACCACGCTATATGCGTTCTGTTACCCTCTGTTATCACGCTTTATGCGTTCTGTTACTACGCTTTATTAGTTCTGTTATTTCTGTTAGTTTAGTTATTTCTGTTATTTCTGTTAGATTTGTTATTTCTGGATTTATGGTCGTTCTACAACTGTAGGCCTTAGGCTGTTCTATATATACTGGGATTAAAGCCATTCTGTTACGAAAAGTGGACCCATGGCTGTTTTGGAAATAATCACAGAGTGTAGTTAATCATCTGTATCTGCAGTTATATGAATAATTATTTAGGTTAATTATTACATTGTTTATGTACTATTATTCACTGAGTTCACTCATTCTGTATTTTGTCTGTCTATTTCTATAGGTAACCATCCGGGAGTTCAATCCTAACCTTCAAGGCTTGTGTCTCTCTTGTTACCTTTGATGCGTCCAGGCACCACCTGAAGCCGTGCACTTTGTAAAGTTTTGAGGAGTTTTGATTTATGTTTTGAACGTCTATTCGTGGTTGATTGTATATAATTCCTCCTTCATTAATATTTTTGTTATTTGTGGGGTTGAGTCAAGGCATATGTGAGTAAACTTTCTGTATAATCTTTACTTAGTGTGTTACTGAGATCCTGGCATGTTAGAAATAGCTCAATGGATGTTATTTTAAGTATTTTATATTATTGAATGCTTCCGTTCAGGCCCCGTATGATATGTATAACAGGTTTAGTGTCTGTTTTCGAATGGGTCATGCCCAAACTTTTAGGGGCGGGTTTGAGTCGTGACAGAATATGAAGTCAAAAAGGGCATGCATGTACAAATCATGGGAGTATATGTCTTGAATGTTTGAATTTGAGCATGTTGGTGATGAGGTTGTGATATTTTGGGACATGCATGCAAATAAATTATGAAATTGAGCTTCAATATGTTGTAAAATATGCTTGTACCATGTTAGTACATGTCTATGAGTAATTTGAGCCATAACATGCATAAATGGTTGGTTGAAATTCGAAATGAAGCTCAAGAACACAATTCTGGGTTTTCCAGAATTTTGAGGTCCGCCCGAGCGTGAAACCTTCCGCTCGAGCGGGAAATGCGTGCTCCCAGTACTTTTTGCAGACTTGATGTCCGCTCGAGCGGGGTAATTCACGCTCGAGCGTGGGAGCTATTTTGACAGGCCTTCCGCTCGAGCGCCCTATTTAACGCTCGAGCGTATTTTTGATGCAACCAGCACTTTTGCAAGCCTATAGGGTCCGCTCGAGCGGGAAAGTCCACGCTCGAGCGGGGACCCTATTTTTTGAAATTTTGCCTACGCGTTCTGTGTTTCGTTTTCCGTTCTCTTTCACTTGCAAGCACTCTTAGGCATATGTTAAGCATTGTGAATGAGTTAATGAGATAAGAATAAAGCCTAAAGAGGGATATGTGAATTAAGGAACGGATTGATTTGTTAATGACCCTTTTGTGTTCATGGAATGTGTAGGGTCAAGCTCCAGGGCGAATCCACAAGCCGATCACTGTGAGTAATATCGATATTTGAAAGCTTAGCAATGTTCAACTGTTTATTCCCTTATAAGCTTTATGAGTCGCTAATTGGGATTGTGGACAAAAGTCTGACATGAACGAAATGAATGGACCAAAGGTTGTTTTGATAGAAATGAGTGGACCCAAGGTCATTTTGACATGAATGTATGGGCCGAAGGCCGTTTTGACGTAAATGAATAGACCGAAGGTCGTTTTGACAGGAATGAATGGACCAAAGGTCATTTTGATAGAAATGAATGGACCGAAGGTCGTTTTGACATAAATGAATGGACCGCAGGTCGTTTTGACATAAATGAATAGACCGCAGGTCGTTTTTGACATAAATGAATGGACCCCAGGTCGTTTTGACATGAATAAATGGACCGAAGGTCATTTTTGACATGAATGAGTGGGCCGAAGGCCGTTTTGACACGAATGAATGGGCCAAAGGCCATTTTGACACGAATGAATGGGCCAGAGGCCATTCTGAATGGGCCAAAGGCCAGTTTGACACGAATGATAGTTTGACATAAATAATAGTTTGACACGAATGATAGTTTGATATAAGTAATAGTCTGACACGAACAACAGTTCGACCTGAATAATAGAATGAGTGGGCCAGAGGCCGTTTTGACATGAATGAATGGGTCAAAGGCCGTTTTGACACTAACGAAAGACTGAATGGGCCAAGGGCCAGTTTGTTATGGAAAGATAAATGGGCCAAAGGCCAGTATGTTTGGAACCACAGTCACTTGACCTAAATTATGTATATATATGTTAAATGGAAATATGAATTGGGCCCAAGGCTGTTTGGAGCTTGTTGTTCTACATATCGTTTGTATAACTTCTGTATTTGATATTATTCACTAGGCTATCGCTCACGCTCATTCATGTGTTTGTAGGTGAGCCGAGAGAAGTCCAAACCCAGCCCCAGTGAAGTCTGTCAGGAACAACAAAGGTTTCGGAGAGTCAGCCCTTGTGTCTCACGTACGAAACCCGTCTTTGCCATTTTGTTATGTATTATATTTTGTCACGTGGGCGAGGACTTTGTGAATATCTGTATATAGTTGAGATGGGTTGACTTAGACTCGAATGATCCTGTTGTGCAGAACTTCTTGGTACTATGTTTTTGTTGTGAGTTATTAATGTCCATATGTGTGGTTTGATTTGATGTGCATATAAGCACGGCTTTATGCACAATGTTTAAAATTTTTGCTTCCGTTGGCCCCTATACTCTGACGAGTTACGTCGGTTTTGGTTTGAGGCCGTAGGTAATCTCAGTATTACTGGCCGGTTATGTCCTTAACCCATAGGGGCGGGTTCGGGTCATGACAGCGCACCTCACCTCCACTTGTTAGTGCATTGTTCGCGCTATTTTGCGCACCTCACCTGCACCTGTTAGTGCATTGTTCCCGCTATTTTGCGCACCTCACTTGCACCTGTTAGTGCATTGCTCGCGCCATTTTGCGCATCGCGCTGTCTAGCGTATTTCACCTGCACTTATTAGTGCATTGCATTATTATATACTTCACTTGCGCTGTTATGCTTGTTAAGTGCGTTGTTTCGCAGCCCACTAACTTGCGTTGTTTTGCATTTTTTTTAACTTGCGCTGTTACGCAGGTTATGTGCGCTGTTACGCACTTGTTATTTGAACTTACGTTGTTACGCAGGTTATGTGCGCTGTTACACACTTCTTATTTTAACTTGCGTTGTTACGCAGGTTATGTGCGCTGTTACGCACTTCTTATTTTAACTTGCGTTGTTACGCAGGTTATGTGCGCTGTTACGCACTTCTTGTCTTAACTTGCATTGTTACGCAGGTTATGTGCGCTGTTACGCACTTCTTATTTTAACTCGCGCTATTACGTAAGTTATGTGCGTTGTTACACATTTATTATCCTAACTTGCGCTGTTACGCAGGTTATGTGTGCTGTTACACATTTATTATCCTAACTTGCACTATTACGCAGGTTATGTGCACTGTTACGCACTTATTATCTTTTAACTTGCGCTGTTACGCATGTTTTACCTGCACTGTTACGCATGTTTTAACTTGCGCTGTTACACATGTTTACTTGTTTTACCTGTGCTGTTACTCATGTTTTAACTTGCGCTGTCATGCATGTTTTACTTGTTTTACCTGCGCTATTATACCTGTCTTACTTGCGCTGTTACGCATGTCATATCTTTAACTTGCACTGTTACGCATGTTTTAACTTGCGTTGTCATGCATGTTTTATCTGTTTTACTTGCGCTGTTACGCATGTCTTACTTGTTCTATTTTGCACTATCACGCACTTCTCTTTAACCTGCACTGTCACGCATGTTCCATCTGCATTGTCTCGCACTCTCAGGATTGCATTGTCTTGCACCCCTTCACTTGCGTTGTCACGCACTGTTCATTTGCATTGCTATGCATGTTTCTAATGATATTGTACTTGTTGATCTCTTTCTTTTACAGGCGCGATATTGTATGTACGGTTCATTTGAAGCTGATGCGACCAAACGAACTGGACGGTATTGTATTCACTCCATGTCAGACGTGGTAAGAAATACATAATTTTCTTACATTCTTTCTGCTGAAATATATAGGACTGTTATTCACTTGCTTAAAATATCACATTCATTGTATATAATTGCTTCATTACAGTTTTGTTTTACATAATCGTAAGTCATGCTCTTGCATCTTGCATATCATTTGCATTTTGCCCCAGCCTACGGGCGCATCTCTGCATGGTTATATTGATTGTCTGCTTGAGTCTTTGGCCTTGTTAAAAATGGGTCATCTCTGGGCTTTGACACTCACTCCCGTCACTTTGTGACTTTCGAGTTCTGTAAAAGAGGGGCAACTGTAGGCACCCCATTTTTGACCGTCCTCAAGACTCGGTTGTGCTTGCAGGTACATCCAGCTACAAGTTCGATTGCTCATTGGGTATTCGACTTTCGCGGCAGAACGTCACGGGTTCGAGCTTTCCAGACCCTGTATCCTTTCTACCCCATTCTTGAACCTTGGCTTGGTCCTTTGAGAATGTGTTTCTTGGTGCACTGCCGGCCACCTTTTGGCCCTGCCAGCCCCCACTTTGTTGCTACCGGCCATTGATTGAGCCTGCCGGCCATCAATGAGCCATTGCCGGCCACTGATGATGGCCGGCATAATCCCTGTCTCAGCAGGTTTCACTCCATATCTTTTGAGCCAGCTAGAATCCTTTTATCTCTCCTCCATACACGTCTATGGAGGGATGAAGCTCTTGCCAAGATTCTTAAAGAAGCTTTGCATTGTTTTCCTTCTATATAAGGAGAGAGCCTCTCTCCTAAGCAGAGGTTCAGCCTCTTGAGAAGAAATATCTCTCTCTCTCTTTATATATTTTTGTTGATTTGTGCCTTGAAGTCCGTTTTCCTTGCACTTTTACACTACAACACTTAGAGATACACAACCACCATTGGACTGAGGTTCTTCGGAGGGTTACTTGAGCTCTAAAAGTGAGGTTTTACCCCCTAAGTTGCTAGTTTCGAAGTTGATCTTCAGGGGTGAGTTTCTTCCCCTTTTTAGCACTTTTTTGTACCTCATTTTGGCCATCCTTACATATTTTTTTAGGCCTTGCTTTCAACTGAAAAAAGTCTTGTATTTAAGTTCTTTTGGTAGTTGTTTAAGGTCTTTTTGCTGTTAAGGGTCTTCAACCCTCTTGTATGCCTTGTTTGGCCTTGTTTTGAGCCATGCCTTAAGGCCTCCGAGCTAGCCTTGGTTTGGCCTTCTAACCATTGAAATCTAGTGGATTTTCAGTTGTAGGAATGTGGTTTTGAGGCCTCAAACCAGAGGGGGTGACCCCCTCTCTTTTTGTTTTTGTTTGCTTGCATTATTGGCCTTCCAAATAAGCTTGCATCTCTATGCTTTTAAGGCCAAGCTCAGGCACTTTTTTGTGAGTTTTAGGACCTGCCATAAGTCTGTCCATGGCTGGTTTGGTCACTCTTTGCATGCATCTTGTATGTGTAGTGTAATCCCATTTGTGGCTCATCAAAGTAGCATGTTTGCTTAGCTTATGTTGAGTCCATTCCAGCATGTTTTTAGTGATATTTTGCCATGTCATGACTCTGTCCATAGTTGGCTCGGTCATATTTTGCATACTCCATATACTTGTAGAACAAATCTTGCTTACTAGCTTTATGTGCATGATGTTTTGACTCATCATCCTAGCATATTTTGGCTTTGCTCCAGCATAATTTTGTTCTTATTTTGGGCTGTTCTTGGACTGTTTTGGGCTAGCATGGCCATATTACTCATGTTTTGTATAGCTATAGTGTAAATGCTTTGACTAGCTTTGGGTTTTGAGGCCCCCACCATGCCATACATGTGATGTTTACATGCTTTGCCATCATTTCGGATGTTATTTTAGTCCATGAAATGCGGTCATACACTTGCATTTGACATGCTTTTAATGCCTTGGAGGCTTGGCTCTTTATGCCTCAAGAATGAACTTTTGTGTATGCCATTAAGCCTAAGCCTTTGGCTCATCATATCAGTGCATTTTTGGTCTTGTTATACCATGATGTAACTCTATTTTATGTTGTCCAAGTCATGCCATGTTTGGTTTTAATAGGTATAGTGCATTGCCTCTTTTGTAGCCTTGCATGCTCCATGTTTCTGGCCTTGTGTTCTAGCCTATGTTAGCTAGCTTCAAGCTTGTTTTCGGTCTTGGTTGGACCTACCTTGGGACTATTTTAGGTTTTCCTAGCCCTTTGCGGCTCGCTTTGTATGTCCATGGCTTAAGTCCCTTTGCTAGTTTTGAGCTTTGAGCTTTCTAACATGCTATGCTTGCATTATTTAGTTGATTTGGCATCAATTTACATGAAATTTCAGAGCTTACCTTGTTGTCACATATCCATGCTTGTCACTCTTTAAGTGTGCTTAAGAGTTGCATCTTTGCGCCTTAATCTTTGAGCCAATTGGCATGCATGTTTGCCTTGCCTTTTTATGCTTTTCATACTATCAATTCATCACTTATGGCCACTGATTTGGGCATAGTTGAGGTCTGCCCATTTTGGTTTAAGCCCATCCCTTGCATGTTGTTGCAGATTGTTGTATGCTTGCTCCATCTTTGCATGTTGTTGCATGCCTGTTCCATTACATGTTGTTGCATGTTTATTACACTGCATTTTTCATGCTTAAGTCATATTGCATCATTGCATGCTCAAGTTAGCGTTGTGTATGCCATCCTTGCGTTGCATTGTTGTTTGGATTAAGTGTTAATCCGAGCACAAGAAACGAGGAACGTTTCATACTTCAAGTGATGAAACATGTCTCAATTCTTGGTCGCCGACGCTCTTGATTATCTACGATAGAGTTCTAGGCACTTATGTGTTTATTTGTGCATTCATTTCATATTGATTTGTGCAAGTTGGATCTTTCACCATCATGCATCGGGATGCATGATTAATGGTCGTGGATCCAACTATGCCTCCCCCTTGATGTTTTGAGGTGATATAGGGTGGCATAATGCGTACATACCCTTGGAAGACCCTCCATTTTCTCTGTTTTGTGCTCTACTGCAACTTGGTGTCCCAGTACATCCGTGGCTAGCAGTGCCTTGTTGTTGGCCAGCACCCCTTCATTGTTGGTCGGCAGTGGCTCCCCATGGCCAGCAGGCCACGGATGTACTCCCCAGATTGATTTTGGTAAGGTTCAGATGGAATTCCTTGAGGACACCCTGCAGACAGAGCCTCTAAAGAGCAACTGGAGAACGTTTCAAAGCGAGAAACCGAATGCGAGCATGCATACCCTTCTGCTTCTGTGAACAGAGCTGGAGCAGCTTTATTTGTTGTTTCTCATTTGTTAATTAATTAATGTGCTAATTAATTCAGGTTTGTAATAATTAGTTGTAGCTAGTTATTCATTCATTCTTGTAATAATTAATTAGCTTGTTAGTTAGTTAATAGGTTGGCATGTATTATTTATTCGGACCCTCCGTCGAGACGGCGAATTTTGTAATCAGTGTGTGTGCGTGTGTGCAAGTCTTCCAACCTCCATTTCTTTCTCCCTTTTACTTACCTGCTTTTCTTGGTTAGTTTTAGGTCATGTTTCAATTAGCATACTTATGCTTTTCATATTTGCATCCATTCATCTGTCTAGCATCCTTATGCTTTGCATGTTTACATACATTCATCTATCTTGCATGCACCAGGCTCGGCGCATCATACTAACTGCATCGTATTTCAATTCCAATTTGAATACATGATTATCAATTATTGCACCTCATATGCCATTTTAGAATAGCCGAGCCTATCTCTAAGTTGCATATTGTATGTGTTGCATTAGCCATCTTAACATGAACTAGGATCATGCATTGATTACTAACAAGTTTCTGTTTTGGCTTGGAGTACACTGTAAGTGTTTATGCTTTAGCATCTTGCATGAGTGTGAGTGCTGCCATGATAGCATGCTTGCCATGAGACTAATTGCTTATGTGTATAACTGCCTGAATGCCTGTGGGTGAAGGTTGGATTACTTGAATTGGAATAATTCATTGAAATCCGTGTTTTAGCCTACTTACGAGTAGCAAACTCTAAACCATTTTCAAACAAACGGATATGCGATGCTTTGTTCCAAATTAGGCGATTTAGTCTACACTTGTGCGTTGTGCGCATCACGTAGTAAAGATTACCTAATTAAACCGGAATAAGAGCATATGTGTTTTCAATAACAAGATATCATGTTTAGTAGTGGCCGATCTTTGATCGGGTGAGCGGGGGTGCTCATAGCTGACCTTCCCCAATCGTACCCAAGTTCCCGAGCCGAGGCAACTTTGGTGATGATGGACACATAGCCTTAGAAACGAGTCAGGGCTTCCTAAATTCCCCCAAAATAAAATATTTAGGTGGTGACTCTGTATCTGGCACAGCAGTCCATGTTTGACACTTCTTTCTTAAAAATTAGTTTTCCAAAACGATTTGCCGAATTTGGACTCTTTGGTGGTTTATCAATCTCGCATTGCACTTTGCGGGATTAGATTCAGAACCGTGACATTTGAGTCTGAACTGTAGCATGAGGCCCAAGGGCGCGTCTACAATGAGCTGCGTGTGAATTAAATGAAATACTGTGTTGTTAACCATGTGTTCAATATGAGTTGCGTGCAAAATTAAACCAAATACCGTGTTATGAACTGTGCGTTCAGTATGAGCTGCGTGCAAATGAAGTGAATGAGCTGTGTGTTCACAAATGAAAGTGTATGAGTTGCATGTTCAGAATTGAAATGTGTGAGGTGCGTGTTCAAAGTGAAGTGAATGAGTTGTGTGTTCAGAATGAAAAACGCTGAGCTGTGTGCCCGAAAAGTGAGTTGTGTGCCTGAAAGTGAGCTACGTGCCCAAAGAATGAGCTGCATGCCCAAAGAATGAGCTGTGTGCCCGAAAAGTGAGTTGTGTGCCCAAAAGTGAGCTGCGTGCCCAAAGAATGAGCTACGTGCCCGAAGAATGAGCTGTGTGCCAGAAAAGTGAGCTGTGTGCCCGAAAGTGAGCTACGTGCCCAAAGAATGAGTTGCGTGCCCGAAAAATGAGCTACGTGCCCAAAGAATGAGTTGTGTGCCCGAAAATGAGCTGTGTGCCCGGAAAGTGAGCTGTGTGCCCAAAGAATGAGCTGTGTGCCCGAAAAGTGAGCTGTGTGCGCCAACAATGAGCTGTGTGCCCGAAAAGTGAGCTGTGTGCGCCAACAATGAGCTGTGCACCCGAAAATGTGCTATGTGCCCGAAATAAACTGTGTGGTCAGGACGAACCGTGTGTTCAGAGTGAGCTGTGTGCCAAATTAACAGAATATTGTGCTGTGAGCTGTGTGCCAAGTCAGCATCATATCCTAAATAAGTTGCGTGCCAAATCAATATTGTGCTATGTGCGAGCTGTATGCCAGGGTAAGCAGAAATATTATGCGTATGAATGTGTTCAGAACGAGCAGATAAAATATATAGCGAAAACATGAAATGCGGAGGAAATACAGAATGCATTGCAGAGAGAGTAAAAGTGAAGCATGTACCTCTCGCACCTGGTGAGATAGGTGAGACTTTGGCTCTCGTAGCAGTAGGTCCACGGGTGCTCGCCGCACGAAGTCGGTAAAGTGATAGAAGGTGTTAGGAGGAAGAATGTGCTCCTCCGGGTGGTATGCTGTAGGATCAAATGGTCGTATCCTTGAAGGCAATGGCATAATGTCTGACTCATCCTCAGCATGTGAAAAACCTCCATCATGATGAAACTGATCCGCCATCTGAAGAAATCTGCAAAAATGAGCAAAATGAGCCAAAATTGCAAAAAGTCAACAAAAGTCAACTCCCGGGAAGAGAAAAAGTCAACAAAAGTCAACGCTCGAGAAATGGAGCCAAACTTCGAGATAAACATACCTCAAGTGGTGAAAATGGAAAAAGAAGCTCCGAAATCGAATTTTAATCGGTTCAAAACGAAGAGAATCGAAAGTTTTCGCAGAACAACTTCACGTGGGGCATTGGAAAACACGTACAAAGTGCAGATCTAAGAGAGAAAAAGGTCTAGGGAGGGAGAGAAGTTCTTTTCAGCCTTAGAGGTGTGAGCAAAATTGATTTGGACTTGTATACTTAAAGGGCCAAACCTTAAAAGACAAAACTGCCCCAAATTATGTAAACTGGTCGACCGACCAGTTTTTCTAGCTTGCCGACCACTTGGCGGTCAACAACTGGTCGGTGGCTGTTCTAGGTGGTCGGTGGCCCTCATGAGTGGTCTCCAAAGTCCCTTTGTTCTCCCTGTGTATTTTGGTGATGATTGGAGTCCTCGGCTCTCGAGAAAGTACAAGAAAAGTACACTATTCGGCGCGAAATTGTCTCTGCGGGAACTTCAAATTCAACTCTTCGATGCGTGGCTCATCATTAACCGTCAAGCGCAAGGTGTATCCTTTTTGAGTGTGTGGTGACCCCTCTGCGAAATAAATCGGAGGTTCCGATTAAATCGCTCGCTTTAAGGCTTGTATTTCCTTATTCAACATTTCGTTTTGAACATACTATTGAAGTTGCACTTCTCTCGCATTGTCATGCACCCTTTCCTCTCTTGCATTTGTTTCACACACTTAGCATGTTGTTATGCGCGTCTCGTCGCATTGTTATGCACACCACTTCTTGCATTGTTATTATGCACACCACTCGTCACATTGTTATGCACGTCTCGTCACATTGTTATGCACCCCTTTTCGCATCGTTATGCGTCACGCTTAGGTTGCATTGTCATGCACCCACACTTTGCTTGCGTTGTCGTGCACTTTTCACTTGCATTGCCATGCATATCTCTAACAATATTGTACCTGTTCAGTTTCTTTCTTTTGCAGGCACAATATTGTAGGCACGGTTCATTTGAAACTGGTGCGACCAGACGAACTGGATGGTATTGTATTCTCCGTGTGAGAAGTAGCGAGAATTGCATAATTCTCTTACATTCTGTTTGCATATAATGTAGTTCGATTTGTATTCGTTTGCTTAAACTGTTGCATTTATTCTGTATGATTGCTTCATTACAGCTTTCTTTGCATGATCATAAGGTGTGCATGTCTTTTGCATTTTTGCCCGTGCCTGCGGGCACGTCTCTGTGTTATCTCGCCTGTTTGTCTAAGTCTTCGGCCTTGTCAAAAATGAGTCATCTCTAGGCTTTGACATTCACTCCCATCACTTATGACTTTCGAGTTCTGTCAAAGAGGGGCAACTGTAGACACCCCATTTTTGACCGACCATAAGACTCAAACGTCATCGATTGAGCACTCGGTGATAGTGCATGTCGTGCTCATTTCGAGCTTTAGAGATTTGGCTGAGAGCCTTGCCTCTAGGTCTCTGAACTGTTTTGTGCTTCGTCTCAGTTTGTGGACCGAACTTTGTTTCTCTTCCTGGAGGGAGGGAGAGGTCTTGCAGACCATCTCTTTGTGGTCGTAAACCACTTTTCGCGGTCGTAGACCACTTTGTCCCGTTTGGAGATCAGTTCCCGATTTCCGAAGCCTTCGACCGTGCGCCTTGTCTCAAGACTGCTTAACGTTCTCTGTTTGGCGTGGTTTTTGAACCACAGCTTGTTTCCTCTATCTAGAAGGATACTGTGGTCCGAGAGACCACTTTTGTGGTCGTATACCACTTTTGGTGCTCAACAGCTGGGTTTTGAGGCTCCCGGCTGCGTGCTTTGCCTCCCGAACTCTCGTTTTGCATTCGTGTTGTTTGTTTTAGGTAAAAACCTTGTTTTCCTTACTTGGAAGGTGGTACAAGGGTGGGAGACCAGTTTTTCCCCTTTGAGACCAGTTTCCTTCCCGCCAGCTGGTTTTCTGGTCGGGAAACTAGTTTTCTTGGTTTTTAGGCCACCTTTTCGGGTCTCCCACCCCATCATTGGCTTACTTTTACTGTGGAGACCACCGATTCCCCCTGCCGACCACCTTTTTTCCTGGGAGACCACTTGAAGTGGTCGGCCGACCACTGCAAGTAGCAAACCAACCACTTTAAGTGGTCGGCAGCTCTCCCTCTGTTTTGGCAGACTGTGTGGATGCCAGTTGTGCCAGCTGGAAGGCACAGACTGTATCCTCCATACACGTGTATGGAGGGATGGCATCCAACTTTTAGCTTCTCCAAGAAGCTTGAACCTTTGTTTTTCTATAAGAGAGGCTCTCCCTCTCCATGGCAGAGGTTCTGAAATTTTCCTAAGGCATAAGCATATATCTCTCTATATCTCTATATTTGGTGCCTAAAGAGGGTATTGTTCTTCACTTTTGCACCACAACCCTTAACCATACACCCCCATCATTGAACTGAGGTTCTTGGAGGACATTTTTGGAGGTTAAAAAAAGCTAATTCTTGGCTGAGAAATCTGCTGGTTTTGCAGTGCTTCAAGGGTAACCTCTTTTCTCCCTTTTAAGCTTTATTTTGGTTGCTCTCTTGGTCTCATTTGCATGCTTATTTAGGCCTTGCTTTCAACTGGAAAAAGTCCTGTATTTAAGTGTTTTTGATGTTTGTTTAAGGCCTCTTGGGTGTTAAGGGTCTTCTACCTTCTTGCATGGCTTGTTTTGGCCTTGTTTTGTGCCATAGCTTAAGACCTTTGAGCTATTCGTTGCTTGGCCTTCTAGCCACTGAAATCCAGTGGATTTTCAATGGTAGGCATGTGGTTTTGAGGTCTCAAATCAGAAGGGGGTGATCCCCTCTCTTCTTGTTTTGTTTGCTTGCATTTTTGGCCTATCAAAGGAGCATGCATCTTCATACTTTCAAGGCTTGGTTCAGGCACCTTTTCATGACTTTTAGGGCCTACTTTAGCTCTGTTTGTGGCTAGTTTGGCCACCTTGTGTTTGCTTCTTGTATGTGTAGTGTATTCCCATTTGTGGCTCATCAAAGTGTATTCCCGTTGCCATGAGTCGCCATTCAAACCAGGGGCAACTTTCCGTTGCCGTGTAGTGCCATCCAGACAAGGGGCAATTTTCCATTGCCTCCGATCCGAGGTTGTGCATCTCGAGAGTAAGTTCTAAGCTCGTTGAGCATTGACCGTTTGCAAAAATAGTTTTTGAAAATTTTTTCTGAGGTTGACTAATTTCTCAAAAATTATTTCATTTTCCAAAACTGGACCTTTTCTTGGACCCAAAAAAGGAAAATTTTCAGTGCTCATAGCCTGACTTGCATGATTTTCAAATCAAAAGTCGAACAAGTATGTTAGTCTAACTCTCATCTTGGTCACAATTGTTTTAGTAGAAAACGAAAAAAAAAAATGGTCAAAATGATGAACTAGGGGCGCAGTTGAGTCAGGTGTTCTGTCTTTCCCCCGTCGTCAACATACTTGCCAGAAGGGCACTCTACCTGCCAGCAAAGGGCACAACTGAGGTTAACAACAAAGGGCTGAAAGCTCTCAACATCCTCCGAGCAACGAGGTATCAAACCAAGTACGAAGCACGAATCGAAATGGATCAAGATATTCCATTCCCTTATCCAACACACTGACTAGCCGTCACCAGAAGAAGTAGCTGTGAGCTAACTGTGTTGGGCATGAACCCACTACCTCTTATTTATCCACCGACCATATCTGGTGAAGGATGAAAAATGAGAGATTAAAGAATAGAGAGGCGTAAGTTGAGAGAAAAGTGAGCAAAAGGGGCTTTGAAAAAAAAAAACAAAAACGAGCCTGAGGGCCGAGTGATGTGAGAGTCACAAATCCGAAAGGGTGGGAAACAATACCCAGAGAAACTAGCTCCTCGTGATCTGTGGTCTCTCGTCTTGGTAATACGTCTGTGTGTCGTGTGCTTTGCTTTGTTTGTCTCGATTCTTGTTTGGAGTCGTATCCAAGCGCGTCTCATTATGTTTAGGTTGTTTACCTTTTGTTTTTCCGTTGTTGAGTCATTTTCCTTGTGTTCAGTCGTAGGCTCAATACCCGGTCGAAAACCCTTTTCTAAAATCATTTTGTGCGCTCAGAGTGCTGTGTCATTCTCCACATTTGTGCAAAACATGGTTTGGTTCTTTTGTAAAACCACAGGGGTTCAACCCCGGGTCACTTGGAAACAGTGAACGTATGGGTTCCGGATTGCGTCCGAGTGTCTTTCAGCTTCAGCAGATTCCACCTTTGTATCCCGTCTTTTCAAGATTGAATTATTTGTTCACAATGGGCCGTGTGCAAATGAACAGAATACTGTGTTATGGGCTGTGTGTTCAGAATGAGCAGTGCGTTGTATAAGCTGTGTGCAGATTGAACCAAGTGTTGTGTTATGGGCTGTGTGTTCAAAATAAGCAGTGGGTTGTTTGAGTTGTTTTGCTGTTGGCTGGTTCATTATCTGGTTATTACAATACAAGTGTTTGATTTTCAGACAGGAGATCGATCTCGTTTACATTGAGGTGTAATATGATGCAATGCAATGCAAAGTGTGAAATGTACAAATGTAACACTTTTTCAGACAAAAGGTTTGCTTCATTTCATCATTTTTCAAATACATAGCTTTGGAGAAAACAAAAACCTGCCTGTGGCAGTACAAGGTACTCAAGCTATCAACAAAAAGTAAAGCAAAACAAAAAGAAGAAAAGCAGTAAAAGTCTGGAACAGCATCGATCATCTCAGGCCTACGGGTCTGTCCTCGTCCTCTTCCTGGACGAAGGTCCAGGAGCATCGTCATCAGCACCACCATCTGAGCCTGAGCCCGAGCCATCTCCGGTGTCCTCTTCGGACGACTCTGCCTCCACCTGTGCCTCGGACTCATCGTCATCTGGAGTGGACTCTCGAGAACTGCCCTCAGCATGGGTGTGCCTGTGTCTACCCCGACAGTGGAATGTCATCCCACGCCTAACAGACGGCCCAGCTGGAGCCCCCTGCAGCCGGAATCTAGAACGGAGGCTGAAAAGGACAAATGGCAAATGCATTAGTTTGCAGATAAAACAGAATACAGTATGTGAATACAGTGTATGAATGTCGTGAGCAGTGTACCAGAACAGAATACAGTGTCTGAGTGCAGTGTATAATGGCCGTGATGAACGTTGTGAACAGCATGCAGGTTATAGTGTATCAATGCCGTGAGGGCCGTGTATCAAGTGTTGTGTTAAATGCGATGCATCAGATTATGTAGGGTTTGAGATTGTAATCGAAAAAACTTACCAGGATACTGTAGATAGCCAGCAGGTCGAGGCTTCGCTGTAGCATCCCCATCACAGAGGCGGTCAACTCCAGGGACTGCCAAGTGTACTCAGAACAAGCCTGCAAAAGTGTAGATCAGTATTCTGCGTAATATCGAGAGAAAAGAAGTGAAATGACTGTGCAGAGTGCAAAATACAGTAATACATACTGGAGCCAAGCCGTGGAATCCGACTAACTCATGATCAGCCGGAGGGGGAGCGATGGGGATCTGATAGGTCTTTCTACCCTGTCCTCGGCATGTGATTGAAGTAGGCAGTGCTGGCCACTCGGCTCTCTGCCCTCTCCGGGGTCCACTCCTACCACGGGCCCGAGCCATCCTCGATGCTCCCACCCCTGCTCTTGCTCCAGTCGCCGGTGTCGCTGGCCTCTCTCTCCCAGATCGACCGCCATTACTCAGAGGCCGCATGATATAGGTCTGGACGTACTCTGCGTAGTCGCCCTCGCCTCTGAAATGGTCGCACTCCCAACTGATGGCATACTTCGTCATCTCCCGCGGAGTGTACCTCTCCGTATGTCTCACATGAGTGGGAGGAGGCACCAGAACTGTCTGCTCCGGTAAACCTAAGGTCTGGCGTAGGAAGCGCTCGCCGAGGTACCAAGCCCGACAGACCGGGCCCTCTAGCAAGATCCTGAAACGGGAGGTCTCCTGAGTGCCCTCGTACCACTCCCGAACTGCAATGGGCAATGAGGCCCATGGCTACCAGGTGATCTGCAAATAAAATACAGTTTGTTATCTACTACTATTGAAAATGCAATACAAAGCGAAGCTTAAATGAATTGAAATGTTTGACATACCTCCGCGGCAGTAATGGTATCGAAATAGCGGCGGAAGGATATGAAAGACTCCCGAGGCCTCTGCTCGCACCTCACGTCGAAGCGGTGGGAGAATGGCATCATGAGAGGCATCTCCTCCTCTGGTACTGGCGTAAGCCTCGGAAAGTAGGCGTATACCCACAACTGTACAGATTGTAACAGAACAGATATCAGTATGCTTATCAAATAAAACAGAATGAAGAAGAAAGCAAACAAATCAGAAAATAGTGTGCGATGTGTCGTGTGCGGTGTGTGCAGTATACAATCAGTGTAAAGCAGATTGCATGTTTGCAGTGTGTACAGTATACAGAGTACAGGTAATGTAAAGCAAAAATGTAAAACAGAAGAAGAAGACGTACCTCCCAAGCCCGCCAGTAGCCTCCCAGCAACTATTAGCTGAGGCGAGAGGATGAGCACATGTAGCCATAGAGTGTGGCCAAACTTGTGCCACCCCAGTCATAGCGGCGAATCTGTGTGACGTCCACCAAAGCGCTCAGCAGACAGAGGGGCACGGTGTTCGCCCGATCGGCGAAAAGGGTCTCCCCAGCAAGAACATAAGGAAGCCGCGAGCATACTGCTCCTCCTCCTCCTGGGTGGTTGGCGCTTGAATCCTGAAGTGGTCCTCGAACCACGAGTATCTAACGAATCCTGGGCAGGCAAGAGGTGGCAGCTCGCCAAGCAAGTGTATCTAGGCAGCCCCCCACTCATCCATGTCTGTCTCAAAGGGGATCGGATCACCCCCTACCCCGATGCCGGTGAGCATCGAGAAGTCAAAGGGAGTCATCGTCATATCTCCCGTGGCAGAGAAGAAGAAGGAATCAGTGTTGTCCCACCACCTCTCCACCAAAGCTGCAAGAAGAGGTCTGCTCGCAGTGTGGCGCGAGAGCCCCATGCAGAAAGTGCCAAAGCCGGCCTGGTCAATGATACGGCGAACCACCTCAGGAAACTCTATCTACCACCCCCGGGCCATAACATTTCCATACCCCCGGAAGGCATGGGAATCCCCCTGTGGTCAAAACAAACGGTTGCGAAGCAGTATTACAAATACAGTGTTGAATACACTCAGGATCAGTGAAAATACAGCGTATGTGCACGTGTTCAGATTCAAACAGATATCGGGTGCCGGTGTGCTCACGGTGAACTCCAGCATGTGATGCAACAGTTTGTTCAGATCATTTCAGTGAAAATACAGCGCGTGTGCGCGTGTTCAGATTCAAGCAGATGTTGAGTGCCGGTGTCCTCGCAGTGAACTACAGCATATGATATAGCATGTGTATGTGTGTTCAAAATTCAAGTAGATGTTGAGTGCGTGTGTCCCTGCAGTAAGCTACGGCATGTGATGTGTCAGTGTGTTTGAGTGGTTAAGTGAAATACAGCATGTGTGCACATTTTCAGTTTCAAGCAGATATCAGGTGCAAGTGTGTTCACAGTGGACTACAGCATATGGTCTATCGGTGTATCCGGGCCAAACATTTAAAAGATAGAATCAAGTGTTGCAGTTGTGTATTCTACTTTGCAGAAAATGAAATGGGGAAGAATGTACCTCGAAAGCGCCGTATGACAGATGTGACTCTGGCTCGCACAATAGAAGCTCTAGGGGCACGCCCCCTGGCAAAACTCCTGAACTGGCGAAGTCCGTCGAGAGGCAGTACATGGATCGTTGGCCTGTAGGTCGCCGGGTCGAATGGTCGAACGCTCAGAGGTAGGAGCTCGACCTCGGAGTCGACGTCCATCTCCGGGGAAGCCCTGCCCTGTGGAAGATCGTCTGCCATGTCGAATAGGGTGCGAAAATGGCCGGAAATGTGAAAACTGAGCAAGAATGTAAAAAGTCAACCCTGGGAGGGCGGAAAATGGGTGGAAAAGTCGGAGTACGGAAAAGGTACGAGAATCAAGGTAAACTCGAGGGAAACAAACCCCGAGTGGTGGAAATCGAGAAAGCGACACCGAAAACAAATTTTATTCGGTTCAAAATGTTCGAAACGGCGAGGGTTTCGCGAATCGAACGTTGAAACGGCCTCAAAAACCGAGGAAAATGATGGATCGAAGGAAAAAAAATAACCTAGAGAGAGAGGGGGCAGTTTTTCGACCAAGAGGGAAGTGAAAATATAGGGCTAGCAGCCCTATATTTAAAAACCCGTGCCGATTTGACAAAACTGCCCCGAACAGGCAATTTTGGCTGGTCGGCCATATTGTTGGCCGGTCGGCCAAATAGATGGCCGGTGGCCTTATTTGGTGGCTGGTGGATGGCCGGTGGTCTTCTCCGATGGCCGGTGAACCTCCTACACCTTTGTTTGGGTCTCTGATGTGGTTTGGGGCCTCCATTGTTCAACACAGTGCAAGAAAATGCATTTTCGAAGCTTAATCGGTCTCCGTTTTGACCTCGGACCGTGTCTTCGGTGTGCCGTCCTCAAATACGTGCAAGGTGTATCCTTTTCGTATCCTTTGGTATCCTGCGAGATTCAGTAACTACCTTGAATGCGTCGTATTACAATGTTTCGCCTTGTCAACGATTAGCATACATAGGTTGCATCGTTATGTATGTCTACACACGTTGTAACGCACATAACTTGCATTGATATGCACTGTTCACATGCATTGTCATGCATTTCTCAAGCAACATGCGTTGTCGCGCATTCAAGTTCACATGCATTGTCATGCATTTCAGAAGACATGCGTTGTCGCACATTCGAGTTCACATGCATTTCTCAAGCGACATGCGTTGTCGCGCATTCGAATTCACATGCATTGTCATACTTGTCTCATTTGCATTGCCATGCATTTCAAAAAAAAAAAAAAACACAGAAAACAAACATGCATTATCATGCACTTTTCATGCATTTAAAAAAAAAAAAAAAAAACACATAGCTTGCATTGTCATGTATTCACTGTAAATATTACATTTACATAGCATACACTGTATATAGCATACAGGACGTGCACATAGTATGTATATTCCATTGTACATAGAAAACATTACATGCATTTGCTGCATTATCCATCTATGGCTTGCGCCTTTCCATGTTGAGCTTGGTTTGGTATGTGCCCTTACTTTTCGTGTTGAAGCACGGTTATGATATTATGTGTACGGACCTAGTGTTGTGGGTGACGGCACCGTTTCCGTGTTAAACATGGTTTGTATGTGTCCATGCTATTCCTAGGCAAGATACGGTTTGGCCACGTGCCTTATCTATTCCTTCCATTGCATATTGTATATATTGCATTGTAGCTTGCATGCATTTACTGCATCACCTCCATCTACCACTTACGCCATTCCTTGTTGAGCTTAGTTTGGTATGTGCCCATACTTTTCACGTTGTAGCACGGTTATGATATTATGTGTATGCACCTAGTGTTGAGGGTGACGGCAACGTTTCTGTGTTAGATGCGATTTGTTTGTGTCCATGCTATTCCTAGGCAAGATACGGTTTAGCCGCACGCCTTATCCATTCCATCCATTGCATATAGAATATAGGTCGCATTGTCTTGCATCCTCCCATCCATCCGCGTTGTTGCGCATTCTTAGGTTGCATTGTCTTGCATCCTCCCGTCCATCCGCGTTGTTGCTCATTCATAGGTTGCATTGTCTTGCATCCTCCCGTCCATCCGCATTGTTGCGCATTCCTAGGTTGCATTGTCTTGCATCCTCCCGTCCATCCGCATTGTTGCACATTCCTAGGTTGCATTGTCTTGCATCCTCCCGTCCATCCACGTTGTTGCGCATTCTTAGGTTGCATTATCTTGCATCCTCCCGTCCACCCACGTTGTTTCGCATTCTTAGGTTGCATTGTCTTGCACCCTTCCATTCAAGTTTCTTTACACATTGCACACGTTGTCGCGTATGCTTTACTTATATGTTTTATGTTTCAAATTGCATTGTTATGCACACACTCGAGTTGCGTTGTCATGCACCTCTACCACCTGCATTGTCATGCACCCCTTCGCTTGCGTTGTCACACACTTTCAATTACATTGTTATGCATACTTCTAACAATATTGTACCTGTTAAGTTTCTTTCTCTTTCAGGCACGATATTGTATGTACGGTTCATTTGAAGCTAGCACGACCAGACGAGCCGTACAGGTATTGTATTCTCCGCGTCAAGCGTATCGAGAATTGAACAATTCTCTTACATCCTCTCTGCATTGTAGTGTAGTTTGACTTATGTCAGCTTAAAACTGTTGCATGTTTTGCTTCATTACAGCTTTCTCTTGCCCGATCATAAGTTATGCTTGGCTTTGTGCATTGTTTTTGCATTTTGCCCTGCCTTCGGGTGCATACCTTTGTCTGTAGCTTCTATGCTTTGTCTAAGTCTTCGGCCTTGTCAAAAATGGGTCGTCTTTGGGCATTGACACTCATTCCTGTCATTGTTATGACTTTCGAGTTCTGTCAAAGAGGGGCAATTGTAGCCACCTCATTTTTGACCGTCCTTGAGACTTGAACGTCACCGTTTGAACACTCGGTGATCATCCTTGTTTGTGTTTGTCTTAAGTTCCGGGGGTCTCGGCCACGCGCCTTGCCTCAAGACCTCTCTACTCGACTATTTTGTGTTTGGTTTTGTACCAAACACTTGTGTTTTGCTTTTGAGGGGCAGGGAATGGCTTGTTGGCCATCCCCACACCTCACTGGCCATGGCTTGAGGCCATCGGCCATTGTTTTGTTGCCATCGGCCAAATGTTTGGCCGGCCGGCAATCTTTATGGCCGGCCGACCATTGTTTTGCTCAAATTGTCATTTTTGGCTGGCTGACCACTGTTCATCTGATTTTGGTAGATATTTTGTGCCAGCTGTGATAGCTGGCACCCACTTTGCACCCCCTCCATACACGTGTATGGAGGGATTTCACTCTTGCTTAGCTTGTTTTGTAAGCTTTGCAAGAGTGAATCTCTATAAAGGGAGGCCTTCTCCTCCCTCCTCAAGGGTTAGAAGGTTGAGTTCCAGAGCTCTGGATTAGGGTTAGCATAGTTGTATCTATTCTATCTCTATATCTCCCTCTCTTCCATATTGTGTGTGTATTAAGGTGTTTTGTTCATAGTTTTGCACACAAACACCTAGAGTTACACTTTCCTTTGGCTACTGAGGTACTAAGGAGTGATTTTCAGAGTTCTTGAGTTGATCTAAGCTTGGAGAAGGGGCTCGGGTGGTCCTTGTGAAGAAGGTCTTCAAGGGTAAGAACTTTACCCCTTTATTCCCCATTTTTTCATAGGCTTTTAGCCATCTTTGCATCTTTTTTTAAGCTTAACTTATAACATATAAAAGTTCTGATTTTGAGTGCTTAAAATAGTTGTTTAAGGTTGCTTTGGTATTTGGGGTTGTTTGACCCCTCTTATGCCTTGTTTGGCCCCATTTTTGTGCTATCTTGGTGAGCTCCGGGACCACCTTGTTTTGGCCTTCTCACCACTGAAATCCAGAGCTTTAAGGTCCTAAGAAGGAGAGAGCCATCTCCTCTCCTTGTTGCCTTCAATGTTGGCCATTTTAGCCTCATGTTTGAGCATCTTGTTTAAGTTCATGTTGGCCATGTCTTAAGTAGTATTCGTGCTTATTTTGTCATGATATAGCATCATTTTTAATTGGTTTAGACACACCATGCTTGCCTTGCATACTTGTCTTGTAATGTCATTATTTGCCTTAACATGTACTTAGCATCTAGACCACTATGCTTACTTGTTTTGGCTTAGCTTTGTGAAGCTTTTATGTATGTTTTGATGTGCTTGAGGTCTAATTTTGGTCATTTTGACCATCCATGACATCCTTTGTATAGCCACCTTGCATTTTGGCTTGTTAGCCTTGGGTGTGTGAGTGTTGAGCATGCATTACTTGGCTTGTTTCAGTGGTATGGCACCACTTATAGCATCATTTCAGTCCTTGTGGCATGCTTGTATGCTTGCATTTGATGCTCCTTTAGTGCTTTAAAAGGTTGGTGTTTCATGCTCCATGTTTGGACCCTTTTGCATGCCTTTAGACTTAGGCCATTTAGATGCCATCTAGGTGTGCCTTTGACCTTGTTTTGGTCTTCCTTGGGGTGGTTTCGAGTCCCCATGGCCCTTTGGGACTTGCTTCATATAACCATGGTTTAAGCCCCTTAGCTTGCCTTGAGTTTTGGACATAGTTGCATGCCTTGTTTGTCTTGTTTAGTTGGTTTGGCCCCATCCTTAACATGATTTTCAGAGCTTAGTATGCTTGCCATATGCCCATGTTTTTCCCTCTTAAGTGTGCTTAAAAGTTGCTTCTTTATGCATAAGTCCTGAACCATGTATCTATGCATACTTGTATGTACATTTGCCTTCATGTGCTTAGCATATTAGCCACTATTTTGGGCTTAAAAGTTACTCCCTAATGCTGAAGTTTTGGACCATTGTGTGCATGAATGCTTGTGTGTACATTTGCCTTGCATATTGTCGCATATTCGGCCCATAGGCATGTTGTCACATACTTGGCCCATGGCATGTTGTTGCATGCTTAAAGTTGTATTGCATTTGGCATGCATTCCCCTTGTGGTTACTTAACATGTTGTCACATGTTCGCTTGATATGTTGTCACATATCATTTGCATGCTTGTTAGCTTGCATACTTGTTACATGCTTGCACCTTCATATTACTTACCCTCATGCTCATATTGCATACTTAGCTCACATGCCTAGGTTGCATTTTCCGTGCATGTCTTGCCTCTTGAAATCACCATGATAGAGGTTGGGCCTCAGGTGTTTGTTTGGTTTAGCATTACATTTGAAATCCAAATGCACAACTTGACTCATTTGGCCATCACGCATTAAAATGCGCGATTGGTGGCCCGAGGGTCGAGTGCCATACCCCTTTGAGTCATAAACATGATAAGGGGTGTGGTGGTGCAAACATTGCTTTGAAATCCATCGCCATGCCCTGTTTTGCCCTCTGCTGCTGTCAAAATAGGTTTCTATAGGAAGACATGGCCGGTTGGCTATCTCCAGTGCCGGCCGGCTATCCATTGTTGGCCGATGCGTTCATTAGTGGTCGATGATCACTTCCCTGTGGCCGGTGACAATCCCTTATGGCCGGTTGCATCCCACAGTGTTCAGAGAGTGTTCCTTGGGACTTGTGAAGTTCTCAGAGATGCCAAGCAGTGTAAATAGAGGCAGCTTGTACATGGCGACGGATTTCCGAGCAAACCCGAGCACGCATGCTTTGGACCCTCTTCTCGAGGCTGTTTTACCGCTTTCTTAGGCCAGTTAATTTGCTTAACTAGTTAAATCGTCTGTAATACTTAATTAGCTAGCATAGTTGATTATTTATTCGGGTGTGTTATTTATTTGGCCTCTCCGAGAGAGAGTGTAATTGTGTAATAAGTGTTGGTGCGTGTGTGCATGTCTTCCAACCTCCACTTCTTTCTCCCTTTTACTTACCTGCTTTTGATGGTTAGTATTAGGGCATATTTCAATTAGCATCCTTATGCTATGCATGTGTGCATTCATTCATTTGTATTGCATGCATCGGGCTCGGTACATCATACTAATTGCATAGTATCTCAATTCTAACTTGAATACGTGTTATCTGTTGCATTTCACATGCCATCCCTAGATTAGCCGAGCCTATTCTAGTTGCATTTTGTATGCGATGCATTAGTCATTTAACATGGACTTAGATCATACATTTGATTGCTAACAAGTTCCTTGTTTTGGCTTGGAGTACGATGTAAGTATTTATGCTTTAGCATCTCGCATGAGTGTGAATGCTGACATGACAGCATGCTTATCATGTGGCTATGTGCTTATGTGATATATCTGCCCGAATGCCTGTGGGTGAAGGTTGGATTGTTTGAGTTGGAACAACTCATTGAAATCCGTGTTTTAGCCTACTTGCGAGTAGCAAATTTCAAACCGATTTCCAAACAAATGGATATGCGATGCTTTGTTCCAAATTAGGCGATCTAGTCTATACTTTTGTGTTGTGCGCATCGCATAGTAAGATTAGCTAATAACCGGAATAAGAGCGCATAATGTTTTCAAAACTTGATATCATGGTTAGTAGAGGCCGATCTTCGGATCGGGCGAGCGGGGGTGCTCATAGCTGACCTTCCCTAATCGTACCCACGTTCCCGAGCCGAGGCAACTTTGGTAATGATGGACACATGGCCTTAGGCACGAGTCAGGGTTTCCTAAATTCCCCCAAAATAAAATATTTAGGTGGTGACTCTGTATCTGGCAAAGTAGTCCATGTTTGGCACGTCTTTACAAAAAAATCTATTTTTAAAAAAAATGATTTGCCGGATTTGCACTCTTTGGTCCAGATTTAGAACCGTGACATTGAGTCCTGAACTGTAGTGAGCCATAGCGAACAGAACGGGGTTTCCCCCCCGAGGCGTTCGGGGACGTCTACAGCTGTCAATATGGAAGTGCAACTTGCTGCTCCCACTCTAAACTTACTACAAAACTTGAACCCGTCATCCCGGGGTGGGGAAAACAAATCCAAAGAGGCTGACATCATTATTACCTCTGCCCCCACTACAACCCTCTTACCTAAAACCACCAGGGCTGCTGCAAAGAAGGATATCTATGATGTCCTTTCTTTTGTCATTCCCTTCCTTCCTTTATACTACTCTCCTGCTTAAAGCTTCTTTCATTGTTATAGGGACTTCGCAAGCGACATTATCTCAAAGGGGAAAAACTCTAGACACACTGAAGGGGAAGAAACAGAAAAGATAGGCCCATATTAAGCTTAAACCTGTGGAGGACTGTAGACACCCCATTTTTGACCGCCCTTAAGACTTGGGCGCTACTGATGTTTTACTTGGTGATGGAAGATGTGCAGGGCAAATGTTCGATTTCTTCAGCAAGAGGAGAGTCAAATTCTATCCTCACACCCCATTTTGGACCAAAGCTAATTTGAATGGTTTTTAGACCTTAAAACCGTCTCTTTTAAAATATTTTTGAAAAGAGGTTTCTACGATGTTCTGAGGCTCACATTTTGTCAAATGTTGCACTTTTCAGTAAACCGAGCAAGGACAAAGTGGAAATGAATGAAAGAGAGTTGAAATCTTTGAAAAATATTTCAAATCACGTTGTTTAGGGGTTTGGAGTTGAAGAAAAGAGGAGAAGAGGGAAGAAACCTAGCTGAGGAAGAAGTTGGGTATGAATCGCTAAGAGAGAGTCGAGCGGTCCTCGTTAAATCAGGCTTAGCTGTCTATGCACTTGGATTTGAGCGATGAAGCCACATTGTTGGAAAGAAGACTTCCGGGGCTTCATTTTGCACAAAAGAATCTCCTAAAGCTGAGTCCAGATGGGGAAGATATGGTTGGTTAAAGTTGGGCATCAATCCTGGTAGGATTGAAACTGAGCGGCTTCACCAAAATAGGCGTAACTTTTTGTGCATTTGGAATTTTGATGCAAGGCTGCAACCATTGGAAAGCTTACTTCCGGGGCTTCAATTTGGACACGAGAATGACTTGAAAAGTAGTCCATATGAAGGAGCTATGCCCATTTGAAGTTGCGTCTGAAAAACAGATTTTTGTGGCCGATCGGCCAAAAACAGTAGCAGATCGGCCATCACAAGTAGTAAATCGGCACAAAAGATGGCTGATCGACCAAGAGTGACCCAAATTTATTTTTTTTGGCAGATATTTCTCCTCCAGCTGTTTCCAGCAAGCTCCAGCTGTCCCAACTCAGATATTTTTGACCAAAATTGATATTTTGCTATATACGAGAGCCATATACCTCATATTCAAAGGGTGAGAACTTCTTAAGCGAGTTTGAGAGCTTCTCTCACAAAAACTCCCTCCCTCTCTACAATTTTTAGAGCTTAATCTGTGCCTCTCTCTCTAGAGCCTCTCTTTCTTGCCCTTTTGTGCATAGAAGTGCATAGAAGTAGAGAAATACTTCTAGTTTGACTAGGAATCCTTCATCAAGGTTGCATATATATGGGCTAAGATCCCTTGGAGCTTATTTTTGGGCTGATAGAAGGTCATTTGAGCCAAGAAAGAGGCCATTATGTTGCTGTGCTCCAAAGGTAATCACTCACCCTTTTAGCTTGTTTTGCATACTAGCTTTGCCATAGTTTTCAACTACTTTGGGGCTATTTTTTGGGGTGGTGTTGAACTATAAAAACCTCTATTTTTCAGTCTTAAAAGTCTTGGTTTGTGCCTTGGTTGGCTAGGGGGTTGTCCTCCATTTTGCTCCTTGGCTTGTAAGGCCTTGTGAGCTAACTTTCAAACATTTCAAACAACTTCTTTTTGGCCTTAGAACCACTGAAATCCAGAGGATTTTTAGTGGTAAAAACCCTATTTTGAGGGCCCAAATAGGAGAGGGTGGTCCCCTCTCCTCTTGTCTTGCTTGCTAGTGTTGATGGCCAACCAAATGAGCATGTGTTTTCACTTCTTTATAGCTCTGTTTAGGCTCATTTTTGTGACTTCTTAGACCTGCCATAACTCTATTTTTGGCTTGTTTGACCATTGGTTGCATGCTTCATGCACTTGTAGTGTAAATCCTCTTTGCTAGCCTTGTTAGCCTTACAAAGAAGCATGCTCCTGTGGTTTGAATTAGCCTTACAAAATAACATGTTTTTGGGGTTATTTTGCCATGATATAACTTTGATTTTAATGGGTGAAGTCATCCCATGCTTGGTTTTGGTAGGTGTAGTGTAACGCTCCTTATTGGCCTTGCATGCATCATGTCTTATGCCCTTCATGTTGGCTTGTTTTGGCTTTGGTCCATGCATGTTTTAGTCTCACTTTGACATGATCTAGGACTGTTTTGGTTGTCCTTGGCCCTTTGGGGTTTGATTCATGTGGCCTTGGTACAAGTTCCTTAGCTAGCCTTGAGCTTTGAACCTCCTAGCATGCTATTCTTGTATTATGTGCATGATTTGACATCATTCCTCACATGATTTCAGAGCTTACTTCATTGCCACACTCTCATATTTGTCACTTCATCATGTTTGAGGGTTGTGTTCTTATGCCTAGTTGAGACACCATCACATAAGCATGTGTCCTTGGCCCCATTTTGTGCCTAAATTTTGGTATGATGGCCACTGTTTTGGCATGGCTGAGGTCTCTCCATATTCGATTTAAATCCTCTGAGCATGTTATGTGAATGTTGTTACATTGCATCATGTTGATTCATGCTTATGTTGCCTTGCATTGTGTATGCATGCATTAGCCTTGATAGCATGCTCATGTAGCATCAACATTGTTTGCGTGTCATTAGCTTTGTTAAGTTGCTCATGTTGCATTGCATTGAGTATACATGCCTTACATTGTGTTTAGCATGTTTGAGTTGCATTGCATGTTTGCATGCTTGGGTTGCATTAAAAGTTTGCATGCTTGTTGTTTCTTTGCATTTTGTTTGGATTAAGTGTTAATCTGAGCACGAGAAACGAGGGACGTTTCATACTTGAAGTGATGAAACGTGCCTCAATTCTCGGTCGCCGACCCTCTTGATCAAGCATGATACAGGTTAAGGCATTTGTGTGTTTTTGTGCATTCATTTGGCATTGATTTGTGCAACTCGGCCTCTTTGGCCATCATGCATCGAAATGCGTGATTGATGGCTCGAGAGTCGAGTACTACACACCTTTGGGCATTAGACATGATAAGGGGTGTAGTTGCACATACATTTTCTTGCAAATACATTGCCATGCCTCTGTTTGTGCTCTATTGCAGCAAAAAGGAGAGTTTACAGGAAGAGATGGCCGATCGGCTATCTAGTGTCCCGATCGGCTAGAAATAATTGGCCAATAGCCTCAAAATTGGTTGATGACCTTTATCCTTTTGCCGATAGCCGTCCCCCTTGGCCGATGACCTATCAGCATGTCCATGAGGTGGATCAGAAGTACTTTGGAGGTTGGCACAGTTTTCAGAGGTCTAAAACAATGCAAACAGAGGCAACATGAGGCACGACAGTTGATTTCTGAGCGAAGCCGACCGAGCACACATCTCTTCATCGCCTGCGAGGCCATTTCAGTATTCATGATTAGTTCGTATAATTTAATCTTTTGATTGGTTTTCTAATATTCATTTAGCTTAGTGTAGCTATTTGCTTCAATTTGGATTGTAATAATTAATTAGCTTGTTACATAATTAGTTTCGGTTTGTAATTAATTAGCTTAGTGTAGCTTTTATTCGGACCCTCCGTCGAGAGGGCCAACTGTTGTAATAAGCATGTGTGTGTGTGATGCATGTCTTTCAACCCCCATTTCTTTCTCCCTTGTACTTAACCGCTTACGATGATTAGTTCTAGGTCATATTTTGATTAGCATCCTTATGCTTGCATGTTTGCATTCACCCATCTGTCTTGCATGCACCAGGCTTGGCACATCATACAAACCGCATTGTATTTCAATACATTTACTTGAACACGTGTTCAACAGCATGTTATCAAGTTGCACTTCATATGCCATCTTAGAATAGTCGAGCCTATTTTTAGTTACATTTTGCATGTGTTGCATTAGCCATTTTTTTTTTTAACATAAACTAGGATCATGCATGATTTCTAACTAGTTGCTATTTTGGCTCAGAGTACACTGTGAGTGTTTCTATTTTAGCATCTTGCATGCGTGTAAGTGTTGCCATGTTTAGCATGCTTGCCATGATGCTAACCGCTTAAATGTTCAAACTGCATGAATGCCGGTGGATGAAGGTTGGATTGCTTGAATTGGAACAATTCATCGAAATGCGAGTTTTAAGCCCACTTGAGAGTGGCAAATCATGTTTTCTAATCCCACTTGAGGGTGGCAAAATCCACGACTTAGCCTACTTGCGAGTAGCAAACTTCAAACCATTTTCAAACAAGCAAGCATGAAACATTGTGTTCCAACTTAAGCGATCTAGTCTGTACTTGTATGCTGCGCGCATCACATAGTAAGGTTAGCTAATAAACCGGAATAAGATTAAAAAGCAACGTATCATGTTAGTAAAGGCCGATCCTTTGATCGGGCGAGCGGGGGTGCTCGTTGCATGACCTTCCCCTCTCGTACCCAAGTTCCCGAGCCGAGGCAACTTTGGTGATGACGGACACATGGCCTTAGGCACGAGTCAGGGTTTCCTAAATTTCCCAAAAATAAAACATTTAGGTGGCGACTCTGTATCTGGTAAAGCAGTCTATGTTTGGCACTTCTTTATAAAAATCAGTTTTCCAAAACGATTTGCCGGATTTGGACTCTTTGGTGATTTATCAATCTTGCATTGCCCTTTGCAAGATTAGATTCAGAACCATGACATTGAGTCCGAACTGTAGTAGGTTAAAGAACAAAACGGATTTTGCGCCATTCGCGCGCAGAGCCTTGACGTTCGGGCACGTCTACAGTTTCTGGCGACTCTGCTAGGGATTTAGAAAACTTGACTCGAACTCATGATATCTTGTTTCGACTACACTTATGTGTCTCTTTGCATTGCATTTTGCATTTGTGCGCCTAGGACACCGTGTTTGCCGTATACTATTCCTGAACGGTTTGCCAGAGGCCCGCTTTGAGAAGCATGCCACAAGGCTGTTCGGTTGCGGGCTCTGCCATGATGGGAACACAAACCTCGATTTTTACCGAGGCACCCTTTTTTAACTATTCGACCTAGTACATATCGGAATCCATAGTGACCATTCCAAGCTAGGACAGGTTGCTCACCCGATTGAAGGTTGTTTGAAACCGCTGTGTGCGTAGTGAAACCCTAGCTCCTAACAAGATAGGACAGAGAAACCTTACCCCTCCATAGGGGTGTTTCGGCTCTTACTTGCTTGATTATGTGCTTTTAGAGTGTGCCTCTACAGGAATACATGTATCAGTTTGCAAGTTTGAGTATCGGCCTGAGGGTATCAGTTTACAGGTAGAATTTTGGGCAGAATTCAGTAAAGAGTGCAGTCATTCAGCTATGCTCGTATCTATTTTGGTGAAATCAGGTTGAGATGCTGTCTGTTTTCTTCTTTTGAAGGGTAGTCTCGGAACCATAGCTTCAGAAGGCTCCAATATCCCCCGGGTACACTAGACTTGTATTGATAGACTTTGTCAAGTTAGAATTGGTTCAGAAGCAACCTGTGTTTGCCTCACCCCCACCGGTTACAAGATAAAGGAGGTTCGGGCAGAATTCACCAATACAGTTTCTATAGCAGTCACACCTCAGTTCACCCGGATTTAGTCTAGTTTGGGAACAGTTGTCTGCATTCAACTCAGCACGAGATCAATCACCTATTACCATGGCTCAGTATCCCCCAGCCAGTATGGAAGAACATATGCGGTACCTGTAACAAACAATCGAGGCACTGTAGCAGGGCGCAGTCCGTCAGGAAGAAGTCATGGCTCGTCAGGCCGAAGTGATAACCCAGCTACAACAACAACAGCCACAGCAAGCTCCGACTTTTACATCTCATGCACCTCCCACGGGTAACCCAACACTTGGAGCCATTGCCTATACTGCTAATGTCCAAGAGACTCAGGGCAATTCAGCGGTGCCAATCCCAAAACAGGTCTTTAAAGCTCCTGTCTATCAAAGTGACGCTCCCTTTGAATGTGAGGTTGACCCCACTGCACTTAAGATCAATAAACTGGAGAAGTTATTCAAACGAGCACAAGGAGTAACTCCATCCCGGATTTAGAGGACGGATATACTGAATCTACAGTTACCTTACTGGAGCGGTTTAAAATGCCGCGTATCGACTGCTTCGATGGCTCTGGAGACCCAATGGTGCACCTCCACCTGTTTCCTGATATCTTGAGGCCAATGGGTTTGACCACATCCCAAAAGGTGTCACTATTCGGCCAAACCATGTCTGGGATAGCCACAATCTGGTATGCTAAATTGAAGGACTCTGTGAAATTGAATTGAGAAGATCTGGTTGATGCCTTTATTGCTCAATACTTCTACAACACACAGATCGAGGTCCCAACTCGTGATCTCAAAGTTACCCGCCAAGAGCCAAAGAAGGGTTTCTCAGAGTTCGTGACGAGATAGAGAGCAAAGGCCTCGATGATGACTACAAGGCCTTTTGACAAAGATCAGATCAGGATGATTGTTCGGAATCTACATGGCAAGTTGCTGTAGAAGATGATCGTTCTACCACTGTTTACCTTTCCAGACCTTCATGGAATGGGGGTTCAAATCGAGGATGCCATCCGACAAGGGATCTTTGCAGAAGATAATGAGCCTTTGAAGAGGAATGTTGCTCACAGTACCAATGCTACTACTGAGGTAGCACAGCTGTGAAATGCTCCGAAGTTGACACTATCACCACTTCCCTCAATGGCGAAAAACCAACCACCTCAAATTCGCCCCAAGCCTGAAATTTTCATCCTCTTTACATGAGTCACTCCCAAGCTTTGAAACTGCTGTGAGAGGAAGGGCACCTAGAACCTCAACCCCTTCCAAATCCTCTTCTACCAAGATATGACCCAGCTAAATACTGTGCCTATCATCAACAACACAGTCATGATACGAACTGTTGCATCCGCCTCCATTATAAGATTCAGGATCTTATTGACGAAGAGACCATACCTCCACCTAAAGGACCTCGGGCCAGTACTGACCCGTCATCTCTGCATCTCAATCCGATCCATATATTGCCATTCGCCTGCAACCCCAGCATATACATCACCCCAGCCCATCTACCAAAGCCTGAGGTGTTCATTCTAGACAGCATGGACTTATGCATGATGAATGGACATGAACCCTAATCATCCCAAACCCGTGAACACACTACTTCTGAGCTGATGAGAATGATCGAAGATCTTCAGAGAATTCTAGCGGATTTAGCCTTTGGAATTTTGGCTCCATCGTCGACTACATCACAAGCTAGAAGTTTCATTCCAAAAGGCTCCTCGTTCTTGGGGCAAGCTACAACTGAAAAGGGCCAACCTGAAGCCGTCTCAGATCTGGGTGTTGGTGTGTCGACGACAACTGGGCACCGCTCTGATATAGAGACTCGACCCTTTGATAAGGTGAAGGCAAGTGGTAAGAACAAGGTAGGGGTGGGTGTAGACACCCCATTTTTGACCGTCCTCAAGACTTGGACGTCACCGTTTGAATACTCGGTGATTATCCATGTTTGTGTTCGTCTCGAGTTCCCGGGGGCCTTGGTAGCGCGCCTCGTCTCAAGACCTCTTGACTCGACTGTTTTGTGTTTGGTTTTGCACCAAACACTTGTGTTTTGCCTTGGAAGGGCAGGGAATGGCTTATTAGCCATCCCCACCCCCCACCGGCCCTCTCCTATCATCACCGGCTACATATTTGTACCCCCGGCATTGTTTTATTAAAACCTTTGGCCGGTCGGCACTATACGTTGTCGACCGGCACTTTTTTGTGCCGATGATCCCTTTGGCTGGCCGGCGTGCACCCTTTGCACCCCTGAGGCATGGTGCATGCCAGCTGTGCCAGCTGGAATACACCATCACTCATCCCCGTGCATGGGAGTGACCCCTTTGCACCTTTGAACCCCCAAACCTTCTAGAAGGTTGACCCTTTTGCCCAAGCTTCTTGGAGAAGCTTGGACAAGAAGCTTGGACAGCTGTCTTAGCTTCTCCAAGAAGCCAAGACCCTTTTGCATCCTTTGCCCCTTTTAGTTAGCTTCTTGGAGAAGCCTTGAGCCTTGATTTTTGCCTATATAAACACCATCTCTCTCCCTTTGTTGGAGGTTAGCCATTTTTGGTCAAAAAACTAGAGCTTGTGTATCTATATAGCTGCCATATATCTTCTCTCTCTAGACTTTCCCTCTCTCCCCTCTTGTGTGTGTGTTTTAGGGCCTAAAAGTGTGGTTTTACCTTACTTTTGCACCAATACACACACCATTACACCTTAGCTCGAGATTGGGAGGCTTGGAGGTTTGTTTGTTGAGTTTTTGGATTGGTTTTGATCAATAAAAGAGGGTTGTGCCACCAGTTCTTCAAGGGTTCTTCAAGGGTGAGCACTTTACTTTAGATTCCCCATTTTTGCAACAAGTTTTTACCTATCTTGCTTTGTGTTTTGAGCTTTGTGTATAACTGAAAAAAGTCTTATATTTTCTTGCTTTTGGACTTTCATTAAGGTCACTTTGTGGTTTGAGTGCAAACTCACCCTCTTAGGCCTTATTTTGGCCTCTTTGGTGCCTTTACTTTTGAGCTTTGTTTGCTTTGTTATTTTGGTCTCCTCACCACTGAAAACCAGTGGGTTTTTAGTGGTAAGAAAGGTGGTTTGAAGTCTTGTATAGGGGAGGGACACCCCTCTCCCCTTTGTCCCTCTTTTGCCTTTGTCTTTGGCTTAAAAGGGAACATGCATGCTTGCTTGTTTTTGGCGCCATTTCAAAACTTTTTTGGGTGTTTTAGACCATATTTTTTCTCTGTCTAATGGTGTTTTGTTGGCCTCTTGCATGCTTAACATACTTGCTTAGCATTCCTCTATTTGACATAGAAATGCATCTTGTGTTTAGGCCATGATTCTTGCATGTATTAGCTTAGCTCCATGAAGATATTAGTCTCATTTTGTCATGTTTAAGGGCTGTGAGCCACTGATTTTGCCATGTTTGGCATGCTTAATGTGGTTGTTTTGCATTTTGGTCTTGCAAGCCTTGAGTATTTTGGCTTCTAGCATGCTCACCTTAGTTCATCCTCATGATTTGGCATCATTTAGGATCATATTTCAGTCCATAAATCATGTTTGTATGATTGCATATGTGACCTATTTCGTGCTTTAAGGGTGTGCCCTTTTATGCCTAGGAATAGGCCTTATGCATGCTTGTTTGTTTAAGGTATTTTGGGGCTACCATGTCAAGGGGTTTTGGGTGTATTTTTGCATGATAGTACTCTGTTTTTGCTCGCCTAGTACATGCCATGAGTGGTCATGTTAGTGGTAGTAAGATGCTCTCTTTGGTGCCTTAGGTTTAGGCTCATCAACTTGCATGCTTGTATAGCATTTTGTTCATGTTTTTGGGCATTTTTTCCCACTGTTTTGGGGAGGTTTGAGGTCTGCCCCATTGGGGTTAAGTCCACCATTGTTTGCTTATCACATGCTTGTTGCTTGTTTGGTTCATTACATGTTATCCCATGCTAGCTTAATGGCATTTTGGTCCATGGTTGCATCACATGTGCCTCCCATATGATTAGCACTATATACTTGACAGGATATGTTGCATAGCATTTGGCATGCCTTGCATTTTAGTACCATGATGCATTGTTGAGCCATGTTTGCATAAAATGCATTGCATTACTTGGTTTGGGGTGTCAAACCAACTGTGAGAAATGAGGGGTGTTTGTACTTCAAGTGACAAAACACATCTCAATTTTCATATCACTAAGGCCCTTGATCTTGACATGATAGGGACTTAGTTCTCATTTGTGTGTTGCATGCATATTGACATTGAAATGCAATCTTGTTTCCTTAGGCTATCATGCACCAAGATGCATAATTGATGGCCCAAGAACCAACGGTCATGCTTCCTTGAGTCCCATACATGATAGGGAGCATTGGCCATGCCTACATATGCTAAAAAACCCATACCATGCACTGCTGGTCTGCTGTTGCTGTCAAAATTGTCTTCTGCAGGAATTTTCTGCCGACCGGCAGTATAGAGTGCCGACCGGCACTATATGGGTGGTCGATAAACTTCTAAGCAGCCGATGGAAATTTTAGATGGCCGGTGGATGTTTCCTTCAGCCGGTGGTGTGCAGCAGCATGCATAGAAGGTGTTCTGGGGCTTTGGAAGATTTCAGGAAGGCAGGACAGTAAAAATAGAGGCAACAGTGGCATGGTACGGGTTTCCCAGGCGAGTCAGAACCGAGCATGCATCATTCGCGCATCCCGAGGCAGGGGCTGTGGCCTCCTTTCTTTTTGAATTTATTTATTAAGTGATTAGGAATTTTGTAACAATTTATTTATTCATTATTCGGGCTGTATATTCTTTTAATCCCTCCGGGCGAGGGCAAATCTGTAATAAGTTTGCGTGAGTGTGTGTATGTCTTCCAACCCCCACTTCTTTCTTCCCTTTTATTTACCTGCTTATGATGGTAGATTAGGGCATTTTTAAAGTTAGCATACCTTATGCAATGCATGCGTGCATCCATACATTTGTCTTACATGCGCCGGGCTCGGTACATCACGCTAACTGCATTGTATTTCAATTTCTAAATTGAATACTTGTTACTTGTAGCATTTCACATGCCATGCTTAAGATAGCCAAGCTTGTCTAGATTACACCCTTGCTTGTGTTGCATTAGCGACTTAACATGAACTAGGATCATGCATGTGATTACTAACTACTTTATGTTTTGGCTTGGAGTACTAGATGAGTTTTACGCTTTAGCATATCGCATGCGTGTGGATGTTAACATGACAGCATGACTACCATGTGGCTAAATGCTTATATGAGATAAACTGTTTGAATGCCTATGGGTGGAGGTTGGATTGCTTGAGTTGGAAAACTCATTGAAATCCGTGTTTTAGCCTACTTACGAGTAGCAAATTCCAAAGCGCCTTTCAAAACAAACGGGTATGCAATGTTTATTTCCAAATTAGGCACTCTAGTCTATACTTGTTTGCTATGCGCATAACATAGTAATTCTAGGCTAATAACTGGAACAAGAACGCATAATGTTTTCAAAATCGGATATCACGGTTAGTAGAGGCCGGTCTTCGGACCTGGCGAAAGGGGGTGCTCATAGCTGACCTTCCCCGATCATACCCAAGCTCCCGAGCCAAGACAACTTTGGTGATGACGGACACGTGGCCTTCGGCACTGAGTCAGGGTTTCCTAAATTTCCCATTTTAAAAATATTTAGGTGGCGACTCTGTATCTGGCAAAGCAGTCCATGTTTGGCACTTCTTTTCAAAATCTGTTTTTCTCAAAACGATTTGCCAGAGTTGGACTCTCTAGTTCAGATTACGAACCGCAACAAACAAAAAAGGGGAGTCCGAACTGTAGCATCGAGGTCCCTCGCGGGCGCTGTTACAGTTTCTGGCGACTCCGCTGGGGAAGTTTAGAGAGCTTGACTCGAACTCGTGATATTTTGTTTTGATTCCATTTATGTGTTTCTTTGCATTGCATGTGCATTGGTGCGCCTAGGACACTGTGTTGGCCATCTGCTATTCCTGGGCGGTTTGCTGGAGGCTTGTCTTGTCAAGGCATGACCATAAGGCTGACCGGTTGCGGGCTCTGCTAGTATGGGAACACAAACCCCGGTTTTACCGGGGCACCCTTTTTGACCATTCGACCTAGTGCAAATCGAAATCCATAGTGACCATTCCAAATTAGGACAGGTTGCTTACCCGATGTAGGTTGTTTGAAACCGCTGTGTGCGTAGTGAAACCCTAGCTCCTGACAAAATAGGACAGGGAAACCCTACCCCAACATAGGGGTGTATTGGCTCTCTTTTACATGCTATGTGCTTTTAGGGTGTATCTCTACAGGAATGTGCATACACCAGTTTGCAAGTCTTGGCATCCGGCCTGAGGGCACCAGTAACAGTATTTTGGGGAATTAGTTATCTGTGGGTACCAGATTCAGACATAGGGGCAATGATTCTGAAACAGTGATCAGTATTTGAGGAACAGTGTATCCAGTTCACTAGTAGTGTGTTATGATAACCAAACCGTGTGTTGTATGTTTATTTTATGCCGTTGTGCTGTCCAATTGTCTGTTTATTTATACGCTTTATTTATCTTTTTACTAGGTAGTTGAGCACGATTGCTTCTGACCCAATAGATACTCCCCAAGCACTCTGGACTAGAGGTCGTCGACTCCATCGATCCGAGGATCTGGTAGACGGACAACCAGTGTACTACTCACTACCCCCGGTTACTAGATGGAGGTCAGTCAGGCAGAGGACATTAGTACAGCAGTCAGTTCAGAGGACTTTATCTACCCCACCTGTGTTCAGTAGGGATTAGGGTCCCGTGTCACCAATAGAGAGAGAATATATACCGGTAATCCAACCAGAGCAGGATAGTATGGCTAGTTTGGAGGAGATGGTGCGCCACCTTCAAGAGAGCATGAAAACAATGCAGCAGGATGCCGTCCGTCAGGCAGAATTCGCCAGGCAACAAGCCACACTTGTGAAGGAACAGGTAGAGACAATTGCCAGGCTAGAGCAGCAAACCAGAGCATCTGCTTCGCATCAAGCTCCTCCCCCACCAGGAGTTCCGAACCTCGGGGAGACAGCCAATGTTCAGAATGATACAGAACTGCCCACGGGACCACCCCCACCTCCAACCCTACCTCAAATCCAACCTCAGCTATCAAAAACACCCACCAATCTACCGGACTCTCCCTTTGAGTTCGAGACTGATCCCACCGCACTAAAGTTGAGCAAGTTTGAAAAGTTGTTCAAGAGATCCCAAGGGGCTAAGACTATCCCCGACATTGAAGATGGATATACCGACGCAGCTGTGACGCTGCCCGACAGATTCAAAATGCCTCATATTGATCGATTTGACGGGTCCGGGGACCCCATGGTGCACTTAAGACTGTTTTCAGATGTCCTAAGGCCAATGGGCCTCAGTAGGCTTCAGAAGTTGTCTTTATTTGGCCGGACCCTGTCGGGTGTGGCGGCCATATGGTATGCCAAGCTAGAAGATGACGTTAAGAGGAATTGGGACGAAATGGCTGAGGCCTTCATCGCGCAGTACTCATACAATACACAGATTGAGATTACAATCCGTGATCTCGAGACGACTAGGCAAGAGTCTAAGGAGAGTTTTTCAGAGTTCGTAACCAGAGGGAGGGCCAAGGCTTCGATGATGACCTTGAGGCCTACGGACAAAGACCAGATTCGGATGATTGTGTGCAATCTTCAGCCGAAGTTGATGCAAAAGATGATAGTACTCCCCTTTCCTACTTTTTCTGACCTACATGAAATGGGGGTGCAGATGGAAGATGCCTTGAAGCAAGGCTTGATTGACAACGATCGGGAGCAATCCCGAAGGACCTTCAACCGCAACACTAATGCAGGCCCGAGTAGCACTACTACTATGAGAGCCTCTGAAGTAAGCATGGTCACCGCCAACCCCCCACCAAGAGCCACCGCAGCTACGCCACTCTCCGATGCGTCCGGAAGCAACCCGCAAATAGCTAAATATCGACCCAGAAACTCCAGAACTTTCGCTCCACTTTATATGCCCCTATCCAAAGCTCTGGGGGTTCTGATCAAAAAAGGGCATCTGAAGCCCTTGGAGCCGCGGCCCATACCAGAAAAACTTCCCCCTACCCATAACCCAGCCAAGTATTGTGCATTTCACCAACAGCATGGTCACGGCACCGATCAGTGCTTCCGGTTACGTCATGAGATCCAAGATCTCATTGATAACGGGGTGATTCTGCCTCCCGAGAAACCCAATGTTACCACAAACCCTCTCCCCACACATAACCAAGCTCCACCACCCAAAAGACTCAATTTCATCCATACTGGGGCCGTGTCCTATGACCCTAGTATCTATATCACACCTACCCACTTGCCTAAACTGGAGGTGTTTCTTCCCGATTGCACCGATTTGTGCATGATGGACATCTCCATGACCCAACCCAAGCTAGCGGTGGTGACCACCGAGAACAAGAGAGAGGAAATCCCAAAGGAAAAACAGTTGGTTGAGCTAGAGTCCGTGGAATCAGGGAATTACGTTGAGAAGACGTATAGTCCGGATGACTACATTTCATCGATAGGCCAAGATGGGCCCGGAGTAAAATTGCCAACAGAGGGAGAATTGTGCGTGATTCACGGGGATGGTTTGGGACAGGAAACAGATGGTGTAACAGCTGTGGGGGAGGACCTTGCCGATCTCCAGTTTTACAGTGACCAAGACCCAGAGGATGCGGCAGTCGCATGGTTCGATTATGAAAATTCAGCAGAAGTTACTGGGTGGTTGGACGATCAACCTGATGTGATAGGAGAGTTTCAGTCAGAATAGGGCTTAGCGGGGTTGAGAATATCAATAAGGGCCGGAAGGGTCGAAGAGCAGAGTACATCGCCGGAGAGCGCCGGTGTCAGGAATTTCGCCCGAGACTGGAGTATTTTGAGTGCAGAAATTATTGAACAGTCAGTTATGTCAGAACAGGCAAGTTTTGAAGATTCCGAGAGAATCAGGAAGGCGAAGGCCCATGTGGGAGTTGAAACTGCTGTGAGCACAGGAACCGAGAATGTTGCGGGGATGTGGATGGGAGGTGCTGCGAGCGCAAAAACAGTCATACCAGGGCCGGACAGGTGTCTGTCAGCCGCTGATGGAATGTGGTGGGAAGATGAGGACTTATGTCTTGCCCACAGGGATGAAGATTGGGGGAATAACCAACCTGATGACACCTGGTACCTTGGAGAGGTCGACCACATGATGCGGAGTGGGCGGTATTTCAAACCCCCACACTTAGATCAGCCAGAGGCCTTGGGGAAGGATAGAGAAGCTGAGAAGCAAAAGGAGAAGCAGCTTGAAGAGGAAGCCGTACTCAAACAGCTAAAAAAGATACAAGCAGACATCTCCATCTAGGGACTGCTCATGGCCTCACGAGTACATAGGCAGGCTGTCTTGACGGCCATGGATAAGGCCAAGCTCTCTATAGAGACTACACCAGAGCAACTGGTTGGGCTGGTTTTCCCAGGAGGAGGTTCCCCGGCATTAACCTTTTCAGACAAAGAACTTCCGCCCGAGGGCACAAATCACAATAAACCACTCTACATCTCCGTGGAATGTAGAGATAAGTGGATACCGGTGGTACTTGTTGATACCGGGTCCGCCATCAACGTCTGCCCAGCAAGGACGGTGTATGCGATTGGTTTGAAAACCGCAGATTTCGTACCAACAGCCCAGGTCATCCGGGCGTACGACAATACAAGTAGAGAAGTAATGGGGACGGTTAAAGTTCAGACAAAGGCCGGGCCGGGGCAGCACGAGATAGATTTTCATGTCCTAGAAGTTCCCGCAACTTTTAATTTGCTTTTAGGGCGACCATGGCTGCATCAGGTGAAGGCAGTGTCATCTACTTTGCATCAAATGGTGAAATACCCCTATGGGAAGGGAGTAGCCATTGTCTTTGGGAATTCATCAATCCATCCACCACCGGAGGTATCCACGCCCGTTCTAGAAATCGAGCATGGCATGGAGGACGTGTTCATATCAGGTTTTACCTTGGCTGAGGCTCAGGTCGTACAGAATATCATGGCCGCTAACGAAGGGATATATGTCAGTGCCCAAGCAGTGTATCTCATGAACAAGCTCCAATACATCCCTTGGATGGGATTAGGAAAGAGCGGCCGTAAGGGCATCGCAACATTGGCCGAAGTGCCGCGCAACCCCCATACCTTCGGCTTGGGTTATCTGCCCACCAAGGAAGATTGGGTAAGAAGAGGGAAAGAGATGGCTGGAAGAGCCAAAGCAAAACAGATGGGGAAACCCTTTGAATTGATGCATCGGCCCATTCAGGGTACCCTAAACGGACGCTTCATCCGGGAGGGGGAGGATTTTCCATTCTGTGGTTTTCCGGAGCCGTGGTTGAACGCAGAGAAGAAGCGCATGCCAGGGTTCGAAATTTTCTTTGACCTACAGTTAGCTGGGGATGGTGTCGTTGAAGAGCAGACAGACCAACAGTTAAGGATGAGCATAGCAAAGAATCAGAGTCTGCGGACACAGTGTTTGAAATGGGGGTAGCACTGGCATGTCTACTTTTAGATCCTTTGATCGACCAGTTGTGCTTGGGGGATAACTCCTTGGTGTCCATGATCGGAGATGAAACGGCTGCGGGCCTACTAGCAGCTATTTTGGATGCATCCATCGCACCCTCCCCCACCTGGCAGTACGAGGAGGGGTTTTTGTCGAGTAGCACCGGGTCAGGTAGTTAGCCGGAATCTGATTCCACCGAGTCTCGTGAGTCGGAATCAGGTTCCAGCTCGTCTGAGTCTGAGTCCAGTATTCCTGGGGGTGATAACCCGGATGCCAAAGTCCTGTCCAGGTCGTCTTTTTCTTTCTCTTTTGAGTCTGTTGTAACAGAAGAATTGGACGGTTCGGAAGTATCTAATGAGAACGAGGTGAATGTGGTTTCCGAGTACTTTTCTGTGCCTTTGATTTATTGCTTAAATCAGGACTTTCAAAATTTTGATGAAAACGACGAGGACGAAATTCCTCCGGTTTTGCAACGACTAATTGAACAAGAGCAGGAGAGGTTTGTTAAACCCTTAATTGATGAAATCACTACCGTGAACATTGGTACTGAGAAGGACCCGCGGCTGGTCCAGATCGGGTCCACGTTGTCTTCGGAGGAACGCGAGCGCTTAGTCGCTTTATTAAAAGATTTCAAAGATGTTTTCGCGTGGTCCTACGAAGACATGCCTGGAATCGATCCTGAGATTGTACAGCACCGGATCCCTCTTGACCCCGAGGCCCAACCTGTTAAACAGAAACTCAAAAGGATCCGCCCTGATTGGGCCAATAAGATCAAGGAAGAGGTCACCAAGCAGATTGACGCAGGCTTCCTACTGGTGTCCAAATACCCGACTTGGTTAGCCAACATTGTTCCAGTGCCCAAGAAGGATGGCAGAATCCGGGTATGTGTGGATTTCAGGGATTTGAACAGAGCCAGTCCGAAGGATGACTTTCCCTTGCCGCATATCGACGAGTTGGTAGATTTCGCAGCGGGGCATGCTTTGCTTTCGTTCATGGATTGCTTCACAGGTTATAATCAGATAGTGATGGCACCCGAAGACCAGGAAAAGACTGCTTTTACCACCCCGTGGGGTACATATTGCTACAGAGTGATGCCATTTGGGTTGAAGAACGCTGGGGCTACATATCAACGGGCTGCAACCACAATATTACATGACATGATCCATAAAGAGGTCGAGGTGTACGTGGATTGACATGATTGTCAAGTCCAAAGAAAGAGAGGGCCACTACACCGCCTTGCAAAAGTTTTTCAAAGGATCAGAGAATTTTGGCTGCGCTGAATCCTCAGAAGTGTACGTTTGGTGTTACAGCGGGAAAAATGCTGGGATTTCTGATTACACAAAGGGGCATCGAAGTCGACCCTTCCAAAATCAAGGCCATCTTAGAAATGCCACCACCAATGACTGAAAAGGAGGTGCGAGGCTTTCTGGGTAAAGTGCAATTCATAAGGAGGTTTATCTCAAAACTAACCTTAACTTGTGAACCACTTTTTGGTCTTCTGAAGAAAAAAGAAGTTCCAATGGGACGGCGATGCCAAGCTGCATTTGAAATAGATTAAAGAGTATCTACAGAATCCGCCCGTGTTGTCACCACTAAAGCCGGGGAAACTGTTGATATTGTATCTGTAAGTAACTGAGACTACAATGGACTGCATGCTCGCACAAGAGTCGGAAGATAAAGTGGAAAGGGCCATCTACTATCTGAGCAAGAAGATGCTGGATTCGAGACCCGCTACACTCCGCTGGAGAAGGCTTGTTTGGCCTTGGTATGGGCTACCAGGAAGCTGCAGCACTACCTGTTAGCTCACTCTGTAATGTGGTTTTCACGCACTCTATCCCATCAAATATCTTTTCGAGAAACCAGCACTTACGGTAGGCTAGCTCGTTGGCTGCTGTTGCTCTCCGAATTTGATCTCAAGTATGTGACACGCAAGTCGGTAAAAGGGAGAGTGGTAGTAGAGTTCCTTGCCGACCACCCCGGTTGAAGAGGATGAAGCGGTGAGTACCTATTCCCAGATGAAGCTATTCTGCACATCGAAGATGAAAAACTTGGACGATGTACTTTGACGGAGCGTCAAATCAATACGGTATGGGATAGGGGTGTTGTTGATAGCACCTGACGATTCCCGTATCCCTTTAGCATTCAAGCTTCGGTTCAAAGTCTCAAACAATGAGGCAGAGTATGAGGCATGCATTGCCGGTCTAGAAGTGGCCCTAGAACTAGGGGCAAGGCGATTGGACGTCGTTGGGGATTCGAACCTTGTTGTGTCTCAGGCGAAAGGAGACTGGAAAGTCAAGGAGGAAAAGATGATAATTTACCACCAGACCTTGGATTTGTTAATTCCTCGGATTGAAAAGTTAAATTTCACTCACCTAGTAAGAGAGAACAACAGGTTCGCAGATTCGTTAGCAACTCTATCTTCCATGATAGACATCCCATCTGGAGTCCGGATGCGTCCAGTCATTATTGACAAGAAATTTGCACCTGCTTACGAGTCAATCTCTGCATAGATGAAGTGCAGGACAACAACCCTGGTATTACGACATATGGAACTTCTTGGAAAGGAGACACCCACCAGGGGCAAATGCCAAGGACAAAAGGGCAATCAGAAGAATGGCTGTTCAGTTTATCATCTGCGGGGGTAAATTGTACAAAAGAGGTCACCACCTGGGAATACACAAGTTATGTGTAAGCTGAAGAGTCGAAGCGCCTGATGGAGGCCATCCATGGAGGAGAATGTGGGGCACATATGAATGGGGGAGTGCTGGCACGGAAGATCCTCAGACAGGGCTACTACTGGTCTACCATGGAAGAGGATTGTATCGGTTTTGTCCGGCGATGCCACAAATGCCAGATCCATGTAAACCGCATGAACATCCCGCCGTCAAAGCTGTACAACATGACGTCGCCATGGCCGTTTTCAGTTTGGGGAATTGATGTGATTGGGGCTGTTACCCCGAAGGGTCGAATGGGCACGAGTTTATCTTGGTAGCAATAGATTACTTTACTACGAAGTGGGTCGAGGCCCAATCTTATGCGGTGCTGAAGGCTTCGCATGTCGCAAAGTTTTATCAAACAACATTATCTGCCGTTATGGAGTCCCGAACGAGATCATTTCAGACAATGGTTCCCACTTGAAGAAAGAGGTGATTGATTTGTTGGAGAAATACAATGTGGCTTTTCATAAGTCATCCACATATCGGCCGCAGACCAACGGAGCAGTTGAGGCCGCCAACAAGAAAATCAAACACATATTACAGAAGCTAGTAGAAACCTACCGGGATTGGCCAGATAAGTTGTCGTTTGCTCTGTGGGGCTACCGAACTTCAATTAGAACTTCTACCGGGGCGACCCCGTATTCCTTGGTTTATGGGATGGAGGCCGTTCTACCTATAGAGATTGAGGTTCCGTCTTTACGAGTATTGGCCGAGTGTCAAATAGCCGAGACAGATTGGCGGCAGAGCAGATTCGAGGAACTCATGCTTTTTGATGAGAGGAGATTAAAAGCATTATACCATGTCCAAGGATATCAACGCAGAATTGCCCGGGCTTTCAACAAGAAGGTTAAGTCCAGGAATTTGAAGGAAGGAGATTTGGTACTCAAAGACAACCGAACTCCCCATCCACGACCCAAGGGGCAAGTTCAAACCCAATTGGACCGGTCCCTATATTCATCAAGTCTATCTGGTCAGGTGGAGCTGTGGTTTCTGATGGACCTAGATGGCCTAGAGTTCTCTCAACCAACTGATCAACATGGACAAGTTGAAAGAAATTTACCCCTGAGAGGCTCGCTAGGCCGAAAACCCGAAAGGGCGACCTAGGCAAAATTCAGAGCACAGAAAATTAGAAAATATAAAAATTGAGCTCGCAAGGTTGAAAACCCGCAAAGGGCGGCCTTGGCAAAAGTTAGAGCGCAAAAGGAGAGTGAAAATACTCGAGTGAACCCAAGCCTGAACTACGTAAGGCTTGATTCCCATCTTTGGGATACGTAGGCAGCTTCATCCTGAAGTTCAGCCATAAACTTTTCCCCGATCAGCTTTGTCCATTTGATCATCTCGGTCATCTTTGTCCATCAGCGTCCATCGCAATCTTCGGTGCAGTGCTATTCAGACTAGGGGCAACTTTCCGTTGCTGTACAGTGCCGCGGTACCGTTCAAACAAGGGGTAACTTTCCAGTTGCTAGGATCTGAGGTTGTGCATCTCAGTGACAGATCTCAGGCGTGTCCAGTTCTGATTCATATCGAAAATAGTTTTGAAAAGTTTTAATGAAAATGACTTTGCTCAAATAAATCTTTTTACAACTAAGACCATTTCTGGACCAAAACGGAAAATTTTCAGTACCATAACCTTCAATTTCATTGATTTCAATACAGAGTTCTCTTGCTCTTGCATACAATTGAAGTTGCTTTTTATTACACTCACGAAGAAAACTTGAAAGTACTAATAAAGCAATAAATTCGGGGCATAGTCAAGTCAGATGCTCCTGCGCCCTCTCCCAGAGCTGGTCGAAGCCTCCGATGCCAAAGTGGGCCCTTCCTGTGCCTCTTCATTAAGCCAATCCAAGCACTCATCAGACAAAGTGCAACTGAAAGTGGGAGAGGGGGCCAGGGCCAGAGTTCTCCATCTCCATGCTGTGGCATATCGGGCCAGCTGTGCGCCTCGAATCGGAATGTAGCCGGGTACTCTATCCCTTCGGCGGGCAAGTCTGATCATGACCGAACTGGCGCAGGATACGGAATAATGAAAAGTAGAAGACACAGTGAGTCAAGCCAATCAATTGGATCCGGGTTGACGGGTCATGCTGTAACTCATTACCGGGAGATTGAGCCAAGGGCACCGCCAAGCAATACGGTCTGCGGACAAACGGCACATCCATTCGAACCACCAACCCTCATCAAGGGCATCAATTAGGCGTTGCCGAAAGAAGTAACCGCGAGCTGAATAGGCTGGGTAAGAGTCCACAACCTGCAGTTTATCCATCAACCATACCTGGGGAGGGACGAAAAATGAGAGAATAAAGAATAGAGAGATGTACGATGAAAGAAAAATTGAGAAAAAGGGTTTTGTGAGGAAAACCGAGCATGAGGGCCGAGTGATGTGAGCAAACATATATGTGAGATTGGGATGGAAACATTACCTGCAGTAATAATAGACTCCCTGCTAATCTGCTTGTCTCTCGACGATAAAAGGCGTCTAAGCCCAACAACGTCTCAGCCAGAATCATGGCGATGCAGCTTTTGCCCTCCTTCAAGCCTTGGGAAACCTCAATCAACCGGACACTAGACCCTCCGGAACCTGAGACAAACAGAAAATGAGATAGCATGCACAAACAGAGGGCGTGTCGCCGAAAGCCTTGCCAGCGATGGTCACCGCGATCACCAGTCTCAGAAAAACGGCAAACCAAGCTCGGAACATCCAGCATCCCATCACAAATAAGAGAACGAGCGTCGGGTATTGAAAGCCCACACATTTTCCCTAAGACTTGGGCATGGCCAAAATGAAGTTGGGGCAAAATCTCTTCATTACGCTCAGATTCCATTAGAGCTTGGAAATCTTCGAAGGTAGGACACACCACTTGCTCGCTAAAGCTGAAGACGTGTGTCACCGGATTCCAAAACCTTGCCGCGGCATGAAGAAAAGAAATGGAAAATGCAGCGGGGTACGACGCAAAGTGAATAGTGCGTTTATGCCGAAGGCCCGGAAATTCAGCTTTTCCGAGCCATCCAAGTTGTTAATCCAAGTTGCGAGATTTTGGGCAAGGAATTCTTCCATTTGGAGTAAATCAGAGTGGAAACGAAGAAAACTACGAAGCTAGGGTCTTTTGTAAGAGATAAGGTTGAATGGAGGACAGGTGTCAGCATTCTGCTGGTTCCTTCCATTCTTGGCCGATCGGCCAAATAGATTGTCGACCGGCCATCTGTTTTGGCCGATGGATCACCTTTTCGGCCGATGGCCTTTCCTCACGGCCAACGGCCTTTCTGTTGGGCCGGTGGTTCTCCCCCTTGCCCTCTGAGCTGTTTATGCTAAGAAGTTGGGGAATCCCACCATTTCCAATACCCTCCAGTGATCAATTCTCACGAGGGCGCACCCATTTGTTTATCGAGTTGTTGTATATTTGCTTATCGAGTTGTATTTCACTCTCTTTAAGTCTTTAAACTGTTTATCGAGTTGTACTTGCACCTGCTTGGTCATCACGAGTCCCTCTGTTGCTTATCGAGTTGTAATTGGTTCACTACCTGATTATTACGATGCGATGCTTCGTTTTCAAAACACAGTGTTAATTTCAGTCACATTGTTATGTGATGCCTTGCTATGCGATGCGTAGAACGTGCAAATGCAACACCTTTTGAACAAATAGCTGTTTCATTCCCGTCATGTATTTCTAAAAAAAAGAGAAGAAAAATATGCGATTTCAAAAAATAGAACCTGCCTGAGGCAATGCAATGTGCTTAAACTCCTAATAAAAAGGAAAGTAAAGCAGGAAAATAACAGGGTAGCAGGGTACCGGAATGGACACCAGTAACCTTCCCTTGTGGTCATTGTACCTTTCGCGTCCTTGTTCGGGTCAATTGTGTGGTTTGGCACCTTCATCACTCAAAGCAATACAAGAAAATGCACTGTCAGAATACAAGTGGACCTTCGAGTTGACCTCAGGCCATGACTTTTGTGAGCGATGCTCGGTACATGTGAGGGACGCTCCTTCCCGTATCCTTTCATATCTTGTGAATTCCATAAATCAATTTCAATTATACTGTGTTGCAGTAAGTTACATTCCAGCATCATGGAAAATATGTTTTTACCATGTTCAATTTCAAGTTCCTTTTTTATCCACATTGCGTGCATGCGTGCACTGCTTTACTTATATGTGTTCAAGTTCATTTTATATACACATTGCGTGCATGCGTGCATTGCTTTACTTATATGTGTTCAAGTTCCTTTTATATACACATTACGTGCATGCGTGCATTGCTTTACTTATATGTGTTCAAGTTCCTTTTATACACACATTGCGTGCATGCGTGCATTGTTTTACTTATATGTGTTCAAGTTCCTTTTATATACACATTGCGTGCATGCGTGCATTGCTTTACTTATATGTGTTCAAGTTCCTTTTATATACACATTGCGTGCATGCGTGCATTGCTTTACTTATATGTGTTCAAGTTCCTTTTATATACACATTGTGTGCATGCGTGCATTGCTTTACTTATATGTGTTCAAGTTCCTCTTATATACACATTGCATGCATGCGTGCATTGCTTTACTCACATGTGTTCAAGTTCTCTTCCCATACGCATTGCTAGCATGCGTGCATAGCTTCACTTACATGTGTTCAATCCCGCTATTTTGCTATACACGTTGCATGCGTTATCCCGGACTTTCGACTGCATTGTCATGCATGTTGTTAACGATATTGTACCTATTAAGTTTGCTTTCTTTGCAGGCACGATATTGTATGTACGGTTCATTTGAGGCCGGTGCAACCGGACGAGCCGCACAGGTATTGTATCCTCCGCGTGAGACGTACAGAGAATTACATAATTCTCTTACATCCTTTTTGCATTGTAGTGTAGTCTGGTGTATGCTAGCTTATAACTGTCGCATGCGTGCTTCATTACAGCTTTCTTTACATGATCATAAGTTATGCTCGGCTTCTTGCATTGTCTTGCATTTTGCCCCTGCCTTCGGGCACATACCCTGTTTGTCTTGCATGATTGTCCAAGTCTTCGGCCTTGTCAAAATGGGTCGTCTCTGGGCTTTGACATTCACTCCTCTCATTGTTATGACTTCCGAGTTCTGTCAAAGAAGGGCAACTGTAGACACCCCATTTTTGACCATCATCAAGACTTGGACGTCACCGTTTGAATACTCAGTGATTATCCATGTTTGTATTCGTCTCGAGTTCCCGGAGGCCTTGGCGCACTTTTTTGTGCCGATGATCCCTTTGGCTGGCCGGCGTGCACCCTTTGCACCCCTGAGGCATGGTGCATGCCAGCTGTGCCAGCTGGAATACACCATCACTCATCCCCGTGCATGGGAGTGACCCCTTTGCACCTTTGAACCCCCAAACCTTCTAGAAGGTTGACCCTTTTGCCCAAGTTTCTTGGAGAAGCTTGGACAACTGTCTTAGCTTCTCCAAGAAGCCAAGACCCTTTTGCATCCTTTGCCCCTTTTAGTTAGCTTCTTGGAGAAGCCTTGAGCCTTGATTTTTGCCTATATAAACACCATCTCTCTCCCTTTGTTGGAGGTTAGCCATTTTTGGTCAAAAAACCAGAGCTTGTGTATCTATATAGCTGCCATATATCTTCTCTCTCTAGACTTTCCCTCTCTCCCCTCTTGTGTGTGTGTTTTAGGGCCTAAAAGTGTGGTTTTACCTTAATTTTGCACCAATACACACACCATTACACCTTAGCTCGAGATTGGGAGGCTTGGAGGTTTCTTTGTTGAGTTTTTGGACTGGTTTTGATCAATAAAAGAGGGCTGTGCCACCTGTTCTTCAAGGGTTCTTCAAGGGTGAGCACTTTACTTTAGATTCCCCATTTTTGCAACAAGTTTTTACCTATCTTGCTTTGTGTTTTGAGCTTTGTGTATAACTGAAAAAAGTCTTATATTTTCTTGCTTTTGGACTTTCATTAAGGTCACTTTGTGGTTTGAGTGCAAACTCACCCTCTTAGGCCTTATTTTGGCCTCTTTGGTGCCTTTACTTTTGAGCGTTGTTTGCTTTGTTATTTTGGTCTCCTCACCACTAAAAACCAGTGGGTTTTTAGTGGTAAGGAAGGTGGTTTGAAGTCTTGTATAGGAGAGGGACACCCCTCTCCCCTTTGTCCCTCTTTTGCCTTTGTCTTTGGCTTAAAAGGGAACATGCATGCTTGCTTGTTTTTGGTGCCATTTCAGAACTTTTTTGGGTGTTTTAGACCATATTTTATCTCTGTCTAATGGTGTTTTGTTGGCCTCTTGCATGCTTAACATACTTGCTTAGCATTCCTCTATTTGACATAGAAATGCATCTTGTGTTTAGGCCATGATTCTTGCATGTATTAGCTTAGCTCCATGAAGATATTAGTCTCATTTTGTCATGTTTAAGGGCTGTGAGCCACTGATTTTGCCATGTTTGGCATGCTTAATGTGGTTGTTTTGCATTTTGGGCTTGTAAGCCTTGAGTATTTTGGCTTCTAGCATGCTCACCTTAGTACATCCTCATGATTTGGCATCATTTAGGATCATATTTCAGTCCATAAATCATGTTGTATGATTGCATATGTGACCTATTTCGTGCTTTAAGGGTGTGCCGTTTTATGCCTAGGAATAGGCCTTATGCATGCTTGTTTGTTTAAGGTATTTTGGGGCTACCATGTCAAGGGGTTTTGGGTGTATTTTTGCATGATAGTACTCTGTTTTTGCTCACCTAATACATGCCATGAGTGGTCATGTTAGTGGTAGTAAGATGCTCTCTTTGGTGCCTTAGGTTTAGGCTCATCAACTTGCATGCTTGTATAGCATTTTGTTCATGTTTTTGGGCATTTTTTGCCACTGTTTTGGGGAGGTTTGAGGTCTGCCCCATTGGGGTTAAGTCCACCATTGTTTGCTTATCACATGCTTGTTGCTTGTTTGGTTCATTACATGTTATCCCATGCTAGCTTAATGGCATTTTGGTCCATGGTTGCATCACATGTGCCTCCCATATGATTAGCACTATAAACTTGACATGATATGTTGCATAGCATTTGGCATGCCTTGCATTTTAGTACCATGATGCATTGTTGAGCCATGTTTGCATAAAATGCATTGCATTACTTGGTTTGGGGTGTCAAACCAAGTGTGAGAAATGAGGGGTGTTTGTACTTCAAGTGACAAAACACATCTCAATTTTCATATCACTAAGGCCCTTGATCTTGACATGATAGGGACTTAGTTCTCATTTGTGTGTTGCATGCATATTGACATTGAAATGCAATCTTGGTTCCTTAGGCTATCATGCACCAAGATGCATAATTGATGGCCCAAGAACCAAGGGTCATGCTTCCTTGAGTCCCATACATGATAGGGAGCATTGGCCATCCTTACATATTCTCAAAAACCCATACCATGAACTGCTGGTCTGCTGTTGCTGTCAAAACTGTCTTCTGCAGGAATTTTCTGCCGACCGACAGTATAGAGTGTCGACCGGCACTATATGGGTGGCCGATAAACTTCTAAGCAGCCGATGGAAATTTTAGATGGCCGGTGGATGTTTCCTTCAGCCGGTGGTGTGCAGCAGCATGCATAGAAGGTGTTCTGGGGCTTTGGAAGATTTCAGGAAGGCAGGACAGTAAAAACAGAGGCAACAGTGGCATGGTACGGGTTTCCCGGGCGAGTCGGAACCGAGCATGCATCATTCGCGCATCCCGAGGCGGGGGCTGTGGCCTCCTTTCTTTTTGCATTTATTTATTAAGTGATTAGGAATTTTGTAAAAATTTATTTATTCATTATTCGAGCTGTATATTCTTTTAATCCCTCCGGGCGAGGGCAAATCTGTAATAAGTGTGCGTGAGTGTGTGTATGTCTTCCAACCCCTACTTCTTTCTTCCCTTTTATTTACCTGCTTATGATGGTAGATTAGGGCATTTTTAAAGTTAGCATACCTTATGCAATGCATGCGTGCATCCATACATTTGTCTTACATGCGCCGGGCTCGGTACATCACGCTAACTACATTGTATTTCAATTTCTAAATTGAATACTTGTTACTTGTAGCATTTCACATGCCATGCTTAAGATAGCCGAGCTTGTCTAGATTACACCCTTGCTTGTGTTGCATTAGCCATTTAACATGAACTAGGATCATGCATGTGATTACTAACTAGTTTCTGTTTTGGCTTGGAGTACTAGGTGAGTTTTACGCTTTAGCATATCGCATGCGTGTGGATGTTAACATGACAGCATGACTACCATGTGGCTAAATGCTTATATGAGATAAACTGTTTGAATGCCTGTGGGTGGAGGTTGGATTGCTTGAGTTGAAAAACTCATTGAAATTCGTGTTTTAGCCTACTTACGAGTAGCAAATTCCAAAGCGCCTTTCAAAACAAATGGGTATGCAATGTTTATTTCCAAATTAGGCACTCTAGTCTATACTTGTTTGCTGTGCGCATAACATGGTAATTCTAGGCTAATAACTGGAACAAGAACGCATAATGTTTTCAAAATCGGATATCACGGTTAGTAGAGGCCGGTCTTCGGACCGGGCGAAAGGGGGTGCTCATAGCTGACCTTCCCCGATCATACCCAAGCTCCCGAGCCAAGACAACTTTGGTGATGACGGACACGTGGCCTTTGGCACTGAGTCAGGGTTTCCTAAATTTCCCATTTTAAAAATATTTAGGTGGCGACTCTGTATCTGGCAAAGCAGTCCATGTTTGGAACTTCTTTTCAAAATCTGTTTTTCTCAAAACGATTTGCCAGAGTTGGACTCTTTGGTTCAGATTACGAACCGCAACAAACAAAAAAGGGGAGTCCGAACTGTTGCATCAAGGTCCCTCGCGGGCGCTGTTACAGTGGGCATTGGTCCCCATGAACACCTTCAATGGGCTATTGAGGCTTTGAAAGCCGAAGGGCTGAACAAACACCAAGTACTCGTAGTTGTTGCAAAAACTGTGGATGACACTTTTGCCACTCAAGTTGGGGGCAGTTTGAATCGAGCGGCAAGCCGGGAGAAGGGTCGTTGTACCAGAAACATTCCTTTCAGCTCTAATCCTACACTTAGAAGGGATCAGCAAACCCAGTTGGCGCCTATCAATCCCTTTGCTGGTGCATTCAATAAAAAATCACAAACCACGAAGTACCCGCCCCGAGGCCAGAGGGTCTTCCATGCCCTCTATATGCCTTTGTCCAAAGCTTTCCAAATCCTCGTAGGACAAGGCCATCTGAAGCCCCAGGAGCTGCGGCCATTACCAAATAAACTTCTTCTCTCCCATGATCTGGCCAAGTACTGTGCCTTCCATCAACAAACCAGTCATGACACTGACATGTGTTTTCGTCTTCGCCACAAAATACAAGATCTGATTGATAACAAGGTCATCGTCGCACCAGGCTCTGCAAAGTCTATCGGCACTAGATCAGTGAACTTAGGGGATAATGTGGTTATTTGATCGGGGAATGAACCACCTGCGGATGTCGCTCAATTTACTCCGGATGTGGCGCATGGCACGCACTATTTTAAGCATTGTGCAAATGCTAGTTTTTGTACTTTCTGACTTGGGTATTGGGTCAGTCTTGTTGTGTTGTTTTGAGTCTGTCTTGTTATATCGAGTCAGTGCTATTTTGTTAGAATCAGGTGATTTTGGGGGTGTTACCTCGGATATCACAAGCTTGTTTTGTGCTTGTCTTTTGCACTATTTCTTTTGTGTTTATTTCTGCCGTTGGGGCCATTTGCACCAGAAGATCTGAATGAAACAACAATGATTTTCACACTTTTGAGTTTGTTTCTGCCTTGAAGCCAGTTGTGCCAGAAGATTTGAAAGAAATGGCAGTGCTTTTCTCCTACTTTTTTGTGCCTTGAAATCATTGCATTGACCTAAGTTTTTCAAAACTTTTTGATCAATGTGTTCAAAACAAAGAGGAAGAAATTCCTCGGGATTTGTAAAAATTTGATCAATTGAGAGAAAGAAAGGCGTGCTAAGCCCTTAATGAATGAGATCATGTTTGTTAATGTGAGTACTGAGAAGGATCCTGGCCTGATCTAGATTTGTTCTACATTGTCTTCAGCGCGAGCGATTTGTCACTTTCTTAAAAGATTTCAAAAAATGTTTTGCGTGGTCCTGCGAAGACCTGTGTGGAATCGCTCTTGAGATTGTGTAGGATAGGATCACTCTCAGCCTCAAGATTCAACCCCTTTGCTTTCAAACCTTGAACTTGAATTCAGAATGTTCAATGGTTAACCACAATATAAGGCTTGTATGGTCGGATCAGAAGCAACCCTCGAACTAGGGGCAAGAAATTAAGATCAAGGAGATCAGATGTGATCAAAGAAAGCTTGCGAAGCTAGATCAGAAGCACCCCTTGAACTAGGGGCACAAAAAATGTCAGATGTGCTCGAAGAGTCAAAATTTTGGACATTTCTCAAGTTAATGAAGATTGGCAAGAAGGCGAAATCCCAGAAGGGAGGAAAGAAGAAAGTATTGCTGAAGAATAATTGAGTTCCTATCCACAACACTGAGGGCAATTCAGACCCGGCTGGATGGACTCCTACATCATCATCGAACAATAGCGATTCTCTTGGATTTAGATGGCTTCGAGATCTCAAACCGATCAACATGGACAAAGTTACACTTTTACCCTTGAGAGGCTCACTGGGCCAAAAACCCGGAAGGGCGACCCAGGCAAAAGTTAGAGCAAGAAAAAGCAAAAAGAACAAAAAAGAAAGGAAAGAAATAGAACAAAAAAAGAAAAAAGAAATGAAAAATTCTGAAAAGGAATGAAAAGAAAAAAAGAAGAATTGAAAAGAAATGAAAAGAAAAGAAAAACATAGCTCGCAAGGTTGAAAACCCAGAAAGGGCGGCCTTGGCAAAAGTTAGAGCTCAAAAGGACAGGTTAATACCTGAGTGTACCTTAACCCCGAACTACGTAAGGCTTGATTCCCATCTTTGGGATACGTAGGCAATTTCATTTTGAAGTCCAGCCGTAAACAATTCAAATTCAACTGTCATGTCCATGAGATTGAATGGGTCATCTTTGTCATTTCTATATCCAAGAGTTTGGTTGTGACCTTCACTATGAGAACTGGTTACAGTGTGCTGCAGTACTATTCAAACAAGGGGCAACTTTCCGTTGTCGTTCAGTGTGCTGCGGTACTATTCAAACAAGAGGCAACTTTCTGCTGTCATTCAGTGTGCTACGGTGCTATTTAGACAATGGGCAATTTTCCATTGTTTTGGATCTGAGGTTGTGCATCTCAAGAGTAAATTCTGTGTTGGTCGAGCAATGGCCATTTGTAAAAACAGTTTTTGAGAAATTTTTTAATGACGTTGACTAATTTTCTTTCGAAAATTACTCCATTTTTTTTTTCAAAACCGGACATTTTCTTGGACGCAAAAAAAGGAAAATTTTCAATGCTCATAGCCTGACTTGCATGATTTCAAATCAGAAAATCGAACAAGTGTGTTAATCTAACTCTCATGTTGGTCAAAATTGTTTTAGTAGAAAATCAATTTCAAAAAAATGGTCAAAATGATGAACTGGGAGCACAGTTGAGTCAGGCTTCCTATCTTTTCTCCATTGTCAATGCATTTTCCAGAAAGGGCACCATACTTGCTAGAAAAGGGACCATATTCGCCAGAAAGGGCACAACTGAAGCTAACAACAAAAGGCTGAAAGCTCTCCCATCCTCCAAATAGCGAGGTATCAAGCGAAGTGGGAAGCACAAACTGGAATGGATCAAGATATTCCACTCTCTCATCTAGACAGGTCTGATCACATCCTAACTGGCCAAGAGCATCGTCAACCAATGTCAGCTGCGGATCTACTGCACATCCTATCGCAACCCCTATGTGGAAAAGCTCACTGTTGTGAGCGGAAGAAAGAGAATCTATCAGAATGCTAGGGGCAAGAGCCCGCAACTTCTTGTTTATCCATCAACCACCCAGGGGAGGGATAAAAAATCAGAGAGATTGAAGAATAGAGAAATGTGTGCTGAGAGAAAAAGTGTGAAAGGGCTTTTTTAGAAAACAAGAGATAGAGTGCCAGAGTGACGCGAGAATCACAAATAAGAAAGGGTGGGAAACAATACCTGGAGAAGCTATGGGCTCCCCATGGACTGAGGGGTCTCTCGCCTTTGTAACACATCTGAGTGGTGTGTGTGTGTTTTTATTTGTCTCGGTTCTTGTTTTGAGTTGTTTTGAGTGTCAATAGATGTATTTAGGTTGTTTTACCTTTGTCTTTCCTTTGTTGAGTCATTTTGACTATGGTTAGTCATAGGCTCAATACCTGATCAAAAACTCATTCTCAATTTCAATTTTTAAAAAAAAATCGTTTTGTGCTCAGAGTGCTGTGTCGTTCTCCACATGTATGCAAAACAGGATTTGTTCTTTCATAAAACTGCAAGGTTCAACCCATTTCATATGAGAACAGTCGAACAAGGACCTATCTGAACCCACATAGGTTCCGGACTGCAAAGCAAAAGAAAAGAGGGAAAATTTGGAGCATCTGAGTGTGTTTCAACTTCAGAAAATTCCGTGATTTTACTCCGGATGTACCTCTTCAGGCCTTGTCAATGCTCTGAAGAATGAGTGTGTCTCTACCTCAAGCTCAAGTTCAAGCTTGCTTCAAAGCCAGAATGGCGATCAGAAGTGCTCTCCCTGAGTACCAGTCCCTGCCAGAGGCATCTTGGCTGTGTTTGCAATGAGTTCCTAGGAGATCAACCGCGATGGTGGAAACTAGAGTTCGAATGGTTGATGCCTAGAACGCAAAGGTTCAGGATTTCTGAGACTAAAGTCTGGTTTAAATACCCAGGAGTGTATCCCCAGCTTGAAATCTGTATGGCAGCCCCATAGGTTGAGATAGCATGCGTGCGCCTCAATTCTGGATACTGAACGAACCTAGTCTATCATCCCGTTGGAGAATAGGGAAAGTTGTGAATATGATCAGGAAGAAAAGCGGTATCCGTGGCTTCTACATGCAGAGGTTGTCCTTTGTTAGCATTTCAGGACCTTTGTAATATGAGTTGAAGGTAAGAGTTTGAAGAACACAAGGGGAGATCCCCATCAGAGTAGAGCGGTTCATCGCCACTCACCCTATGAGGTGCTTTCTAAAGTGCCGCTTTGTTTGTTTATTGCATTCCCTAAACATCATGCTTTGCATTGCCTGTAACATGTATGGTATCATCGCACTTATTGCATTTATTTGCATCTTGGGTTATCTTGTATCATTTATCCTTTCACGCTATGCAGCGTTCAGGATCGTTGTCCTCTGGGGTAATCTCAGGTTGCGTGGAACGCGCTCCTGATTGTTTGTTTTCGAACCTCTTCTCACGATTTCAGCATGGTTAGAGTGTTTTTTTCCTTACACGATTTCAGCGTGTTTGGAATTTATCTCAGGTTGCGTGGAACGCGCTCCTGATTGTTTGTTTTCGAACCTCTTCTCACGATTTCAGCGTGGTTAGAGTGTTCTTTTCCTCACACGATTTCAGCGTGTCTGGAATTTATCCCAGGTTACGTGGAACGTGCACCTGATTGATTGTTTTCGAACCTCTTCTCATGATTTCAGCGTGGTTACAGTGTTATTTTCCTCACACAATTTCAGCGTGTTTTGAATTTATCTCAGGTTGCGTGGAGTGCGCTCCTGATTGCTTTGTTTTAGACATCTTCTCACGCTTTTGGTGTCGTTAGAGTTTTCTTGTCCTCACACGATTTCAGCATGTTTGGAATTTATCTTAGGACGCGTGAAGCGTGGCCCTAGGCGTGTTTTATCTAAAGACGCGTGAAGCGCAGTCCTGGGCGTGTTTTATCTCAGGTTGCGTTGAGCGCACACCTGAGCGGTTGCTTCTGGACCTCTTCTCACGAATTCAGCGTGGTTAGAGTGTTTCTTTCCTCACACAGTTTTAGCGTGTTCGGAATTTATCTCAGGTTGCGTCGTGTGCACTCCTGAGCTATTGTTTCCGGACCTCTTCTCACGATTTTAGCGTGGTTAGAGTGTTCCTTTCCTCACACGATTTCAGCGTGTTTGGAATTTACCTCAGGTCATGTCATGTGTGCACCTAGGCAATTGTTTTTGTACCTCTTCCCACGATTTCACCGTGGTTAGAGTGCGCCCTTCCTCACACGATTTAAGCGTGTTTGGAATTAGTTTTCCTCTTCTCACGATTTCAGGGTCATTAGAGTGTCTCAGGACGCGTGAAACGTAATCTCGTACGGTTTCTTATTCTTAGTTTACCCTGAGCGGTTGTTTTCGGGCCTCTTCTTACGATTTCAGCGTGGCTTGAGTGTCCCCTTTCCTCACACGATTTCAGTGTGTTTGGAATTTATCTCAGGTTGTGTCATGGGCACACCTGGCCGGTTGTTTTTGGGCCTCTTCTCACGATTTCAAAGTGGCTTCAGTGTCCCTTTTCCTCACACGATTTCAGCGTGTTTGGAATTTATCTCAGGTTGCGTTGTGCGCGCACCTAGGCAGTTTGTTTTCGGGCCTCTTCTTACGATTTCAGCGTGGTTAGAGTATTCTTTTTCCTCACACAATTTCAGCGTGTTGGGAATTTATCTCAGGTTGAGTTGTGTGCGCACCTGGGTGGTTATTTTCAGACCTCTTCTCACGATTTCAGTGTAGTTTGATTGTCTCTTTCCTCACACGATTTCGGCGTGTTTGGGATTTGTTTTTCCTCCTCTCACGATTCCAGCATGGTTGGAGTATGTCACCCTTCACATCTACTATACTATCTGTTACATCGCATCTATTATCTATTGCATCACATCTGTTATGTCTATCGCATTGCATATAACATCTATCGCATGCATCCTTTCCATGTTGAGCTTAGTCTGGAATGTGCCCATACATTTCCTTCGTGGAAGCATAGTTTTGTGATTATGTGTACGCGCCTATTCCACTAAGAGAATTGTGGTCTGAGGGTGTCGGCACCTTTTATGTGTTAGACGTGGTCTATTTTGTGTCTGTGCCTTTTCTAGACAAAATGTGGTTTGACCGTACGCCTTATTCACTTCATCCATTGCATCCATGGCATTGTAGTTTGTTTTGTTACATTCAGCATGTAGGATCACGATCTTTCCTCAGCAGATCACCCCTCACTTACTTGTATTCTTTCTACGAAACACATAGTTCTGTCTATACATGCACCTATTCCACTAAGAGAATTGTGGTTAGAGCGCTCTGGCACCTTTTCTATGTTACACGTAGTTTGATTTTGCATCTCCATCCCTTTATGATATTTGTGTGGTTTTGCACTACTTATGGTATGATTATTCAAATACACTGTATATTATTACATTGTTTTGTTGCATTGTGTATCATGTTGCATCTTGCCCCTAAACTATGCTGGTTTGATTCCTTGCAAAGGGATACGTAGGCAACCTGCGGGCGCAACCATTTATTTATCTATATTTTGTTTGTTTGTCCAAGTCTTTGGCCTTGTCAAAAATGGGTCGTCTCTGGGCTTTGACATTCACTCACGTCATTTCATGACTTTCGAGCTCTGTCAAAGAGGGGCAACTGTAGACACCCTATTTTTTACCACCCTTAAGACTTGGGCGCTACTGATGGTTTATTTGGTGATGAAAGATGTGTAGGGCAAAGGTTCGATTTCTTCGGTAAGAGGAGAGTCAAATCCTAACCTCACACCCCATTTTGGACCAAAGCTATTTTGAATGGTTTTTAAACCTTAAAACCATCTCTTTCAAAATATTTTTGAAAAAAAGTTTCTACGATGTTACGAGGCTTGCATTTTGTCAAATGTTGCGCTTTTCGGTAAATCGAGCAAGGACAAAGTGGAAATGAATGAAAGAGAGTTGAAATCTTTGAAAAATCTTTCCAAATGCCTTATTTAGGGGTTTGGAGTTGAAGAAAAGAGGAGAAGAGGGAAGAAACCTAGCTGAGGAAGAAGTTGGGTATGAATCACTATGGGAGAGTCGAGCGGTCCTCGTTAAATTAGGCTTATTTGTCTATGCACTTGGATTTGAGCTATGAGGCCACCACCGTTGGAAAGAAGACTTCTAGGGTTTCATTTTACACTCAAGAATCTCCTAAAGCCAAGTCCGAATGGGGAAGATATGGTTGGTTAAAGTTGGGCATCAATCTAGGTAGGATCGATACTGAGCGGCTTCACCAAAATAGGCATAAATTTTTCCACATTTCGAATTATGATGCAAGGCTACAACCATTGTAAAGCTTACTTCCGGGGCTTCAATGTGGACACAAGAATGACCTGAAAAGGAGTTCATATGAAGCCGTTATGCCCATTTGAAGTTGGGTCTGAAAAGCAGATTTTTGTGGCTGATCGGCCAAAAACAGTAGCAGATCGGCCATCACAAGTAGCAGATCGGTGCAAAAGATGGCCAATCGACCAAGAGTGACCCAAATTCAATTTTTTTTTGGGCAGATATTTCTCCTCCAGCTATTTCCAGCAAGCTCCAACTGTCCCAACTCAGATATTTTTGACCAAAATTGATATTTTGCTATATATGAGAGCCATATACCTCATATTCAAAGGGTGAGAACTTCTTAAGAAAGTTCGAGAGCTTCTCTCACAAAAACTCCCTCTCTCTCTACAATTTTCAAAGCTTAATCTCTGCCTCTCTCTCTCGAGCCTCTCTCTCTTGCCCTTTTGTGCATAGAAGTGCATAGAAGTAGAGAAATACTTCTAGTTTGCCTAGGCATCCTTCATCAAGGTTGCATATCTATGGGCTGAGGTCCCTTGGAGATTATTTTTGGGGTGATAGAAGGTCATTTGAGCCAAGAAAGAGGCCATTTTGCTGCTGTGCTCCAAAGGTAATCACTCACCCCTTTTAGCTTGTTTTGCATACTAGCTTTGCCATAGTTTTCAACTACTTTGGGGCTGTTATTTGGGGTGGTGTTGAACTACAAAAACCTTGGTTTTTCCTTTATTTTTCAGTCCTAAAAGTCTTGGTTTGTTCCTTGGTTGGCTAGGGGGTTGTCCTCCCTTTTGCTCCTTGGCTTGTAAGGCCTTGTTAGCTAACTTTCAAACATTTCAAATGAGTTCTTTTTGGCCTTAGAACTACCGAAATCCAGAGGATTTTCAGTGGTAAAAACCCTATTTTGAGGGCCCAAATAGGAGAGGGTGGTCCTCTCTCTTGTTGTCTTGCTTGCTAAGGTTGATGGCCAACCAAATGATCATGTGTTTTTACTTCTTTATGGCTTTTTTTAGGCTTATTTTTGTGACTTGTTAGACCTGCCATAACTCTGTTTTTAGCTTGTTTGATCATTGGTTGCATGCTTCATGCACTTGTAGTGTAAATCCTCTTTGCTAGCCTTGTTAGCCTTACAGAGAAGCATGCTCTTGTGGTTTGAATTAGCTTAGTTCAAACATGTTTTTGGGGTTATTTTGCCATGATATAACTCTGATTTTAGTGGGTGAAGTCATCCCATGCTTGGTTTTGGTAGGTGTAGTGTGATGCTCCTTATTGGCCTTGCATGCATCATGTCTTATGCTCTTGATGTTGGCTTGTTTTAGCTTTGGTCCACGCATATTTTAGTCTCATTTTGACATGATCTAGGAATATTTTGGTTGTCCTTGGCCCTTTGGGGTTTGATTCATGTGGCCTTGGTACAAGTTCCTTAGCTAGCCTTAAGCTTTGAACCTCCTAGCATGCTATGCTTGTATGATGTGCATGATTTGGCATCATTCCTCACATGATTTCAGAGCTTACTTCATTGCCATACTCTCATATTTGTCACTTCTTCATCATGTTTGAGGGTTGTATTCTTATGCCTAGTTGAGGAGCCATCACATGAGCATGTGTCCTTGGCCCCCTTTTGTGCCTAAATTTTGGTATGATGGCCACTGTTTTGGCATGGCTGAGGTCTGTCCATATTCAGTTTAAGTCCATTGAGCATGTTATGTGAATGTTGTTACATTACATCATGTTGATTCATGCTTATGTTGCCTCGCATTGTGTATGCATGCATTAGCCTTGATAGCATGCTCATGTAGCATCAACATTGTTTGCATGTCATTAGCTTTGTTAAGTTGCTCATGTTGCATTGCATTGAGTATGCATGCCTTACATTGTGTTTAGCATGCTTGAGTTGCATTGCATGTTTGCATGCTTGGGTTGCATTAAAAGTTTGCATGCTTGTTGTTGCTTTGCATTTTGTTTGGATTAAGTGTTAATCTGAGCACGAGAAACGAGGGACGTTTCATACTTAAAGTGATGAAACGTGCCTCAATTCTCGGTCGCCGACCCTCTTGATCAAGCATGATATAGGTTAAGGCATTTGTGTGTTTTTGTGCATTCATTTGGCATTGATTTGTGCAACTCGGCCTCTTTGGCCATCATGCATCGAAATGCGTGATTGATGGCTCGAGAGTCGAGTACTATACACCTTTGAGCCTTAGACATGACAAGGCGTGTAGTTACACATACATTTTCTTGCAAATACATTGCCATGCCTCTGTTTGTGCTTTGTTGCAGCAAAAAGGAGAGTTTGCAGGAAGAGATGGCCGATCGGCTATCTAGTGTGCCGATCGGCTAGAAATAATAGGCCGATAGCCTCAAAATTGGTCGATGACATTCATCCTTTGGCCGATCACGCATCTCTTCATCGCCTGCGAGGCCATTTCAGTATTCATGATTAGTTCGTGTAATTTAATCATTTGATTGGTTTTGTAATATTCATTTAGCTTAGTGTAGCTATTTGCTTCAATTTGGATTGTCATAATTAATTAGCTTGTTAGTTAATAAGTTTCGGTTTGTAATTAATTAGCTTAGTGTAGCTTTTATTCGGACCCTCCGTCGAGAGGGCCAAATGTTGTAATAAGCGTGTGTGTGTGTGATGCATGTCTTCCAATCCCCATTTCTTTCTCTCTTTTACTTAACCGCTTACGATGGTTAGTTCTAGGTCATATTTTGTTTAGCATCCTTATGCTTGCATGTTTGCATTCATCCATCTGTCTTGCATGCACCGGGCTCGGCACATCATACAAACCGCATTGTATTTCAATACATTTACTTGAATACGTGTTCAACAGCATGTTATCAAGTTGCACTTCATATGCCATCTTAGATTAGCCGAGCCTATTTTTAGTTACATTTTGCATGTGTTGCATTAGCCATTTTTTTTAACATAAACTAAGATCATGCATGATTTCTAACTAGTTCTTTTGGCTTGGAGTACACTGTGAGTGTTTATGTTTTAGCATCTTGCATGCGTGTAAGTGTTGCCATGTTTAGCATGCTTGCCATGAGGCTAACTGCTTAAATGTTCAAACTGCATGAATGCCGGTGGATGAAGGTTGGATTGCTTGAATGGAAACAATTCATCGAAATGCGAGTTTTAAGCCCACTTGAGAGTGGCAAATCATGTTTTCTAAACCCACTTGAGGGTGGCAAAATCCATGACTTAGACTACTTGCGAGTAGCAAACTTCAAACCATTTTCAAACAAGCAAGCATGAAATGTTTTGTTCCAACTTAGGCGATCTAGTCTATACTTTTACGCTGTGCGCATCATATAGTAAGGTCAACTAATAAACTGGAATAAGAACACATATGTTTTCAAAAACAACGTATCATGTTAGTAAAGGCCGATCCTTTGATAGGGCGAGCGGGGGTGCTCATTACATGACATTCCCCTCTCGTACCCAAGTTCCCGAGCCGAGGCAACTTTGGTGATGGCGGATACTTGGCCTTAGGCACGAGTCAGAGTTTCCTAAATTTTCCAAAAATAAAACATTTAGGTGGCGACTCTGTATCTGGCAAAGCAGTCCGCGTTTGGCATTTCTTTATAAAAATCAGTTTTCCAAAACGATTTGCCGGATTTGGACTCTCTGGTGATTTATCAATGTTGCATTGCACTTTGCAAGATTAGATTCAGAACCGTGACATTGACTCCGAACTGTAGTAGCTTAAAGGACAAAACGGATTTCACGCCATTCGCACGTGGAGCCGTGACATTCGGGCACGTCTACAAGGAGGACCCTGAAATCCCCTCAAAAGAAGGAGAAGAAGAAGCCCCTTTGAAGAGAATGAAGATGCCACCTCCTCCCACTGCCCAACTCTCTATAGATGTGGTTAATGAAGCAACAACTAAGGTAGAGGCAGTAGAGCAAGAGCAGGGCAAGGAGGTCCTCGTATTTCAAAGGTTTGAGAAGAAGAGACAGTAGTAAATTTTAAAGAAAGAGGCTATTGTTGTCAAGGAAACACAACAGGAGGTTGCAAGGAAGCTCAAAGCTTCTGAACATCACACCGTTCACAGCTTCCCAACTATCATTACTTCAACCGCTGGCAACTCCTCTTGCTTCTGTCAACATTTCTAGTTTTGATTTACCCTTTCAACTTTGTTTTATACTTATTTTCTTTTGATATGCAACAGTAGCTAGCCTACATACTTCTCTGATGCATTCTGCATCTCTTCCATTAAGCACCGAAGGACCATTCCTGAGTTCTGCAAATCTAAAGAGAGCTTTGAAAGGAAAAGGAAAAGCAGATACTTACCTCTCGATGAGTGTAGAGCCACTGCAAATGATCTTTCCAATCCCAGCTTCTACACTCCCTATGGCCTATCCCTTGCTTCCCTTCAAGCTTAACCTGTCAATCATCATTTCCTCTCCTTCTCCCAACCATGTTAAGTTCCTTAACTAGCCTCTAGTGACCATTTCCTCACCTTTTCCTGTCTCCACACCCTCTAGGGTCCTAGTAAGCCCTTTACCTTTTGAGAGTACACCTGTTACTCCGTTTTCTAGACTAGCAGTTAGTACCTCTTGGGATAGGACTAGCAGCCTACTAAAACTTCCTTCAGTACCCTACTGTAGTCCTCCCTCTTTAGACATGTTGGTGGCTAGGACAATTGATGCTGCTGAGGCATTCTCCTCTCCTTCTCCTCCAACTATCACCTCAGCATCCACCAGTGGCTCCTCTACACTACCTTTGTCAGAGGAAGTAATGGACATCTTCGAAGCCCAACTGGCCAGTCTATTTGGCATATCTAAACCAATGCTTCCATCTAGCAGTGAGGCAAAGCCCTTGGATCTAAGTGACTCCTTCTTGGAGATAATTAGAGGCTCACCTGCTGCTGAATCTTCCACTCCTCTTCCTCAGATGGACTTGGAGGTCTGTCTGGAGTTGATTAGGACTTTCTCAAGGGCCCTATTTGAAGCTCTAGCAAAACCAACCATCAGGAATGGGTTCCTCAAATGCTGTCAATCCTTTGAACAGACTAATGCCTCTTTCCGAGGTCACTTGTCTTGGGCAGTAGTAACCATCGGATTTTATGTCAACATCCATCAATTGGCCAAGGTTGCAAAGAAAGAATTCCTAAAAGACAAGGAGGTTGTCTTTCATGTCCATTCTGTAGTTTCAACGCTGAAGGGACAACACTCCTCTGCCACGTAGCTCCAAGCTCAACTACTACATAGGAAGGCAGAATTGGAGAAGGAACTATTAGCAGTTAACCTGGCCTTGGAGCAAAATGCACTGACACTACATTCCTCTCACTAGGCGCTATCCAACTGCAAGCAAGAGATGAACGCTGCTATTTGTTTCAAGCCCTTAGAAGTAGATAACTCATTGTAAAGGAACATTTGAGACATTATAATGAGTTTTGGGGCAAATTATAGAAGAATGTACTTGACTCATTATGAAATCAAATATTTTTATATACGCAAGTGTTTTCTTATCTTTTGTTTATTTTTTGTATGATGATTCTATACTCTTTGTGTTTCCCACTTAGTTGGGTAATAATGTTTCAAATATCTGCCATTAATTTTTTTGGGATGTACATACCCATTTAGGTTCTTCAAATGGTAGCCCCCCCCCCCCCAACCCAAAGAAGGACTCTATGGACTTGGTATGGCCCCTCCTAATTGAGTGATCATTTGCCAAACTTGTGGCATTTAATGCCCATTGGAAGTATTTTTTTCCAAATCAAGTCCCCTTCATCAAAACTAAGGTGTTGGACCCTTTTATAATAGCTTTTGGCTGCTTTCCTCTTTTGTAGAAAGATGTTGTTCAGTGCCAAAATTCTGGCCTCATCTACATTTTCCAATTCCAAACACATGCTTTGATGATACTGGTGAGCACTTAGGTGATCCTGACATTTGACCCTTAAGGACTTTATATTGATCTCAACAGGTAATACTGCATCATGTCCATATACTAAAGCATAAGGAGTAATTCCTGTACTTGATCTTTAGGAAGTCCTATATACCCATAACACATCTAGTAGTAAATTATGCCAATCTCTTGGATTGCACTCAACAACCCTTTGTATTCCTTTCTTTAAGGATTTGTTTGATGACTCTGCTTGACCATTTGTTTGTGCATAATAAGGGCTGGAATTAATAAGATTAATTCCAAACTCCATTGCGAAAGCTTTTACTATCTTTCCATCGAATATTGTCCCATTATCCACAGTTATGGTCTATGGAATACCAAACATGTGGATCAATTCTTTGATGAAGTCAACTACTTCTGTTTGGTCCACTATTTTATAGGGCTTAGCTTCGACCCCATTTGTAAAGTAGTTTGTAACTACTACGATGAAACAATGTTGCTTCAAAGAAGGTGGGTAAATTTTCCCTATCATATCCATTGCTGTGGCACGCCTTTTTCGCGCCCTCTTTCGGAAGGTTTGAAAAGAAGGCCTCACAGTTTGGACTCCAATGGTTCTGAATCTAATCTCATAAGTGCAATGTGAAATTGACAAACACCAAAGAGTCCAAATCTGGTCAATTGTTTTGGAAAATCGATTTTAAATCTAATAATGCCAAAATTGGACTACTTTGCCAGATACAGAGTCGCCACCTAAATATTTTTTTGTTGGGAAAATTTAGGAAACCCTAACTCGTGCCAAAGACCACGTATCTGTCATCACCAAAGTTGCCTCGACTCGGGAACTTAGGTACGAAGGGGGAAGGTCACGAATTGGGCACTCCGGCTCGCCCGATCAAAGATCGTCCACTACTAATCATGATATGATTTTTATAAACATTATGTGTTCTTGTTCCAGTTATTAAACTAACCTTACTATGTGATACGCATAAGCAAGTATAGACTAGTTTGCTCAATTTGGAACAATTTAACTCATGTTTGTTTGCGAAAATGGTTTGAATTTGCCACCAAACATAGTGGGCTTAAAACATGATTTGCGACTCAGCAAAGTGGGCTTAAAACTTACATTTGTTGAATCGTTCCAATTCAAACAACAAGCCTTCATATACAGGCATTGAAGCATTTTAGCATTTAAGCACATAGCATTCTAGCAAGCATGCTAAACATGGCAACATTCACATTCATGCAAGTATACTAAAGCATAAAAACTCACCTAGTACTCCAAGCTAGGAAATGAATAAGTTAGAAAAATGCATGATTCCTAACTATACAAAATGTCTATTGCAACACATGCAATATGCAATTTAATTGGCTTGGCTACTAATATGGCATATGAATTAATTCAAAACATACAGTCTAATATGACAATGTAGCTTGAATGATGCATCGAGCCTCGGTGCATGCAATACGAATAAATGGATGCAAGCATGCGATATGCTAATTAAAACATGTTCCTAATCTAACCATCAAAAGTGGTTAAGTAAAAGGGAGAAAGACGTGAGATTGGAAGACATACAAACACTCACGCACATTTATTACAACATTACGCCCTCGTGAAGGAGGGTCTGAATGAAACTAGCTAAGCTACACTACTTAACTAATTGTTACATCACTTGAATGAATTAACTATTCTAAGCTAAGTAACTAAAACAAATAAATAATTAACTTTCTAAGCTAATTAAATATTACAAAGCAAACTAATTAGCTAAATACTTCACTAATTAATTACAAAGAAACTAAGCTAATTATTACAACATGAATTAATCAACTAATCTTCTTGAATAATTACAACACTTCCAGGCATTAGCTACAACTAATACTAAACAATTAACTGAAGGGCCTCGGGAAATGAGGGATGCATGCATGCTTGATTTGCCACCTGAAAGGCCACTGTTTTGCTGCTACAAGCCTCTGTTGCACAGAAGCATTCACATTCTCTCCTTCTCCAAATCAAATATGTTCTGCCTCAGGAACATTTTGCTGAATTTTCTTTAGTGGCCGACAGGAGGCCGATCGGCTACTTGTGGTGGCCGTCGGCCACCACTGGCTTGGACCTCCATGCTGCAACAGAGAGCAAAACATAGCAAAGCAGTGTACTTTTGAAGGTTTGTTTATACTGTTACTCTCCTTATCATCAAACAAGTTCAAAGAAGTGAAACTCTTGGCTCTCAAACCAACAACCAAGCAATTTCATTGCATGATGGCCAAAGAACCAAGTTTGTACAAGTTTAATGAATGCAAAACAATACTCAAATGACCATCACCCTATCATGCAAGATCAAGGGCAATGGAGACCAAAGAAAATGGCACAATTCATCACTTTTGAGAATGAAATGTTCCATTTTCCTTGTGTTCAAACTAACGTCCGGTTTGAACACATGCAATGCAACACAAAGAATGATTATCTTGCCACTTTTACTTGTCAATTTTGTTTACTCATTTTAATTACCAAATCATTCATTAGTCCATTAAGTCCATTGGTGAGTGTCCTCTAATGGAAAGAAAGCTCAAACCAAAGATTGTTTTAGGCATGAAAAAGACCTCATACCGTTGGTAATGAACCCCAAAAGGGATTAAACCATTAAGCATAAACATTTCAATTTCATGTTTTAAACTAGCAAATGGTTTAAACCACTTTCAAAGAAAATCAAAAGTGAAGAATTGAGGTGGGTTGCAGAGATTGATTAAGTGCTGAAATGAAGTGGAAAGTGCACTAGAACATTTAACCAACTCAAACCAATGATGGTTCAAGCCTTAAAACACTAAGCTAGTGAAGGAATTAACACTACCACCATGCCATGCAAGGCTCAAATGAAACAAATGACCAAAAACAGAGGCAAAATAGCCCTAAATATAGTCTAAAACATGCTGGACTTAAGCCACAGAAAGCTAAAACATGGAGTTAACTAGGCATGCAAACAAGACACAAGGAGGGAAGCAAACCACTCCAATTTTGGACTTCAAAATGAGATTTTTACTACTGAAAAACCTCTAAAATTCAGTGGTTAAAAGGCCTAAAAAAATTGATTTGAAAGTGATGAATAAAGGCACAAAAACTTTAAGGACAAGGAAAGAAAAAGGGTGAACCACCCCCTAACTTAAAGAGGCCTCAAACCACCAGTTTTAAGCCACAAACATAGAGCTTTTTTTTCAGTTCAAAACCAGCCTAAAAACAGGGATAAACTACCAATAGGTCCTACTTTGGAGACTTATTACCCAATAGGTCCTACTTTGGAGACTTATTACCCATTAAGTCCTATTTGATATAATTTATTAAGTGATAAAGATAAATTTGTCAGTCTTTTTTTTTTATGAATAATTTTATAGTGATAAATTTATCAGTCTCTTTGTTTTATGAATAAATTTTTAGTGATAAATTTATCACTCTCTTATTTTTATAGTGTTAAATTTATTAGTTAGGACCTGTAGGTAAATAAGTCTAGTTAACAGGACTAATTGGTAAGTACCCCTAAAAACAGTTGAAAAAGATAAGAAAACAAGTATGCTACACAAGTGAACAAAGCAAGTAAACTACCTCTTGAAGCAAAGAGCAATCCTAGGCACAAATCCAAGATAAAACCACTTGCTAGAACTCAAAACAAGTCTCAAGGAACCTCAGCTCAAAGGGAAGTAACTTTGATTAAGGTAGTGTATGTAAAAGTGTAGAGAAAACAAGCTACCAAGCACAAAATTGTAAGAGAGAGAATGAGAGGGAGATATTTTTGGTCTAAATTTTATAACCCTCAAAAATTGGGGAGGAACCCCCCTACATATAGAAAAACAAGCCATGTGTTTAGGAACATCCTACCATACACGTGTAGGAAGATGCAGCTCAGTAGACTAACAGCTGGCACAGCTATCAATAAATATCTAGAAAAGCACACTGGTGGTCGTCGGCCACCAATGGTAGTCGACCAGTCACCAGTGGTGGCTGACCGGCCACCAATGGGGGCTGACCGGCCACACTAATGGCCGACAAGAAAAATCCATGGCCGACTGCCTATGGTGGTGGCTGACAGGTCACCAAGAGGTTCCAGACACAAAAACAACAAGAATTGGTCCAAAACGAGGCAAAGAAAAGACAAGGTTAAGAGGCTCCAAGACAGGGCATTCCGCCGAGGACCTTAGGCACTCAAAATGAACACAAACAATCACAATCATCGAGTGAACAAAAAATGACGTCCAAGTCTTGAGGTGTCTACAATTGCCCCTCTTTGACAGAACTTAGAAGTTATGAAATGACAGGAGTGAATGCCCAAGCCCAGAGATGACCCATTTTTGACAAAGCTGAGGACTTGGACAAACAAGCAAGCAAGACAAAAATGGTTGTGCCCGCAGGTTGCCTACGTATCCCTTTGCAAAGAATCAAACCAACGTAATTCTTGAGCAAAATGTAAGTGATATGCACGACACAAAAACATAACTTATGATCATGCAATGAGGCTGTAATGAAACATTTAGATGTAAATGCTATGCAAAAAAAATGCTACATTCAAACAAACTGAAAAAAGGTATAGCAACCTCAAACACAAAAGTAAGTAAACAAACACGCCACACGTGGGAATTATGAACCAAACCACATTTCATGTAGAAAGCATGTAAGAAAATTGTGCTAACTCAACTATGCGATGCGCAGGAAAGGCGAAGAGCGACCGGTGGGTGCACCTGGGGTCTCAAACAAGATTCCAACGCATCACACGTGAAAGGAAACAAGGATGGTGTGAACACCGTGACGCACCCGAATGTTTTTAACCGAAGGGCGGTAACTGAAGGATGGTATGAACATCAGGATGCACTCAAATGTTTTTAACCGAAAAATGGTAACCGAAGGATGGTATGAACATTAGGACGCACTCAAATGTTTTTAACCGAAGGGTGGTAACCAAAGGATGGTATGAACATCAAGACGCACTCAAATGTTTTTAATCGAAGAACGGTAACCGAAGGATGGTATGAACATTGGGATGCACTCAAATGTTTTCAACCGAAGGGCGGTAACCAAAGGATGGTATGAACATCAAGATGCACTCAAAAGGGAACGGTAACCGAAGGATGGTATGAATATCAGGACGCACTCAAATTTTTTTAACCGAAGGGAGGTAACCGAAGGATGGTATGAACATCAGGACGCAATCAAATGTTTTCAACCAGAGGACGGTAAACGAAGGATGGTATAAATATCAGGACGCACTCAAATGTGTTTGACCGAAGGGTGGTAACCGAAGGATCGTATGAACATCAGGACGCACTCAAATGTTTTTAACCAGAGGACGGTAACCGAAGCATGATATGAACATCAGGACGCACTCAAATGTTTTTAACCGAAGGGCTCAATCCTAATGCATCTCACGGGAGAGGGAAAAGTAAATACATCCAAACGTGTCTCACGCGAGAGGAGAAAGTGAATATGTCCAAACACATCTCAGGCGAGAAGAGAAAGAGTAAAAGGATATGATTCGAAGGGCACGAATGAGTTTACCTACAACTCCTCTAAATGAACCGTACATACAATATTGTTTGTCTGTGTTGACTTCGCTGAATGAACTATACATACAATATCGTACCTGCATAAGAAAACAAACTTAACAAGTACAACAAGGTAAGGGTGCATGTTCTACGCACGATTACAATAATGTCAAGGCATGTTTTATGCAAAATTTAATTGGAAGCATGTTCTATGCATGATTACAACAATGTTAAGGCATGTTCTATGTGAAATACCAAATGCATATTCTATGCGAATGGGAAATAGAAGCACGTTCTATACAAATGTGAGAAGTGCATATTCTTTGCAAGTGTGAGAAGTGCATATTCTATGCAAGTGTGAGAAGTGCATATTCTATGCAAATGAACAACTGAGATATAATGGCATGTTCTATACGAACCAAACAATTTGACAGTATATTCTATGCATGATTCGAAAGCAAATGCATATATTCCATGCATGATTCAAGAGCGAAATCAATAAGCATGTTCTACGCATAATGCAAGAACGGAAGCACATTCTATGCAGCTAGAGTAAGAGCATGTTCTATACAACAGTATGAGTGGAATGCACGTTCCATGCAACAACAAAGTAACACATGTTCCATGCAATAACAAAAGCATATTCGTCAAAACCAATTCAAGAACAACTTCTGATTTACCTCTCGGAAAAGTTGCAACATGTTAAAAAGGATACACCTTACTTATGGTAATGAGTGACGAACTCCGTGCACTGGAAATGCAATTCTGAGCTTCCATAGAGGCATTCTGAACTCAATAATGAACTTTCCTTACACTTCTTGAGAAACAAGGACACAAAACAGCACCGAAACTCAAAGTAGGAGCACTAGGCACTGGACGGCCGTGAGGGGAGGATGTCGGCCACCTGTCGGCCACCCCTGAGCATTGTTGGCCACCAATGTGGCCCGTCGGCCACTGATGGCAGATCGACGCCAAATGGTCTTCTCACCTTGGGTCTTTAAATATACTCACCCACAATTTATTTCCACACTTTTCCATGCTTGAAAATCCACCTCTCTCTCTAGACACTTTCTCTCTCTAGATCCGAGCTTTATACGCATTTTTCAACGCCCTATGCACATTTCCTTTGCTGAACCCACTTAGTTTACTCTATTTTGAACCGATTGAAATTTGATTTCGGTGTTTTTTCTCGGAGTTTCACCACTTCATGCTTGTTTCCCTTGAGTTCTTCGTGGGTTTGGTGCCATTTTTCTGGGCTTTGACTTTTTCTTCCCTTTTCTCTCTCTTAGGGTTGACTTTAGACATTTTTCGCCTATTTTTTCCATTTTCCTTCACTTTTCACGAATTTTCCGTCTACTTTCCACATGGCGGATGACATTCCTCATGATGGAGCTTCCCCGGAGATCCCACCCTAGTGGTCTCCCGAGATGGAGGAAGAGCCCAAGCCAGTGATACTACCACCCAAGGTTCGACCCTTTGATTCGACGACATATCATCCTAAGACGCATGTACTACCACCTAAGAGCATCCGGGGTTACAAAGGGTTTACACGAGGTGCACCAAAGGACCTCTCGCTGCGAGAGCCGAACTCCCACTTGTCATACGCGCCACCGAGGTATGCACTATATTCTCACGTTTTCTTCAATAGACATTGCATTTCTTGCTTTAACTGTGTTCCTTACTTCAGCTATACTGTTTACATTGCATCTCTTGTACTAATCACTCTTGCACTGTATTTCTTACACTACCTTTTTCTCTACATATTCTTATATAATTGTATATCACTGTTTTGATCATAAGAGGATTCCCACTCCATTAGACGCTATGTAGCCACATCCGCGAAGAAGTGGTACCTGGAGCTTCCTACCGGTGTCTGCCACATTATCGACGAGGTTGGCTTTGGTTTATTCTGCGCAGGGTTGTTGCACCTCATCGCGAGTTGGCCCTTACTGGGAGCATTGGTAAAGAGATGGTGGGATACCACCAACTCTTTCCGTTTCTCTACCACGGGGGAGATGACGATGACTTCCTACGACTTCTTCATGCTCACAAGCATAGGAGTAGGGAGTCATTCGATTCCTTATAATACATACATGGGCGAGTGGGAGGCTGCCTGCATATATCTGTTAGGGACATGCCCACCTCACTTCTTTCTGAGGATGGTGCGATATAGTTGGTTCCTGGATCGATTTCGGGGGACCGAGCCGGAGACCCCAGAGAAGACCGAGCATTACGCTCGAGGCTTTTTAACGTTCCTGTTCGGCACCACCCTGTTTACGAACAAAGGAAACACTGTAGGGTTATATCTCTTGAGCGCCTTGGTGGACTTATCTCAGGTCCGATTCTATGATTGCGGCGGTTCAGGCCTAGCCACATTGTATGGCTAGATGAGCTCGACATCCCATGGGAATGTAGACAGAGTCGGGGCCTACTGGTGAGCTTGGGAGGTATGCTTTACATTCACTTTTTACATTATTTGCTTTCCGTTTCTATGCTTACTGCTTTGCATTTTCTGCACATTGCACCCACATTCTGCTTTCTGTATTCTGCATTCTCTGTACACTGCACACATACATTCTACTTTCTGTATTATGCATTCTCTGTAAACTGTACATCGTATACTCACTATTGCCCCTTCCTTTACAGCTGTGGGTGTATGCATGTTTCCCGACTCTCGCTCTAGAGTTGGAGGTGGAGATGCCCCCCGTTGTACCATACTCGCATTGATACGATGGTAGATGCTTGCGGAGGACCCGGGAGACCTTTTCGTGCTTCCGTCAGTACTTCGACACCGTGACCGCAGCAGAGGTAACTCAAAATTCACAGTTATTTTCATTCCACATGGGCTTTGATTCATACTTCGATATCTGATGAGCACTAACTATCCTTGCATTCTCTATTTGCAGATCGCTTGGCAGCCCTGGGTGATGATGTCGGCCAAGGTTAGGGATCAGTTCGCTGGATCTTGGGGAGCCTCTCGTTATCGGCTTTTGTTTGAGGGCCCAGTTTGTCGACCCTGGTTTTTAGGTGAGCGGTTCTTGCATCAGACCATGGGCTTGCTTGAGTCGGTAGTTCCCCTAGCACCTCTGCCGTCTTTGAGAGCCACAAAGAGGCTCACCTTCCAGGAGATGATTCAGTTTACGGAAGGCTTAGAGGCCGATTACTTTCGCGAGGAGGGGGACTATTAGACATTCATCTGGACATCCCTCATGCCTCATTTGACTGGTATTCGTGGAGGTGAGGTAGGGGGGCTCCAGCTGCGAGGAAGAGAGCTAGAGTGCCTAGGCAGTTAGGGCGACCAGAGCACAAGGTAGAGGGGCTACCCAGGCAGGACAGAGGACCGTTTGGTCGGAGCTGCCTACTGCACTCGCATGTTGGCGACATATTGGAGAGGCACACTAGATCCATATCGAGCCTGCAGAAGCTGGGCACAGATATGTCAAAGATCATGATGCTCCTCCGGTATGCACCACAATTTTTAGTTTTCCAAGCTCTTTTTTATATTTGTTCCTTCTGGACATTAATCAATCCCAATGCATTTGCAGGCACCCCCAGGATACATTGAGGACTTGCTCGAGCTACTAGCCACTTTTGAGGACATGATTCTGAAGAGAGAGGCCATGCTTAGCTTCTACGGCATTCAGGTAATTTCTTTAATTTATTTACATTCCAGTCACCAAATTTCTGCTAACACACTGAAACTGACATTTTAACTGAAGACTTCCCCACACTGCACTGATACACTGCATCTAAAACAGATATTCTGCACGCCATACTTGCATCTGATACGCATACTGTGGCTGACATATTACAACTGTCTTTCAAGTTCCACTCGTACCAACAGTACCGGCGGCAGCTGCACCAGCGAGGCCCCCACTAGTAGCAGGGTGAAAAGAGAGATAGGCTTCGACACACAGCCGAGGCAAAGCGTGGGGCACCTACAATGAGAGTGGCCCTTCAGAGCCCATTATGAGCGATGATGACAATGAGACTGGTCAGGTCAAGGAGGCAGCGAGTCCCCAGTCAGAGTCATCTGAGAGTGGAGTTGACAGCGACTCTGGTTCCGAGAGTAAGGATGCTGATGCTGAGGCAGGTTCAAAGATAGTGTGATACCCCTGTTCCGTACTATGCTAATTGGTCCTTAACTTGTGTATGATTATGTGTTTAGCATGATTTTTTGTGCCATTTTGTGAATACATGCGATTTTGAAGTTCCATCTGTTCACCGTAGGAATATCTGTTTCAATAATTTGCTTTGGAAATTAAATTGGGGGCCTTATCGGCCACAGAACCCAAAATTGATTGCGCCATTGTGATTAACATAATTTTTATAGCCTATGGTGAAGTTTAATTGGAAAATTGATTTGGACCAGATTAAGTTGATTAAATTAATGAATTACTGCCCAATTGTTCTATATTATTATATTATGAGTTAGTGGGGCACTATACACTCAAAAATATACCCTCCTTGTTATTCCTCTTGGCTGAATAAAACTCAAGAGATTGAGAGGGGAGTCGGCTAGAGAGAGGGAAAAGAGGAGAGTTGGGTGTTTGGCTCAAATTTGTGAAGAATTGGAGGATTAACCTCAAGAAATTGCCATAGTTTGGAAGATTGAGCCTCTAGGTAAGCACTTGGTCTTGAATTCGTGAGTTTATGTTATAATTTTGTATGTCCAAAGCTAATTGATGGTCAAGAGCATGTTTTGAGTTATTTTGTTGAATTGGAGGACCATATATGCATGCATGTATGAAATTGTTTAGAACTTACATAATTGAGCTTGAAATCTATGTAAATTTGTAGTTAAAACTCATGTATGATCACCATTGGTGTCATCTAAGTTGAGAATGGGAGCTAGACATCACATGCATGTACAATCCATGAGGATAAGAGCTTGGAATGCATGAATGTGTATGATGGAAGGGAGTTTAGTGCTAATTTGAAACATGCATGTGTTTAATTCTTGAAATTGAGCTCCATGATGATATGTTTTGGCCTTTGCACCATGTTAGTACATAAATATATGAAGTTTGAGCCAAAAATCATGAATTGAGACCTTTGAACATCGAATTTGAACTCCAAGAACAGTTCTGGAATTTCCAGAAAGTTTGAATGCCGCTCGAGCGGGGAAACTGTGGCTCGAGCGTGAATTTCGTGCTCCCAGCACTTTTTGCAGACTTAATGTCCAATCGAGCGGAGTATTTCACGCTCGAGCAGGGGAGCTTTATTGACAGGCCTTGCGCTCGAGCGCCAGAATGCACGATCGAGCGTATTTTTCATGCAACCAGTACTTTTGCAGGCTTTAAGGGTCCGCTCGAGCAGGGAAGCCCACGTTCGAGCGGGGACCCTGTCTTCTGAAAATCTGAAAATGCATTCTATGTTCTGTTTTCCATTCTCTTTCACTTCTAAGCACTCTTAGGCATACATTGAGCATTGTAATTGAGTTAGAGAGATAAGAATGAAGCCTAAAGAGGAATATGTGAATTAATGAACGGATTGAATTGTTGGTGACCCTTTTGTGTTCATGAAATGTGTAGGGTCAAGCTCCGGGGCAAATCCACAAGCCGATCATTGTGAGTAATATCTTAACAAGATATTTGAAATATACTGTTGTCCAATTGTTTACACTTTGGTAAGTTTTATAAGTTCATTAGCCTGAATGGCGGACAACGATTGATATAAATAACTGGGCCGAAGGCCGATTGACATGAATGATTGGGCCGAAGGCCGATGGATACGAACGATTGACATGAATGATTGGCTCGAAGGCCGATGGATACGAACGATTGACATGAATGATTGGGCCGAAGACCGATGGATACGAATGATGGATATAGATGATTGGGCCAAAGGCTAATGGATATAGATGATTGGGCTGAAGGCCGTTTGCTATACTGTTTCAATGATTACTTATATATTTTCCTCATTTGATATTATTCACTGGGCATTCGCTCACGCTCATTCATGTACATGTAGGTGAGCCAAGGGACGTCCAGAACCAGCCCCGGTGAACTTGTGAGAAACAGTTTAAGTTTTGAGGAGTCAGCCCAAACGTCTCACGTACAAGACTATCTTCGCCTTTGATCTTGTTTATAGTTTTGTTATATTGGCGAATACGTTGGTCTACTTTTGTATATAAAACTTGGGTTTGACTGACTTAAATCTGCATGATCCTATATGCACAACTTTTTGTGCTAGTACATATTTTGATGTGAGTTATTAACATATAAATGTTTGGAATGTTATGGTGTGCATTTAAGCACGGCTCTATGGACAAAGTTTTTGAATTGCTTCTGTTTGGCCCCTTTATCTCTGATGAGTCTTGATTTATTTGAATTGAGGCCGTAGGTAATCACACGATTACTGGCTGGTTACGGCCTTAACCCATAGGGGCGGGTTCAGGCCGTGACAGATAGAGAGTGGCGATGACTCTGGTTCCGGTTCTGGTCCTGGTTCAGATAGGACGAAGAAGGCCCCTCGAGCCTGATATGGCTAGCGCTGATTTTTGTATTTTTTCTTAGTTTCTTTTACTTAGTAGTGTTAGGATATTGTATAGCTTTAGATAGGTTTTATTTGCTTTAAAAAGTTATACCGCACTTTGTAAAAACTACCATGATCGGAATGAAAAACCACTTTTCATTTGAAAAAGTGTTGTATTTTGCATCATGAGCACTACATTGCATGAAAATGAGATTGCTTTTGATAATGAAAACTGAACACTTGCATTGCCACAAGAGTCTGAATCTGTTAATGAACCAACCAACAAAGCAATTAAACTCGATAAATGAAACAATGACAACTTAATAACAAAATAACAACAACTCGATAAGCAAAACAACATAAATACAACTCGATAATCAAAACCAAACCATTCAAATACAACCCAACGAACTTGCTAAAACTAGAAGGACTCAAAATAGGACCTCAAAATACATAAAGAATAGGGCAAAACACATGCCTTCAACACTTTCAGCACACAGGTGAACAAAAGGACAAGCAAAATAGTCATTGGCCATGAGTCGACCAAGAGTAAAGTCTGTCGGCAACCAGTGGTGGCCGGTCGGCAACCAAAGTGGCCTGTCAGCCGTCACCAGTGGCCGGTCGGCAACCTATGTGAGGAACCTCCAGATTGTTGCCAACGGGCTTCCACTCAATGCCTTATCTTCAACAAAAGCTCCAGCTTCATGATTTCTTCATTTTAGTTGTTGTTTTTCCACAGATGGAGCCATTTCTTGCCCAAAAACTCTCAGATTTGATTCCAACTTTGGATGGCTCGGAAAAGCTAAATTTCTGGGGTTTCAGCCTAAATGCACTATTCCCGCTGAGTCGTTCTCGAATTTGTTTTCCATTCCTACATGTCGCGACTAGATGTTAGAATCCGATTATGCACGTCTTTAGCTTCGGGGGACAGGAGATATGCCCAACGATCGAAGAATTTCAAGTCCTAATGGAGTCCTGGTGCGACGAGGAGATCTTGTCTCAGCCCCATTCTGGCCCCATCCAAGCTTTGGGTCGAATGTGCGGGCTTACTCTACATGAGGCCTAGTCCTTGGCCTACAATGGAAAGCTGGATATTCCCAGCTTGATCCATCGATTTTCTGAAGCCGGCGACCACGGCGACCTTCTTTGGTGGGGTTTTCGGCAACATGCCCTTTGTTTGTGCATGCTAGCACATTTCCTTCTTGCCCCAAATTTCGGCGAGTCTAGCATTTGACTAATTGAAGTGGCACAAGGCCTGAAAGAGGGAAAGAGATGCATGGGTTTAGCATTGACCGAGACGATGATGGGCTTAGACGCTTTCCATTAATGAGAGACAAACAAATTCGCGGGGAGTTCACTACTTCCTCAGGTAATGTTTCCCACCCATCTCATATGTGTTTCTCACATCACTTGGCTCTCATGCTCTGTTTTTCTCTCAAAGCCCTTTTCTCACTTTTTCTCTCAACGCACATCTCTCTATTCTTTAATCTCTTTTATTTTTCATCCCTCCCCAGATATGGCTGATAGACAGGCCAGAGGTAGTAGACTCTTGCCCTGTATACTCAGCCCGAGCATACTTTTTTTGTCAACTGCTAGTTTATTTCTCGAATGAGGGTTGATGGTGCAACTGGATGTGCAACAGGTTTGCTGTTGACATTATTTGGCGTTGCCCCTAGCTTGATCTTCTTGAGATGAGCTATAGCATGACTCGGCAATCTGGCATTCAACTGATTGGCTTGACACATTGTGTGTTCTACTTTCCATTCTGGTTCAGGCGTCAATTTGGACATGATCAGATTCGCCCAGATGAGGGGGTAGAGTACCCGGCTTCATTCCTAATCTGAGGCTCACAATTGGCTATGTACCTCGCAGCTTGGAGGACGACAGAGCTTCTAGATCTTGTCCCGAGTTTCAATTATGCCCTTTCTAGCGAATGCCTAACATGGCTTGAAGATGAGGGACAAACTGGGCCCACTTTGGCATCAGAGGCTTCCACAAGCACAGGGAGGGAACGCAGGAACACCTGAGTCAACTATGTCCCAAATTTATTACTTTGACCTTACTTTTCAAGTTTTTCCTTTTTAATGTAATAAATGTAACTTTCATTTATATCAAAAGTTGGAGAACTCTGTATTGAAATCAACGAAATTAGAGTTGTGGGGACTGAAAATTTTCCTTTTGGTCAAAAAATGGTCTAAGTTGTAAAAAGATTAATTTGAGCAAAATCAACTATTATTAAAACTTTTCAAAGCCATTTTCGATAAGGATCACAACTTGACACACACGGAATCTATCCTCGAGGTGTACAACCCCGAATCCAAAACAATGGAAAATTGCCCCTTGTCTGAAAAGCACTGCTTAGTACTGTAACCAGCTTTTCTCTCAGTGTAAGGGTCACAACTAAGCTTTAAAATAATAGACAAAGACGACCTGATCATTATATGGGCACAGTTGATTTGGAGGTGCTTACAGCCGAATTTCGAGATGAAATATGTATCCTGAAGATGGGAATCTTGCCTTACGTAGTTCGATTAGGATTCACTCGAGTATTAATGCTCTCCTTTTGCGCTCTAACTTTTGCCAAGACTGCCCTTCCTGGTTTTCAACCTTGTGAGCTCAGTTTTTCTTTATTTCCAATTTTTTGTGCTATAACTTTTGCCTAGGTTGCCCTTTTGGGTTTTCGGCCTAGCGAGCCTCTCAGGGATAGTATTTCTTCTACTTGTCCATATTGATCAGTTGGGAAGACTCTAGGCCATCCAGGTCCATGAGAATAACAGCTCCACCAGACCAGATAGTTTTGATGATGGAAGGACCAGTCCAATTGGGTCTGAACTTGCCCTTAGGGTCATGGATGGGAGCTCGGTTGTCTTTCAGCACCAAATCCCCTTCCTTAAGATTTTGGGACTAAACTTTCTTATCAAAAGCCCTAGCAATCCTGCGTTGATAACCCTGAACATGGTACAGTGCTTTCAGCCTTCTCCCATCGAACAACATCAGCTCTTCGAACTTGCTTTGTTGCCAATCCGCCTCTGCTATCTGACCCTAAGCCATAACTTGTAGTGACGGAACCTCTATTTCAATCGGTAAAACAACTTCCATCCCATAAAAAAGAGAGTAAAGAGTTGGCCCTGTAGACGTCCGAATTGAAGTTCTATAGACTAGAGTGCAAATGGCAATTTATCTGGCAAATCCCTGTAGGTCTCAACAATTTTTTGTAAAATGTGTTTGATGTTCTTGTTGGTGGCCTCAACCGCTCTATTAGTTTGCGGCCGATATGTGGATGACTTGTGAAAAGATATGTTTTATTTCTCTAACAAGTTGATCACTTCCTTCTTGAAATGGGAACCATTATCTGAAATAATCTCATTTGGGGCTCCATATCGGCAAATGATGTTGTTTCGGATGAACTTAGCCACATGCGCTGTTTTCAACACTGCATAGGACTGAGCTTCCACCCACTTCGTGAAATAATCAATTGCCACCAGAATATACTCATGCCCATTTGACCCTTTCGGTATAACTGCCGCAATGACGTCAATTCCTAGGCTAAAAAAGGCCATTGTAAAGTCATGTTGTACAGCTTCAACGACGGGATATTCATGCGATTAGCATGAATTTGGCATTTGTGGCATCACCGAACAAAACCGATACAATCCTCCTCTATGGCAAACCAGTAGTAACCTTGCCTGAGAATCTTCCGGGCCAACATTACTCCGTTCATGTGCACTCCGCACTCTCCTCCATGGATGGCCTTTGACTCCTCTGCGTTGACACACAGCTTGTGCATTCCCAGATGACGTCTTTTGTACAATTTACCCCCGTAGATGATAAATTGAACGGCCATTCGCTGTATTGCCCTTTTATCTTTGGCATTCGCCCCTAGTGGATAAACCTCATTTTCCAAGAAGTTCCAGATATCATAGAACCAAGGCTTTTGATCTTGTACTTCAGCTATTGCAGTGATAATCTCGTAGGCCGGCGTATATTTCAGCTTGATGATGATCGAACACATCCGGACTCCAAGCGGGATGTCTATCATACAAGATAGAGTTGATAAAGCAGCAGCAAACCTGTTGTTCTCTCTTAGTAGATGCGTGAAAGTTAGCTTCTCAAAACTAGGAATCATAATGCCCAAGGTCTGGTGATAGATCTTCATTTTTTCTTCTTTGACCTTCCAGTCTCCTTTTGTTTCAAACCCAACTAGGTTTGAGTCCCCGATGACGTCCAACCTTTTTGCCCCTAGTTCTAGGGCGGCTTCCAAACCAGTGATACACGCTTCGTATTCTTCTTCATTGTTCGATACCTTGAACCGGAGTTTGAAGGCTAAAGGTATATGGGAATTGTCGGGTGCTATCAGCAGCACACCTAGCCCATAACCATACTGATTAGATGCTCCATCAAAGTACATTGTCCAGATCTCTTCTTCGACCGGCAGAATAGCTTCATCTAGGAACATGTATTTTGCCGCTTCATCCCCTTCCACTGGGTGATCTTCCAGGAACTCAGCTACCGCTCTCCCCTTGACAGATTTGCAAGTGACATACTTCAAATCAAATTGAGAGAGGAGAAGCAACCAACGGGCTACCTTACCCATAAGCATTAGTTTCTCAAAGAGATATTTGATAAGATCCAATCTCGAAACAAGAATTACAGAGTGAGCTAACAAGTAGTGCCTCAACTTCCTAGTAGCCCATACCAAGGCTAAGCAAGCCTTCTCTAGCGAGGTGTAACAGGCTTCATAATCCAGTATTTTCTTGCTCAATTAATAGATGGCTTTCTCGACCCTATCCTCAAATTCCTGAGCAAGCATGCATCCCATTGTTGTGTCTGTGACTAACATGTACAAAATCAATGGCTTCCCCGGCTCTGACGGCGATAACACAGGTGAATTCTGAAGGTTCAGCTTGATCTGCTCAAAAACGAACTGACATCGGTCATCCCATCGAAATTTCTTTCCTTTCTTCAGGAGACCAAATAGTGGTTCACAAGTCAAGGTTAATTTTGAAATAAACTGTCATATGAATTGCACTTTACCTAGAAAGCCTCGCACCTCTTTCTCAGTCCTTGGTGGTGGCATTTCTAAGATGGCCTTGGTTTTGGAAGGATCTACTTCGATGCCTCTCTGTGTGATCAAGAAACCCAGCATTTTCCCTACTGTTATGCCAAAAGTACACTTCTACGGATTCAACCTCAGTCTGTACTCTCTGATCTGTTGGAAGAATTTCTTCAAGGCGGTGTAATGGCCCTCTCTTTCCTTGGACTTGACAATCATGTCACATCCACGTATACCTCGACCTCTTCGCAGATCATATCATGCAGAACTATGGTTGCAGCTCGTTGTTAGGTAGCCCCGGCATTTTTCAGCCCAAACAGCATCACTTGATAATAGTAGGTTCCCCATGACGTAGTGAACGCAGTTTTCTCTCTGTCCTCGGGTGCCATCAGAATCTGGTTATACCCGAAAAAGGAGAGCAACGCATGACCCGCGATGAAGTCCACCAATTCATCGATGTGCGGCAGAGGAAAGTCATCCTTCGGACTGGCTCTATTCAAATCTCTGAAATCCACACACACTTGAATTCTATCGTCTTTCTTAGGCGCTGGGACGATGTTGGCCAACCAAGTCAAATACTCAGATACTAGCAAGAACCCTACGTTTATCTACTTAGTGACGTCCTCCTTAATCTTCAAAGCCAAATCTGGCTGTATTCTCTGCAACATCTGTTTGACAGGTTAGGCCTCGGGGTCAAGAGGGATCCGATGCTGTACAATCTCAAGATCGATTCCAGGTATGTCTTCATAGGACCATGCGGAAACATCTTTGAAATCTTTTAATAAAGAAAATAAGTGCTCGCGCTCCTCCGAACACAATGTGGACCCAATCTAGACCAGACGCAGATCCTTTTCAGTACCCACATTAATTGCAATGATGTCATCAATAAGGGGTTTTACAAACCTCTCCTCCTTTTGATTAATCAAATGTTTCAAAACCAGAAGAATTCCTTCCGCATCATTTTCATCAAAATTTTGAAAATCATGATCAATGCAATAAACAAGTGGCACAGAAAAGTACTCAGAATCTATAACAACATTTTCATTCAAAAGGTCAAGCTTATCGAATTCCTCGATCACAACCGACTCAAAGGAAATGGAAAAAGACGACCTAGACAAAACACTGGCATCTGGGTTATCAACCCCAGAAATACCGGACTCAGACTCAAAGGAACTGGAATCTGATTTCAACTCCATAGACTTTGTGGAATCAGATTCTGGTTCACTACCCTACTCAGAACTAGTGGATAGGTAGCCCTCATCCAACTGCCAAATGAGAGAGGATGCATCAGATGCATCCAGAATGTCGCTGGAAGGGTTCACACCCGATTGGTCCCCGATCATGGAAACGGTCAAGCTATCCCCCAAGCTCTCTAAGTCGATCTGAGGATCCGAAAGGAGACATGCCAGTGCTGCTCCTACTTCAAACTCACTGCTATCGGAATCACTTTATGTGCCCTTTGCAACTTCAGCAGTTGGTTCAATCTATTCCTCTGTTTCACTGTCTTGCAGCTGTAAGTCAAAGAAAATCTTAAAGCCGGGAACCCGTTGCTTCTCATAATTGAACCATGGTTCAGGGAAACCACAGAATGGGAAGTCTTCACCCTCTCGAAAAAAATGACCATTCAAGGTTCCCTGGATAGGTCGGTGCACAAGCTCATAGTGCTTCCTGGTTCGTTTAGCTCTAGCTCTTCCAGCCATTTCTTCCATTTCCTAACCCAATCCTCTCTGGTGGGCGTATAGCCAGACAAAGGCATGCGGGTTATGTGGCACATCAGCCAATGCAGTAACACCCTTCCAACCGCTCCATCCTAATCCCATTCCAGGTATATATTGCAGCTTGTTTGTGAGGTATACAAACTAGGTGTTGACATACAAGCCCTCGTCAATAGCTAGGATATTCTACACTACCCGGGCCTTAGCCAATGTAAACCCCAAAAAAGAAAACATCCTTCTCGCCATGCGCAATCTCCAGCATAAGTGTAGTGACTTCAGGTGGAGGATGTGTAGATGAATTTCTGAACACTATGGCCACCCCTTTCCCATGGGGGTATTTCAGCATCTGGTGAAGAGTAGAGGAGATAGCTTTCACTTACTGTAACCAAGGTCTCTCTAGCAATAGATTGAAGGTAGCCGGCGTATCCAGGATGTGGAACTCAATGTCCTGTTAAGCTGGGCCAACCTGTACTCTGATCTGCACAGTTCCCATCACCTCTCTACTCATATTGTCGTACGTTGGGATCACATAGGCCGTAGGCATAAAATCAGCCAATTTCAGGCCAATAGCATAAGTTGTGCGGCACGGACAGACATTAATTGCTGACCCAGTGTCGACCAATATGAATAGTACCCACTTTTCTCGGCACTCTAGAATATGTGCAGAGGCTTGTTGTGTGCAGAGCCTTCTGGTGACAATTTCTTGTCCGAGAAGGTTGAAGTCGACGCAGCACCTCTTGGGAAGACCAGTCCGACCAGCTATCCAAGAGTAGTTTCAATGGACAACTTGGCTTTATCCATCGTTGATAGCACAGCCTGTTTGTGCACTCGTGAAACCATAAGTAGCCCCCATATAGATATGTCTGCTTGAATTTTCTTCAGCTGCTTCAATGCATCCTCTTCTTCTAACTGGTTTTCCTTCTGCTTCTCAGCTTCTCTATCCTTCCCCGATGCCTCGGGTTGGTCCAGATGCGATGGTTTGAAATATCGGCCACTTCTTGTCATATGGTCGACTTCTCCCACATACCAAGTATTTTCAGGAAGGCCTTCACCCCAATCTACATCGATATGGGCCAATCGTAGGTTGTTGTCATCCTACCAAACCCCTTCAGCAGCCAACAGGCCTTTGTCCGGCTCAGTTTTGTTTATTCCCTCATCAGAAATGTCCCTTGTAGGGAGTTGGGCTTTCCAGCTTTTTGACCATCTTGACCATGTTCTTGTTCAAACTGCTTCAGTGCGGCTTCTTGCTTGGTATCATCAGTACTGACAGCACCCAATTTCTGAGCTAAATTCTTAATGTCGGCGCTCTCCGGCAATTCCACCCCTTCTTCGACCCTTCTGGCCAACACAGCATTCTCATTTTCTGCTCTTCCTGCTCTTTCTGGTGGTGGCCCTCGGCCACCACTGGCTTGGACCTCCTTGCTACAACAGAGAGCAAACCAGAGCAAAGCAATGTACTTTTGAAGGTTTGTTTGTACTGTTACTCTCCTTATCATCAAACAAGTTCGAAGGAGTGAAACTCTTCACTCTCAAACCATCAACCAAGCAATTTCATTGCATGATGGCCAAATAACGAAGTTTGTACAAGTTTAATGAATGTAAAACAGGACTCAAATGACCTTCACCCTATCATGCAAGATCAAGAGCAATGGAGACCAAGGAAAATGGCACATTTCATCACTTTTGAGAATGAAATGTTCCATTTTTCTTGTGTTCAAACTAACGCCTGGCTTGAACACATGCAATGCAACGCAAAGAATACTTATCTTGCCTCTTTTACTTGACAATTTTGTTTACTCATTTTAACTACCAAATCATTCATCAGTCCATTAAGTCCATTGGTGAGTGTCCTCTAATGGGAAGAAAGCTCAAACCAAAGGTTGTTTCAGGCATGAAAGAGACTTCATGTCGTTGGTAATGAATCCCAAAAGGGATTAAACCATTAAGCACAAACATCTCAATTTGATGCTTTAAAATAGCAAATGGTTTAAACCACTTTCAACGAAAATCAAAAGTGAAGAATTGAGGGGGGGTTGCAGAGATTGATTAAGTGCTGAAATGAAGTGGAAATGCACTAAAACATGCAACCAACTCAAACCAATGATGGTTAAAGCCTTAAATGGAATGACCCCAAAAGTCATCCTTATTTAATCAGGGGTTAATGTGTTTTAATTCAACTATATCCATTGGGATTGATAATGTTTTTATCTATTTTGGGGTATTGATTGAGGTAGTGGTGTGATGGTAAAGTAAGATTGGACCAAAAACTTTAATTCGAATAATTCGCCTACGATCAATCGTCACTCTTTTGCCCTTTTCTTTTTCCACACTTTGAATTTGGATGTGAGGTTAGAACCATTGGAAAGATTATTTTCGGGGCTTCAATTTGGACACAAGAATGACCTAAAACGGAGTCCGGATGAGAAATTACGCATGTTTGAAGCTTTCATATTTGTGCTGGAAGCAGGACCGCACGTACAGGAAATGCGGCGCACGTGCGGTGATGTGCGGGACAGCAGCTCAAAAACGTGATTTTTGAGTCATTTCTTATATTTTCTTTTCCTCTCTTCTTCTCCCCTCTTCCATGTCCGAAACCCTAGCTTCCAAAACCTTGATTTCCTCCACTTTTCTAAACAAATCCACCATGGATCTTGCATCAAGGATGGAGAACAAGAAAGGGTCAACATTTTCAACCGATTGAAATTTGAATTTGTGGAGGATTCTTCTCAAAGCTTGCTTTTCTTGTTTGAATCTTGAGGTAGGAGCCCTTATTCTCTTTCAATATTTGTATTCATGGATGGATTTATGGTATTTTGAGTATATAAATACAAAATCTATAGTTTTGAACATATTATGTCCAACTTGAGATTGGGGGGTTTCGAGTTTATAATGTGGGAGATGTAATTGCTGGGTTAAGGTGATGGATTATGAACTTTAGACTTGTAATCAATGAGGAAATTGGAACAAAAAATAATGGGTTAAGAAATTTGGATTTTTCTTGAAATTCCTAGGTTTTTCTTGAAACCCTAGGTTGATTAATGAAGATAACTAATGAATTGGCCCAAATTGAAAGTAGAGTAATGAAATTGAGGTGTTGAATTATATGTGTTCAAGTTTAATTGGAATTTGGAAATGTTTGAAAATTATGTTTAAAATTTGCGAATGAACTATGTTATGAACATTGTGATTCATGCTTTAATGTAAAGGAAAAATTGGGGAAATAATTTACTAAGGATATGGATGACATGAACTCGGTTGTGGAATGTGGAAATGGGATTTAAGAATTCCTCTTGAATTATGTTGAATTATATTTAATGATGTTGAGTTGAATCATGTTGTTTATGTTGAATTGTGGCGATTATGTTGAGTTTAATTTTGTGACCTTAAATATGGAGTTTTTCGAAATGGGTTTAATCCCAAATTATTTTGCTAAATACTTGTGGGCTTGCTTAGTTATTAAAATCAAGAGAATGATTTAATGGAGTTTCTTTATGGAGATAGGAAATGTTTGGTTTTGGTGAAAACCCTAGACATTTAGGGATTTTTTTGGAAAAATGTGGAAGATGTCCATACAATTCTTTTCTATCTTGAAATCGAAGTGATTGATTATAAATTTCATACTGTGTTTGCAAGAATGGTAATCTTCTATTTATATATATATTGGGATGGAGGAAATTGTGGTATAAATGGATGCTTAATGGTGGGCTTGTGAAGAATAATGAAAGAAAGAAAAAGAACTAATGACTAAGTTATGTATGTGTACAGGTGTAACACGTCCGCGGGGGGGACCTCGTTACAGCTCGGACTCTCGAGTTTGTTTGTTGCGGTTCTAAATCTGAACCAAAGAGTCCAACTCTGGCAAATCGTTTTGAAGAAAAACAGATTTTTTTGAAAAGTAGTGCCAAACATGGACTGCTTTGCCAGATTACAGAGTCGCCACCTAAATATTTTTTAATGGGGGAATTTAGGAAACCCTGACTCGGTGCCGAAGGCCACGTGTCCGTCATCACCAAAGTGACTTGGCTCGGGAGCTTGGGTACGATCGGGGAAGGTCAGCTATGAGCACCCCCTTTCGCCCGATCCGAAGACCGGCCTCTACTAACCATGATATCCGTTTTTGAAAACTTTATGCGTTCTTATTCCGGTTATTAACCTAGAATTACTATGTGATGCGCACAACACAAAAGTATAGACTAGATTGCCTAACTTGGAAATAAACATTGCATATCCGTTTTGTCTCGAAAAACGTGTTGGTTTTGCTACTCGCAAGTAGGCTAAAATACGGATTTCAATGAGTTGTTCCAACTCACGCAATCCAACCTCCACCCACAGGCATTCAAACAGTTTATCACATAAGCATTTAGCCGCATGGCAATCATACTGTCATGTTAACATTCACACGCATGTGATATGCTAAAGCGTAAAAACTTACATCGTACTCCGTGCCAAAAATGATAACCCGGTTAGCAAACATGCATGACCTAGTTCATGTTAAGTGGCTAATGCATTGCATACAGAGTGCTATTAGGCAGGCTCGGCTATCCTAAACATGGCATGTGAAATGCTACAATTATCACGTATTCAATTTGGAATTAAAAATACGATGCAGTTTGTATGATGTACCGAGCCCGGTGCATGTAAACAAATGCATGAATGCACGCATGCATTGCATAAGGTATGCTGATTTAAGTATGCCCTAATCTACCATCGAAAGCGGGTAAATAAAAGGGAGAAAGAAATGGCGATTGGAAGACATACACCCACTCACACACACTTATTACAATTATGCTCTCACTCGGAGAGACCGAAAGAATAATACCGATAATTTACTACGCAAGCTAATTAAAATATTACAGTCCAACTAAATTTATCAAATAAATTAATTAATCTAATTAAAGCAGTAAACCGCCTCGAGGCGAGGGCCGGATGCAGTGCATGCTCGGGACTGGCTCGGAATCGCACTGCCATGCACGGATTGCCTCTGTTTCCTCTGCTCTCCTCCTCAGAAAATTACCAAAGTCCCAGGAGTGCCTCTCAGGGCACTGGGGATCACCACCGGCTGGGGTAGGACACCACCGGCTAAAGGAGGAGGCCACCGGCACAAAAAGAAGCCATCGGCTATCAATTGACTGCCGGTCGGCACTAAATACTGCCGGCCGGCAATATGTTCCTGCAGAACCTGCAACTCACAGCAGCAGAGGGTAAAACTTGCATGGCAATGTAATTCAAGGTATTTATGCACCAAACACACTCCCTATCATGTTAATGACTCAAGGGAGGATGTGCCTCGATCCTCGGACCACCAATCACGCATTTCCATGCATGATGGCCCAAAGAACCAAGTATGCAACTTCCATTTCGAATGCATGGAATGCAAATGACCCAATAAAGGGGACTTAACCTCTATCACACTCACTTCAAAAGGCTAAGCATGCATGCTCATGCAAGGCAATCCTAAGCATGTGAAGCTAGGTATGCAACATGGCAATGCAAGTAAACATTGTATATTAGGCATGCAACCAAGACAAACAATCATGCAAGGCATGGAACAAGCATGCAAACATATCAAGCATGCAAAGAACAACATGTTGAGAACAATGCATAGCATGCAACATCATGCAAATGGGACCAAGTATGTGACAACATACAGAGTAAGCATGCTACAACACATGGAGGAATGGACTTAAACTAGATTAGGCAGCCTCAAACAAGCCTAAAACAGTGGCCAAAATGCTAAGTCAAGAGGGCCAAACACACATGCACATATGCACAAATTAAGGCACCAACACTTAGGCATAATTAAGCAACTCTTAAACACATCTAAGAGACACAAACATGGGCTATTAGCATGCAATTTAAGCTCTGAAAATCATGCTATGAAATGATGCCAAATCATGTTAAGCGAGATAAACAAATGCATGCAACATAGGTTCAACACTTGAGGCAAATCATGGAAGCATTGAACTACACTTATGCAAAGCAATTATGGCATGCATTAAACAACCTAAAACAGAGTTTTAGTATGTTAAAACAAAGCCAAATGGCTACTTAGATGGCATCTAAGAGGCCTAAGCACAAAGGCATGCAACATGACCAAAACACGGAGCATTCAATACATACTCTTAAAGCATTAAAGAGGCATGCAAGGCGATCGAACAAGCACATTACAAGGTCTGAAATGGCATGTTAGATGGTTCTAAACCATCAAAAATGAAGCAAGCAAGGCATGCTACACACTCATGTTCTTATGGCCAACAAGCCAAATACAAAGAGACTACAAAATACATGCTAAAATTGACCAAAACAACTATGGACAGAACTAAAGCATGGTAAAATAAGCCTACAAGCTTCATGGATCTAGGCCTAAAACATGCTAGAAATGAAGGTACACTACCTAGGCATGTTAAGGCAATATCAAGGCATTACAAAGCAACTATGCAAGTCATGCAAAGAATACTAAAACCAACTTAGAAACATGTTATATCATGGTAATATAAACATGAAAAACAAGTCACACATGCTCAACACACACTCAAGCATAGTGTTCCTTAAGGAAGCAAAACTTGCCCTTTTCAAGGACATCAAGGAGAGGGGGTGGCCCTCTCCTTCCTAGGACTTTAAGGCACCATCTCCACCACTGAAATCCCTCAAGATTTTAGTGGTGGAGAGGCCCAAGTACACAAGTCCCGGATCTCTCCAAAATAGCACAAAAAAGTGACCTTTTCAAGGCCTAAGGGTGATCAAACTTGCTCAAACCACAAAACACTCTGAATATACAATGAAGAGGCTTAAAAAACAGAACTTTTATGTGTTATATGCTAAGCACAAAAACAGTTCTAAAGCAAGTAGAAATGGAGTGCAAGAATGGGGGAAATAAAGTAAGTTTCTCACCCTTGTTGACCACCTTCACAAAGGTTGATGTTGTGGCTTCCTTGAGCTCAAAACCAGTCAAAAACTCCAAGAACAAGCCTTTAGCACCTCAGTTCCAAGAGGAAGGTGAAACACTAGGTGCTTGTGTGCAATAATAAGGCACCAAAACACCTAGACTAACAAGAGAGGGATAGAGATAGAATAGATATAGGATTTCTAACCTAAACCAGAGCTTTTCTCCTGTCTAAAAATGGCTAACTCTCTCAAGAACTTCAACCCTTGAGTCAAGAGAAGAGGCTTCTCTTGTATAGGCACAAAACTTACAAGTTAAGCAAGCCTAAAGGCTCATCCCTCCATACACGTGTATGGAGGGGAGCCAAAGGTGATACAGCTGTCTGAAAATATCTCCAAAAGCAGCTGTAAAGTGATCGGCAGGGCAAAATGGTCATTTTGCCAAAAAGAGTGCCGACCGGCACAAAAGAGTGCCGACCGGCACAATATAGTGCCGATGGAAAAACTATCTAGCCGGTGGCCTCTAGCCACAGCCGGTGGTGTGTGGGGATGCCTCACAAGGCATTCCCTGCCCTTCCAAGGCAAAACACAAGTGTTTGGTGTAAACCAGACACAAAACGGTCGAGTTCGGAAGTCCTGAGGCAAGGCGCGCGAACCGAGAACTCCGGGAACTCCAAACGAACACAAACATGGATAATCACCGAGTGTTCAAGCGGTGACGTCCAAGTCTTGAGGACGGTCAAAAATGGGGTGTCTACAGTTGCCCCTCTTTGACAGAACTCGAAAGTCATAACAATGACGGGAGTGAATGTCAAAGCCCAGAGACGACCCATTTTTGACAAGGCCGAAGACTTGGACAAACATACAAAGCGCAAATGGTTGAACTCGCAAGCTGCCTACGTGTCCCTTAGGAATCAAACCAGCGTAGTTCAGACACAGGCATACATGCCAAAGATAAGATATGCGCCCGTAGGCGGGGGCAAGATGCAAGACAATGCAAAAGGCCAAGCATAACTTATGATCATGCAAAGAAAGCTGTAATGAAGCACTCATGCGACAGTTATAAGCTAGCATATACCAATCTACACTACAATGCAGAAAGGATGTAAGAGAATTATGCAATCCTCAATACGTCTCACTCGGAGGATACAATACCTGTGCGACTCGTCCGGTTGCACCGGCCTCAAATGAGCCGTACATACAATATCGTGCCTGCAAAGAAAGCAAACTTAACAGGTACAATATTGTGAGCAACATGCAAAATGAATGCAAAATGATATGTAATTGAATCTAAATGTAATGCAAATGATATGCAAAACTAATAACAAATATAAACAATGCAAATAGTATGCAATGTAAATATGCAATGCAATTGAATCATGATCCCGTCATGAGCGGTTCAAAACCACACAAATGTCAGATAGATTGATGGAGGTAACAAGTCCGTCTACCATAGAAAAGGTGTCGAAGCCCTCAAAGCGCGAACGCACACAGAACTATGAGTAATGTAGACTGACACAAGAACAAGTATTGGGTGAATTGACATAAGTGGGGTGACGACCCACTGAGGAGAGAATAATGATCCTAATGCCGGACGCAATAACTACATTACAATGTGATGGAAATGGATACAAGGGATATGGCACACGGGCGAAACAAAATCTTGCCTAGGAAAGGCATGTACGCATACGAACCGCGTCTAATCACAGAAAATGTGCCGCAACCCTCAAACCAAGCTCGTCAAGGAATAGGCGCGTACACAAAAAACTGTGCTTCGATGTGAAAAGTAGGGGCACATACCAGACCAAGCGCAACTCGGAAAGGCGCAAGCCATGGATGGAAGATGATGCAGTGGATGCATGCAAACTACAATGCAACGGAGGTTCTACAGAAAATGCATGACATATGCACTATATTACAATGATATGCATGACATATGCATGTTTTTCTTTTTTTTTTTCGAAATGCATGACAATATGCAATATTTAGAATGATGTATGACAATGCATGTTGATGCAATGACTATGATTGCAGCTTTCCCTATCGTACCAACAAGGCGATATACTAGGTTGGTTCAGTATCCAGAATTGAGGCATAAACACGCCGCCTCAACCTATGGGGCTTCCATACAGATTTCAAGCCGAGGGTACACCCCCTGGGTATTTAAACCAGACTTTAGTCTCGGAGATCCCGAACCTTTGCGTTCTAGGCATAAGCCGTTCAAACTCTAGTTTTCACCATCCCAGTTGGTCTTCTAGGAACTCACTGCAAACACAGACAGGTGGCTTTGCCAGACCACCGAAAGTCGTTCGGGCACGACAAACACCAAAGGAATTGCACCTTCAGAGGATTTAAGGTCTCCTAGACCGGGATGCAAAATGTATGCATGACAATGCATGTTTGTTTTTGTTTTGTTTGAAATGCAAATGATGCATGATGATGCGGATGATGCATGTTCTTTTGAAATGCACGCCAACGCGCGGCTTTTGAGATGCATGACAATGCATGATGCATGATTTCGAAATGCGCGACAATGCGCGGCTTTTGAGATGCATGACAATGCAACCGAGTGGGTTTAAGGTCTCGCCGGACCGGGCGTATTTAAGGTCTCGCCAGACCAGGCGTGCACAGGACGGTGTGATGCGCAAGATAGCGCGATGCGTTTAAACAACGCGAGTGCACAAGACAGTGCGATATGATGCATGCCAAATGCGATAAGGTGCACCTCAATGCACCGAAGGTCTTGCACCTCCCGAGGATTTAAGGTCTCCTAGACCGTGATGCATGACAATGCGGACTGTGTGCGTTAAAACGCGTGTGTGTGTGCATGACGATGCAAGGGACGATGTGTGCTACAGTGCATATTGACATGCGAACACCATCATAGTGTGTTTAAGGTCTCGCCAGACCGCGGGCGTGTTTAAGGTCTTGTCAGACCGCGACGAACCTCTCAACGTAGCACACGCGAGAGAGAGAAAGAAAGAAAGACAAAAAGCCTCTCAGCGTAGTATACGCGAAAGAGGGGAGGGAAGTGCGAAGCAACGCGCATGGGACACGCATGCCAATGCAAAATAAGGCAAATGAGACAAATGAGACACGCGTGCCTCGCAAGAATGGAAAAGGAAGCAAGTGTGACACGCATGCCACACGACATATGCGAAATAGTGCAAGTCACAAGGGACGTGCAAAACGGGGCGATGCGACGCCCCGGACAATGTGATGGATGCATGCAATGCACACGGGGCAACTTTTGAATCTTATAAAAGATAAAAGGATACAAAAGGATACAACCTTCGCTTGAATTTGAGTGTTACGCACAGTAGACACGGTCCGAAGTCAAAACGGAAGCCGGCTGAGCGTCGGGGATGCACTTTCTTGCACTTTCTTGAACTATGAAGACCAAAATCCCTTTAATTTGCCTAAACAAGACCTTGGGAACACCACCGGCTGGGTGGGAAGGTCACCGGCTGCCACCGGCTACCTAAAAATCTCCACCGGCACAATATTGTGCCGACCGGCACAAAACAGTGCCGACCGGCCAAAGATGTCTGATCGGGGGCAGTTTTGCCATTTTGCTTCGGGTCTTTTAAAATAGGGCTTGAAACCCTATTTCTTCACTTCTATGCCGCCGAAAACTCTTGCCCTTTCTCTCTAGAGCATTTTCTCTTCCTCTTTTCTCCGTTTTCTTTGCGTTCTAAGCCCATTTCGTTGTTCGATTCGCGATTTCCATCGTGTTTCGCACATTTTGAACCGAACAAAACTTTGTTTCGGTGCCTTTTTTGCTATTTCCGCTTTTTTCAGACTTGTTCCCCTCGATCCCATCTTCCTTTCCGTGTCTTTTACCTTCCGGCTTTTCCGGCCATTTCCGGCCCTCTCGGGGTTGACCTTTTTGGTTGACTTTTCATATTCCAGCTTTTCTGGCCATTTTCTCACCATCATTACCATGGCAGACGATGTTCCACAAGTCGGGACTCCCCCGGATCACGAGATGGATCCCGGGGTCGAGCTCCTCCCGCTGAGTGAGCGCCCGTTCGATCCGGCGACCTATCGCCCGGCTATTCACGTGCTTCCACCAGACGGGCTCCGCCACTTCCGCGGCTTCGATAGGGCTCTGGACCCGGAGCTCCTCCTGCGCGAGCCGACCTCGCACCTGTCCTTCGGCACTTCCGAGGTAACATCTCTACTTTGTTTTATTTTCTGCAATGTAGAATTTTCCGTCGACTGCCGTAGCTAACTGCACCCGTTAACTGCTTAATTCTGATATGCCGTATACTGTAGTTGATTGTAGACAACTTCACAACTGATATCTGCTTAGGACTGACATATGCACACACACTGCACTAGCCTGAATCACCCAAACACACGGCACACATTGCACTTTTGACATGAACTCACCAACACCCGGTGCTTATTTGAATTCTGAAAACTCACACGCATGCTAGACTTGCGCTGAATCACACAAACACGCAGACGCATCACACGTTGGTAATTCACTGAAACATACCGGGACCCGGCATCCATTTGAACTTAAAAAAAAAAAAACACGCACACATGCTATGTTTACACTGATCCCCATGGGAGTACTGACACATCACAGGCCGTAGTTCACGTACTGGTGCACTGAAACCTGACATTTGCTTGTATCTGAAAAATGTGCACACGCGCACCAAGTTTACACTGGACCACTCAAAACACACTGACGCATCACGCGCCGTAGTTTACTATAAGCACACCGGTACCCGGTTTCTATTTGAATCTGAAAGACTTGCACGCATGCTAGATTTGTACTGACTTTAACTGTTTCTTCGAAACTGTACATTTCATATTGCTTTGCAACTATTTGCTTGAAAACAGGGGGATTCCCATGCCATCCGCGGGTATGGGAATGTCGCGGCTCGTGAGTGGTACAGCGAGCTCCCCGACGCCGTTCACCATATTGTGGAGCAGGCCGGCTTTGGTTCCTTTTGTAGGGGACTTTCCAGGCTCACGGCGTGCAGACCTCCCCTGGCCGCTTTGGCAGAGAGGTGGTGGGACACCACCGATTCATTTCATCTATCCGCAGCGGGAGACATGACGATGACTCCCTACGACTTTTCGGTGCTCACCGGCATCGGGGTAGGGGGTGATCCGATCCCCTTCGACACCGACATGGATGAGTGGACCGTCGCTTAGGTCTACCTCCTTGGCGCGGCGCCGCCTCTTGCGCGCCCCGGCTACGTCAGGTATTCTTGGTTCGAGGTACAGTTCAGGGTCCAGCCCCTCCTTGTTGACGGAGCTCCGATGACCCCGGAGGCCGTGGAGAGATATGCGCGCGGCTTCCTGATGTTCCTACTCGGGACGACTCTCTTCGCCGACCGGGCGAACACAGTGCCTCTCTGTCTCCTTAGCGCACTAGTGGATGTCCGGGACCTCCTGCGATATGACTGGGGCGGCGCCGCTCTGGCCACCCTCTATGGCTACATGAGCTCAGTTTCCCGTGGCAGCGGGCAGTTGCTCGGGGGCTACTGGCGAGCTTGGGAGGTATGTCTTCTTCTCCGCTTTACATTTCTGCTCTATATACTTTTTGTATTCCGTACTATACACTGCTCACGCTGACTGTATACTGTACACGCGGCACACACATACTCTGCTTTATACTGACTGTACACTGTTCACACTGTACACTCTGCAAAATACACACAACACACGGCTCTGTTATTTCTGCTTCACTTTGTATTCTGCTTTACCTGATAAATGCACTGGTATTTATCTTGCAGTTGTGGGTTTACGCCTACTTCCCTAGGCTCGCTCCTGTACCCGATGCAGAGACCCCTCTGGTCGTCCCTTTCTCACGCCGCTTCGACGGGAGGTGCGTGCGGAGGCCCCGGGAGACCTTCAGCTTCTTTCCCCGCTACTTCGATACCATTACTCCTGCCGAGGTATGTTTTACTTGCAGTTCGTTTAAGCTTCACCTTTTTTTTTTTACTGTATATTAGCAATATCAGTAGGTAACACACTGTATCTCAATTTCAGATCACCTGGCAGCCTTGGGCTCCACTGCCAGCCGTGGCGAGGGATCGGTTTGCCGGCGCTATTGATACCTCACGTTACCGGATTCTGCTCGAGGGCCCGGTCTGTCGAGCTTGGTACCTGGGTGAGCGTTTCTTGCGTCAGACCCTAGGCCTGCCTGGGCAGATAGTCCCGGTGCGCCCTCCTGAGCACATGCGGGATACGGAGAGGTTCACCGCCGAGCAGATGGCGGACTACACCATCGGCTGGGAGGCAGACGGCTTCAGAGGCGAGGGCGATTACTCAGAGTACGTCCGGACCTTCATCATGCGGCCGCTGAGTGGTGGTCACCGAGCTGAGAGGGAGAGACCTACGGCGCCGACGGCTGGAGCAGGAGTAGGAGGAGGAGCGCCGAGGAGGGCTCGAGTTCGCGGCAGGGGTGGGGTTCAGAGGGGACGGGGGACCGGTTGGCCTGCTCTGCCCACTATGCTGACATACAGAGGGCAGGGTGGGGAGACCTTACAGATCCCCTTTGCTCCTCCCCCGGCTGGTCATGAGTTAGCCGGTATTCCCGACTTGCCTCCGGTATGTATCACGTCATTTCGTATCTTGCATTGCCATTCCATTTCAGTTTATTCGATATTCCACAGAATACTGATGCATCTGATACTTTTGCAGGCATCCTCCGAGTACACCCGACAGTCCGTGGAGTTGAATGCCTCCATGATGGGGATGCTGCAGCGGACCTTCGACATCTTGGCTCTTTACAGCATTCCGGTACGTATTCTCTGACTGTTTCATACAATCTGACATACTGCGCAAAACCTGATAACTGCTCACGGCACTCACACACTGTACTCATACACTGCATTCTGCACTGATTTACTGCTCACGGCATTCGCATACACTGTACTCATACACTGCATTCTGCACTGATTTACTGCTCAATATACTGATGCATTTGTCTCTTCATGCTGTTTCAGCCTCCCTTCCAGATTCCCCCGGTGGGGGGCGCTCCGGCTGGACCTCCCATTTCTACTCGGGACGGCAGAGCCTACCCCCGCACCAGAGGAGGGCATACTTTCGCCGGGAGCAACTCACGGGCTCCGGTTCCGGACGATGAGTCTGAGGCAGAGACAGAGGCGGAGGCGGGGTCGTCGGAGGAGGAGACCGGAGACAGCTCAGGCTCGGGCTCAGACGGCGATGCTCCTGGTGATGCTCCTGGGCTTCTGCCCAGGAAGAGGGCGAGGACGGATCCTTAGGCGCGAGACTATTGATGCTACTTCAGATTCTTGCTGCTTTTTGTTCTTCTTCTTTCTTTTTTGTACTTTTTCCCTTTTTGTAGTTAGGGTACTTTGTACTGCCGCAGGCAGATTCTTGTTTCCGAAACGATGTACTTGAAAGAGATGATATGAAACAAACTTTTTTCTGAAAAGAATGTTATATCTGTATATATCTGCGTATTTCATACTTTGCACTGCATTGCATCATGTTACACCTCAAATGTGAGTGAAAATGGTTTGTTTGAAAATTGAGCAATTGTACTACGATAATCGGATAACCAACCAACTAACAGTAAACAACTCATACAAACTACTGCTTGAACAAGTAACAGCCCATACTCTACTGGGGATCGATCTGCATACAGCTCATAACACAGCTCTCGGCTCATTCTGCACACAGCAAACCCTGAACAAATAACCCAATCTGACAAGACGGATCACAAAACTGAAACGGTTGAAGTTGAAACTCACTCGGATGTCCCAAATTTCCTTTTCTTTCTCTTGCTTCGCACGAATGTAGAGAATGGCACATCATCCTGAGCACAAACGATCAATCTTTGGAAGAGGGGTTTCACAACCGGGGTATCGAGCCTACAACTGAATACAGTGGAAAGGACTCAAGTGAAGAAAATAAAAGGCACACGACCTAAACACGACGAGATACACTCGGAAAAGACTCAAAGCTAAAGCGGAAACCGACAAATCAAAAAGACACGACACACAGACATGTTTACACAAGGAGAGACCTTGAATCTCGAGGAGCCAGTTCCTCCGGGTATTATTTCCCACCCTTTCTGATTTGTGATTCTCACATCACTCGGCCCTCAGGCTCGGTTTTTCTCTCAAAATCCTCTTCTCGCTTTTCTCTCTACTTACACCTCTCTATTCTTTATTCTCTCATTTTCATCCCTCCCCAGATCAGTTGATAGGTAAACGAGAGGTTGTGGGTTCACGCCCAACGCTGTTAGCTCACGGCTATTTCTTCTGACGAATGGAGCGCCTTTCCAGCGAATATGTTGACGGGGGAGAGACAGAAGACCAGATTCAACTGTGCCCCTAGTTCGTCACTTTGACCATTTTTTGTTTTCTTCCTAAAACAGTTTTGATCAAAATGAGAGTTGGATTAACACACTTATGCAATTTTTGATTTGAAAATCATGCGAATCAGGCTGTGAGCACTGAAGATTCTCCTTCTAGGTCCAAACATGGTCCAATTTTGAAAAAATGAAATAGTTTTCGAGAAAGTAGTCAACTTCAGTAAAAATTTTCAAAAACTATTTTTGCAAACAATCAACGCTTAACGAGCGCGGAACTTACCCTCGAGATACGCAACCTCGGATCGCAGGCAATGGAAATTGCCCCTGGCTTAAAGGGGGGTAAGGCAACGGAAAGTTGCCCCTGGTTTGGGTGGTAACTCAGGGCAACTTACGGCACTTCATGGCAACGGAAAGTTGCCCCTTGTTTGGATGATGCCGCGGCATGCTGTAAGCTAGTCCTTGTTGATGACGATCGGACCCTCGGGCGCGGAGGAGACAGAGACGGTTTGAATCAATATATGGACACAGTCACCTGGAAGGTGTTGGCGGTTGGACGCCAAGAGGAAGTTGATCATGTGGCTCCCGGTTGCTGCAGTCGAGGCGTTGGATTCAGAGGAGGCAAAAGTGATCAAAACCATGACACGGACTGAGACGCTATGGAAGCGTTGGGGGCTGGACTTCAGGAGGAAGTTGCCTACGTATCCCAATCATGGGAATCAAGCCTTACGTAGTTCCGGTGTTAAGGTACACTCGGGTATTTAACCTCTCCTTTTTATGCTCTAACTTTTGCCAAGGCGCCTGTTGCAGGTTTTCAACCTTGCGAGCTTTGTTTTTCTTCTTTTTTTTTCTTTTCTTTTCTTTTGCATTTTCATTTCTTTTTCTTTGCTATTTTTCGTATATTTTTTTTCTTTTCGTCTCTTTTTCCTTTCTTTTTTTTGTATTTTTCTCTTTTTTGTATTTTGTATTTTTTTTTTCTTTGCTCTAACTTTTGCCTGGGTCGCCCTTCCGGGTTTTCGGCCCAGCGAGCCTCTCAAAGGGTAAAAGTGTAACAAGTCCATGCCAAATGGTTTTGAGATTGAAGCCCTCTGTATCCAGGAGAGTGGCTGTTGTATTGATTTGCAGAAAGATCCACCTTTGGCTCTTCGAGCATATCGGATATTTTTTTTTTGCCCCTAGTTCGAGGGGTGCTTTTGATCTAGCTTTGCAAGCTTCTTTTGACAACATCTGATCCTCTTGATCTGACTTCGGTGCCTCTTGTTCGAGGGCTACTTCAAATCTGGCCACACAGGCCTCACATCATGATTGTCCTTTGAACGTTCTGAATCCAAGTTCAAGATTTGAAAGCAAAGGGGTTGAGTCTCGAGGCCGAGAGCGATCCTAGGCTGCACAATCTCAAGAGCGATTCCACACAAGTCTTCACGAGACTGCACAAAATATTTTGTTTTTTGAAAGTTTTTAAGAAAGCGACAAATCGCTCGTGCTGAAGACAGTGTAGGACCAGTCTGGATCAAGCCAAGGTCCTTCTCAGTACTTACGCTGACAAGCATGATTTCATTCATGAAAAGCTTAGCATGCGTTTCTTTCCCTCAAAATGATCAAAATTTTGCAAAACCCGAGGAATTACTTCCTCTTCGTTTTCGTCACCGCAGTGTTTAAAAAGGGTTTTATGAAAAGCTTAGGTCATCATGACGACGTTCAAGACATGAGAGAGCAGGCGGTTCGCACTGTCGTTCCATTCACACCCTTTGGCACGGCTAACTCGAGTAGCAACAATCACGGCACATGATAGCCACGGCTGTTTCATTCAGATTTGTTGGCATAACTGGCTCCCTGACAGAAACAGACTCAAAAAGCAAAAACAACTGTTTATAAGATAAAACGATGTTTGAGGCAACAACCCTGAAATCACCATGGTACTCTATACAAGAGGGACTGACTCATTACAATTAGACAGACCCTTAAGCAAAAGGAATGTCTCAAAACAATGAGACAGGTTCAAGACAAAACAGAAGACTGACTCGACACCCAAGTCAGAATTTACAGAAATTAAATAGATGCTCAAAAAAGCGTGCCAAACGCCACATCCAAAAATGCGCCAAGCATTGCCCACAGGCGGTTCATCTTCTGACTACATACTCGCAGTATCTGTGTCCTCAAAATCCAAGAACTCCGTAGTGACTGACTTGGCCGAGGTGGGTGGGAGGATAACCTCGTTGTCAATCAGATCCTACACCTCGTACCGGAGACGGAAACAACTGTCGGTGGCATGGCCTGTCTGCTGATGGTACGCACAGTACAAAGCAGCATCATGTGTGGCAGGGAGATTCTTCGGGAGGGGTCGGGGCTCAAGAGGTGTAAGATGCCCCTTCTTAGCCAAAATCAAAAGTGCCCTAGACAGAGGCATGTGAAGAGGGTGGAAGACCCTGTGCCCTCGGGGCAGATACTTCGGGGCCTGAGCACTCTTGCTAGATGCACTAGCGAACGGATCGGCAGGGGTGGCCTTGGATTTCTGATCCCTCCCGGATGCAAGATTGGGAGCGGGGAGAACTTCTTTGGCATGACAGGGCCTATCCCGATTCTCTGATTGACTGGAACTGCCCTCAGGCGGAGCAGGGAAAGCATCATCCACAGCTTTTGTCACAACTGCAGATATCTGTTGCTTGTTCATCCCCCTGGCTTTCAAAGCCTCTACTGCCCACAGTAGTTGTTCGATAGGGTCGGCATCTGTCTTCATCTTGCCTTTATCTCTGGCCTCGGCCTGATCTAGAGTTTGGTTTGCTGCGTCGTTACCATAACTGGAGTTCATCTCCGATTGGTTGAGTTCAATCACAATTCGTCCCAGTAGCGGGGGTTCCTGGGGTATGAAGCCTCCGACATATGGTGCGGCTGGTGGTGAAACTGACATCCCATAGGTGAGATCCGTCACGGACCTTTGAACATCACCTATCATCCCCATTAGTTCAAATGTAGTGGGCTCGCGAGCCTGATATAGCTGAGGGGCCCAAACCGGGTGCGCGGCTGGCGATCTGGGCGGATGTGGCATGTCAACGGTAGTTTCATCATGTAGGGTGATTCCTTGATCCAACGCAGCCGTCATGACCACGATTTCTTCTGAATTTTGCGTCATGCTAAGTCCTGCCGCAACAAAGGGAAAGAGACTAACTGTTCTGGACTAGCTCTCTGAATCTCTGAACTGAAACGGAAAACAAGCAGTATTTCAGCCCCAGGCAGATCAAGCACGGATGCAGGCGGACAACTGTACTCTACTACTGATCACTGTTCCCCAGAATTACTATTCAAAGCTGTACTGATACCCTCAGACACAACTGATTTCTCAACAATACTGATACTGGTGCCCTCAGGCCGGATAAGCAAACTTGCAAACTGATATATGCGTTCCCTGTAGAGATACACTCTAAAAGCACATAGCATGTAAAAGAGAGCCAAAACACCCCTATGTTGGGGTAGGGTTTCCCTGTCCTATTTTGTCAGGAGCTAGGGTTTCACTACGCACGCAGCGGTTTCAAACAACCTATATCGGGTAAGCAACCTGTCCTAGTTTGGAATGGTCACTATGGATTTCGATATGCACTAGGTCGAATGGTCAAAAAGGGTGCCCCGGTAAAACCGGGGTTTGTGTTCCCATACTGGCAGAGCCCACAACCGGTCAGCCTTATGGTCATGCCTTGACAAGACAAGCCTCCAGCAAACCGCTCAGGAATAGCAGATGGCCAACACGGTGTCCTAGGCGCACCAATGCACATGCAATGCAAAGAAACACATAAGCGTAGTCAAAACAGGATATCACGAGTTCGAGTCAAGCTCTCTAAAATCCCCAGCAGAGTCGCCAGAAACTGTAACACGTCCGCGGGGGGGACCTCGCTACAGCTCGGACTCTCGAGTTTGTTTGTTGCAGTTCTAAATCTGAACCAAAGAGTCCAACTCTGGCAAATCGTTTTGAAGAAAAACAGATTTTTTTGAAAAGTAGTGCCAAACATGGACTGCTTTGCCAGATTACAGAGTCGCCACCTAATTATTTTTTAATGGGGGAATTTAGGAAACCCTGACTCGGTGCCGAAGGCCACGTGTCCGTCATCACCAAAGTGACTTGGCTCGGGAGCTTGGGTACGATCGGGGAAGGTCAGCTATGAGCACCCCCTTTCGCCCGGTCCGAAGACCGGCCTCTACTAACCATGATATCCGTTTTTGAAAACTTTAGGCGTTCTTATTCCGGTTATTAACCTAGAATTACTATGTGATGCGCACAACACAAAAGTATAGACTAGATTGCCTAACTTGGAAATAAACATTGCATATCCGTTTTGTCTCGAAAAACGTGTTGGTTTTGCTACTCGCAAGTAGGCTAAAATACGGATTTCAATGAGTTGTTCCAACTCACGCAATCCAACCTCCACCCACAGGCATTCAAACAGTTTATCACATAAGCATTTAGCCGCATGGCAATCATACTGTCATGTTAACATTCACACGCATGTGATATGCTAAAGCGTAAAAACTTACATCGTACTCCGTGCCAAAAATGATAACCCGGTTAGCAAACATGCATGACCTAGTTCATGTTAAGTGGCTAATGCATTGCATACAGAGTGCTATTAGGCAGGCTCGGCTATCCTAAACATGGCATGTGAAATGCTACAATTATCACGTATTCAATTTGGAATTAAAAATACGATGCAGTTTGTATGATGTACCGAGCCCGGTGCATGTAAACAAATGCATGAATGCACGCATGCATTGCATAAGGTATGCTGATTTAAGTATGCCCTAATCTACCATCGAAAGTGGGTAAATAAAAGGGAGAAAGAAATGGCGATTGGAAGACATACACCCACTCACACACACTTATTACAATTATGCTCTCACTCGGAGAGACCGAAAGAATAATACCGATAATTAACTACGCAAGCTAATTAAAATATTACAGTCCAACTAAATTTATCAAATAAATTAATTAATCTAATTAAAGCAGTAAACCGCCTCGAGGCGAGGGCCGGATGCAGTGCATGCTCGGGACTGGCTCGGAATCGCACTGCCATGCACGGATTGCCTCTGTTTCCTCTGCTCTCCTCCTCAGAAAATTACCAAAGTCCCAGGAGTGCCTCTCAGGGCACTGGGGATCACCATCGGCTGGGGTAGGACACCACCGGCTAAAGGAGGAGGCCACCGGCACAAAAAGAAGCCATCGGCTATCAATTGACTGCCGGTCGGCACTAAATACTGCCAGCCGGCAATATGTTCCTGCAGAACCTGCAACTCACAGCAGCAGAGGGCAAAACTTGCATGGCAATGTAATTCAAGGTATTTATGCACCAAACACACTCCCTATCATGTTAATGACTCAAGGGAGGATGTGCCTCGATCCTCGGACCACCAATCACGCATTTCCATGCATGATGGCCCAAAGAACCAAGTATGCAACTTCCATTTCGAATGCATGGAATGCAGATGACCCAATAAAGGGGACTTAACCTCTATCACACTCACTTCAAAAGGCTAAGCATGCATGCTCATGCAAGGCAATCCTAAGCATGTGAAGCTAGGTATGCAACATGGCAATGCAAGTAAACATTGTATATTAGGCATGCAACCAAGACAAACAATCATGCAAGGCATGGAACAAGCATGCAAACATATCAAGCATGCAAAGAACAACATGTTGAGAACAATGCATAGCATGCAACATCATGCAAATGGGACCAAGTATGTGACAACATACAGAGTAAGCATGCTACAACACATGGAGGAATGGACTTAAACTAGATTAGGCAGCCTCAAACAAGCCTAAAACAGTGGCCAAAATGCTAAGTCAAGAGGGCCAAACACACATGCACATATGCACAAATTAAGGCACCAACACTTAGGCATAATTAAGCAACTCTTAAACACATCTAAGAGACACAAACATGGGCTATTAGCATGCAATTTAAGCTCTGAAAATCATGCTATGAAATGATGCCAAATCATGTTAAGCGAGATAAACAAATGCATGCAACATAGGTTCAACACTTGAGGCAAATCATGGAAGCATTGAACTACACTTATGCAAAGCAATTATGGCATGCATTAAACAACCTAAAACAGAGTTTTAGTATGTTAAAACAAAGCCAAATGGCTACTTAGATGGCATCTAAGAGGCCTAAGCACAAAGGCATGCAACATGACCAAAACACGGAGCATTCAATACATACTCTTAAAGCATTAAAGAGGCATGCAAGGCGATCGAACAAGCACATTACAAGGTCTGAAATGGCATGTTAGATGGTTCTAAACCATCAAAAATGAAGCAAGCAAGGCATGCTACACACTCATGTTCTTATGGCCAACAAGCCAAATACAAAGAGACTACAAAATACATGCTAAAATTGACCAAAACAACTATGGACAGAACTAAAGCATGGTAAAATAAGCCTACAAGCTTCATGGATCTAGGCCTAAAACATGCTAGAAATGAAGGTACACTACCTAGGCATGTTAAGGCAATATCAAGGCATTACAAAGCAACTATGCAAGTCATGCAAAGAATACTAAAACCAACTTAGAAACATGTTATATCATGGTAATATAAACATGAAAAACAAGTCACACATGCTCAACACACACTCAAGCATAGTGTTCCTTAAGGAAGCAAAACTTGCCCTTTTCAAGGACATCAAGGAGAGGGGGTGGCCCTCTCCTTCCTAGGACTTTAAGGCACCATCTCCACCACTGAAATCCCTCAAGATTTTAGTGGTGGAGAGGCCCAAGTACACAAGTCCCGGATCTCTCCAAAATAGCACAAAAAAGTGACCTTTTCAAGGCCTAAGGGTGATCAAACTTGCTCAAACCACAAAACACTCTGAATATACAATGAAGAGGCTTAAAAAACAGAACTTTTATGTGTTATATGCTAAGCACAAAAACAGTTCTAAAGCAAGTAGAAATGGAGTGCAAGAATGGGGGAAATAAAGTAAGTTTCTCACCCTTGTTGACCACCTTCACAAAGGTTGATGTTGTGGCTTCCTTGAGCTCAAAACCAGTCAAAAACTCCAAGAACAAGCCTTTAGCACCTCAGTTCCAAGAGGAAGGTGAAACACTAGGTGCTTGTGTGCAATAATAAGGCACCAAAACACCTAGACTAACAAGAGAGGGATAGAGATAGAATAGATATAGGATTTCTAACCTAAACCAGAGCTTTTCTCCTGTCTAAAAATGGCTAACTCTCTCAAGAACTTCAACCCTTGAGTCAAGAGAAGAGGCTTCTCTTGTATAGGCACAAAACTTACAAGTTAAGCAAGCCTAAAGGCTCATCCCTCCATACACGTGTATGGAGGGGAGCAAAAGGTGATACAGTTGTCTGAAAATATCTCCAAAAGCAGCTGTAAAGTGATCGGCAGGGCAAAATGGTCATTTTGCCAAAAAGAGTGCCGACCGGCACAATATAGTGCCGATGGAAAAACTATCTAGCCGGTGGCCTCTAGCCACAGTCGGTGGTGTGTGGGGATGCCTCACAAGGCATTCCCTGCCCTTCCAAGGCAAAACACAAGTGTTTGGTGTAAACCAGACACAAAACGGTCGAGTTCGGAAGTCCTGAGGCAAGGCGCGCGAACCGAGAACTCCGGGAACTCCAAACGAACACAAACATGGATAATCACCGAGTGTTCAAGCGGTGACGTCCAAGTCTTGAGGACGGTCAAAAATGGGGTGTCTACAACAGGGCACACTCCAGAAGGGACAAGCACTCCGTTGTAGCACTGTGAGTAATAGTACCCTTGATGTACTTTAATCATGATGATTATGTTTGATGTTAACGTTATATTTTATAATTATGTTACTTGGAAATAACGTGATGTTATGGAATTTGAGAAACAACGTGGAATTGTGGAAACATCGAAGGAATTTGTGAACTGTGAACATATGAGGCCGAAGGCCTTTTGTGAACTATGACCTTATGAGGCCGAGGGCCTTTTGTGAAGCAATGAATCTATGAGGCCGAGGGCCATTTTGTGACGTTATGAACCTATTCCAGAGGCCGAGGACCAATTTGTGAAATTGTGCATCTAAGTTGTGAAACAAAAAAGCCAAGGGCTATTTTTGTGAATATGTGAACCCATCAGGCCAAGTGCCCATTTGTGAAGTTGTGAACCGACGAGGTCATTTGGAACCTATGAAATGAATACTACAGTCTAACATCATTATGTGATTTACGTTAGCATGTGAATTGTTCTGTCTCCATAAATAGTACTGGAATGACACATATGATTTTTGTAAATAATTATTATTAATGTTATGGTAAACCATGGGGAATCTAAGAGCATTATTGAGCAGTATACTTTGTTTATGAATGATAATGAATACTAACATTCTGTTGTCTACAAGATAGCTATGTTGATTTACAACGAATAATGGAACGTATACGTATTGTGGAGCTATGGTATTTACGTATCTTTGGAATTATTCAATCGATAAAATGTATGTACCCTTTTGTTAACACTTATCAGCAACATTCTGTTAAGCTTATATCAACTGCGTTAGTTCATGTGAATAATGGAAAGAATGTATGTACCTTTTGTATGGTTCTGAAGTTAATCTAATCTGATGATTTCTGGTATGGAACAAGGTGCTGTATGGAACTAAGTGCTACACCTTGGTCGGAGTCACCTCTAGAATCCATACGAGCCACCTCTTGAGTCCATACACATTTCTGTATATTTCTGTTATTATTGGGCCTAAGGCCGTTCTGTTATTATTGGGCCTAAGGTCATTCTGTTACTATTGGGCCTAAGGTCGTTCTGTTATTATTGGGCCTAAGGCCATTCTGTTACTATTGGGCCTAAGGCCGTTCCATTATGATTGGGCCTAAGGCCGTTCTGTTATGATTGGGAATTCTGTTATTTCTGGGCCTATGGCCATTCTGTACACATTGGGCTTAAAGTCACTCTGTTAAGAAAACTGGACCTATGACTGTTGGAAATAACTACAGGATGTAATCAATCATGTGTCTCTGCAGTTTTCTGTTTTATTGTTTAAGCTAAACCTTACAGTATTTATGTACTATTATTCACTGAGTTTCACTCACTCTGTTTTGTCTATTTCTGTAGGTAATCAACTGGAAAGCCAGTCCTAACCTATGAGACTTGTCTATCTCTTGTCAACCTCAGTGTGTCCAGGCACTAAGGATGGAGCCCACGCATCTAGTAAAGCTTTAACTAGGTTTTTGGTTTATGTTTTCATGAGTTACCTATGGTTGGATGTAATGATCCTTTTCCTCTTTTGTACTTTTGTGTGAATGGGAATCACTGTAACTAAGCCCGGATATATGCTTCCTATGTATTATATATTTAATGTAATGATTGCGGTCCTGGCATAGTAGTAGTAGCTCAACGGATGTTATATTTAAGTTATTTTAAATTGCTAATGCTTCCGTTCAGGCCCCACATATTATATATATCAGGTTAAGTGTCCGTCTTCGAATAGGTCATGCCCAAATCTTTTAGGGGCGGGATTGGGGCGTGACATTAAAACACTAAGCTAGTGAAGGAATTAACACTACAACCATGCCATGCAAGGTTCAATTGAAATAAATGACCAAAAATAGAGGCAAAATAGCCCTAAATATAGTCTAAACCATGCTGGACTTATGCCACAAAAAGCTAAAACCATAAGTTAATAAATAGAGTTAACTAGGCATGCAAACAAGACACAAGGAGGGAAGGCAAACCCCTCCAATTTTGGACTTCAAAATGAGATTTTACCACTGAATAACCTCTGATATTCAGTGGTTAAAAGGCCTAAAAAATTTGATTTGAATGTGATGAATAAAGGCACAAATCTTTAAGAACAAGAAAAGAAAAAGGGTGAACCACTCCCTAACTTAAAGAGGCGTCAAACCACCACTTTTAAGCCACAAAAACATACCTTTTTTCAGTTCAAAACCAGCCTCAAAATAGTTGAAAAAGATGAGAAAACAAGTATACTACACAAGTGAACAAAGCACGTAAACTACCTCTTGAAGCAAAGAGCAATTCTAGGCACAAATCCAAGCTAAAACCACTTCCTAGAACTCAAAGCAAGTCTTAAGGAACCTCAGCTCAAAAGAAGTAACTTTGATTAAGGTAGTGTAAGTAAAAGTGTAGAGAAAACAAGTTACAAAGCACAAAATTGTAAGATAGAGAGAGGGTGTGTGAGAAATGTAGAGAGAGAGAGAGAGAGAGAGAGAGAGAGAGAGATTTTTGGTCTATTTTCTAACCCTCAAAAATGGGAGAGGAACCCCATCCTACCATACACGTGTAGGAAGATGCAGTTTAGTGGGCTAACAGCTGGCATAACTATCAATAAATATCTGGAAAAGCACACTGGTGGCCGACGACCACCACTGGTGGCCGACCGGCCACACCACTGGACGACAAGCAAAATCCATGGCCGACAGCCTATGGTGGTGGCCAACAAGTCACCAAGAGGTTCTAGACACAAAAGCAACAAGTATTGGTCCAAAACGAAGCAAAGAAAAGACAAGGTTAAGAGGCTCAAAGACAGGGCGTTCTGCTTAGGATTTCAGGTGCTCAAAATGAACACAAACAATCACAATCATCGAGTGCACAAACATTGACGTCCAAGTCTTGAGGACGGTTAAAAATGGGGTGTCTACAATTGCCCATCCTCTAAATGGCCAAGGCTTTACCACTGCATGTAGATCAGTTATTGGAACATGTCTTATCATGCCATGCTTTTGGCTGGCCTGGGAACCCTTTGTATACTCTATGCAGTCCTTAAGCATGGTTGGCCAATAATAAAAGTGCCTTCGAAGCAGCCATCTCATCTTAACTCTAGGATAGTAAGCACTGCAAATGCCCTCATGCACTTTAGCCATGGCAGTCAATGCTTCATTTGGTCCCAAACACTCTAATAAGATACCATCTGCCCCACTTTTGTAAAAACCATTCCCATATACTATGTATTGCATACATTGTAATTTAAGCTTCCTACTGGCCTTTGAAGATGGGCCAATTAAATACTGAATGATTAGATGTCTACAATCCTACTTTTCTAAGTCATTCTGATTAGCTTCCACGAATAAGCCCCATTCAGTTAAAGGGTGGTATCAACTTTTGATATGTTGCTTGGCCCATATCTGTCTGAATATTACTATCCTTTCTTTTGAAATTTGATGCCTTCTAGGCCACATCATTAGCCTTGTGATTTAAGAATCTTGGGATACAAGTTATATCTGCCACTTGGAAATGGGAAAGCAGATGTACAACATCAACATAGTAGTGTAAGTTGCTTGCACTTTGACATTTAAAATCATTTTTACTTGATTTACTACCAATTCAGAATCTCCAAATATGTCAACTGTATGATCTTGTAAACCAATGAGTATCTCTAGTCCTATAATCAAAGCTTCATATTCAGCTTGATTATTGGAACAAGTAATTTCATCCACTCTGAAACCATGTGTGGTTTCTACTCCTTGGGGTGATTTGATCACAACACCAATTCCTACCAGGCCATTAGCCTTTGATCCATCGCACCACATTTTCCATGGCTTTAAATCCACTGTGTCAAGTTCCATTGTTCCTTGGTACTCTGATTTGCATGAATGATTAGCCAAGAAATTGGCCAATACTTGTCTTTTCATTGCCTTTTTGGTGGACATATTCCAAATGGAACTCTGACAAAGCCAAAATCTATTTGCTTATTCTTCCTCTTAATATAGCTCTAGATTACATGTGTTTAACCAAATCTGTGGTTGCAATTACTAAGACAGTAGTAGGCAAAAGGTAATATCTTAATTTTATTGTTGCAAAGTATAAGGCTAAGCATAGCTTTTCAAGAGCTGAATATTTACATTAATAAGAGTTTAAAAACCTAATAAGGTAATATACTGCTTGCTTCTTGCCTTCCTCATTATCCTAAGCCAGAAAGACTCCTAATGATTCTTCAGATGCAACAATGTATAACTTCAAGGGTCAGTTCTTCCTTGGTGGCATCAACACTGGAGGTTTGGCAAAGTAGGCTTTTATTCGTTCGAAAGCAGCTTGATGCTCTACTGTCCACCTAAAATCTTCTTCATTTTTTAAATTCAAAAGAGGTGAAAAAACTTTAGTTTTCCCAACAGTGTTAGAAATAAACATTCGAAGAAAATTAACTTGACCAAGGAACTTTTGCAAGTCTTTCTTACTTTATGGAGGTTTGGCCTCAATGATGGCTTTGGCTTTATTCTGGTCAATCTGTATTCCCTTCTTGTGTACTATATACCCTAAGAAGTTTCCAGCCGACCCACCAAAAGCACATTTGAGGGGATTGAGTTTTAGGTTGAACTTTCTCATTCTTTCGAAGGCTACTATCAAGTGGACCAGATGTTCTTCCATAGACTAAGATTTTACCACAATATCATCAATGTAGCACTCCAAGTACCCTCCAATAAGATCATGGAAAATGGTGTTCATTGCTCTTTGATATGTTGCTCCAGCATTCTTCAAACCAAATGGCATTTTAACCCATTCGAAGGTCCCAGTGTTTCCAAAACACCTGAAGGCTGTCTTGTGAAAATCCTCCTCTGCAATGCATATTTGGTTGTAGCTAGAGTGACCATCCATCATTGACAAAATCCAGTGTCCTGCTAAACTGTCTACCAACAGATCTACTATAGGCATGGGGTACATATCTTTTGGAGTTACCAGGTTCAGATTTCTGAAGTCAGTACAGACCCTCAATTTGCCATTCTTCCTAATCACAGGTACTATGTTGGACAACCATTCAGCATACTGGGCAATTCTGATAAAGCCTGCATTGAGGAGCCTAGCAATTTCCTTTTTCACCTTTTGGATCGCCTCAGAACTTATTCACCTAGGCATCTACTTGTATGGTGTAAAATTTGGCTTAACTGGAAGCCTATGTTCCACTAATGACCTATGCAATCCAAGCAGATCATTGTAAGACCAAGAAAAACAATCATTGCATTCCTTTAGTAGGGCCAATAACTGGTTCCGGGCTATAGGATCCAACCAGACACTTATATAGGTAAGTTGTGGCACTAATGCATCCCCTAGATTGACCTTTTCTAAAGGATCCTGCATCTGAGTGCTTACCATTGTCTCTCTTTCAACTTCTGTTGGATTCAAAGCAACATTCTCGCCTTGATTTGTCACAACCTTTTTTGGCTCAGTGTCTTTGCTTTCTTATTCGTAGACAAAGTCTATCCATAGGGCCTCTTTCTTCTGTATCTCCTGGACTTTAGTTTCAATGTCCAATGCACAATATTTCCTTAGAACCAATGGTTTTGCCTCCTGTCGCTCATGTTTGTAGCAGTCCTTCATTATGGCTTCCCTTTCTTCTTTCGAACCTATGGACAAACTTTGTCTACAGCAGTCATTCATATACTATGTTGGATTATTTCTACTAGGCTTTGGCTCACCCTATATGGGAAAAACATTTTCAGGTGCTGATGATATGCATCGGCCAAAGCAATAGCTTAGGAGGACTTGGAGCAAAAGCTTCATTTTTTGTTTAATTGTTATATATGTTTTGTACAAGTTAGGGGCCTTTATTTGTATTGGATTTAAATCCACTTTTATTGTAAGTAAGCATTGTCTTGGAAAGTTGTAAGCCTTTAGGGAATTTGTTATCTATTTTACTTTCATGTCATATCTCTTGTTGTAACACATGTTACAGATTCAGGGTTAGGGCTTGTGAATGTGTGAATGCATGTGTCATCTTTTGTATAATTCAAATCATATATGAATAGAAAGGATATTTATTTTTGAAACGCATTGTCTTATTTGATTATGCATCATGGTTTATCGTTTATATTTTTAGGGGAATTACATGTAAAATTTAAATTATAAGAATTACATGTATTAAATGGATCATCCATTTATACTTTAGAGCTAAAATGAAATTTCCTCTTTTTTAAAATATAAGTCACAAATGTACATAGTTTGTATGAAATAATGAAAATACAATGCCATCATTCTACGTTTAAAAAAAAAATTAAAATTAAAATTAAAGGAAATTATTTATATAAAATTGAATAAATTACACTTTGTACTAATCTCATTTTTGCCCCTACACATGAAATCATGACAATCAATCCCATACACTTCTAGACAAATCCCACTTTGATACTTACACATGAAATCGTGACATTCAACCCTTGCATTTTTATTCAAATCCCACATTGGTTCTTACATAGGTGTTAATGTCCCTCTTCTGTGATTTCATTTTTAAATCTTTAACAAAATCCAATCATGTCACAAAAATGTGAGTACGAAATAAGGATAAGAAATGAAAACCATCCATGTTTCGTACCAATGTACTTTGTCCTACATGATAAGCACGTGAGAGTTATATATATATATATATGTTTGTATGGTAAAAATTGAGACAAATAAGAAAATAGAGTTTTTGAAATAAATAAAAATGCGACAAATAAATCAAAGAGAAAGAAAGATGAATAGGCAGAAGATTGTGTTACAATGAAAAATAGAGTTTTGTGATTCCAATTTATGCAAAACCCACTACAGGAATTATAGGTTTTGACGACGTTTATTTAACGGCGTTTTATGAAATGCCACATTTTATACCATTTAACGGCGTTTTTTAACCGTCGTTTTTGTTCAATGTTAAAACCACACCGTTTAACTATTTGAAGGCGTTGAAAAACATCTTCGAATGTCCTCTCTCTGGCGAGCTGGTAAATATACTCGTTCACTCATCAGTAGGATGCCCTAATCTTTTACTCACTCATCAGTCTATCGTTCGCGCTCTCTCTCTCTCTCTCTCTCTAAACAGATGCCCTATTCTCTTCCAGCAGAAATAATAGATCGATTTCGATTTCATCTGTATCTCTGATTTCGATTTTGATTTCGATTTCGAAGCTCCACCGCCACCACCATCTGCACCGACGAGGTAGGTGAGTTCTCTCTCTCTCTTTCTCTCTCTCTCTCTCTCTCTCTCTCGCAACCCTCTCTAAACGCTTATCATTCGCAGAGATTCAGATCGGTCTCAGTGATTTCATCTCAGAGCAATTTCGATTTCGAAGATCCAAAACACCATCTGCACCATCATCTACTAAGGTGAGCTCCATCGTCTCTCTGTTTCTCTCTGAAACTCTTCATTTCGAAGCCTGTTTCAGTGCTGTAATGAAAACGTCTCTCTCAATTCATCTCTAAACGCTTATCATTCGCAGAGATTCAGATCGGTCTCAGTGATTTCATCTCAGAGCGATTTCGATTTCGAAGATCCAAAACACCATCTGCACCATTGTCTACTAAGGTGAGCTCCATCGTCTCTCTGTCTCTCTCTGAAACTCTTCATTTCGAAGCCTATTTCAGTGCTGTAATGGAAACATCTCTCTCAATTCATTATTATGATCTTCAATAATAATGAAGCCTATTCTCTTGACTAGGCCAAATTTTTAGGTTTGTTTAGTAATTAAGTCAAGCTCAGGTAGACTTAAGTTCAGCTCAAATAAATACGCTCTTGAACAGAAGGATATAATTTTTTTTTAAAGTTAACATTATATCAAATATATTAATTTATTTTATTTCTTTGTTTACTGATATTTCAATGATGTTTGGTAGTTGTGTAAATTTGCATATTTGATTGATGAAATTTATTAATAATATGAGCATTTTTTTTAACATTTTGCTCATAATCTTCTCTTTTTTCTCTTTATGTGCATGTTAATTTAAGTTTGATTTTTCTTTTCAAGCTTGAGCTCGGGTTGTATATGTGATCGAGTTGAGCTCAAGTTTCTCAATTATTAGACAAGCCGAAGTCGAGCTTAATTTTTTAGGCTCGGCTTGAGCTCGGCTCGAGCTTGACTAAGTTTCAGTGAGACAAGCTTGAACACCCCAAAGCTCAACTTGGCTCGTTTGCAACCCTAAATAAACAAGATACCGGTGTTACTTATGGAATTTTTTGATGTACTATATAATTTGGAAAACTGATACAAAATACAGGTTGAATAAAATGTTTCCAGTGTATGTGCTTTCTCTCTGCTATTTTTAGATTGACTGTAATCTTAAGGTATGTGAATTGATTGACAACATATGGAGTCAATTGGTTCTCAACTGAAGTACTAATTTTTAAATGTTCAGTAATTTATTTTCATGTTATGATCTTGGATTATGACGTGTGTTATGAAATCAAAAGCATTTGTTGAATAGCTTGATATACATTGTTTGGTCTATTTCCTAATAGCTTGAGTTTTTGGGACAATTGGTGACTTAACAGTATTAAAGACAAAGTTGGTCCTAACTGCTTTGGAGAGGTATGAGAGATAGAGGCAGCCATAAGTGTTGTGAATCATGATGAAGGAATTTGGTGACAAGAGGCAATGGCTATTGAGAACAACATTTCAAAAGGCAAAAGGCCTTTGTGATATTGGTAGAAGCTTTTAGAATTTTAGATGTTTAAGTGATAGGGAATATCATAATCAACTGTTTCCTGCCAGAATGTAGCTTTTCAAAGAATGATATGTTCTGGAGTACAATAGTAGAAGTGCTTCTTCATTTCATGCAAGTACTCGGACTGTCTCTACCATCATAAATTTATTTACCTTTTCATCACTCCTTAATTATTGTGAACACTTTTAATCACTTCTTAATTGATGTGAAAGCTTTTAATCACTTCTTAATTGTTGTGAACGCTTTTAATCACTTCCAAAGAAAATACAGATCATTTGAATTTGTTGGGTTAATTATTTATCATACATGGCTTAGTAGCTTCAACATCTGTTATCTGTCCAGGGCCGTGAATCATTCGCTTCATATGAAAGTCTTGAGCAGCTTCACCATTTCAAGTTTGTTCTTGGTGTTACCCATGTATCATATAGCTTTTTTGTCATTGCCCTTGCCATGATCAAAGTCAGTGTTTCTTCTTCAAAATGTATCATCTTTCTGTATCTTTGGAACTTTTCTTCTCAAGAGAGCCCTAAGATTTTTCTTCTTGTACATGCAGATTTATAGCTGGAGAACATGGGAAAATCAAGCGAAGTCGATGGCTCCACAGGAACTACAAGGTGCGAAAAGTTTTATAGGGGTGATTTTGTTCTTCTCCTTTTTGAAGTACCCTTTATCTTTTAAGAGTTTAGTTCAGATGTTCTTCATTAGAAAATTTCTATCATGCCATATTGAAATTTTAATCTAGGTTCCCCGCAATCTGCCTCAAACCACACAAAAATGAGGCGACTATCAACTTTCATTTTTCACCACACATCCCATCCATGGAGCCAGCATAGAGTTCTTGTTTGGCTGGTAATGCACCTTTTTAAATTATTGTGTCTTTGCCATGTTAAAATGTGTCATTTTTTTTTTGTTGTTATTTATCTATTCAATTGGGAAATGAATTTGATGGTATACTACTAAACATCCTAAAAATGTGAAAATGCAGCTCAAGTAATGATTAGCTGAGGGTCTTACTTGGACATGCTTCCAGTTGCTTTGGGGTCGTAAAATGAATATGAAGCCTAAGAGAAGTTGTAGCTGCTGAAAGACAACCTAGGGCATTCAATATGAAAGGATAAAAAGGGCTTCTTGTTGTAAATATGATCATATTTCTTGAGAAGGAAAAGTAAATGCATTTTGTTAGGTACTGATGGTCACAAATGGTTTAGATGATTAGATAAGAAAGATTAGTGTACCATGCGGATAAAATCATCAAAAAATAATTAGGATATGGTTTGTGGTTCCCTTGAACTTGAATGGCTCCATAGGCTTTTAAAATTTAAATAAAGAATTTTATCTTCTTGAATAGAACCCTAGGGGAAAGTAGGTAAATTCTCCCCATTTTCTAATGTGTAGGTACTTTCCCGTTTTCTTGGAATTACAGAATTTAATATCCATGTGGAGTAAATATTTACTAATAGTGTCTTCTATCTGATAAGTTCAACCTGGAGTAGTTCTTTATGAGAGCCATCACTTTACTCAGTTAAGCAACCATCTTTAAATTAAGACATTAGACTTTACTAGGCAACTCATTCCCATTTCCCAGTCGAAGTCCTTGAGAAACTTCCAGGAGATGGCAATATTTCAGTTTTACAGCTTGGTATTGTGGAGGAGTAATTACACAAGTTATGGTTTAAGAAAATTTGTATGGTGAAAACAGAAAAAAGCAGGCAAAATTATAACCAAACAGGCATGAAGGATGATTCCCTTTCTAGCTTGATCAACAAAGTATACCTTCCTTAGAATGGTAGTCAACCTAGATCGGTTCTGACTCTTCATGGTTCGATGAGGCATACTATTTTTACAATGAAATGCTATATATTAAGTGAATGGTACAATAAATTCAAGACGATACCCAAATATCCGTTCAAGGCTTCAATTGTAGGATTCTATTATTTAGTTCAGAATAATTCACTCTGTTTCTTTTATTTTCTAGAGTAGAAACATTTCTTGAATCAGATGACAACCAGTGACACGGAGTCTTGACCTTGCACACTTGTGTATGTGTACACTGTCATCACATTTTCTTAGTTAGATTATGTGCTTTTACATTCAATTTAAATTGTTTCACAACCATTTAGTTTTGTACTAATGAACTCTTTAATTATATCGCTTTTATCTCTTGGTTTTTGGTACTCTTGGTTGCTTTTTATAGTTATCATTTTGCCAAGTGAGTTCATAATTCAAACTCAAGCTATTTCAGTGTACAGCTTTGTTTCAGCCGCCAGTTTTGGAGTTCCATTAATCGAGCTGACTACATGGCCTTGCGCTTGGGCTTCATTACTGTAAGCATATTTAAATGGATCTTTCCCACCTATATATTTTCATTGTGGACCATCAGAACTGGTTGATCAAATGCAGATTGCAGATTTCTGTCTCTCTCTGAAACTCTTCATTTCGAAGCCTATACTCTTGACTAGTTCTAGGTTTGTATCAAACAAGCAGTCACTTTTTGTTTCTCTAAACTGATGGGTATATTTATTGATAAATGAGAAAATTAATTGTATTATGACATTTTAGAAGCTTCAGATGATTTACTGATAGCAACATCATATATACAACCAATCACCACCTTTGTACATTGAACAAAATTAATTGTTTTCTATATTTTTTGCTTCCATAGTCTCTGCAATATTCCATAATTTCATCTGGAGGATATTGTAATGTGGGTGGATCGGATCCGGTCGGGCTGACCCATTTGTACAAAATCTCAGCTCAAGATATATATACGCCCATTCCAATAACCAGAGCAACACCAGAAACCCTTCCATCAAAGAACCAAAACCCCATTTGTTCTATTCTCTTTCTCTCTCTCTGTTTCTGCACTGTTGTAGAAGAAGATGGTGCACTATCGGAGATATCATCATCCCTTTAACTAGGGAATAAATGTTGTTGATGAAGATGAGGATGAATCACAGACTACCCTTGCTTTAGTCTATGGAAACTCTGCTACTAACAAGAGAACCAGTCCCAAACTTCTCTCTCTTCTCTCCTGCTGCTTGATTTTTGCTCGTTCAGACTTGTCTCTCTTATGTAAGCTCTTCCCTCTTCCATGCCTTTCCTTCTTTTTTTCCCTTGATTTCTCATCCTATTTCTGTCTCCTCATGTTTTTTTCTTCTGGGTTTTGCAGATTCATTTGGACACGAAGATGCTAGCATTGTTGCTGAGATCGATGTAAATGCTCCCTTTTGTTCCTCAATCCCAAATGGTTTGCTCTCTCTCTCTCTCTCTCTATATATATATATATATATATGTGGGCTATTTTATATACAGTTTGGGCTTTTGGTGTAATACTATCAATATGCAATTGTATTGAGATGACTATCAATAATATCTTATATATTTGTTGGAGCTCTATTCTTCACTTATGTGGCCCTATTCTGATCTTCTTCTTCTTGGTTTCCGACATGCCGAATATTGTTCAGACAATCTGCCTCTATGGGGTATGTATTAACAAATGATTATTAAATGGTTGGCTCTTGTTCTTATTCATTAACTTTAGTTTTTGGTTCATAGATGTTTACAACCATTCCATGAGCTGTTGAGCTGTTTTTGGGTTCTATTATAGGCAAACGATTTTCCTTCTCTTCTTTTTTCTTACTTGTTAATGTCTTTTTTTTTTTTTTTTTTTGACCGTATAGCTTTATTTTGGAATGTAAACACAAACTTGTCCAGTTAATATTTTCATTTTTGATCATTCTTTAATTAACTTTTGGGGTGAATTTTGCAGAGCAAGAAGATCAGGCAATACAAATAAATAAAGGAGTTGAAGGTTTCATCAAGATCTCGGCGTGGAGAAACTCTGGCTGAATTCTGATTTCCAAGAATTTTTTGGATTGGAAATCTGTTCTGTATACAACAAAGCTGCAATCTTCTGGGGATTTTTTTAACAATTTAAAAACCCTTTTGTTGCATTTGAACCATTAATTAGCTCACACTCGATTTCATTGAGAATTCCAACCTTGAAATAGGGGAGAACAATTTTCAGCAGTTCGGAACATTATTGTTTGATGATTTGTAGTCTGGAAGTTTACATTGGAAAATATGGAAAGGTTTTTATCAGAAGTTCTAATGGACAGTCAAAATGGAGGAGGAGAGTCATTGATTGGGACTATAAAGATAGCAGTTTTACCCATAGCAAAGGTTTTTACAGTTTGCTTCTTGGGATTTCTTCTTGCTTATTTTAAGCTATTACCTGCCAATGGAAGGAAGCTTTTAAATGGGGTAAGCAAGCTTATTATTATCTTGTTTTTGTAAAGAGTATTGAATTATCTAACCGATGATCTAGTTTTTGTATTGCTGTATAACTTGTAGATTATATTCGTGTGTGTAATTGGAGAGATCTCTTTTCTTTTTCTTTTTAAATATTTTTTTTTATTGGTAGGTGGAAATGGGGAGATCTTAGTGCAATATGAGTAGGAGTCTTGGTGATTACCCTTTGTACTATTTGTCAGCTAGAATCTAAGCTGATTGAGAAACCAACAAGATTTAGTTAGTTGCCCTCAACTTGTAGAATTGTGTAAAACATTGTGAATTTCCTCCAATGTAGTTTTCAGTTTTGCTAAAGATGCTAGAATCAATGGGCAATGAGATAAATGAGAAAATGATTGAGTGGTAAGATTTAGGTGTTTTTCTTATTTTTTGAATAGCAATAGCTCAGAGATTTGATGTTTAAGCAAGCATTTTTTCACCTTTTGCAGGTGGTTCATTCCTTTTAACGTTGTTCTAGCTACCATATCAGGGTCGTTAATAGGTCTACTTGTTGCGTCCATCGTCCGTCCACCATACCCATTCTTCAAGTTTACTATCATACAAATTGGAATCGGTAAGCTACTTTAAATTGTGAAGTTAGCATTTGTTAATGATATATGAAATGCTCCCTCAGCTTCTGTCAAGTATTTATCCTGATTGTTTTGGTTTCTTACTTTGTAGGAGAGTCCTGATGTCCACTTTTACTATCAACATGGAGTAGTCTATATATATATATTGTAATTTTAAAATTAAGTTCAATGTTTGATTGGACAATTTCTATATATATTAACATGGAGTAGTCTAGGCTTGATTCATGCAAACCATGGGGAGGGTATCAAACAATTTCTTCGTGATAGCCTATGCAGTACCAATGTAGAGGTGCTTGCTCTCTATAATCTATTGTTCGGTTACTTTTGTGCACCATGAATTTCTGTTATAATAGTGTTGGAAACTTTGATTGGTGCAGGTTATTCAGCATGGTGCATGCTTGGGTATGGGCTTGGCAGCTCTTGGAACTGCTGATGAAGATATCTATGACGACGTAAAAACTGTGCTTTATACTGACAGTGTTGTTTGTGGTTTCCTGTTTGAACCTTGTACTTACATTCTGTAAATTATCTTAAATTAGCATGATAGTTATTTATTTAATATTTTTCTCAATTAACCACAAGATGAGTATTATCTCATCAACTTTGCTATTGTTTCAACTCAGAAGCGGTTAATTTTGTTAGGAATCAGCTTCGGCAACACGGAGATGTTCAGGTAAAAAATTTGCCTCAATTCTGGTATACCAGTGTTATGGTTTACAAAGTTTTAACTTCTTCGCTTGGAAGAGCAGCTCTGGTAATGGATGCGTGGATGTTTATTTTTCTTGCACAATGCTTGATCATACCTGCAAATTTATCTATATTACAGGACCGACGTTCACAAGATAATGTCAGCATCATCATTGTTGATTTGGGGTATGCACTTGTATGCATTAAGTTAATTTAATCTAATGTTTTCCATTCTAATCTAATGTGTCAATCTATTGTACTGATATTAACCTTTCTAATTTGGTCCTGGCTGTGACTTTTTGCAGGAGGACAAATTGGCAAAGTTTGCCTCGTTCAGAAAGAAAATTTTGTGTATGAACTGGGCCAAGCTTTTGCTACTATCGGTATTGTGTCATTAAGAGCATGGATGTCTTCTCTGCTTTCTGCATGAGTTCTCAAGCCTGACTTTGTAAATAAATCCTCACGGATTTCTAATATATTTTGTGTCTAGATATATTCTGTAATTGTACAAGTATCACATCTTATTGCATTGTTTTTTATTTTTAATTTTGTTTTCAAATTTAGTTTATTTATTATTTTAATAAATATCAATAATTAGTTCTTAATAATTGTTTATGACAGGTATTTTTTTCAACCATGTAAAATTAGCACAACTTTAAAAATAAAAAATAAATAAAAATAAAGGCAATGGCGGCGTTTTTTGAACGTCACTATATCCCTACCCCAACGGTTAGATTTTTAAAATGTATAAATGTCTTTAACGGCGTTTCAAAAACGTCGCTAAATGTTGTAGTGACGTCACAGTAAATTAGGATAGGACATTTGGCGGCGTTTTTAAAAACGCCGCCTATACTAATATAACGACGTTTTTTAAACGCCATAAAGCTATAGCGACGGCCGCGTCGTCGGCGTTTGGTACTAAACGCCACAAAATTAATTAGCGACGTTTTCAGTACCTATAGCGGCGTTTTTAAAACGCCGCTAAAAGTCGATTTTCCAGCAGTGACCTTAGTTCATCTTCTTAATCGTTCACAATCTACATTTTATTTTAGTCGAATACAGTCAGAATTTGATGTAAATTTTAGGATAAAATGTGTATTAATGAAAAATGTAGATAATTTTCTTTTCTTACCTTCATATCGTAGTCACATTCCTGTCACATGATTAGATTTTGTTAAAAATTTAAACAACTAAGTAGCAGAAAGGGGGCACTCACACTTGTGCAGAAATTAAAGTGAGATTTGATCAAAAGTACGAGTGGTTGACTGTCGCAATTTCATGTATAGGGACCAAAATGAAATTTGACCATAAGTATAGGGAGCTGATTGTCATTATTTTATGTGTAGGGATCAAAATAAAATTTAGTGTAAAATATAAGGGTGCAAAGTGTGATTTACCCTATAAAATTGCACTATTAAAAATCAAAATGCTTGAATCATAATAGAATGAACTTTAGTATACACTCATGCTAAGTCCAACCCATAAGACAAGGTGCAAAAATTGACAACAATAAAGAATTAGGAAAATCACAGGCTGGATTAATTTGGCAAAAATGTTAGAAATTCTAAAAATTCAATTAAAAATTTTACGTAATGGCTTATATGGGTGTGAGACCTATATGAGATTCACATTATGTGAGTCTCACACTTATATGAGACATTCCATAAGAATTTTAATGAAATTTTTAGGATACAGTATTACTCTTAGTTTGGTTCCATTTGACGCGTTTCCCAACTGAAGCTTTCTTGCAAAGGCGCTAAAACACAGCTTTATTGAGCAACAGTCAAAAACGGCTATTTGAAATTACCAACTTCTAGGGAGAAGTATTTGGTGGTCTTTCAGAAAATTGATATGGTTTCTAATTTGTTTTTTTCAATTAATATAATGGGATTTAGTATTTTTATATGGAAGACTTACGCATAGATTTTAATAAGTGAACTTATTGTTCAATAGATGATGTGACAATTAAAGGCATTTTTAATCAAATATTATTAAAAAAAATCACTAATTATTAATTTTTAGCGACGGTTTAAAAAGTTTGTCACAAAAAAGTCACTAATTATAAGTTTTAGTAATAATTTTAAAAAAATCGTTATAAAAAAATATCACTAATTTCTAATTTTAAGCAACAATATGAAAAAAAAAAATACATAAAAAGTAAGTAATTATCAATTTTTAACAACATAAGTAAAAAAAATAAAAAATAAATAAACACAAAATTATTTTTAATAACAATTTTATTAGAACTAATTTTTAATAGGACAATGAAATTAGTTGTTTTGGAGGTGTTATATAAACGCACTTTTTGACTTTTTGGCTAAAAAAAGTAGAGAAAAAAATATGTATATTTGGGATAACTTTTTGAGTTTTTATGAAAAGATGTATAATAAAATATTATAGAAAAATGAAAATAACCATTCTACGCTTGCTCACTTTTTGACTTTTAACTTTTTGACTTTTGAGTAGTTGAGTTCAAAGGGCAAAATAATAATTTTGCCCTTTAGGCTTTCCCACAAGCTTCTCCTAAATAGTATGCATTTTTTTGACTTTTTTAACTTTTTGACTTTTATAAGTTATCTAAAACCAAATCCAACTATTAGAATATATTCGTAGTTTACCCTTTTTATTATAATTTTTGAGATAAAACATGATGAGTGTCAAATGATAAATGATATGGTCCAACATTGCCGAATAACCTGTCTCTATTTAGAGGTGAAATCCTACAGAAGAAATTTCATTCTGTCCCTCAAACTATCATTTAAAAATCAATTCAACTCTTATTTTTCTAATAATAACAAATTTACACCTACATTATTTATTTTTAGATCAATTTTATCCCGCCATTAGCTATTGTTTGTAAGTAACTGATGTAGCATTAAAATTTGTTTGAAACTTTATTTACCTCCTAAATTATTTTTAAAATATCAATTAGACCTCATTGCAAAATAAGTTGAGAGAGGGATATTGAGAGAGTAATCTCTCTATTTCAATATATCTGAAACCATATAGAGGGTCTCTGTTATATAGGAGCTTCTGTGTTACAAGCATCATCATGTGACAAAACATAATTATGAAAAGGGACCGAAAGCGGACCGAAAGCTAAATCCTGTCTTAGCTATATTCTATATACATTAATATATTAACATGAGCTGTATTCTATATCTATATAATAAGGAAAGAGACTTTTTAAAAAATGTATCAAAATGTATGTGAGATACATTTTGATTCAATGGCTAAGATCAATTCTAAGAATATATTAACGGTACAGATGTGTTTGATTCCCGCCCAAACACTCGGTGCTATCTCCCACCTACCCACCCACGTCTCCTCCCCCATTCCATCTTTATCTCCTCTCTGTTGTACGTCTCTCTCCTTCTCTCTCACCAAATTCTCTGCCTCTCCCCCCTTTCGCAGAGACGCTACCTCTCTCATTCTCTCTCACCCGATCTCTGCCTTTCCCCCTCTCCCCTACCGTCCCGCTCGCTGCCTCTCCCCCTCCACCCGATCTCTGCCTCTTCCCGTCTCCCCCCACCCTCCCACTCGCTTTCTGATGCCAGGGTTTCCGATTAAGAACCGCGATAGCTTTCTGAAACCCGATTGGAGCTCTCCGGTAGAGGCTTCTATCTGTGCAAGGTAATATTTCTGTCTCTGTTCCCTTTCTCACTCTGCTGAAAGACAATCACAAACCTTTGCAGAAAACAGAATTCAGAAGAAAATCAGAGTTTCTATATTTCTGTATAGATGGCCTCTGCAATCTTCTAATGAAGAAAGGAAAAGCTATGGATGCTGAAAATCCCTTTATTAGGTAATTTGGCTGTCTGTATATTGCTTTGGGTGTAGATTTCAATATTTTTGTCTTTTATTTATTAATTTCTTTTTTGTTTTATATTCCATTCTGTGATGAATCTGTAGATTTCTTGACATATATACAAAGTAGAGTTTGTGATGAATCTGTTTTATATTCATCACAGATTCTGTTTTATAACACATGTATGTATATTTAGATAGAGAGAGAAAAGAAGAGGGACCTTTTGCAGAAATTTTATGACCGACTTTTGTGAAAAGAAACACTTTTTGCAATCCGATTCGAGCCTTTCTGGAATTCAAGAGTGCGGCATAGAAGCCTTGAGTTGAATCTGTTTTATATTCCATTCTGTGATGAATCTGTTTTACATTCTATGATGAGTCTATAGATTTCTTGACATTCTGTGATGGAAGAGTTTTTGAATGGCTATGTGTTTGTTGGCCCATGTGAAATGTGCATATTTCATTCTGTGATGAATATAAAACATATATACAAACTCTACTTTCTTGAATCTGTTTTTATATTCCATTCTGTGATGAATCTGTTTTATATTCTGTGATGAATCTATAGATTTCTTGAATCTGTAGATTTCTTGACATTCTGTGATGGAAGAGTTTTTGAATGGCTATGTGTTTGTTGGCCCATGTGAAATGTGCATAAGGTGAACTTCGTATTCTTCATTGTATGCAAGTAGTTTTCTTCCTGATTTCATTTAAATTAGTAGGATCATGTTAACACCAGTACTTGTGTGGGGTCAAAAAGTTGCTCATTCTACTGTGAGTGGATTGCGGTGAACTTTAAATTTAAAAGTTCATTCATAGATGGAGATCTATTTCAAGTTTTTGAGTGTGGGGTCATGTGCCATTTTCATACAGGGAATGCTGATGAAGGCAGTCAATTATATAGAAATGCTCTTCAGGTCCTTACAGATTCAAAATGTATGCCTTTGGATGACAACGTAATGGAAAAGATGATAGATTTACGAGAATTGCTGCATTTAGTGGGAAGGTATGCCTTTGTTTCAGTTCTGCCACTTTTCTAATTAGGAAACCTCTTTGTGCTCAGACTACAATAATTTAACTACCTATGTTTGCATTTAACAAAATAAATTGATAGGTTGAAAAGTTTTATGGATGTTCTATTATCATGTGCGCATAATATCTTTTAACATCTTTTGATAGATTTGAGTTGACATGTTGATTTAGATGTTCTTAAGGCCCGACTCATTGAAAGAAAGTCTGGATAAGTACTTCTTACGGAATCAGAGACGGACCCAAGAAGCTAGAGAGAGGGCTGAACTGCTTGAAAGAGCTGTGAGCGATATTTTACCTCTTTGATATATTTAACTGTCAGTTTTTATCTGTTGGTCTTCACACATTATTAAACCTCACCATCTAATTTGTTTGCTACATGTTTCAGAATGGGGAATCATCTCATGTATTGAGAATCTTCAATGATGAAGCGCAAGCAATGCAATCTGCCCGTTCCTCAGCCAGAATGCTGTAAGAGTCTTATGCAACCGGAGTGGCCATTCTTTCCCAATATGCTGGCCAAAGGGAGCGCTTGAAGGTATCTGTAAAAAAGCAATTGCTATACATGCTCCACACTCTCACATTTATTAATGAGTATCTGTTTTGATGTTAATATCGCAAAAACATCCAGCTGTAGGGTCTGTATTTGTGTACTATTAATGATCACAAAGAATCTAAAGGCTACAAACTTGCAAGAAGGTACTTCTTGGGATTGGAACCAACAATTTATCTTGTGGTTGAGTGGCTGTTTGTATACCTCCTTTATAAGGTTGAAAGCATGGGAGTAGGGAACCAAGGTGTCCAATGTAAATTTCTTCTGAATGATTTCTACAGTTTTTAAGTCAAAAGCTAAAAAAAACTTTTGCATTAACATGCAGTGTAAATATGGTTTGCTAATTCAAAATGCATCCAGTTCTCCATGTGCATAGTTAGTAAATGAAAGTTGGATCAATTTTTGTTTCTCAAAGATTATATTCGGTCTGTTGTGGTGATTCTAAATTGTGGAATGGGGCTGAGAGGCACTGCATAATTCTCAAAACAATTTTACTTTTTATTTTTTATTTTTCCATATAAGTTGATTCATAGCATAAATTCAATTTTGTGAAACTAAACTAAAATTTTTAGTTCTGGAAGGGACTTTTGAACTAGGAAAATGATGGCCCAATTCTGGAGGGTATTTTTATGTTTTATATTCTTTAGTTTTGCTGGTGCTCTTTTACAGATTTACAGTGACTTGATCTCTAGAAGCTTGGTTTTGTTTTTAGTTTGTTCTGTTTGTTGTATTTCCTTGGAACTGAAGAAGAATTCTGCATATGAATTCTGCATATGATTTCGGCAAGAATTCTGCATATGAATTCTGCAGAATTTTGGCTGGTCAATCCACCATAAATACCAACGATGAATTTGAAATGGGTTTCAGTTTTAATTTGCCAACGGCCAAAAATATCAACGGCCAAAAATATTTTCTCAGTGTGTTGGGTCAGTATAAATACCAACGGCCAAAAATATTTTGTATATTTTGGAAAAATCATTTGCTACCAATTTTTATCTCTTCTCCTTTCTCTCAGTGTGTTGGGTCAGTATTTTCTATTATATTTTCAATGTGTTGGGTTACATTTTTTGAATTCCTGCTATCGGATATTAACTTCGTAGAAATAAAAACTTATGATTTCTTTTTCATTAGTAATCAAGAAAGCTTTTTGGGAAATGGTAAAATAAGGCATGTATCTTTCCATTAAAACTTCATGGAAATAAAAGCTTTTCATTAGTAATTCAAGCTATTTTTGGTCAATATTTTGTGTAACTCCTTTCCTCCTTAATGGTAAAGTTATACACATTGTGTTTACTTCCTAATATTCAACCATTAATTAGGTTACAGAACCAAACAATGTACCGTCAACACCAAATAATATCATGTTAATAATTTTTAAGTTATTTACACTAAGATTTTTTTAAGTTATATCAATGCCTCTAGACAATGACGGGATTATGAGAGAATGTTTACTTTGAATCACAAACTTTTTATATTTTTTTAGTTTCTTCATATATTATGTCTATATGATTAGGGAAAGTTGTTATTTTATTTAAGTTTTGTAGAGCGTGTAATACAAGCAAAATTGACACAAACTTTAAGAAGAAAAATATTTCAATATATTTTATCAATATCTTTATCAAAAAAATGACACAAACTTTTTAAATTTCAACATAATACGTATAAATTATAACTGCATTTTAATCTTAAAATTATTTACACCGTACCTTTAGGCACGGGTATACGCTAGTACATTAATATATTAACAGCCCCCCTCAAACTCAAGGAGGACAAACATCAACCAACTGGAGTTTGGAGACAAGTTCAATGAAGCGGCCTGGAGAATGAGCTTTGGTGAAGATATCAGCAAGTTGATCAGTAGAAAAGATCGGATGGAGATGGACAGTACCATGAGTGACATGTTGACGAATAAAATGGCAGTCAATCTCAATGTGCCTGGCGCGATCATGAAAAACATCTTTATGAGCAATTTGAAGAGCACTTTGATTGTCACAAAAGAGCGCAGTAGCGCCAGATGGGGTAACACCCATGTCAGCAAGAAGCCAAGAAAGCCAGAGAAGCTCCTGAGTAGTATCAGCAAGAGCACGATATTCGGCCTCGGTACTGGAACGAGCAGTAAGAGATTGTTTCTTGTTGCGCTAAGAAATAAGAGAATCACCCAAGAAAAAGCAGAACCCCATAGTAGAGCGGCGGTCAGTAGGATCCCCAGCCCAATCAGTATCGGAGAAAGCACGAAGCTATAGAGTGGAGCGGGCAAAATAATGAAGACCATGAAACAAGGTGTCTTTGAGATAGCGAAGGATACGAACTAATGCAGCATAATGAGGGGTACGAGGAGCCAACATAAATTGGCTAACAATATGAACGACATAGGCAATATTAGGACGAGTAATAGTGAGATAGACAGGACTGTCAACCAGCTGACGATATAGGGTAGCATCAGAGAGAAGAGTGCCATCAAGAGGTGTAAGACAAATCTGAGGCTCCACGGGAGTGGAGGCAGTCTTGTAATCCGTAAGACCAGCGCGGGTAAGAAGATCAGATCCAAGGTCTTTCATCTCGAAATGATGGCTAAGAAACTGTTTAAGGCAAAGAATACCATCGATATCATCACCGGTGATAATCATGTCATCCACATAAAGCAGAAGCAGGGTGGTCCCTTGAGCTGTTTTCCATATAAAAAGAGCAGTATCATAAAAATTGGAGGTTGTGACGACCGGGTCTATTTTATTTTCTCTTCTCTGCTCCGTCATTCTTCTCTTTTGTTGGAATTGGAATGTCTGGGAATAGTTCTCAAAATAGAGTTCTTGTTCTTGTTCTTGTTCAGTGTTGAATCTCATTTGTTCCGGAGAGCGCAAGGTCGTGTCCAGGTTGTCCGGGAGCAATCAAACAGGGTTTTGGGCTGCTGGGCCAGGGACGTACGTGCGGGGGCCCCGAGCTGCACGTGCAGATTGGGGCTGCACGTGCTGGAGGGGTATGCCGCACGTGTGGAAAGAGGGGAGTTTAAGTGGGTTGCATTCTACTTAAATTACAGATGCGGAGAGGGAGGTGCGGAGGGGGCTGCACGTGCGGGGGTCATTGTCGCACGTGCGGGTGGCACGCTCCGCACGTGAGGGGGCAAGTGCCGCATGTATGGTCGGCCTGGGTCCGAAATTCTATATTTTTTTTTTTATCATTTTGGCCGAGTTGCATCTCATTTGGGCTCCTCTCTCTCACTCTAAAACATCATTTTACTCCATCTTCTCTCTACAAACCTTCACCGAACCCCCCAAAAACCATGATCTCTTGAAATCCATGGAGCTTTGATCCATCTTCTTCCACAAACCTTGGAGAGCAACACAAGAATCTCATCTTGTACGGTGGAGATTGAGTTTGGGGCGCATTGATTTTCTGGGGTTTCATCTTCCATTCTTCATCAAGCTTGAGGTAGGGATTTCTTGAGTTATGTTTTGCTATATTAAAAATGATTTTAAAGCTTACGTGAAATTATTGTGTTGATTTGGGTTTTGCTCCAAATGTAGAGAAAGTTTTGAAGAAATGGATTTTGATCTCCATTCTTTTTTTCCATCCATAAGGATGTTCTTTTTATAAAACTTAAGAAAAATGTGACTTTGGTTGGATTTCATCATGAAATGGAAAAATGTTGGGTTTTTGATGAAAACCCTAGGAATTTGGGGATTTTGGAAAACAAGTAAATGCCTATGAAATTTTTTATTATCTTGTGTCAAGAAGATGAATGAAAGTAAATTTCATTAATGTTTAGTGAAATAGCTATCTATTTGAGGTAAGAGAAACGAGATGTTATTTTCATATATTTGTTAAACACTTGAACATGTATTGTTGGGAAATGGAAAATGGTTGCGTGTGCCTTGAAATGTGGGAATTGTAAGATCTTGGAGATTGATGTTGAGAACATAATATATATAGTCTTGAAGAGGCTAACTTGCTATGAATCGTGTATGGCGAGCGATTGTGGTTGTTGCTATGAATTGAGGGCATATGGTTATGTTGTGAAGTACATTGCAAGAGAAGAAATGAGCAATGAAATTAATTGATTTGGTTGTGGTGATATTTGAAAATGGAGAAATGTTAAGAGATATTGATTATTACATCGCATTCTCATTTGATTTGTTATCATTAATGTGCATGTAGTGAATTATTGTCATTATTGCATTCCCATCATGTTTACTTGAGAATGATTATATTGTAAAGAGAACTAATGAAAATGTGTAAGGGGTAAATACATTGGTAAGTCCGGTTAGGGGGTGTAGATGAATCTAACAAGTTGGCCTGAGTGTCCATGGTGCAAGACCAGAAACCCGCGCAGATAGGTGTCAAGCCTTCCGGTTAATACTTGTAAAAATGATGAATTAGTAGTACTTGTATAGTCTATTTGCAAACACCAGCCTAGGGATTACCAGTGTTGTATTTACCACTCCTATTGAATTAAATTGGAAGTTTCGAAAATTGTTGAGATTGCAAAACTTTGACTGAAAAACATAATGATCACCAAGAAGAACATCAAAGGAAATTTTCTTTAAAAGGGGATTGCATGGCATTGGCATTTGCATTTTACATTGTGAGTCAGCATAACTGTATATACTTTGTAAAAAATTCTCTACTGGGCTTTGTGCTCACCCCTATGGGATTTGGTGCAGGTAAAGATGTGGTGATCCCACCGAGTTGAGGGTATGGATTTATTTTGTGAAGAGTAGATTGCTCTGTCATTTTGTTGTAAATTTTTGTAAAGCCAAGGGCTAATATGTATGGGTCCGAGAGACCATTTTGTGTAACCGGGCTATTGCCTTGGAACTTGTAAGCCCTTGAGGGCCTTATTCGTTGGGATTACATGCTATAGATTCATGTACTAGTTTGTCAATAAATGTATAATCGCAGGTGAGATCACTTTTGTATAACATTTGGAATCACGTAAAGGAACATGGTGAATGTACCTTCCAGCATCCTTTGAGTCATGGCTTTATTTGGAAGCGAGTTGATGTATTAGATATGCTGGGATTATTTTGGGGCGTTACAACTTGGTATCAGAGCTACCGAGTTTGAATACTTAGGGCTCTTGGGAAGTAGTTGTTTTGCCACAATGGGTTCATTTCGCATGATTAGGAAATGTATAGTTTTTTGTGATTATGTGATAACATGCTTATGTGACTATATGGGTATGGGGTTAGACTTTTGGGATGTTATTTGGCGCCTATTAGATTCCTTGAAGTCTTATTAGAAGGGTACTTGATCAATACTTATTCTACTAAGAATTCTTGGTTTTTTATGGGACGAATCTCATCACTAAAGGATAATTCGTATGTGTTTATGTAACTAAGTGCTTATGTGGAGTGAATTAAATTAATTTTGTGATAATATATATGAAATAGCTATACTTTAACGTGTGAGGCAAGTTACGAGCACATTTGGGATGATGTGCTAAATTGTTTACCTTGATTCTCAATTAGGGTGTCGGGAAGGATTCGAACATGAGGTGGTAGGGGTGGAAGGCATGGTCGAGGTTGCCAAGGTATACATGAGATACCGGTCCATGAGGTTCCGGTACAAGAAGAGGGTTTACGCCAAGCTAACATGGCCGAAAAATTAGGGCAAGCGGAGGTGCCGGGGCAAGCGGGCCAAGCTGCAATGTGGGCTCTAGCCCGGGAGATGGCAGGGGCATTGAGGGAATCCATGAACATACTTAGGGCAGAGACCCAAGCTAAGGAGAATGTTGCAGAGACAAGGGTGAGCCTCCTTACGAGGGAGTTTTTGCTGGCCATGCCAGATGAATTGCATGGTGGCCCCGAGCCAAAGAAAGAGGATGAATGGCTTGAACAAACCGTGAAGACCTTCAAGATGCTACACATCGAGGATAGCGAGCTTAGAGTGACTCTTGCAAGTTACTATCTCAAGGGTGACGCAGGCCAATGGTGGAAGTATGCCAAGCACCGAATAGAACCGAAATGGGAGGCGTTCGTGGTGGCCTTTCAAGACAAGTACCTTCCACCTACAGCTAGGGAAAGGTTGAGACAGGAGTTCTAAGATCTTAAGCATCTTAACATGTCTGTGGCCGAGTTCGAAGCGACCTTCTCCAGTTTGTCCCGGTTTGCACCGAAATTGATAGCAACAAAGGAACGCCGTTGCATTGAGTTTGAGAAAAAGCTTTGAACCAAAATCCTATTTAAGGTTGCCAGGAACATGATTCAAAATTATGACCGTCTTGTGGAGGTGGCCACACATGTGGAGATTATGGTGGAGGCTGAAGATGAGAGGCTTCGGAATTCGAGGTCTAGGGGCCAAGGGTCGCAACGAGATTATGGGCCCAATAAGAAGAGTAGAAGCACCTACCCATCCCAGTTCCAGTCACAGTAGTCTAGGTCTACCTTTCCCTTGCCTAGTGCAGGCTCGGGAAAGAGTGCGCCAAGTAGTTTTTCTTGCCTCAAGTGTGGACAACCAGGTCACAAGGCCCTTGCATGTTCGCAGAAGGGAGGAGGACAGCAAATGTTGCCACCACCACCACCTAACCGATCTCAGAGTCAATCTCAGAGTAGAGGGCAAGGGCCTACTTGCTATCAGTACAGTCAGTCAGGGCACATGAAAAGAGCTTATCCGCAGTTGGGAGGCACATCCGACGCATTAGGGTTGAGGCAGACTCAGAGCCACCAGCAGGCCCACTCAGCTCAGACTTCACAAGTTCATTAGGGAGCCACTTTCGCTTAGTTCGTACAGCAGGCCTACGCTCCAAGGGATGAGCAGGTTGATCAGAGGCCGCAGGGGCACGTGTATGTTATTACTACGCCAGAGCAGTTGCCGGGGCCCTCGGTTGTGAGAGGTATTTTTATTGTGTGTAATTCTTTGGCCAGTGTGTTGATAGATACGGGTGCGTCTCGTTCATTCACATCTGTTGCATTCGCAGCTGCATTGGAGTTAGATGTGGCATAACTAGTGTCTCCGCTTAGAGTAGAGTCACCGGTTGGAGGTACAGTTGACTTAGATAGGGGGTGTCACGATTGTGAGATAGAGGTTGTCGGGCATAGAGGGTCACAGTTTTTATTGATTAACTGCATGAATGCCTGTAGGTCAGGGCTTGATTGCCTGAATTGGAACAACCTGATGATTGCGAGTTTTAAGCCCACTTTACAGAGTGGAAAAATCATGTTTTAAAGCCCACTCGAGGGTGGCAAATCCGCGCTTTAGCTTACTTGCGAGTAGCACTTTCAAAACATTTTAAAAAACAAACATGAATTGTTTTGTTCCAATTCTCGTGATTGAGTCTATACTTGTATGTTGTGCGCATCACATAGTAAGTTAGCTAATAATCTGAATAAGAACACATGTGTCTATAAAAACAACATATCATGTTTAGTAGAGGCCGATCCTTTGATCGGGCGAGCGGGGGTGCTCATGTTATGACTTCCCCTCTCGTACCCAAGCTCCCGAGCCAAGGCAACTTTGGTGATGATGGATACGTGGCCTTTGGTACGACTCAGACTTTCCTAAATTTTCTAAAACCAAAATATTTAGGTGGTGACTCTGTAATCTGGCAAAGTAGTCCATGTTTGGCGCTTTTTGATCCAAAATTGATTTTCAAAACCAATTGCCGGATTTGGACTCTTTGGTGATTTATCAATCTTACATTGCACTTTGTGAGATTAGATTCAGAACCGTGACAGGAGTCCGAACTGTAGTAGTGAGAGTTATTCGCGCCTCCTCCGAAAGGGGGGGCGCGCGGAGAAAGTCGGGTGCTACAGTTTCTGGCGACTCCGCTGGGGACTTAGAAAACTTGACTCGAAACTCATGATATGTTGTTTTATCTACACTTATGTGTTTCTTTGCATTGCATTTGCATTAGTGCACCTAAGTCATAGTGTTTGCTATCTGCTATTCCTAAATGGTTTGTTGGAGGCTTGCTTGAAAAAGTGTGCCACAAGGCTGACCGGTTACGGGCTCTGCCACGATGGAAACACAAACCTCGGATTGGGATCACCGCCGAGGCACCCCTTTTGACCAATCGACCTAGTTGCATATCGGAGGCCACAGAGACCATTCCAAACTAGGACAGGTTGCTTACGTGAATATACGTTATTTGAAACCGTTCGCTTGCGTAGCGAACCCCTAGTTCCTGGCAAAATAGGATAGGGAAACCTTACCCCACCATAGGGGTGTTTTGGTACTCACTTGCTTGCTATGTGCTGTTAGGGTGTGTCTCTACAGGAATGCATGTATCAGTTGCAAGTTTAGGTATTAGTCTGGGGACATCAGTGTTTGAGGGTATCAGTTTTGAGGCAAAAATTTGGGGGACAGAAATCAGTGTTTGAGAACAGATTATCCAGCTTATGATTTTCAACTGTGTTGTTTCTATGTAAGCCGAGATGCTATTTGTTTCCTGATTGTTGTTTCTTTTCTTTTTTGCTTTATTTTCTTTTTGCAAGGTAGTGTTGCACAATTGCTTCCAATAAGGCAGATACGCCCCGAGCACTTTGGACTAGAGGTAGAAGGCTTTCTAGATCTGAGGATCTTATTGACGAACAACAAGTGCTTGTTTCATTACGCCCGGTTACAAGACGGAGGGCAGTTAGGCATAGGGCACCAGTACAACAATCAGCAGTTCAGCGATCGCTATCTAATTCACCTGTACGCAGCAGGGTACAGTTTTTCGGTTCTACCACAGAGAGAGGATATCCACCTATTCAGTCAGACCAGCATTTCACAGTCAGTATGGAGGACATGTTGTGTCAACTCCAAGAGATCATGCAGGCCATGCAGCATGATGCTGCTCACTAAGCGAAGATTACCGCTCGTCAGATCGAGGTTGTGGCCTAGTAGGTAGAACTAATTGCTAGGCTTCAACAACAGCAGCAACCATAACAAGCCAGAGCATCTGCTTCACATCCACCTCCACCTCCACCTCCACCCCTACCCCCACCTAGGGTTTCAACACCCGGGGATACAGCTAACGTCCAGGTGAATACGGAAATGCCAACAGGGCCAGTCTCGCCACCAGTCCTACCATAGATTTCAAAAGCACCAGCCTTCTAAACTGACACGCCGTTCGAATCTGAGGTTGATCCTATTGCCTTGAAAGTCAGTAAGCTTGAAAAGCTATTTAAATAAGCTCAGGGAGTCAACTTGATCCCAGACATAGAGGATGGCTACACTAATTCGGCGGTGACATTGCCGGACAGGTTCAAAATGCCTTACATAGATCGTTTTGACGGCTCGGGCGATCCTATGGTTCATCTGAGGCTGTTCTTGGACATTTTGCGACTGATGGGCTTGACGAGACTCCAGAAATTATCTCTCTTCGGTCGAACCCTGTCGGGTATTACGACCATCTGGTACGCCAAAATGGAGGACTCAGTGAAAAGGAGTTCGGAGGAGATGGCTGAGGCCTTCACCGCCCAGTATGCTTACAACACCCAAATCGAGGTCACGACTCATGATCTGGAGGCGACTAGGCAAGAGCTGAAAGACGGCTTTTCTGACTTTGTCACTCGATGGAGGGCCAAGGCCTCCATGATGACGACTCGGCCACCCGAAAAGGATCAGATAAGGATGGTTGTGCGCAACCTACAACCCAAGCTGATGCAGAAAATGATCGTCTTACCCCTCCCCACCTTTGCTAATTTGCACGAGATTGGGGTACAGATTGAAGATGCTATGAAGCAAGGTCTGATTGACCAGGAAAGGGAGCAGCCCAAGAGGGTGTTTACACGCGGTCCGAATACAGCTACAAGTAGTGGTGCAGCCGCCAGAATTTCTGATGTCAGCATGGTCACCACCATGCAAAAGACAGCCACACCCTTTACCAGTACATCTAGAGCCACCACACAATCGGCAAAGCACCCGCCTAGGGGCTAGAGGACCTTCATCCCACTTTACATGCCTTTGTCCAAAGCCCTGGGGGTTCTAATAAGAAAGGGGCACCTGAAGCCCCTGGAACCACGCCCACTGCCAAATCCCCTCCCCCAAACACATAACCCAGCCAAATATTGCACCTTTCGCCAGTAGCACAGTCAAGACACCGACCTCTGCTTCAGACTGCGTTATGAGATCTAGGATCTCATCGACAACAAGGTGATTACGCCTCCTGAGAAGCCAAATGTCACCACTAACCCTCTCTTACCACATTACAATCCCCCTCCTCCACCCAGGTAGATAAACCTAATCCAAACCACGGCCATCCTATATGACCCTAGCATATACATCACTCACTCCCACCTACCTAAGCCAAAGGTGTTCATTCCAGACAGCACAGACTTGTGCATGATAATCACCTCCCTAACCCAGCCCAAACCAGTAGTGGTGACTGTCGAAGACAAGACCGGGGTGACCTTAAGGGAAATGAGAATGTTGGTTTGGAACCTGAGGGATCTGAGGGCTTAACGGAGGAAATATACAACCCGTGCAGTTACATTGTGTCAACAAATTAGGCTAAGTCGAAGGTAGAATTGCCAACTGGGATGGAGGTACATGTCGTCCGGGAGGATGGGCCGAGTCAGGGGCTAGATGACCTTGTCGAGCTGGAGGAAGATATTTCTAATTTGTAGTTCTTTAGCGAGTAGGATCCGGGGGATGTGAGCATCAATTGGTTTGACTTGAGTGGAGCAACAGATGTTACAGGGTAGCTTAGTGACGAGCCTAATATCGATGAGGGATCTCTACCTAGGCAGGAACTGCTAGAAACAGGAACATCTACGGTGGCCAAAATGGCCGAGAATAGGGAAGAATCGCCGAAGAGCACCGGTGTTGAGAATTTTGATCGGGATGTGGGCATCTTAAGTACAGCAGACACTGAAAAGGAAGCCGCATTGAAGCGGATTGAACACGAGAAAATCGAGAACGATAAAAGGGCTAGAAAAGCCAAGGCACCTGAGGTGGCAGAATGTGTGGAGAACACAGGAACAGCTACAGCTGGACCGGATAGTTGTTTATCGGTCGCCGATGTGATGTAGTGGGAAGACGATGATTTGTGTCATGCCCATACGGATGAAGACTGCGGGCAGAACTAGCCAGATGACACCTGGTACACCGAGGAGGTCGACCATATGACCCGAAGTGGGCTGTACTTCAAGCCCCCACATTTGGACTAGCCGGAAACGTTTGAGAAAGACAAGGAGGCAGAAAAAACAAAAAGACAGACTGTTGGAGGGGGAAGCTGTGCTGAAGCAGCTAAAGAAAATTCAGGCAGACATCTCCATCTGGGGACTGCTTATAGCCTCAAGGGTTCATAGACAAGCTGTCCTTTCGACCATGGACAAAGCTAAACTTTCAATAGATATAACTCTGGAGCAGTTGGTGGGATTGGTGTTCCCGGGTGGAGCTTCCCCAACCCTAACCTTTACAAACAAAAAGCTATCGCCTAAGGGCTCTGATCATAACAAGTTGCTGTATATCTCTGTGGAGTGCAAAGAGAAATGGATACCGGTTGTCCTAGTTGATATGGGATCTGCAATCAATGTATGTCCATCGCGAACGACATATGCTATTGGGTTAAAGCCCGCAAATTTCACACCAACAGCTCAAGTGATACGAACGTATGATAACACCAGTCGAGAGGTGATAGCGACAGTACGTGTCAAAACTCAGGTTGGCCCGGGGCACCACGACATTGAGTTGCATGTTTTAGATGTTCTAGCCACCTTCAATCTGCTCCTTGGGCGGTCGTGGTTGCACCAGGTGAAAGCTGTCTCTTCCACCTTACACTAGATACTGAAGTACCCCCATGGGAAGGGGGTGGCAATAGTTTTTGGGAACTCATCCATACATCCACCGCTAGATTTTTCTACACCGGTTTTGGAGATTGAACATGGCGTAGAAGATGTGTTTTTATCGGGATTCACTGTGGCTGAGGCTTGGGTAGTACAGAATATGCTGGCTATTGATGAGGGACTGTATGTCAGTGCACAATCTGTATACCTCATGAACAAGTTTCAACACATGCCTGGGATGGGACTGGGACGGAGTGGCCGGAAGGGCGTCGCAGCATTGGCCGAAGTGCCACACAACCCATATACGTTTGGCTTAGGTTACTCGCCTACCAAAGAGGATTGGGCAAGGAAAGGAAGAGAAATTGGTGGAAGAGCCAAGGCTAAGCAAGCTGGGAAGTACTACGAGTTGGTACACAGACCTATCCAAGGAATCCTGAATGGACGCTTTGTCCGAGAGGGGGAATATTTCCTATTTTGCGGCTTTCCAAAGCCATGGTTGAATTCAAAGAAGCGGCTTTTGGCCCATTTCGAGATCTGTTTTGACCTTTAGTTGTCAGGGGATGAAGTTGCGGAAGAGCAGACTAACCCGCCGGCTGAGGTTGAGCAATGTAAGGAGGATGAGTTCGAAGGCATAGAATTGAGATGGGGGGTAGCACTGGCTTGTGTCCTCTGAGATCCTCAGATCACACCGGAGTGCTCAAGGGGTGATTTCTCTATTTCCATGATCAAAGATCAAGCAGCTGTAGGCCCTTCTTCTGGCATTCTGGATGCATCCATCACACCTTCCCTCATCTGGCAATACGAGGAAGGCTTTTTATCTAGCAGTTCAGAGTCAAGTAGCGAACTAGAATCTGATTCCACAAAGTCTGTGGGGTCGAAATCATATTCTAGCTTGTCTGGGTCAGAGTCCGGTATTCTTGGGGTTGATAACCCGGATACCACTGTCCTGTCTAGGTCATCTTTTTCTTTTTCCTTTAAGTCTGTTATAACCGAAGGACTAGACAGACTGGATGTTATTAATGAGAATGGTACAGTTGTGGCTTCTGAGTACTTTTTTATGCCTTTAGTTTATTGCATTAATCAGGACTTTCAAAACTTTGATGAAATCGAAGAGAAAAAAATTCCTCCGGTTTTGAAACATTTGATTGACCGAGAGCAAGAGAGGTTTGTAAAACCTTTGGTTGATGAAATCACCTCAATTAATGTTGGTACTGAGAATGACGCATGGCTGGTCCAGATCGGGTCCATGTTGTCTTCGGAGGAGCGTGAGCGGTTAGTCGCTTTATTAAAAGATTTCAAAGACGTTTTTGCATGGTCCTACGAAGACATGCCTGGAATCGATCCTGAGATTGTACAGCACCGAATCCCTTTTGACCTAGAGGCCCGACCTGTTAAGTAGAAGCTCCGAAGGATCCGCCCAGACTGGGCTCTAAAAATAAAAAAAGAGGTTACGAAGCAAATCGACGCAGGGTTTCTGTTAGTATCTGAGTATCCAACTTGGTTGGCCAACATAGTTCCGGTGCCGAAGAACGACGACAGAATTCGGGTATGTGTGGACTTCAGGAATTTGAACAAAGCCAGTCTGAATGACGACTTTCCTCTGCCACATATCGATGAATTGGTGGACTTCACTACTGGGCATGTTCTGCTCTCATTCATGGATGGGTTTTTAGGCTACAATCAGATTTTTATGGCACCCGAAGACAGGGAGAAGACTCCTTTCACTACCCCATGGGGAACTTACTGTTGTAGGGTGATGCCGTTCGGTTTGAAGAATGCTGGGGCTACATTTCAACGAGCTGTGACCACGATTCTACACGACATGATCCATAAAGAGGTTGAGGTGTACGTGGACGACATGATTGTGAAGTCCAAGGAAAGAGAGGGCCACTATACCGCCTTGAAGAAATTTTTCCAATGAATTAGAGAGTATCGGTTGCAGCTAAATCCTCAGAAATATACTTTTGGTGTTACAGCAGGGAAAATCCTGGGGTTCTTGATCACACAAAGGGGCATCGAGGTCGATCCCTCCAAAATCGAGGCCATCTTAGAAATGCCACCACCAAGGACTAAAAAGGAGGTGTGAGGCTTTCTGGGTAAAGTGCAATTCATAAGACAGTTTATTGCAAAATTAATCTTGACTTGTGAACCACTATTTGGTCTACTGAAGAAAGGAAAGAAGTTCCAATGGGATGACCGATGCCAAGTTGCTTTCGAGCAGATCAAGCAATATCTACAGAACCCACCTGTGTTGTCGCCACCAGAGCTAGGGGAACTGTTGATTCTATACCTATCAGTAGCTGAAACGACAATGGGCGGCATGCTTGCGCAGGAATCTGAGGATAAAGTGGAAAAGGCTATCTACTACCTGAGCAAGAAAATGCTGGAATACGAGACCCGCTACACTCCGCTAGAGAAGGCTTGTTTGGCCTTGGTATGGGCTACTAGGAAGTTGAGGCACTACTTGTTAACTCACTCTGTAATACTAGTTTCGAGATTAGATCCCATCAAATATCTCTTTCAGAAACGAGCACTTACGGCTAGGCTAGCTCGTTGGTTGTTTTTTCTCTCCGAAGTTGATCTGAAGTACATGACGTGCAAGTCTGTGAAGGGGAGAGTGGTAGCGGAGTTCCTAGACGATCACCGAGTGGAATGGGATGAAGCAGTAGAGTATATGTTCCCGGATGAGGCCATGTTGTAGCTTGAAGAAGAGGTCTGGACTCTGTACTTTGACATAGCGTCTAACTAGTATGGGTATGGGATAGGGGTGTTGGTGATAGCACCCGACAATTCCCACATACCCTTAGCTTTCAAACTCCGATTCAAAGTATCGAACAATGAGGCAGGGTATGAGGCATGTATCGCTTGGCTTAGAAGCCGCCCTGGAACTAGGGGCAAAAAGGTTGGACGTCATTAGGGACTCGAACCTGATTGTGTCTCAAGCTAAAGGAGATTGGAAGATGAAGAAGGAAAGGATGAAAATCTATCACCAAACTCTGGATGTTCTAATTCCCAGGTTTGAAAAGTTAACCTTCACCCATCTGTTGAGAGAGAGCAACCGGTTTGCTGACACTTTATCAACTCTATCTTCTATGATAGACATCCCTTTCGGAGTCCGGATGCGTCCAATCATCATTGAAGAGCGGTATGTGCCGCCCTACGAGCTGATTGCCGCCATAGATGAAGTACAAGATCAAAACCCCTGGTTTCATGGCATCTGGAACTTCTTGGAAAAGGAGACTTATCCACCAGGGGCAAATGCCAAAGATAAGAGGGCAAATCGAAGAATGGCTGCTCAGTTCATCATCTGTGAGGGTAAACTATACAAGCAAGGTCATCTTGGGATGCATAAACTATGCGTTGATGTTGAAGAATCCAAGCGCTTGATAGAAGCCATCCATAGGGGAGAGTGTAAAGCGCACATGAGTGGGGTAATGCTGGCTCGGAAGATTCTGAGACAGGGTTATTACGGGTTAACCATGGAGGATGATTGTATTGGCTTTGTTTGGCGATGCCGCAAATGCCAGATCCATGCAAACCGTATGAACAGTCCGCCGTCGAAGTTGTACAACATGACTTCGCCATGGCCATTTTTAGTCTAGGGAATTGATATGATTTGGGAAGTTACTCCGAAGGGGTCGAACGGGCATGAGTGTATCTTGGTGGTGATAGACTACTTTACAAAGTGGGTTGAAGCCCAATCTTATGCAGTGCTGAAGGCATCGCATGTCGCAAAGTTCATCAGGAACAATATTATCTATCGCTATGGAGTCTCGAATGAGATTATTTCGAATAATGGTTCCCACTTCAAGAAGGAGGTGATTGACTTGTTGGAGAAGTACAACGTGGCTTTTCATAAGTCATCTACATATCAACCTCAAACCAACAGAGCTGTTGAAACCGCCAACAAGAACATCACGCATGTACTACAGAAGATGGTAGAAACCTATAGGGACTAGCCAGATAAGCTGCCATTCGCTCTTTAGGGCTACCGGACATCAATTCGAACTTCTACTGGGGCAACTCCGTATTCCTTGGTTTATGGGATGGAGGTTGTTCTGCCTATCGAAGTTCAGGTTCCGTCATTGCGGGTAATGGCTGAGTGCCAGATAGTTGAGGCAGATTGGCAGCAAATCAGATTCGAAGAACTCATGCTATTCAACGAAAGAATGCTGAAAGCACTGTATCACATCCAAGGTTATCAATGAAGAATTTCCAGGGCTTTCAACAAGAAGGTTAAGTCCAGGAATTTGAAAGAAGGGGATTTGGTGCTCAAAGACAACCGGGCTCCCATCCACGACCCTAGGGGCAAGTTCAGACCTAATTGGACTGGTCTTTACATCAACAAGCCTATCTGGTCGGGTGGAGCTGTCGTATTTATGGACCTAGATGGCCTAGAGTTCTCCCAACCGATCAACATGGACAAGTTGAAGAAATACTATCTCTGAGTGGCTCGCTAGGCCGAAAACCCGAAAGGGCGACCTAGGCAAAAGTTAGAGTATGAAAAATTTGAAATAATAAAAACTGAGCTCACGAGGTTGAAAACCCAGAAAAGGCGGCCTTGACAAAAGTTAGAGCGCAAAAGGAGAGTGTTAATACACGAGTGAACTTGAACCAAACTACGTAAGGCTTGATTCCCATCTTTGGGATACGTAGGCAACTTCATTCTGAAGTCCAGCCATAAACACCTCCAAGATCAACTTTGTCCATGTGATCGTTTTGGTCATCTTCGTCTATTCTACATTCAAGGGCTCGGTTGTGATTTCCAGTGCAGTGCTATTCAGACTAGGGGCAACTTTCTAGTTGATTGGATCCGGGGTTGTGCATCTTGATGATAGATCTTGGGTGTGTCCAGTTGTGATCCACATCGGAAATGGTTTTGAAAAGTTTTAATAAAAGTTGATTTTGTTCAAATTAATCTTTTTACAACCTAGACCATTTTTGGACCAAACGAAAAATTTTCAATACCCACAACCTTCAATTTCATTGATTTCATTACAAAGTTCTCTTGCTCTTGATACAAATTGAAGTTGCTTTTTATTACATTCATAAAGAAAACTTGAAAGTACAGTTTAAAGCAAGAAACTCGGGGCATAGTCAAGTCAGGTGTTCCTGCATCCCTTTCTAGAGCTTATGGAAGCTTCTGATGCCAAAGTAGGCCCAGTCTGTGCCTCTTCATCGAGCCAAGCTATGGACTCTCCAGAAAGGGCACCGCTGAAAACGGGAGTGGGAGCTAGAAGTTCTCTCATTCTCCATGCTGTGGAATACCGAGCCAAATGTGAGCCTTAGACTAGAAATGCAATGGGGTACTTTACCCCATCTTCCGGGCAAGTCTGATCATGTCCAAATTGGCGCCAGAATCGAAATGGGAAGTAGAAGACATAGTGCGTCAGGCCAATCAGCTAAATCTCGGGTTGGCGAGAAATTTTGTAGCTCATCACCAGCAGATTAAGCTAGAGGCAGCGCCAAGCAATGTTGACAGCAAATAGGCTGCACATCCATTCGCACCACCATCCCTTATCTGGGGCATCAACTAGTTGTTGTAGGAAGAAATAGCCGTGTGCAGAATATGCTGGGCATGAGTCCACCATTTTCAACTTGTCCATCAGCCATATCTGGAAGGGATGAAAAAAAATAAGAGAGATTAAAGAATAGAGAGGTGTACGTGGAGAGAAAAGTGTGTAAGGGTTTTGAGAGAAAAACAGAGCCTGAGGGCCGAGTGATGTAAAGTACACATGTGAGAAGGGTAGGAAACATTACCTGTAAGAGTAGTGCATTCCCTGCGAATCTGGCTGTCTCCCGACGATGGAAAGCATATAAACCCATTAGAGTCTCAGCTAGTGTCACGCTGATGCAGCTCTTGCCCTCTTCCAAGCCTTGGGCAACCACAATCAAACGGACGCTGGACCCTCCAAAGCCTGGGGCAAGCACGAAATGAGACAACATGCATAAGCAGAGGGCGTGTCGCCGAAAACTCTGCCAAAGATGGTCGTCGCGGTCACCGGCGTCAGAAAACCTCTGAATCAAGCTCGGAATATCCAGCTCCCCATCGCGAATCAAAGACCGAGCGTCATGCAAAGTAAGCCCACACATCCGTCCTAAACCTTGGATGTGGCCAAAACGGAATTGGGGCAAAATCTCTTCATCGCATGGAGATTCCATCAAAGATTGGAAATCTCCAAAAGTGGGACATATCTCTTGTCTGCAAAAGCTAAAAACGTGAGTTACCAGATTCCAACACCTAGCCGCGGCATGGAGGAATGGAAAACACAGCGGGGTGCAGCTCAGCGTGAATAGTGCATTCATTCTGAAACCCCGGAAATTCAACTTTTCCTAGCCATCCAAGTTTACAATCCAATTTGTGAGGTTTTGGGCAAGAAATGCTTCTATTTGGGGCAAAAATAGAGTTGAAATAAAAGAACCACGAAGCTGGAACCTTTATAGAAGATAAGGCATTGAGTGGAGGACAGATGGCAGAAATTTGGAGCTTCTCAAAATAACTGGCCGACTGGCCAATTTAAGTAGCTGACCGGCTACCTTTACTGGCCGACCGGCCTCTTTAAGTGGCCGGCAGTGAGAATAAATGGCCAGTAATCATCCTAAGTGGCCGGCAGCCATCCCTTGTCTCCAGCAGAGAACCTTTAGCCTTTATGTGTGCTAAAGATGCTGAAAATCTGTGTTTTGTTCCACTCTGGATGCGTTATGCTGCGGTCTTGTTGACTCATTCTCGAGTTTGTCACTTTTGTTTATCGAGTTGTTGCAATTTGTTTATTGAGTTGTTACAATTTGTGTATCGAGTTGTTGTTTTGTTTATCGAGTTGTTCGTTAGTTGTTCTTTGCGTTGTCTTATTTTGTTTGTTGGTTCGCTACCCAATTAAGACAATGCATTTTGAATGCTCAATGTTCATCAATCTCACTTTTGTGTAAAATGGTGCGATGTGATGCTCAGAATATAAAATACAACACTATTGAACAAAAAGCTGTTTTCATTCCATCATGATTTCTCTTTACAAAGCGTGCAAGTTTTAAAGAAAATAAAACTGCCTAAGGCTGTACGATATGCTAATACTAAGGGGTTGTTTGGGGTGTCCTAGATAAGCGTACTTTTTGTCTTTGGACTAAAAAATTGAGGTTGAAAATATGGATGTTTGGGTTAACTTTTTGACTTTTTATAGAAAAATGTGTAATAAAAAATTGTAAAAATTGATTTGTAGGGAAAATTTTGAATTGGGAGTTGTGCAGCCGTAATTGTTGACTTTCGATGAATAGTGTTAACTTTTTAACTTTTTGAGTAACTTTTTGACTTTTTGACTTTTTTACAAATTCCCAAACTTGGCCTAAAGCAAAAGGAGAAATAAAGCAAAAAGCATCTGAATCGGTGCCATCCAGCTCAGGATCGAGAGGCCCTCTTCATCCTCTTCCTTTGCTGAGCAAACTTTGCACTATCACCGTTGGCAGCGCTGTCTGAACCCGAGCCATCCTCGGCATCGTCGCCACCCTCAGAACCTGAGCAGGTGATGTCGTCTCCACCCTCGGATGACTCTGACTGGGGACTCGTTGAGTCCTCGTCCCTACTAGACTCACCATCGTCATCGCGCGGGATAGGGTCCTGACGTCCCCCTCGACTGTGCGCCGAAATCTCTCTCTCTCTCTGCCGCTCGAGAAGGCTCTGAGGGTCTGTCTACAAGGGTGTGACCTGAAAAGACAGTTTCGAATACATCAGCTACAGTGTATGTATCAAGTGCAAGTATGTTATGCAGAGTATATGTAGAAATCAGGTACAGTATGCACGTGTAGTGTGTCATGTCAGATATGATCTATACATGCGATGCATCAGTGCAGTGAGATGTTAGTTTCAGTGTATCAGCAGAAGTATGATAAATGCAAGAGAATTGAAGGGTACCAGAATGTCATGGGAAGTCAGCATCGTCTCTCTCCGCAAGACCATACTCACTAATGAGGCCATCGCCTGGAGTAAGCCCTTGACATACTCTGCAGAGGGCTGTAAATGCAAGTTGAAATCATGAGTACATGAATGCATAAGAATATGAGTGAAACTGAAATGAAATGTATAAAAGTTGTAAAGTATACCGGTGGCGAGCCAGGTGTCCTAATGTATCGGTGATCAGGCAACGGGGGCTCCAGTGGAATCTGATAAGGTATCCCATACCGCCAACTTGTCAGCTCAGTCGGGGGATCAGGCCATCCGACACACTGCCTAGTAGAAGTCATCCCACTGACCTCACCTCTCGGCGTCTAGGCCCTACTCGTCGAAGGGGCATCCACTGCCCGAGCTCTCCTTGTCGAGTGGGCCTCTGCTACTCTAGCCCTGCTCGACGAAGCAATAGCAGCTGTCCTCCCCGTAGGAGCACGAGCACCTGCCAACGAGGGCATGAGGTATGCCTGGATGTAGGTCGTGAAGTCCTCCTCCCCAATGAATCGGTTTGCGTCTGAGCCTTGCATGACGTCAATAAGCTCCTGAGGGGAGAAGCTCTCTGTGTCCCGCATAGACGGTGGGGGTGACAAAGGAACTGACTGTAATGGCAAGCCCAGTACCTGGCGCATGAAGCGCTTGCCAAGAAACCAGGCGCAACCTACGGGTCCCTCGAGCAGGATCCGATATCGGGAAGCACCTCGAGCTTTGACAAAGTGAAATCGGGCAAACTCTAGCATCGCCTCCCAGAGCTGCCATATGATCTGTAGACAACAAATGCATTAGTTGCCAATAGATATACAAAATAAAGTGAAGCTGAAAACAAGAAAAATTGTGGGTTTTGTGTTACCTCGGTCACCCGCATGGTGTCAAAATATTGCTGCAAGTACTGGAGGGTCTCTCGGGCCCTAGGCTGGCACCGACCATCGTATGGACGTGAGTAGGGCACCTTGGTCGGCACCTCAACCTCTAGGTCAGGAGCAAGCGCTAGGAAATAGGCATATACCTATAGCTGTAGAAAGCAAGAGGGTGGCAGTGAGAATACAGAATACAGATAATGCAAAAAACAGAGTATGGTACAATGTGCAGAAAGCACAAGTGCAGAACAAAAAAAAAAATAAAAATTGGGTGTGCAGTGTGCAGTGTGTGCAGTATGCAGAAAGTGCAAAATAGAAAGCACAACAGAAAATGTAAAGTTGAAAAGTAAAGCATACCTTCCAGGCTCTTCAGTAGCCGCCCACTTTGTCCCCGCTCCTGCGGAAGGTCAAGCTCATGTAACAATAGAGGGTAGCGAGGCCTGTGTTGTCCCAGTCATAGTGTCGCACCTGAGACAGGTCCACTAAGGCACTCAACAAATATAGCCCCACTGTGTTACCTCTGTCGGCAAACAGAGTAGTGCCGAAGAGGAACATGAGAAAGCCTCGAGCATACTGCTCTGTCTCCTCGACCGTCATAGTCTCTCTCCCCCTGAAGTTATTGACAAACCAAGTGTACCGGACCAAGCTCGATGAACGGTGAATAGGCGGGTGTACTCCCAGTAGATAAGTCCGAGCAGCCTCCCACTCACCCATGTCGGAGTCATAGGGGATCGGCTGGCCTCCCAGCTGTAGGCCTGTCAGCATAGCGAAGTCATACGGGATCATCGTCATGCCCCCGGTGGTAGAAAAATGAAAGGAGTTGGTGGTGTCCCACCATCTGTCTACCAATGCGCCTAAAAGGGTCCTACTCGCAAAGAGACGCGAGAGTCCCGAACCGAATAGGCCAAATCCCGCCTCGTCAACAATCTGGCGCACGCAGTCAGGGAGCTCCAAGTAACCACTCCCTCGCCATGGTGGACCCGTACCCCCGAGTGAAACGGGAGCCAACCTGTGAGAATGAGTAGGAGTACAGTGTGTGAATGTGTTCAGAATGAGCGAAGTACAGTGTGCATGTGTTCGGAATGAGCAGATGAAATACAGAGCAGAAGTGCGAGCCTATGGAAGAAATGTAAAGTACGTCGCAGAAAATGTAGAAGTACAGTGTGTACCTCAGCGACATCATGGAATAAATGGGACTCGGGCTCCTGTAGCAGCAGATCTATAGGCGTGTGCCGTGCAAACCCAGTGAAATGGCGCACTGTGCTAGGTGGTAGCACATGTACCTCAAGATAGTACGTCGCGGCGTCGAATGGCCGAATCCTTGGCGGTAATAGAATGTGCTCCAGCTCCTCTTCCATCCTCGGAGGACCCCCGTCGTGTGGCACGTCGTTTGCCATCTGCAAAGAAGGTGAAAAATGGGCAAAATGGGCAAAAGATGCAAAAAGTCAACAAAAAGTCAACTCCCGGGAAGGGAAAAAGTCAACAAAAGTCGAAGCCCGGAAAAGGACGCCAAACTCATGCCAAAGATGAGGGAGACAAACCTCAAATGGTGCAAATGGAGGAAAAGGCTCCGAAAACAACTTTTATTCGGTTCAAAACAAAGAGAATCGAAAGTTTTTCGCGGATCTGAGAAGGAAAAGGGTATAGGGTTGAAAAACAAGGGATTTTGGCTTTGTATGTGTGAAGAAAAGTGATTTGGATGTGTGTTTTTAAAGTCCCCCGTGTCAATGGACAAAACTGCCCTGAATTTCTTAAACTGGCCAACTGGCCAGTGTTTGTGGTCGACCGGCCACTTGGGTGGCCGGCAGAAATAGCAAGTGGCCGGCAGTTCATTCTGGTGGCCGGCAAGTTCCCACTGTTCCCTCTGAGTGTTTTCACACTGTTATGTGTCCTCGGGTTCCAAGAAGTGCAAGTTCTGATCAAAGTTTGGTTCAAAATGCCTCCGCGGAAGATCAAAATCGCGTTCGCAGTACGCGAGGGTCATCACCCTTCAACACAAGCAAGGTGTATCCTTTTTAACATATTGCAACTCTTTCAGGTGGTAAATCGGAAGTTGCTTTTAAAGTCATCTTTATCGAGCATGCCTTGTTATCGCATAGAATTTGCACGTTGCATTGAACATGCATTCTGAATCGTCGCGTAGAGCATGTATTACCATGTTTGCATTGAATTTGCATCATTGATTATCTTGCATGGAATATGCATTGTTGATTATCTTGCATTGAATATGCATCTCGCATTGCATGTGCATCGTTGTCATTCGTCTCGTATGAGACATACATTGTATTGTATCGTACCGGTCAAGTTTCTTTCCCTAGTAGGCACGATATTGTATGTACGGTTCATTTGAAGCTGGCGCAACCAGACGATATTGTATCTACGCTTCATTCAGAGGGATCCCGGCTAAAATCATTCCTCTCTCGTATTTCGTTGGTTAGAAGCGTTTGGGGCATGTGCCCGACGCTTATACCTCTCTGCTTTGGTTAGAAGCGTTTGGGGCGTGTGCCCAACGCTTATACCTCTCTGCCTTGGTTAGAAGCGTTTGGGGTGTGTGCCCGATGCTTATACCTCCTTGCTTTGGTTAGAAGCGTTTGAACCGTACGTCCAACGCTTATACCACCTTGTTAGTTAGAGACATTGGGTCGTGCACTAGATGTTTATACTCCCTTGGTTAGAAACACTTGGGTACGCCCGGTGTTTATACCACCCCTTTGGTTAAAAGTATTGGATTGTGGGCCCAATGTTTATACTGCCCTTTCGGTTAGAAGTGTTTGAACCGTGTGCCCGACGCTTATGCCGCCTTGTAGGTTAGAGACATTAGGTCATGTGCCTGAAGTCTATACCACCTTGTCCCCTTTGGTTAGAAGCGTTTGGGGCGTGTGCCCGACGCTTATACCACCTTGATGGTTAAGAAACATTGGGACGTGCTCCAGTGTTTATAGCACCCTCCGGTGCTTGCACCGCCCCCCTTTTCCCTCTCGCATGTGACCCGTTAGGATGCTTTGCTTAAATGCATCCGAACTGACTCCGATGCTTATACCACTATTTCCTTTGATCGCATAATATTTGAATGTGTTTCACTTGTTATCATTGCTTCATTCCCCGTGTGTGCCACACATTGGGATCTTGTTCGCCGTCTCGGGTGCGCTCGATGGTTGTTGCTCTTTGCCTTTCCTGCGCGAGGCGCAGTTAAGTTTGCATAATTTTCTTACATCCTTTCTATGTGAAATATGATTCGACTTGTGATTCTCACGCGCGGCATGTTTATTTACTTACTTCTTCTCATGAGTGAGATGGTTGTACTTGTTGGTTCACTTAAAATGTCGTATTTTCTTTGCATAATTCTTGTATTCAAATGCTTCATTACAACCCTCTTTGTATAATCATAAGTTATGCTCCTGCATTGTGCATGTCATTTGAATTTTTCCCCTGCCTGCGGGCGCATCTATGTTGTTATCTTGCTTGTTTGTTTAAGTCTTCGGCCTTGTCAAAAATTGGTCATCTCTAGGCATTGACATTCACTCCCGTCATTTCATGACTTCTGGGTTCTGTCGAAGAGGGGCAACTGTAGACACCCCGTTTTTGACTGACCTCAAGACTTTGATGTCATCGGTTGTGCACTCGATGATTGCGCATGTTTGTGCTTGTTTTGGGCGACCGAGGGTCTCGACTGAGTGCCTTGTCTTTGAGCCTCTTAACACTTTGTGTTTTGGCCTTGGTTTTTGGGCCAAACCTTGATCCCTCTTGCCTGAGGGAGAGGAAGGGTTTGCCAGCCACTTTTGGCATCTGCCGACCACTTTTCTCTCTTGTAGGCTACTTGGAGTGGTCAGCCGGCTAGGGAAGATGGCCGGCCGGCCACCTTAACTGGCCAGCAGCCAATTTTTTTCCTTTTTAGATATTTTCAGATATTTTGAGCTAGCTATTGCTCACTGAAACTCATCCTCCATACACGTGTATGGAGGGATGGAGCAAGCTTTTTGCTTGCTAGCTCTATATAAGGGGAGGTCCCTTCCCCATTTAGAGGGTTTCAAAAAAATTTCAGAGCTGAAATTCCTCTCTCACTCTAAAATTCCTCTCTCTATATATATATATTGTGCTATATTGTACTTAAAAGTGTGTTTTCTTCACATTTTTGCACTACAACACCTAGTCAAGCACCTTCACTTTGGAGTTGAGGTCCATTGAAGCTTGTTTGAGGTATTAGGCCTGGTTTTGGTTCAGAATTGTTGCTGAATTGTTGTTGTGCTTCAAGGGTAACAACTTGTCCCTCTTAAGCTTTGTTTTGTTTAAGTGCTTGATCACCTTTGCATGATATTTTAAGGCTGGTTTTAACCTCTTAAAAACTTTGATTCTAAGGTTTTAAAATGTGGGTTTTAGTCTTGCTTGGTTAGGGGAGGTGTTTCCCCTCTTTTGCTCTTTGGCTTGTAAAGCTTCTTTAGCCACCTTTCCTAGCCTTTGTAATGGCCTTTGTTTGGCCTTTCTACCGCTGAAACTCAGAGGAATTTTAATGGTAGAAAGTTGGTTTTGAGCCTTAAAATAGGAGGGGGTTATCTCCTCTCCTTGTATCTTGTTTGCTTATGTTGATGGCCTCATACTTGAACATGCTTTTCTACTATTTTGTGACTTTGTTCAAGCATGTTTTTGGCTTTCTTTTGTCATGCTTTAACTCTGTTTTTGGGTGTTTGGGTCACCTCTTGCTTGCTTTTGGTACTTGTAGTGCAATCATGCTTGTTGGCCTAACATGCTTCATGCTTGAGCCTGTCATTTTAGCCAGTGTTAGCTCCTTCTCAGCATGTTTTTGTTCATATTTCAGCATTCTTTAGCTCTGTTTTGAGTGGTCTTGGCCATGTGAGACTTGTTGGGCATGGTTGTAGTGTGAAGGCCCTTGACTTGTTTGCATGCATTAGCCTCATTTCTCACATATTCTACTCTTTCATAGCTTTTGTGAGTTGTGCCTTATGCCTTGTTTGTGAGCCAATACTTGAGCATGATTTTATCGCCTCATGGACTTCCATCTCAGCATGTTTTGGCCTTTATTTTGGCATGTTTGAGCTCTGTCTAGAGTTGGTTTGGCTGTTTGAGTTTAATATTACACGCTTCTAGAGTGATGCTCTTCATTAGCTTAATGCATTTGGCTTTTTGAGCATGCATTGCATGAGTTGTTTGTATTGCTTTTTAGTCACTTAGCATGCTATCTCAGTGCTGAAATATGTGTCATTGCACTCCATTGTTTTAAACTTTCATTCACCTTGAAAGTGTCCTTAAGCCCCTTAATGGCTTGAACATGAACTTGAGGCATTCATGTCTAATGGTTTTAATCCTCCCTCGAGGATTTCTACTAACCAATAGCATGATACTTTCTTTATGCTCGAGGCACTCGAAGCTTAGGTCGTCTTTCAAATTAGAGGACTTTGCACATTGAACTTAACCGGTCAATGGACTAATTGGTAAGCTAAAATGAGTAAACAAGAGTGGACCAAGTAAAACATGAGCAAGATAACATATGTGTGTTGCATTGCATGTGTTTGGATCGGATGTTAATCCAAACACAAGAAACGTGAGACGTTTCATACTCAAAGTGATGAAACGTGTCGTGTTCCTTGGTCGTTGTCACCCTTAGGGTGACGACACTTTGAGTCTTATGCGTGCATTCACTAAAGCTTATACAAGCTTGGTTCTTGGGCCATCATACGTTGAGATGCTTGATTGGTGGCTTGAGAGCCAAGTACCACACTCCTTTGAGCTTAAGACATGATGAGGAGGGTGGTAGTACATACATGTCTTGCCAAATAAATTGTCTTGGCTCTGTTGCTCTCTGTTGCAGCAAAGGCAAAATTCTGGAAAGTAAAGTGGCCGGCCGGCCACTTGCACTAGCCTATCGACCACTTGTACTGGCCGGCCGGCCAGTTGAGGTAGCCTACCGACCAGTTGAGGTGGCCGGCGGGCCACCTGCAGGAGAAATTGTCCAAAATGTTCCTGTGTTGGGGCAGATGCAACTTGGAAGTTCATATGATGTTCTGAGATCACCACAAGTGCAAACAGAGGCAACTCATGGCAAGGCAATGCATTTTCGGGTGAAGCACACCGAGCATGCTTGTCTCCCTTCCCTCAAGGCCATTTTTACTACTTTACTTAGCTAGGTAATTTACCTATTTTGTAATTAATTAGTTAATGTGCTTAGCTAATTTAATTCATCTCTGTAATATTTTAATTAGCTTAGCTTAGCTAGTTTCAATTCGGTTTGTAATAATTAATTAGTTAAGTTAATTAATTAGTTTATTTGTAATAAGTAGCATAGCTTAGCATAGCTAGTTAGTCTATTTATTCGGACCCTCCATCGAGATGGCACAATGTTGTAATAAGGGTGCGTGTGTGTGTGCATGTCTTCCAACCCCACTTCTTTCCCCCTTCTATTTACCCGCTTTCGATGGTTAGTTTTAGAGCATTTTTCAATTAGCATACCTTATGCTCGCCTGCGTGCATCATTCATTTGTCATGCATGCACCAGGCTCAGCGCATCATAACAAACTACATTGTATTTCAATACCTATTTGAATACGTGTTTCAAAGCATGTTATCAAGTGTTGCATTCGTACACCATCTTAGATAGCCGAGCCTATTTAGTTGCATATTGCATGTGTTGCATTAGGCATCTTAACATAAACTAGGATCATACATGATTTCTAACTAGTTTTCTATTTTGGCTCGGAGTACACTGTAAGTGTTTACGCTTTAGCATCCTTACGTGAGTGTGAGTGTTGTCATGTTAGCATGCTTGCCATGAGGCTATTTGCTTAATTGATTAACTACATGAATGCCTGTGGGTGAAGGCTTGATTGCTTGAATTGGAACAATCCGATGATTGCGAGTTTTAAGCTCACTTTACGGAGTGGCAAAATCATGTTTTAAAGCCCACTCGAGGGTGGCAAATCCACGCTTTAACCTACTTGCGAGTAGTACTTTCAAACCATTTTAAAAAACAAACATGAATTGTTTTGTTCCAATTCTTGTGATTGAGTCTATACTTGTATGCTGTGCACATCACATAATAAGTTAGCTAATAATCTGAATAAGAACACATGTGTCTATAAAATCAACATATCATGTTTAGTAGAGATCGATCCTTTGATCGGGCGAGCGGGGGTGCTCATGTTATGACCTTCCTCTCTCGTACCCAAGTTTCCGAGCCGAGACAACTTTAATGATGACGGACACGTGGCCTTTGGTACGAGTCAGGGTTTCCTAAATTTTCTAAAAACAAAATATTTAGTTGGCGACTTTGTAATCTGGCAAAACAGTCCATGTTTGGCGCTTTATAATCCAAAATTGATTTTTCAAAACCAATTGCCGGATTTAGACTCTTTGGTGATTTATCAGTCTTACATTGCATTTTCTGAGATTAGATTTAGAACCGTGACATGAGTCCGAACTATAGTAGTAAGACTTATTTGCGCCTCCTCTGAAAGGGGCGGCGCGCAGAGAAAGTCGGGTGCTACAACTATTCTTCTATGCAATAATAAATTATCTAAATTTTTATTGAAAAATATTTGTCATAACATTAAAAATTATTAATTGACTTACTCATTTATTTATTAACAAAATGGTTAACTAAAAAATATTTTCGTACAATTAAATTTTTTTAATTTACTTAATGAATTACTTATTAATAAAATTGGTCATTTGTTATGCGAGTATGATTTATATATTAATAAAAAAGTTTATTACCTAAAAGTCCTATTTACAAATGCTATGATAGCTCAGGTCCTATTTAATTTTTTTTTTTTTTGGAACTAATAAGTCTTATTTAGTAAAATTGATAATACTATCAGTTTTTCTCAATTTTTAATCTAAAAATATTATCAATTTTACATAGTAATGTTCCAAATAATTGTTTCACTAACTGATGAAAGGAAACAAAGCATGAGATTAAACATTTTTGCCCTTCTACTAATTGGTTTAATTCAAATATCTAATAAAATTGAGAAGATTATCAAATTTTTTCACTTTTAAAGTTTAAAAAAAAAAAATAAAAATTTGAACATCAATGTTCCATCACCATACTCCTTTATAGATACAAAATTTTCAGTTTTGCACAAAAAAATAACTCAATTTTTTTCAATTTTTTCAAAATAAACATTATTTTTTTCGCACAATTTTTTTTTTTAAATTTCAAAATTAATTTTTTAAAGTTTTGAAAATCAAAATAAATATCAAATCATCATGTTCATTTATACATAATCATAAAAGATAAACAATCATTGTTTGAAGAACAATTTCGACTATTAAAAATTTAATGGGACTTGAAGGTCCAAAAAATATTAGTTAGGACTTAATAGAATATAAGTTCGTTAATTAGAATTTGTGTGTAAATGCCCCTTGATAAAATTAGTCATTTGTATATATATATGTGTGTGTGTGTGTGTTTTCTTATACTTCTTTATTAGTTTGCCAAATTATCTTAGTAGTTTTTTTTTTTATGAGAGAATTATCTTGGTATTTATTTTATATTTATCTGTTGAGAAAAGTCACACACCATAATTTATTTTCAACGAATTCGGAAAAAATGTTAAAGACTCGCAAAATCACCTAAAATTGATATGGTAAAAGAATTAGAGTTTACATTATTGGGTATATAACAAAACAAAATATGATATATATCATATCACATAATTATATCATATATATATATATATAATGATTTGTTCTACTCAATTTAATAAAATAATATTTTAATTTTAAAAAAATTATCAAAATATAACAAACTTAAATATATTATAATAATAGTTGATACCTTGCCCGGCGCTTTCGAAACTAGTATATATATATAATTTGGTATTCGGCCTTGATCGACTAATCCAAGTTTTTTTTGTTTGTCTGGAGTACAAATATCTACCAAATTTACATGAAAATTAAACTTAAATTTCACGATGAAATGAAGAAGATAAGTCCACCTTTTGGCTTTCGCCGTCATCCTTGACTTTTCTAAATCCTGAGGGTGACTTGGTCAATGACTCCTATGCCTGTTTGGGAAGAGGGGTTAGGTTAGATTTGGGGTTATTTCAGTAAAAAAAAAAAAAACAACAAAAAAAATAAAATAAAAAAGAAAATAAATTTTTTAACCCAATAAGATAAAATATTATATTTAATTTATAATTATTACATTTTTTCTTTCACAGAAAGTTAAAAAAGTCGAAAAGTCCTCTCAAACGAGACTTTTTAACTCTAAACTAAAAAAATTAAAAAGTCAAAAAGTCAAAAAATCAAAAAATTAACTTACTTCCCAAACCAGCCCATAAGATATTTAAATGAAGTCATTTGTGATTAGTGGTGTGTGCATTGCAGTACAAGTAATTTAAGAGTAAAATTATAAATAATGAATTATCAAATAATCAAATTGTAATTTAGGTGGTTTGAAACGGTTTTATTTTGTTAGTTGATTGAAGAATATTCTTAATCAATTATTAAGTACTTGCATAATATATGATACTAATTTGTATAATATTTTTCATACATATAATATGAATTAATTTTACATAATATTTTATATATATACAACTACTAATTTACAACAAATTTCACATTTTAAATCTCCCACATTCAGTTCTACTTTAATAGCATCCTCTTGATTTTGTAATGTGTTTCAAAAGAATTGAACTTCTCAATTTTATGCTAAAATTCTTATGTTTTGGATGAAATTTCAAGGTTTCCTAAAATTTAGAAATTTTGAATGAATTCTTATATTTTTATGAAGCAATGTTCATGCTAAATATGAACTTATGTAAAAAATTAAACTTAATTTTTTTTGAAATTTCTCAGTTTCATTTGATTGAGAAATTATCCATACAGTGAAATTGATAAATTTGTCAATTTTGTGAAATTGTGAAAATTTTCCATTTTAATATAATAGACCTATCAGTGTTTGCGAAAATATGTTAATTTGTATGTGTATGTTTGGAAGAGAGAGAGATAGAGAGAGAGAGCGATTAATTTCTTTTAGTTTTCAATTGACTATTACATGAATAATGAAAAATTGAGAAATTTATAAAATTTCTTATTTTTGTAAAGAGTAATTTCTCATCTCAAAATTTAGGAACTTCTCCAAATTGTAAAAGTTCTGAGTTTGTATGTATTTACACTACAAGAAATAACACATTCGGCGACTAATTTTGCCGACTAAACTAAATTTAGTCATCAAAGGTGCACGCATTAGCTACTAATTTTTTTTTTGTCGCCAATGGTACACACATTAGCTACTAAACAATATTTGGTCGCCAAAGGTACATGCATTAGCTACTAAAACTAGTGGGTCGGCAAAAGTCCACTATTTAGCTACTAAAAATAAATTTAGTCTGATATTGTCTTTACTTTTGGCGACTAATTACGTGTTAGTTGTTAAAAATATCATTTTGGACGACTAAAAATGAAGCTGGCCGCTAATTGCACAATCTCACTACAACAATGCACCTTCGGCGACCAAAATTGGCGACTAAAAAAAATTTTGTCACCAAAAGTTGTGGAATTGGCTACCGAACATATTTTTGGTCGGCAAAAGTAAATATTTAGCTACTAATTTTTTTTAGTCGGGGTATATTGGTTATTGGCGACTAAAAAAAAATTTAGTCACTAAAAATGTCAGAATTAGGGACCAAAAAAAATTATTAGTTGTCGTATATTGAGTTTTGGCTACTAAAACCATTTAGTCGCCGAATATAAAACAAAAAATTATTTTTTACCTTTGGCGACCAAAATTTTGGTCGCCAAAAGTTTATTTTCAGCCATAAAAAAAATTTTAGTCACCAAAGAACTAAAGTTGTTAGAGGGAGTAGACATTTCAAATATTTTGGAGGGATTTATTAAAATACTTTCAGCGACTAAAAAACTTTAGTCGCCAATAACCTCCCTATAAAATATCTCACACTTTCACTCTTCTCTCTCATCCTCTCTCATCTCTCTGTCTTGCCGAGACGAGTGAGACGAGTACGAGCCACGCGACACTGGCACTTGTAGGGACTGTTATGACTAAGCCAGCGAGACCAAGGAAGAGCTCAAATGCAAGATTAAAGATCTCAAGTCCAAGTCTCCTTCCTCAGATTTTGGACTCCCTTCGATCATTACCACCATCGCTCTACTCCTTGCTTCTCCGATATCGTTTTAGTCGCTTCCAATGACGATTCCGGTAAACCCACGTCTAACCTCGTTCCCGTGTCTGCCTATAAGGCCTTTCTAGTGAGTACCCATTTCGATTTTTAACTTTCTTTGTGTGTTTTTGATGTGTATTGATTGTGTTTTCAATGAATATAATTAGGGATATACTTTGTTATAATGAAATTAATAATGCTATACTATTTTCTCTTGACTGATTACTGCCCTTGCTTGACCCTCTGAGTACATGCTTTGTAATATCCTTTCTCAAGCTCCCTCTGAGTTGCTTATACATAACCTTTGTCTCTACATACATTTCCAATAATGGCTAGAAGAGTTTGAAGCTGTGTAGTTTTGCTGTACCTGTTGGTACATGTTAACTAACCAACCAATGGGAAATTCGAAGGGGAGATAGTTGTCCATCTTCTTTGTACGACAAATTTTGAAACCCGGTCTATGACATGTTCCACCTCGTCCGATCTGTATTTATAGTGCAAGAAATTCGACCTGTGTTTATAGTACAAGAAATTCATTTACTTATTCTTCCTTTACGCAAGGAAAGGAGCCCAATGTTATTGTCCCATTACACTTCCTAATCTATTAGAAGACAGAACTACTTGACCTAACAAATGACATTCTTTCCATGTGCATCGCACCGTAACCCCTTCTTTGGGTGCCCTTTTGTTGGGGTGTATTGCAAATCTCACTTTATAAATTGTTATGACTCCTCTCTTTGTGTGTTTTTGTTGTGTATTGAACGTGTTTGATATGTGGATTGTGTGGACAAACTCTGAAATGGGTGGTGATGATAAACTCTGAATTTGGATCATTGGTTTTGGTGATTGTTTGATTGATGTACTTTTAGATCCAATTCAACACTAGTTGAAGACTCTTGAACTAATAGAATGAACTGGGTCAATTCTACTTGACATGTATCAATAAAGTTGAATTATTTAACCATCTTTTGTGCCTTTACACTGTTTCCTAATGTCTGTTTTGGATTTGGCTTTGGCTAATTGGGTGGCTTGGAATATTTGGTGGTTCAACAAATGCCAAGGTAATTGTAGCTTCACTTACTGCATTAGAATCCATGTATTTCCTTTTATTTTTCATGTTGCGTTCTCTTACTTTTGAACAATTAACTTAAGACTAATTGTTACAAATGTTGTACTGAGCCCAGATGTTTTGCTAAATAGTCATATTTCAAGACTCAAAATATATTGTAAGGATGCCCAATAACTAACTAATTATGGTACAAAAGCTTTTCCTTGTTCAATAGGATCTGATAAACCAGAGCCTCAAGGTGTTGATTTATCTTGATGAGCTTGAGCCGATGTTGAGAGGCTTGCTTTGGTTATTGACTAACATTGGACTTGAGAGAGGTTGGCATATGACAATCTACAAGGTGGATTGCCTGCCAACATATGTTTGAAATGTTACATCATACATGTATCATTCTAGAATATTATGCTTTTGATGGCTAATGTGGTTAATCCATACTTATGAAGTTGGAAAATATATTCCATATAAGATAGTTGTAAGACTCTATTGGGCAAAACATATTTGAGAAATGAAAAGTGGCTAGAATGTGACTATTCAGATGCTTGTGTGGCGAAATGAAAACAAATGCTAAGATGGTTGTCACACAATGGGAGAATATTGACTATGACGGTTTGACCATGTGCAAGGAAGACCAATAACCAATAACTATATCCATATGGAAAAGTGACATTGTTCATATTAATGGTAATTATTGGCAAAGACAGGCCAAAACTAAACTGGTTTGAGATAGATGAAAAATAAATGGTGACATGTGGTTTAACTAAAGCCTATAGGAAGTAGATGAGATTAAATAGACTAACAATTAATTCATTTGATTGTGTACCCAAATACATGTTTTGCCATGTTTGGATCACATAACATCTTGTACATGTGAAATTATAAAGAATGCGTTCAAAAGTTTTGCACTCACATAGCTTGGAAGATGATCTACATGCTCTCCGTAATTAGAATGACAATTCTTTTTACCACTCACAATCTCAAGGATTAAAACACCAAAACTGAAGACATTAGTTTTCAATGAGAACCGTCCGTAATTTGCATACTCAGGAGGCATATACCCACTGCATGACATGACCAATTGAATTCATTAAGATTTTGACATTAAAATGATTTTTCAATACCAATTTAAAATTTGGTATTTTTTCCTGTTCTGATTTGCTTTCCTAATTCATTAATAGATTGACTTACAAGATACCAATCAATCTTATGAAACATGTAAGAAAACATTAATTTGTGAATAAGCAGAAAAATGAAATTTTTACTTACTAGGTTCCCACAATTCCTTTTGTTTTGCCTCGACTTTGATCATTAACAAACAACCTTGTTGTGCCAAAATCTGCAATTTTAGGGTTCATTGCACCATCTAACAAGACATTGCTAGCTTTGAGATTACGGTGAATTATCTTGAGCTGAGAATCTTTGTGAAGATATAGAAGTTCGCATGCAATGCCTACTGTAATGCCCCAAAATATATAACATCTTATGAATGCAACAATCAACGTTCATTATAAGAAATGATGCAATTCCTCAACCTTTACATCATAAATCAATAAAGTTTGTACAAAATAGTCCCGCATGCAAATTATACATGCAATGATATCAAATACATGAATCTATAGCATGTAAAACATCAAATTCAAAAGTAAATAAAATACCCATAAGGGCTTACAAATTTCAAGGCTTAAGCCTGGTTACACAAAAATGTATTTCTTCATTTCTTGGTAAAATCTCACCCAAAATATCATTCTTAAATCAATGTGATTCAAACCCTCAAGAAAATCTTTTAAAGGAAACAAGAGGTGAACCCGTTTTTACAAAACCACCAATTTCTTGAGCTAGAAACCAATTTTCAAAGCCATCTAAGAGGAAATCCCGAATTTAACCCAAACTTGCAAAAATATATATCTATATATAACTCTATGAAAATTTCTACCTCAAGCTTTGGAGAAGAAGATAGAAGAAACCCCCAAAATTGACGGTGTTGAAACGCAATCTCCACTGCACACAACGAAGCCCTCGAGAAGTTATCCAACTTGATGAAGGAACTTGGGTCAAAATGCCAATAGATTTGGAGAGATCAATGGTCTTGTGAGGTTTTTGGTAAGAAATGTAGAGAGAAGGGAGAGAAATATGTTTTTTAGAGAGAGAGTGTGTGTAGCTCGACTTTTCATACGCCCTCCCTTTCGGAGAGGCTCGAATTGGTCCTACAGTTCAGACTCTTGTCATGGTTCTGAATCTAATCTTACAAAGCGCAATATGAGACTAATAAACACCAAAGAGTGTAAATTCGGCAAATCATTTTGGAAAATTGATTTTGAATCAAAAAGTGCGAAAAATGGACTGCTGTGCCAGATTACAGAGTCGCCACCTAAATATTTTATTTTTTGAAAAATTTAGGAAACCCTGACTCGTGCCAAAGGCCACGTGTCCGTCATCACCAAAGTTGCCTCGGCTTGGGAACCTAGGTACGAGGGGAGAAGGTCATGAAATGAGCACCCTTGCTCACCCGATCAAAGGATCGGCCTCTACTAACCATGATATGTTATTTTATAAACCTCTTGCGTTCTTATCCAGTTATTTAGCTAACTTTACTACGTGACGCGTGCGCAAGCAAGTATAGACTAAATCACAAGAATTGGAACAAAACAACTCATGTTTGTTTTCGAAAATGGTTTGAAGTTGCCATCCTCAAGTGGGCTTAAAACATGATTTTGCCACTTCACAAAGTGGGCTTAAAACTCTCATTCGTCGAATTGTTCCAATTCAAGTAATCAAGCCTTCATCCACAGGCATTCATGCTGTTAATCATTTAAGAAAATAGCCTCATGGAAAGCATGCTATCATGGCAACATGGCAATCACACCCATGCAAGCATGCTAAAGCATAAAACTTACCGAGTAGTCCAAGCCAAAATGAAAACTAGTTAGAAAGATTGCATGATCCTAACTATACATGATGCCTAATGTAACACATGCAATAATGCAATTAATAGGCTCGGCTACTAATATGGCATATGATACAATTTGATAACATGCTTTGAAACACGTATTCAAATAAGTATTGAAATACAATAGAGTTTGAATGATGCGCCGAGCCTCAGTGCATGCAAGACAAATGAATGATGCAAACATGCAAGCATAAGGTATGCTAATTGAAAATGACGCTAAACTAACCATCGAAAGTAGTTAAGTAAAAGGGAGAAAGACGTGGGGTTGGAAGACAAGCACACACGCACGCACACTTATTATAACATTACGCCCTCTCGAAGGAGAGTCTGAATGAATAAACTAAGCTACACTAAGCTAAGCTAACTATTACAAAACAAAACTAATTAACTATTCTAAGCTAATTAAAATATTACAAAACGAATTAAGCTAATTAATTACAACACATGTATGAAGGAATTAGCTAAATTATTTTAAGCTAACAAAAGCGAGTAAATGGCCTCGAGGGCGAGGGATGCATGCATGCTCGGTTACTTCACCCAAAAATGCCCTTGCCTTGCCATCGGTTGCCTTTGTTTGCACTCGTTTGATCATCGAAAATTGCACCAACTTACAGATTGCCTTTGCTCCAACACAGGAACACTTTTGTGCAAAAATTCACTGGTGGTCGGTCGGCTACAAAAAGTGGCTGTCGGCCACCTCAAGTGGCCAGTCGGCCACCCACTATTCTGGACTTCTTCTTTTGCTACAACAGAGAGCAAACAGAGGCAAAGCAATGCAATTTCAAGAAATATATGTACTGCTACCCTCCTTATCATCTCTCAAACTCAAAGGAGTGTAGCTCTTGGCTCTCAAGCCATCAACCAAGCATTTTCAATGCATGATGGCTAGAGAACCAAGATTGTACAAGGTCAATGAATGCACAATTAAGACCAAAACAACCACCTCCCTGTCATGCATGATCAAGGGTGACGGTGGCCAAGAAAAGTGGCACGTTTCATCACTTTGAGTATGAAACGTCCCATTTTTCTTGTGTTCGGATTAACGTCCATTACAAACACATGCAATGCAACACAAAGATGCTTATCTTCCCTCTTTTACTTTGTTCATTTTGTTTACACATTTTACATTACCGATTAGTCTTTTAATCGATTAAGTCCAATGGTGAGAGTCCTCTAATGGAAAGAGGGCTTGAACCACAAATGCCTTAAGCATGAAAGAGGTCTCATGCTGTTGGTTATTAGAAACCCTCAAGAGAGGATTAAAACCATTAGGCATGAGAGCCTCAATTCCACACTCAAGCCTACAAGGGGTTCAAAGCTACTTTCAAAACAAATGAAAGAGTGAAGAATAGCAGGAGATGTCAGAGATTTCACTGCTAAAATGGAGTGCAAAATGACACAAAAACATGTAAGCAACTCATGCAAGTCATGTTAGAAAGCCTAACTTATTAAGCTAGTGAAAGGGATTGCACCACAACCACACAACAAGAGCCTCAAAAGGCCAAACCAACTCAAAATAGAGCTAAGACCAGTCAAGATAATGACTAAAACATGCTAAGATTAAAGTACAAAATGCTAGAAAAACATGCTCACATGTTAGCTAGTAAATAAGACTCAAAAGACAACTCTAAAAGCAATGAAAGAGTGAAATAAATGAGCATGTGACAGAGCTATATACACTGAAATTACATGCAAAATGATGCTACAAGATGCAAGCAACTCGTGCAAATCATGTTTAAAACCTTAAAACAATGAGCTAGTGAAGACCATTACACTATAGCCATGCAATACAAGCCTCGAAGGACTTAACCAACCCAAAACAGAGTTAAAGCAGGTCAAAATAGAGCCTAAAACATGCTAAAGTTAAGCTAACACAAGCTACAAAATCAAGCTAACATGTGAAGCAACCTAGGCATGGAAGCAAGACACAAGGAGGGGAGGCTAACCCCTCCTATTTTGGACTTCAATAGTTGATTTTTACCACTGAAATAACTCTGAATTTTAGTGTTTAAAAGGGCCAAAAAGTTTGATTTAAAGGTGGTAAGAAATGGCACAAAAGGCTTCACAAGCCAAAGAGCAAAAGGAGAGACAACCCCCTACCTCAAAATAGGCTTAAATGACCATTTTTAGGACTGAAAAACAGAGATTTTTACAGTTGAAAACCAGCTCAAAAATAGTGTAAAAAGATGGCAAAGCAAGTAATTAAAATAAAGCTTACAAGGTTAGACTTTACCTCTTGAAGCACAACACAAAAACAATCACTTTTATGAGCGTAAACAACCCTTAGGAGCTCAAACTAAGCCTTAAAGAACCTTAGCTCCAAGATGAAGATGTTTGGTTAAGGGTCTTAGTGCAAAAGTGTAGAGAATTCTAACTATCTAGCATAAAACAAGAAGAGAGAGAATTTTAGAGAGAGGGAGAAATTTGCTCAAAATTGGCTAACCCCTCAAAATGGGGGAGAGACCCTGCTATATATAGAAAATCATGCCTAGAGCTTGTAGTCATCCCTCCAAACACATGTATGGAGATGAGCTTCAGTGAGCAACAACTGGTACAGTTGGCAAACAAATATCTAAAAAAGGAGAAAAATGGTAATCGGCCATCATTAGTGGCCGATCGGCCATCAATGTAGCCGACCGGCCACCATTGGTGGCCGACAAGAATAAGCCCTGACCGATGGGTTGTAAGGCAAGCCGACAGGCCACCCTCTCCCCCAGAATCGAAACAACAAGCTTTTAGTCCACAACCAAGCACAAAACAGACAGGTTTCAAAGGCTCAAAGGCAAGGCACTCCGCCAAGAACTTTGGGCTTCCAAAACGAACACAAACAAGGATGATCATCGTGTATTCAAATGATGACGTCCAAGTCTTAAGGACGGTAAAAAATGGGGTGTCTACAGAGAGATGTAAGAAAAGTGATAGACACTCATTCCCGCACGTGTGGCGCCCTAACCCCGCACCACAAGAACCACCTGCCTTTTATGTAGTAGGCAGCCCAGGTTCTCCCAAGTTTCCTACACGTGCGGCCTCAACTCCCGCACTTGTGGCCCCTCTTCGGTACGTGCGGCCCAAGGCCTTGCACGTGCGGCTCTGTCCACCAGTCTAGAAAATTTCCAGCTTAACGCCGGACACTCTGGATCCAACCGCACACCTTCTGAAACATGAGTAACTCGACATGGAAGTAAATGAAAGTAAGGATTTGAGATAAACTTTCAAATACAACAAAACGAAATGTTAACAAGGCTCCCGGTTAAACCCGACACTCTAATAAGGCAAACCCAAAGTAAAACAAAGAAGAATGAGGTGAATAATGCACCCGGTCATCACAACCTCCCCACCATAGGAAATTTTGTCCCCAAAATTTAAATAAATTACCCAAACAAAGGTTTTCAAGCGATCAAAACTAGGCTATTATATTTTCAAATCGCAACATTAATTCTCAACTCAATTTCATCATTAACATCATGGTTACCACACTAGCAACGACCATTGAAGATAAACATATGCATGGAGTTTTTTTTTTAGCATGTTCAAATCAATTTGGATAGTTGGAGCGGACCTCTGCCTCTCGTTCCCACGTTGCTTCCTCGACCCCATGGTGTCTCCACAACATCTTTACCAATAGTATAGTTTTGCCCCGCAACACTTGCTCCTAGGTATCTAGTATTTGAACCAGTCGCTCTTCATAAGAGGCATCCTCATCTACCTCAAAATCAACCCAATCAAGTACATGAGAGGGGTCAGGCTTATACTTCCTAAGCATAGATACATGAAACACGTTGTGAACCCCTGAAAGTTGCGACGGTAAAACTAACTGGTATGCTGCTTTCCCAATTTGCTCCAATATCTCGAAAGGCCCAATGAACCTCGAAAACAACTTACCACTCTTACCGAATCTTGCCAACCCTGCCTAGGTGAGATCTTAAGGAATACATGGTCACCAACTTCGAAAGATAAAGGTTGTCTCTTCTTATCAGCATAACTCTTTTGTTGGCTTTGGGCCAAAGCTAACCTCTTCTGAATGAGAGTAACTTTCTCAAATGTCTCCCTAACAATTTCTGGGCCCAACAACGGTGCATCACCCACCTCGGCCCAACAAACCGGTGATCTACATGGTCGGCCATACAAGGCCTCAAACGGTGCCATCTCGATGCTAGCTTGGTAACTATTGTTATAGCAAACTCAATCAACAGCAAGTGCCTGTCCCAAGACCCTTGGAAATCGAGGACGCAAACTCTAATCATGTCCACCAAAATTTGAATGGTACGCTCCGACTGCCCAACGGTTTGAGGGTTGTAAGCAGTACTAAAGGTCAACTTAGTTCCGAATGCCTTGTAGGCTTTGCCACAACTAGGCGTTAAAACAAGGATCTCTGTCCGATATAATGGTTACAGGAACCCCATGAAGTCGAACTATCTCCGTAACGTATAACTCTGCCAAGTGCTCAACTGAGTCGCCAGTGCTCATCAGAATGAAATGTATAGACTTAGTAAACCTATCAACAATCACCCAAACAACATCATTGCCCCGCTGTGTCCTAGGAAGCCCAAGTACAAAATCCATGGTAACGTGCTCCCATTTTCACTCGGCTATCAATAAGGATTGTAACAAACCCGCTGGTCTTTGGTGTCCAGCCTTCACTTGTTGACAAGTAAGAAACTTCGACATGAATAAACCGACATCCCACTTCATACCCCTCCACCAAAGCTAACGGCTGAAATCATGATACATTTTGGTGCCTCCTGGATGTACCGCAAGACGTGAGTGATGGAACTCTCGAAGTACTTCCTCCTTACAAGATTCTGGTACAAACAAACGGTCTAGATAATATACACTCACATCTACATGAATGTTCAAACCCGTCTCTTCCTTCCCGTCGGAAATTCTACTCGGGATTGACTCCACTTCACGGTTCCCTTGTTGCGCCTCTACAACTTTACTAATCAAGGTAGTTTAGGCACTCAAGGTAAACAAGTTTGCACCCTCGCCGGACTTATCCAAGTGCAGAACAAACTTGCCGATATCACCTAGCATAACCCATTCCCGAATGGCCACACTTGCCAAACTACTTACTGATTTCCGACTCAAGGCATCGGCCACTACATTAGCCTTTCCCGGATGATAGTGTAATTGAAAGTCGTAATCCTCCATAAATTCCACCCATCTCCGTTGGCTTAAATTCAAGTCTTTTTGGGAAAATAAATACTTTAGACTGTTATAATCGGAGAAAACCTCAAACTTCTCGCCATACAAATAATACCTCCAAATTTTCAAGGCAAAAATTACTACTGATAACTCCAAGTTATGGGTGGCGTACTTCTTCTCATGAGTTTTCAATTGTTGTGAACCATAACCACAACCTTTCCCCCTAGCATCAAGACACAACCAAGCCCATCCCTAGATGCATCACAATAAACAGTCTAACCCAAGCCTCTTTCTAGGATTATGAAAACCAATGCGATGGTCAATCTAGTGTTAAGTTCTTGAAATGACTTTTCGCAAGCCTCACTCCACACAAATTTAACACTCTTTCTAATCAACCTAATCAAAGACGCGGCTAGTCTAGAGAAGTATCTTACAAAGCGTCGATAATGCCTCGCTAATCCCAAGAAACTTTGGATCTCAAAAACATTGTTGCGTTGTCCCCAATCTTGTACAGCATTTATCTTTGAGGAATCTACAGTTACCTCCTCACTCGACACCACATGATGCAAAAACTTCACCTCGGTGAGCCAAAACTCATATTTATCAAATTTGGCATACAGCTGGTGCTCCCTAAGCAAATCAAGCACTACCTGCAAGTGAGCCTTGTGTTCCTCCTCGGAGGTTGAAAAAATTAAGATGTCGTCCACAAAGATGACCACAAAACGATCCAAGTATTCTAAAAAAATTCGGTTCAGCAAATCTATAAAGGAAGCCAGTGCATTAGTCAACCCAAAGGGCATTACAAGGAATTCATAGTGGTCATAACGCGTACAAAAGGCCATTTTTTAGATGTCCTCCTCCCAGACTCTCAACTGAAGGTACCCCGACCTCAAATCTATCTTCGAAAAGCAACAAGACCCGCTAAGTTGGTCGAACAAGCCATCTATTCTGGGTAGAGGATACTTGTTCTTGACGATAACCCGGTTTAATTTACAGTAATCAATACACAACCGCAACGACCCATCCTTCTTCTTTACAAAGAGAGCCGGCGTTCCCCAATGCAATGTGCTAGGGCGAATGAAGCCCTTGTCTAAAAGCTCTTGGAGTTGAATCTTCAACTCATGCAATTCGCGGGTGCAAATCTATACGGCGCCATGGAAATCGGTGTCGCGCTAGGAACTAAGTCAATGGAGAACTCGATCTCCCGATGGGGTGGCAAACTAGTAAGATCCTCGGGAAATACTTCCAGGTATTAACAAACAACCCGTGGCAACTCAACATGGGTCCCGTCACTCTCATTATGCAAGAGAGTAACAAGTAGGCCACTAAGCTTGCTTCTACTATGAGGGTCAAAAGGTGGTGACACGACCTTATCAACCTGGTCCTCCAGAAAGTAAAAACAATCACCACTCGAGGTGCACACTATAACTCTCTGACGAAAACAATCGATCATCACTCGGTACGAAGATAACCAATCCATGCCTAGGATAACATCAAAACTCAACATGTCTAGTGACACAAAAGCAAATGGAAGTTGACGCCCTGTGACTTCTATCTCATAACCACGACACCTTTGGTCTAAATCAACTGTACCCCCAACTGACGACTCTACTCTGAGTGGAGACGCTAACCGTGCCATCTCTAACCCCAATGTGGATGCAAATGCAGTAGCTATGAATGATTGAGACGCAGCTATATCGATCAACACACTAGCCAAAGAATTACATACAACAAAAATACCTCTCACAACTGAGGATCCGGGTACGGCCTCTATTGCGGCTTGACCCGCTTGCCCTGGAATTTTCACTTGTCCCACTTGTTTAGCCACATTAGCTTGGCCCACTTGCCCAGCCGCATTAGCTTGGCCAAACCCTTCCTCTTGCACCAGGACCTCATGGACTGGTACTTCATGCACACCCCGGCAAGCCCTACCACATCTCCCACCTCTACCTCCATGGGCTTGACCCCTTCCTGACATCCTAATTAAGGAGCAAGATAAATAATTTAGCACATAATCTCAAATGTGCTCGCGACTTGCCTCACGTGTTTGACCACAACAATTCTATATATTTCTCTACCATACAAACAATTCAATTTCACTCCACATAAGCACTCAGTCACGTAAGCACATATGGATTATTCTTTTATGATGAAATTCGTCCCACAAAAAACCAAGAATTCTTAGTAGAATGAGTATTGATCAAGTACCCTTCTAATAAGATCTCAAGGAATTTAATAGGCGCAAACAACATCCCAAAAGTCCAATCCCATACCTATATTGTCATTTAAACATATTATCACATAGTCACAAAATACAAAACACCTCCTAATCATGCGAAATGAACCTATTGTGGTATAACAACCACTTCCCATGAGCTTCAAGTATTCAAACCCGATAACAATGATACCAAATTGTAACGCCCCAAAATGTATAACATCTTATGAATACAACAATCAACGTTCATTATAAGAAAGGATGCAACTACTCAACCTTTACATCATTAATCAGTAAAGTTTGTACAAAATAGTCCTACATGCGAATTATACATTCAGTGATATCAAATACATGAATCTATAGCATGTAGAACATCAAATTCAAAAGTAAATAAAATACCCTCAAGGGCTTACAAATTTCAAGGCTTCAGCCCGGTTACTCAAAAATGGTTTCATGAACCCATACATTTATAGCCCTTGGTTAGCAAAATAAACCATAACAAAATAAGAGCCATTTTCTCTCCACAAAATACATCCACACCCTTAACTCGGCGGGATCACCACATCTTTTCCTGCACTAAAATCCCATAGGGGTGAGCTTAAAGCCCAATAGAGAATTATTAACAAAGTATATATACATTTTATACAAGTCTCACAAACTGAATTGCACATGCCACACTGTGCCTTTCGAAAGAAAATCATATTTACATCTTTTGAAAGCTATGGTTCTCGATGATAACTTGAAATCTCAACAATTTAAAATTTACAATTTAATTCAAAGGGGGCGGTAAATACAACTCAGGTAATCACTAGGTTGGTGTCTGCAAGTAGGCAGATCTTGCACTACCAAAAACCCCACTTTACCGGTTGCTAACCGGAAGGGAAGTGGTACCTCCTCCGTGCGTGTTTTCGCTCTTTCACCCCAGACACTCAGGCCAACTTAATCAATTTCATCTGCACCTTCTATTCAGACTTACCAACGTATTTACCCCAAATCATTTCAATAAATTTCATTTCTCAATATTTCTTTCTCAACGCAAGTTTCAAATCCCAATTCAATGTTTACAATAAGCAAGGTATTTAAAGTATCCATGCAACAATTATCCATGCAATAAAATGATCAACCATGTAATGAAGAGATTATCCATATGATGTATCATCCTACCATTCACAAAACTTTGCCACAAACTCTCCATTTGTGATCACAATTTCCACTTTTCTTTCCAATGCATTTCAACATATATAACATGTGAATTTTTATAGCTGTCCAGGTGTAGCAACAATTTCGCATCTCATATGTCCTCAACCATATATTATTTCATGATTATGTACATATATACTTAAACAATAGATTTAAAAAATCCACTTATTCTCATATGCTAAGAAAATTGTCATTTGTATCCATTATCATGAAATTTCCACGTAAATATTCATTTAACACAAGTAAATCCATAGGTTCTCAACATCCACCAAAACCCCCAAATTTCTAACTTTTTCATCCAAACAATGCATTTCTTCATTTCTTGGTAAAATCTCACCAAAAATATCAGTGATAACCCTGCTCCATATTATGCTAGTTGATCCTTATTATGAATATGATTACGTGTTTGATATGATTTTGAGTGCCATTTATATGAATATATGTGGTTTTGAATTTCTATTGGTTCACCATAGGAAAATCTGTTCGAATCGCTACTCTAGAACTTAAATTGAAGGCCTTATTGGCCACAGAAACTGAAATTGACTACGCCATTGTGATTAGCGTAATTTTTAGAGCCTACGGTGAAATTTAATTGAAAATTGATTCGGATCAAATTAAATAGATTAAATTAATGAAATAGTGCTCAATTAATTAGTGTTAATGGAATTTGATTAAGTGGGAGACTATAAAAAGAGGCATTACACTCACATTCATTTGGTTTTGAGCTTATTTCACTCATTTGGTTGAGATTAGCTCTGTAGAGAGAGAGGGGGCCGAATCTAGTGAGAGAAACAGGCCAACATTGAGGAATTGCTAGAGAATTGAAGGAGCTAAGGGGATTAGCTCAAGAATTAGCCATAATTGGAAGAATTGAAGCTCCTAGGTGAGTGATCAACCCTTAATTCCTGAATTTGAGTTTGTAATCATGTAAATTCAAGGAGAATATGTGATCAAGAACAAAAATTGTGTTGTAATTGCTGAATTTGAAGTCGAAGAATGCATGCATGAAAGGAATTTCTATGGAATTGTATGTTTGAGCATGAAGTACATGATCCATGTTAAATCTTTGATTGAAGTTCATGCTTTTGATCATCTCTTCATCATTTAAATTGAGAATGAGAGCTATATCTCACATGCATGTACAGTTCATAAGAGTATGAGTTTGAATACATGAATTTGTTATGTTGGAAATGAGTTTGGTGTAATTTGGAGCATGTATGTAATTAATTCATGTGATTTGAGCTTCATAATGTGGTTAATTGGTGTTGGCATCATGTTAGTAGATGTATATGAGAACTATGAGTCATAAAATGCAAGATATGCTAATTTGAATACTTGTTTGAAGCCCAACATGGTTGCTGGAAAACCCAGGATTTTGCATGTCTGCTCGAGCTGGGAAAGTGCCGCTCGAGCGGGAAATGTTAGCCCCTAGAACTTTTGCAGACATGGATGTCTGCTCGAGCGGGGAGCCATGTAGTGTGACATTCAGCTCGAGCGTCCGAAGTCACGCTTGAGCGTAAAAATGAGGTAACTAGTATTTTTGCAGACCATGAGGGTCCGCTCGAGCGTCGGAACCCACGTTCGAGCGGGGACCCTCTTTCAGAAATTTTGGAAAGGTGTTTTGTGTTTCCTTTTCCATTCTCTTTCATTTCTAAGCACTCTTAGGCATGCATTGAGCATCATAAATGAGTTAAAAGGATAAGAAATAAGCCTAAGAGGGATGTATGAATTAATAATGGATTGAATTATTTGTGACTCATTGTGTTCATGAACTGTGTAGGGTTGAGTTCCAGGGCAAATCTGCCGACAGAACACTGTAAGTAATAGCTTAGTAAAGATATTTTGAAGTATGTTATTTGTCCAATTGCTTATTCCCATATAAGTCTTATAAGTTGTTAATTTGAATTGTCTACAAATATTTGTTATGCCATATGGTTGGGCCAAAGGCCGTTGGGTACAATTTGTTGGGCCGAAGGCCGTTTGACATGAATGAATGGGCCAAAGGCCATTTGACATGAATAAATGGGCCGAAGGCCGTTTGACATGAATGAATGGGCCAAAGGCCGTTTGACACAAATGATTGGGCCGAAGGCCGTCGGACAGGAACAATTAGGCCAAAGGCCGTCGGATATGAATGAATTGGGCCTGAGGCCATTTGATGTGTTTGGAACCGCAGTCACTTTACCCATATATACATATACACTAGATAGAAACATGAATCGGGCCCAAGGTCGTCTGATGTATATTATTCTAAATACCACTCGTGTATCTTCTTTATTGATATTATTTACTGGGCTTTCGCTCACGCTCATTTATGTGTCTGTAGGTGAGCCAAGGGATTTCCAAACCCAGCCTCAGTGAAGTTTGTGTGAAACAATCAATGTTTTGAAGAGTCAGCCCATATATCTCATATACGAGACTTGTTTTCGCCCTTTTCTTATTTTGTTATATTTGGTCATGTTGGCGAGAACTTTGGATTATGATTGCATATAGTTTTGATTCGCTGACCATGACTCTAATGATCCTGTTATGTAAAGTTTATATGTTAACCTTCCTTGATGTGAGTTATTAATGTATGTTTGTAAAATGTTAAGACGTGCCATGTAAGCACAGCTCTATGGACAAAAGTTTGAAATTGCTTCCGTTTGGCCCCTTTAACTCCGTTAAAATATATCTGATTTGGTTTAAGGCCATAGGTAATCTCGTGATTACTAGCTGGTTATGTCCGTAACCCATGGAGGCCGGTTCGGGTCATGACAATATCATTTTTAAATCAGTGTGATTCAAACCCTCAAGAAAATCTTTCAAAGGAAACAAGAGGTGAACCCTTTTTTACCAAACCACCAATTTCTTGAGCCAAAAACCAATTTTCAAAGCCATTTAAGTGGAAATCCCGAATTTAACCCAAACTTGCAAATACATATATAACTCTAAGAAAATCCCTACCTCATGCTTTAGAGAAGAAGAGAGAAGAAACCCCCAAAATTGATGGTGTTGAAACGCAATCTCCACTACACACAACGAAGCCCTCGAGAAGTTATCCAACTTGATAAAGGAACTTGGGTCAAAATGCCAATAGATTTGGAGAGATCAATGATCTTGTGAGGTTTTAGGTAAGAAATGTAGAGAGAAGGGAGAGAAATATGTTTTTTAGAGATAGAGAGAGAGAGAGAGAGAGAGAGAGAGAGAGAGAGATGTAAGAAAAGTGACATACACTCAACCCCAAAAGAGAGAAAAGATGAAATTTTCAAACTCAGCAGAGTCACGCATGTGCGGCACCCATTTCCACACGAGAGGATCGTCCTCCTGCTCGTGCGGCACTCACCCCTACACGTGCAGCACCCTAACCGCGCACCACAAGCCACACCTACCTTTTATGCAATAGGCAGCCCCGGTTCTCCCTTGTTTCCCGCATGTGCATCCTCACCTCCCGTATTTGCGGCCCCTCTCCTGCACGTGCGGCCCTAGGTCCTGCACATGCAGCTCTACCCTCCAACCTAGAAAATTTCCAGCTTAACGCCGGACACTCTGGATACAACCCCGCACCTTCTGAAACATGAACAACTCGACATGGAAGTAAATGAAAGTAGGGATTGGAGATAAGCTTTCAAATACAACAAAACGAAACATTAACAAAGCTCTCGGTTAAACCTGACACTCTAATAAGGCAAACCCAAAGTTAAATAAAGAAGAATAAAGCGAATAATGCACCCGGTCATCACAACCTCCCCACCATAGGAAATTTTGTCCCCGAAATGTAAATAAACTACCCAAACAAAGGTTTTCAAGCGATCAAAACCACGCTATTATATTTTCTAATCGCAACATTAATTCTTAACTCAATTTCATCATTAACATCATGGTTACCACACTAGCAACGACCATTGAAGATAAACATATGCATGGAGGTTTTGTTTTTTTTGTTTTTTTTAACAAAATAGCAACAACCCACAACAACTTCATGCTTAAAACAACAATGTACATAACAACACGTAGTTAACAATTCAATAAATTTCCCTCGACACTAGAGAATGATATCAAGGAAAAACAACATAAGCGTGTTCAAATAAATCTGGATAGTTGGAGTGGACCTCTGCCTCCCGTTCCCACGTTGCTTCATCAACCTCATGGTGTCTCCATAACATCCTTACCAACAGTATAGTTTTGCCCCGCAGCACTTGCTCCTGGGTATCTAGTAGTTGAACCAGTCGCTCTTCGTAAAAGGCATCCCCATCTACCTTCAAATCAACCCAATCAAGCATATGAGAAGAGTCGGGCTCATGCATCCTAAGCATAGATACATGAAACACGTTGTGAAGCCCCGAAAGTTGCGGCGGTAAAGCTAACTGGTATGTTACTTCCCCAATTAGCTCCAATATCTCGAAAGGCCCAATGAACCTCGGAAACAATTTACCACTCTTACTGAATCTCTCAAACCCTTCCTAAGTGAGATCTTAAGGAATGCATGGTCACTAACTTCGAAAGATATTTGTTGGCTTTAGGCCATAGCTAACCTCTTTCGAATGAGAGAAACTTTCTCGGATGTCTCCCTAACAATTTTCGGGCCCAACAACGGTGCATCACCTACCTCGGCCCAACAAACCGGTGATCTACAAAGGTTGGCCATACAAGGCCTCAAACGGTGCCATCTTGATGCTAGCTTGGTAACTATTGTTATAGGCAAACTCAATCAACGACAAGTGCCTCTCCCAAGACCCCTTGAAATCGAGGACGCAAGCTCTAAGCATGTCCTCCAAAATTTGAATGGTACGCTCCTACTGCCCATCATTTTGAAAGTGGTAAGCGGTGCTAAAGTTCAACTTAGTTCCCAACGCCTCTTGAAGGCTTTGCCACAACCGGGCGGTAAAACAAGGACCTCTATTTGATACAATGGTTACATGAACCCCATGAAGTCAAACTATCTCTCTAACATACAACTCTGCCAAGTGCTCAATTGAGTCGCCGGTGCTAATTGGAATGAAATGTGTAGACTTAGTCAACCTATCAATAATCACCTAAACAACATCATTGCCTCGCTGTGTCCTAGGAAGCTCAACTACAAAATCCATGGTAACGTGCACCCATTTCCACTTGGCTATCGGTAAAGGTTGTAACAAACCCGCTGGTCTTTGGTGTTCCGCCTTCACTTGTTGACAAGTAAGGAACTTCGATACTAATAAACCGACATCCCGCTTCATACTCATCCACCAAAGCTGATGACTGAGATCATGATACATTTTGGTGCCTCCCGAATGTACCGCAAGGTGTGAGTGATGGAACTCTCGAAGTACTTCGTCTCTACAAGATTCTCAAACAAACAAACGGTCTAGATAATGTATACGCAGATCTGCATGAATGTTCAAACTCGTCTCTTCCTTCTCGTCAAAAATTCTACATCGGATTGACTCCACTTCACGATCCCCTTATTGCCCCTCTATGACTTTACTAATTAAGGTAGTTTAGGCACTCAAGGTAAACAAGGTTGCACCCTCACCGGACTCATCCAAGTACAGAACAAACTTGCCGATATCACTTTGCATAACCCATTCCCGAATGGCCACACTTGCCAAACTACTTACTGACTTCCGACTCAAGGCATCAACCACTATATTAGCCTTTCCCGGATGATAGTGTAATTCAAAGTCATAATCCTCCACAAATTCCATCCATCTCCGTTGGCATAAATTCAAGTCTTTTTGAGAAAACAAATACTTTAGACTCTTATGATCGGAGAAAACCTCAAACTTCTCGCCATACAAATAATGCCTCCAAATTTTCAAGGCAAAAATTATTACTGATAACTCCAAGTCACGGGTGGCGTACTTCTTCTCATGAGTTTTCAATTGCCGTGAACCATAAGCCACAACGTTTCCCCCTTGCATCAAGACATAACCAAACCCATCCCTAGATGCATCACAATAAACAGTGTAACCCAAGCCTCTTTCTAGGATTATCAAAACCAATGCGGCGGTCAATCTAGTCATAAGTTCTTCAAATGGCCTTTCGCAAGTCTCACTCCACACAAATTTAACACATTTTCTAGTCAACCTAATCAAAGACGCGGCTAATCTAGAGAAGTCTCTTACAAAGCTTCGATAATGCCCCGATAATCCCAAGAAACTCCGAATCACAAAAACATTGTTGGGTTGTCCCCAATCTTGTACAGCATCTATCTTCGAGGAATCTACAGTTACCCCCTCCCTCGACACCACATGATGCAAAAACTTCACCTCGGTGAGCCAAAACTCGCATTTCTCAAATTTGGCTTATAGCTGGTGCTCCCTAAGCAAATCAAGCACTACCTGCAAGTGAGCCTTGAGTTCCTCCTCCGACGTAGAATAAATTAAGATGTTGTCTAAAAAGATGACCACAAAACGATCCATGTATTCTCGAAAAATTCGGTTCATCAAATCCATAAAGAAAGCCAGTGCATTAGTCAACCAAAGGGCATTACAAGGAATTCATAGTGGCCATAACAGGTACGAAAGGTCATTTTCTAGATGTCCTCCTCCTGGACTCTCAATTGATGGTATTCCGACCTCAAATCTATCTTCGAAAAGCAACAAGACCCTCTAAGTTGGTCAAACAAGCCATCTATTCTGGGTAGAGGATACTTGTTCTTGATGGTAACCCGGTTCAACTTATGGTAATCAATACACAACTGCAACAATCCATCCTTTTTCTTTACAAAGTGAGTCGGTGCTCGCTAATGCAATGTGCTAGGGCAAATGAAGCCCTTGTCTAAAAGCTCTTGGACTTAAATCTTCAACTCATGCAATTCGGCGGGTGTAAATCTCTACGGCGCCATGGAAATCGGTGTCATGCCAGGAACTAAGTTAATGGAGAACTCGATCTCCCGGTGGGGTGGCAAACTAGTAAGATCCTCGGGAAATATGTCCGGGTATTAACAAACTACCCTTGGCAGCTCAACATGGGTCCCATCACTCTCACTATGCAAGAGAGTAGTAGGAAGGCCACTAAGCTCGCTTCTACTACGAGGGTCAAAAGCTGGTGACAAGACCCTATCAACCTGGCCCTCCAGAAAGTAAAAACAATCACCACTCGAGGTGCACTCTATAACTCTCTGACGGAAACAATCAATCACCGCTCAGTACGAAGATAATCCATCCATGCCTAGCATAACATCAAAACTCAACATGTCTAGCGACACAAAAACAAATGGAAGTCGACGCCTTGTGACTTCTATCTCACAATCACGATGCCCCCTGTCTAAATAAACTGTATCCCCAACTGGCGACCCTACTTTGAGCAGAGACGATAACCGTGCCATCTCTAACCCCAATGCTGACACAAATGCAGTAGATATGAATGATTGAGACACACCCATATCTATCAACACACTAGCCAAAGAGTTACACACAACGAAAATACCTCTCACAACTAAGGATCCGGGTAACTGCTCTGGCGTGGTAATAGCATACACGCGTTCCTGAGACCTCTGATCAACCAGCTCATCTCTCGGATCATAGGCCTGCTGCATTGACTGAGCCGAAGCGGCTCCCTGATTAGTTCGCGAAGTCTGTACAAAGTGAGCCTGCTGGTGACTCTGAGTTTGTTTTGACCTTGATACGCCAGATACACCTCCTAACTACGGGCAAACTCTCTTCATGTGCCCCGGCTGACCACATTGAAAGCAAGCAAGTCCTTGCCCTCTACTCTAAGACTGACTCTGGGATCGGTTAGGTGGTGGTGGTAATATATATCACCTTCCCCCGTTCTGTGGGCATGCAAAGGCCTTGTGACTCGGTTAGCCACATTTGAAGCAAGAGAAATGACCTAGTGCGCTCTTCCCCAAACTCGTACTAGGTAAGAAAAAGGTGGATCTAGACTGCTGTGGTTGGAACTGGGATGAAAAGGTGTTTCTGCGCTTCTTGTTGGGTCTATAGTCCCCCAATGACCCTTGAACCCCTCAACCTCGAACCGCAAAGTCTCTCCTCCTCATCCTCCACGGTAATCTCTACATGTGTCGCCGTTTTCACATGGCGGTCATAGTTCCGAATCCTATTCCTAGCAACCTTAAACAAAATCTTGGTTCTTAATTTATTCTCAAACTCAATATAGTGGCGCTCTTCCGTTGCCACCAACTCCGGTGCAAACCGGGACAAACTAGAGAAGGCCTCTTTAGACTCGGCCACGGAAATGTTAAGTTGCTTGAGGTCTTGAAATTCTTGCCTCAGCCTCTCCCTAGCAGTGGGAGGTAGATACTTGTCTTGGAAAGCCACCACAAATGCTTCCCACGTTGGCTCTACTCGACCCTTGCGTACTTCCACCATTGGCCCGCATCTCCTTTGAGGTAGTAACTCGCAAGAGTCACTCTTAGCTCATTGTCTTCATTGTGAAGCATCTCAAATGTCTTCACTGTTTGCTCGAGCCACTTTTCCACTTTCTTGGTCTCGGGACCACCATGGAACTCATCCGACTTGGCTCGCAAAAACTCCCTAGTGAGAAAACTCGCCCTTGTCTCCATAGCGTTCTCTCGGGCTTGATTCTTCGCCCTTAATATGCTCGTTGACTCCCTCAAAGCCCACACCATTTCTCAGGCTAGGGCCACCATTGCGGCTTGACCCGCTTGCCTTGGAATTTTCGCTTGTCCCACTTGTTCGACCATATTAGCTTGGCCCGCTTGCCCGGCTACATTAGCTTGGCCGAACGCTTCCTCTTGCACCAGGACCTCATGGATTGGTACTTCATGCACATCGCGGCGAGCCCTACCACACCTCCCGCCTCTACCTCCATGGGCTTGACCCCTTCCTGACATCCTTATTAAGGAACAAGATAAATAATTTAGCACATAATCTCAAATGTACTCACGACTTGCCTTATGCGTTTGACCGCAACAATTCTACATATTTCTCTACCATACAAACAATTCAATTTCACTCCACATAAGCACTGAGTCACATAAGCACATGCGGATTATTCTTTTGTGATGAAATTCGTCCCACGAAAAACCAAGAATTCTTAGTAGAATGAGTATTGATCAACTACCCTTCTAATAAGACCTCAAGAAACTTAATAGGTGCAAACAACATCCCAAAAGTCCAATCCCATACCCATATAGTCATTTAAACATGTTATCACATATTCACAAAATACTAAACACCTCCTAATCATGCGAAATGAACCCATTGTGGTATAGCAACCACTTCCCACAAGCTCCAAGTATTCAAACCCGGTAGTTCTGATACCCAATTGTAACACCTCAAAATATAGAACATCTTATGAATACAACAATCAACAATCATTATAAGAAAGGATGCAATTCCTCAACCATTACATCATTAATCAATAATGTTTGTACAAAATAGTCCCACATGCGAATTATACATTCAGTGATATCAAATACATGAATCTATAGCAAGTAGAACATCAAATTCAAAAGTAAGTAAAATGCCCTCAAGGGCTTACAAATTTCAAGGTTTAAGCCCGATTACACAAAAATAGTTTCACAAACCTATACATTTATAGTCCTTGGCTAGCAAAATGAACCACAACAAAATAAGAGCCATTTTCTCTCCACAAAATACATCCACACCCTTAACTTGGCGGGATCACTACATATTTTTCTACACTAAAATCCCATAGGGGTGAGCTTAAAGCCCAGTAGAGAAGTATATATACATTTTATACAATTCTCACAAATTGAATTGTGCATGCCATGCTGTGCCTTTTTAAAGAAAATCATATTTACATCTTTTGAAAGTTATGGTGCTCCATGATAACTTGAAATCTCAACAATTTAAAATTTACAATTTAATTCAAAGGGGGGCGGTAAATATGAATCAGGTAATCGCTAGGTTGGTGTTTGCAAGTAGGCATATCTAGCACTACCAAAAACCCCACTTTACCGGTTGCTAACCAGAAAGGAAGTGGTACCTCATTCGTGCGTGTTTTCGGTCTTTCACCCCGAACACTCAGGCCAACTTAATCAATTTTATCTACACCTTCTATCTGGACTTACCAACATATTTACCCGAAAACATTTCAATAAATTTCATTTCTTAATATTTCTTTCTCAACGCAAGTTTCAAATCCCAATTCAATGTTTACAATAAGCAAGGTATTTAAAGTATCCATGCAACAATTATCCATGCAATAAAATGATCAACTGTGTAATGAAGAGATAATTCATATGATGTATCATCCTACCATTCACAAAACTTTCCCACAAACTCTCCATTTGTGATCACAATTTCCACTTTTCTTTCAAATGCATTTTAACATATATAACATGTGAATTTTTTTAACTATCCAGGTGTAGCAACAATTTCGCATCTCATACGCCATCAACCATTTATTATTTCATGATTATATAGTAAGAAAATTGTCATTTGTATCCATTATCAAGAAATTTCCACTTAAGCATTCATTTAACACAAGTAAATCCATAGGTTCTCAACATCCACCAAAACCCCCAAATTTCTAGGTTTTTCATACAAACAATGCATTTCTTCATTTCTTGGTAAAATCTTTCCAAAAATATCATTCTTAAATCAATGTGATTCAAACCCTCAAGAAAATCTTTTAAAGGAAACAAGAGGTGAACCCCTTTTTACAAAACCATTAATTTCTTGATCCAAAAACCAATTTTCAAAGCAATCTAAGAGGAAATCCTGAATTTAACCCAAACTTGCAAACATATATATATAACTCTAAGAAAATCCCTACCTCAAGCTTTAGAGAAGAAGAGAGAAGAAACCCCAAAATTGACGGTGTTGAAATGCGATCTCCATCGCACACAATGAAGCCCTTGAGAAGTTATCCAACTTGATAAAGGAACTAGGGTCAGAATGCCAATAGATATGGAGAGATCAATGATCTTGTCAGGTTTTTGGTAAGAAATGTAGAGACAAGGGAGAGAAATATGTTTTTTTAGAGAGAGAGAGATGTAAGAAAAGTGATATACACTCAGCCCCAAAAGAGCAAAAAGATAGAATTTTCAGACTTAGCGGAGTCTCGCACGTGCGCCACCCATTCTCACACGTGCAGAGCGTCCTCCCGTATATGCGACACTCACCCCCTGCACGTGCGGCACCCTAACCCCGCACCACAAGCCGCACCTGCCTTTTATGCAGTAGGCAACCCATGTTCTCCCTTGTTTCCCGCACATATGGCCTCACCTCCCCCACATGTGGTCTCTCTCCCGCACATACAGCTCTGCCCTCCAGCCTAGAAAATTTCCAGCTCAACGCCAGACACTCTGGATCCAACCCCGCACCTTCCGAAACATGAGCAACTCGACATGGAAGTAAATGAAAGTAAGGATTTGAGATAAGCTTTCAAATACAACAAAACGAAACGTTAACAAGGCTCTCGGTTAAACCCGACACTCTAATAAGGTAAACCTAAAGTTAAACAAAGAAGAATGAGGTGAATAATGCACCCGGTCATCACACCTATCATGATTTTGTAACGTGTTTCCCAATTTAGTAGCTTCTGCTTGATCGGATCTACATAGTCATACAAATAATAAGTAATCACTATGCATAAATATTACTATGACAGATATAAAGCTAATGCACAAGTCGCAAGCAAGTAAAAAAAGTTGAAACAATCGTAGTAATTAAGATTCATTATGGACTTCTCATGAGATAAAATAGTAGGATTATCTTAAAGTCATAGATACATTTAGTGGTGATATAGCCTTACCAAAAATGAAACGATCAAGGTTTGCATTGGGAACAAACTCGTAGATAAGAAGCCTTTCTTTTCCTTTAAAGCAAAAATCGAGGAGCCTAACAAGATTTTTGGGTTGGAGTTTGGCCATTGACACAATTTCATTCTTGAATTCAACTTCACCTTGTTGAGAACCACCTCCAAGTTGTTTAACAGCAATTTCTTGCCCAATCGAGAGCTTACCCTATTGAATGTGAATCCATGAGGTTTAATGCACTCTATGTTAGCAAAGCTGTGCTAAAATATATTGTTATTGTCGCATATAGAATGGTTCACTTTTTGTGTGTATGTGTGTAACTAACACAAGTTGTGTGTGCGTTTTTCGTTACCTTGTACACCAAACCAAATCTACCTTCTCCAAGCTTATTAGCACTTGAAAATTTATTTGTTGCTTCTCTTATTGTGGCAAATTCAAGTTGGAAAGAAACACTTTGAAATGCATCCTCATCTTGACATAAGTAAACAAGTTAAACAGAGACTTTAAATGAGAAAATGTATTTTGGCTAAAGATTTTTGCATTTTATAAGTGTTTAATCCTATTTCTAGAGTTGCACATCTGAATCGTTTTCTTTGGTTGGGATCGATCACCCATTGTGGGCTCGCCTTTTTCTCGCGCCTCGTCTTTCGGGAAGGGTTTGAAAAGAAAGCCTCACAGTTGGGACTCCTGCGGTTCTGAATCTAGTCTCACAAGTGCAATGTGAAACTAATAAACACCAAGGAGTCCAATCCGGCAAATCATTTTGAAAAATCAATTTTAAATCAAATAATGCCAAAATTGGATTGCTTTGCCAGATACAGAGTGGCCACCTAAATATATATATATATATATATATATTTTGGGAATTTTAGGAAACCCGGACTCATGCCAAAGGCCATGTATCTGTCATCACCAAAGTTGCTTCGGCTCGAGAACTTGGGTACGAGGGGGGAAGGTCATGAATTGAGCACCCCTACTTGCCCGATCAAAGATCGGCCTCTACTATTCATGATATGTTATTTTATAAACCTTATGTGTTCTTGTTCTTATTATTAGCTAACATTATTATGTGACACGCACAAGCAAGTATAGACTAAATTGCAGGAATTGGAACATTTCAAGTCATGTTTGTTTGAGAAAAAGGTTTGAATTTGCCACCCTCAAGTGGGCTTTAAAACATGATTTGCCCCAACAAAGTGGGCCTAAAACACACATTCATTGAATCATTCCAATTCAAATAACAAAGCCTCCATCCACAAGCATTCCTGCAATTTAGCAAATAAGCACATAGCCTCATAGCAAGCATGCGAAATATGGAAACATGGCAATCACACTTATGCAAGTATGCTAAAGCATAAAGACTTACCGAGTACTCCAAGCCAAAACAAAAACTAGCTAAAAAGATGCATGATCCTAACTATGTTAAGTGTCTAATACAACACATGCAAGGTGAAATTAATAGGCTCGGCTACTAATATGGCATATGACTTGGTTCGATTTGATAACATGCTTTTAAACACGTATTCAAAGAATTATTTGAAATTGTAATGTAGTTAGAATGATGCGCCGAGCCTCGGTACATGCAATACAAATGAATGGATGCAAACATGTGATATGCTAATTCAAATATGACCCTAATTTAACCATCGAAAGTGCTTAAATAAAAGGAAGAAATACAAGAGGTTGGAAGACATAAACACACGCATGCACGCTTATTACAACATTATGCCCTTGCGAAGAAGGGTTCGAATGAATAAAGCTAACTAACTACTTAGGCTAAGCTAGGCTAATTAAGCTAATTATTACAAAACTTGAATAAATAGCTAAACTAATTAACTAATTATTACAACATTTGAAATGAATAATTTACTTACTATCGAAGCTAATTAATTAAGAATTTAATTGAGCTAAGCTAATTAAATAAAATTACAACATCAACTAATTAGCTACAATTAATTAGGCTAATTAAGTATTACAACACAATTTGCTATGCTAATGAAATAATATGAGCATGACGGAAGATGGATGGAGGTTGCACGTGCATCGCCTGAAAGCTGCTCTGTCTGCCCAAGATTGCCTGGGTTTCACCTTTAGCATTGCCTTTGTTTCTGCAAATCTGCATTGTTGGCCACACACCAAGGGTCGGTCGTGCATTACTGATGGCCGGCCGGGCCTACAAAGGGCCGGTCGTGCATTGATTTGGTGCAAACTCTATTTTTTGTGCTCTGAGGTGAATTCAGCGCAGATAGAGCATTTTTCAAGCTCTGTTTGCCCTTCCTCCCTTCTCTATCATAGAAAGGCCTCAAGAGAAGAACAGATTCATTTCTAAAGACATCAATGAGCAATTGATTTCTTGATGCTTTAGGACATGATTTTGGACAACATCAATAAATGTAATGCAAATGGACCACCCCTTCCTTTTTGTCATGAAATCAACTCAAAGAAGGGAAGTTGAGACACCTGAAGGACATCAAAACACCAGGGATTGATGCATGATGGCACTTGACATAAGAATCTTGGCATAACGTCTGGCCCAATTCAAGCTTTTCGAGCCATTTTCTTTAAGTGTGTTGAGCGAAATTTTAAACCAATTTTATTAGGCCTTGCCATTCTTTAATCCATTTGTCCAAATGTGATGTTAAGTCCTCTAATAAAAAAATAATGTCAAACAAGAGGTCTCTCTAAAACATGAGAGAAAGGCTACCTCGTTGGCAATGAATCTCCTAAGAGATTAAGCCATTAAGTGTAGGCCATTCTTACATGTTTTGAGCAACCTCGATTGGTTAAAATCACTCTCAAATACAAGTGATAGATAGTTGATTGATTAGTTAGAGTGAGACTCTTAACATGGAAATAAAGCAAAGTAAAGCTTAGAACAATACAATATAAACCACATATGCAATTTATGAGACAACACATGAACTAACCAAAGCATGGAATAATTTTAAAGGCCATGACAACCCTAAAACAGCCCCTAAAAGGCTAAAAACAGTGCTGAAATTACACTACAAAAGCCAAAAAAAAGTAAGCAAAAGAGGGAGAGAACTATAGCTAGTAAACAAACCTAAGGAGGGGTGGCTAACCCCTCTACTTTTTGAACCTCAAAATCACATATTTTAGCCTATCAAAACTCTGAAAATTGGTTTGAATACTAAAGAAAGAGAGTAAAAAGGAGAAGAGTTTAGGTTATGAAATAAAGGTATAGAAAGAGCAAACTCTTTCTACCCTTTTGGTAACCCTTCAAACTCAACTCCAACGCCTCAAACAAACTAAAAAATAACCAAATTAGCAAGAATGATGAAGTGAAGAACAAAAATGAAAGCAAGGAAAGAGAAAGCAAGCTTATACCTTTCAAGAAGCTAGCTTGCTTTTAGAGTTTCAAACTCAAATTCAATGCACTCAAGCTTGAATTACACTTCCTCAAGATCAACCAAGGCCTTAGGATGATCAAACAAGGCTGTGTATGGTGTATAGTAGTGGTGTAAGGAAACTAGGTTAGCTCAAAGGATGCATTGTAATGGAAGAAGGAGGAGGAGGGGCTCTCAAGGGTGTATATCTCTCTTCTAGATATTTGTTCAACACTCAAAACAATCCTAGAGCTTTGGTTTTATAGAATTCAAGTTGAAAAAGTAGCAAACATCTTCAAAAATGGACAGCTGGCGGCCTCCCGCCCAAAACAGTGTTTATCGCCATTGAAGGCCAGCCAACCGACCATTGATAGCCATGTCTGGCCATCATTAATGCACGGCTGGGCCTTAATGGCCTCCCCTATTTTTTTGGTTGAACCTCAACTCATGAAGGGAAAAGGTCCAAAAATAAGACTCGCAGGTTTCGGTAAGGTAAATGTTGAAGATGTGAGGCTAGTTCAGAAGCTTAATTGATTCTGAATCGTTGTGACTTTGCAATTCAACTTTCATCATTGAGTGCATTGAACCAAGTATCCGAGTCTCAAGGGCAATCAAAAGTGGGGTGTCTACGGTTGCCCCTCTTTGACAGAACTCGGAAGTCATAAAATGATGGGAGTGCATGTCAAACCCCAGAGACGACCCATTTTGACATGGCCGCAAGACTTGGACAAGAAAGCAAGACATAAGTTACAAAGGTTCCACTCGCACGCTGCCTACGTATGCCTTTGTAAGGAATCAAACCAGCATAGTTTTGGGGCAAGATGCAAGTGATATGCACAATGCAAAAACATAACTTATAATCACGTAAAGAGGTCGTAATGAAATATCTAGATGCAAATGTTATGCAAAGAAATGCGACATTCAAACAAACCGAAGTAAGGTATAGCAACCTCAAACATAAACATAAGTAAGTAAACACGCCACGCGTGAGAATCACAAGACAAACCACATTTCATGCAGAAAGGATGTAAGAAAATTATGCAAACTTAACTACGCAGCACGCAGGAAAGGCAAAGAATAACACAACCGTCGGACGCACCCGAGGTATCAAACAAGATCCTAACGCATTGCACGCGGAAGGAGAGAAGAGATGGTGTGAACACCGAGAGGCACCAGACTATACTGAACCAAAGTGAGCAGTGATAAACATTAGAACGCATCCAAATGCTTGTAACCAAAGCAAGAAGTGGTGATAAACATCGAACCACATCCAAATGTTGTTAACCCAAATAGGGAGTGTGTAGACACCCCATTTTTGACCGCCCTTAAGAATTGGGGGCCTCAGGTTGATTGTTCGAGGACGAAGGCTATGTTGTGCAAAAGTTCAATTTCTTCGACAAGGAGAGCATCAAATCCCAACCTTACACCCCTTTTTGAACCAAAACTATTTTGACCAAAATGTTTTCTTTTTAAGACCTTAAAACCCTTTCTTTCAAAACATTTTTGAAAATGTTTCTACAATGTTCTGAGGCTCGTATTTGGATAAAAATTGTGCTCTTTGGTAAACCGAGCAAGGACAAAATGGAAATAAATGAAAGAGAGGTGAACTCTCTGAAAATTATTTCAAAACACCTTATTTAGAGGTTTGGAGTTGAAGAAAATTGGAGGAGAGGGAAGAAACCTAGTTGGGGGAGAAGTTGGGCAGAAACCGTTAGGAGAGAAACGGGCAGCCTTCACTAAATCACGTCTATCCTCTTGTACACTTGGACTTAAGTTGTGAGGCCACCACCATTGGAAAGTGGAGTTCCGGGGCTTCATTTTACACTAAAAAAATCTGCTAAAGCCGAGTCCGGATGAGAGAGATATGGCTGGTTAAAGTTAGGCATCAATCTAATTGAGCTGGAAATGAGCAACCTTCACTAAAAGAGGAATATCTTTTTTCACATTTGGAATTTTGATGTGAGACTACCACCATTGGAAAGACGACTTCTGGGGCTTCAATTTAGGCTCAAGAATGGTCTACAAAGGAGTTCGGATGAAGGAGATATGTCCGTTTAAAGTCGGACCTGGAAGCAGATTTCTGGTGGCCGACCAGCCACCATTGATGGCCGACGGGCCACCAATGAAAAGTGTCAGCCACTGGTGAAAAAAACTCAGATTTTGTAGATATTTTCCTCTAGTTGTTTCCAGATTGTTCCAGCTATCCCTGAATTGATATTATTGACCAAGGCTCTTGTATTTCTATATATAGGAGGCCTTCTCTATTGTTTTCAAGGTTGGAAATTTTGGGAGCCTCTCTCTCTACAACTCTCTCTCTCTAGATTTCTCTCTCTCTCTTGCCCTTTTGTGCATACAAGTAGAGATACACTTCTAGTTTGCCTATCAACCCTTAACCAAAGTTGCTTATCTTTGGGCTGAGATTTCTTGGGACCTTCTTGGAGCTTTAGAAGGTGATTTTAGCTTGATTTGGCGCCTCATTTGTGCCTAAAGTGTGCTTGGCTTCAAGAGGTATAGCCTTTACCCTTTAAGTTTTTTTTCCATTCTTGTCTTTTGCCGTCTTTTTGTACTGTTTTTGGGGTGGTTATGAACTAGAAAAAACCTCTATTTTTGTGGGTTAAAAGTGTTGGTTTAAGGCTATTTCAAGTTAGGGGATGGTTCACCCTTCTCACTCCTTTATTGTTAAAGCTTTGTGTCTTTATTCATCATTTTCAAATCAACTTTTTTGGGCCTTTTAACCATTGAAATTCAGAGGTGTTTCAGTGGCAAAAACCTCATTTTGAAGTCCAAAATTGGAGGGGATAGCCTCCCCTCCTTGTGTCTTGTTTGCATGCCTAGTTAGCTTCATATGTTATCATGTTTTTGTAGCTTAACTTAGCTTATTTTCAGCATGTTTTTACCTCTGATTTGGGCTACTTTAGCTGTATTTTGGGCTATTTGTGTTGTATGAGTAGTCTTTTGCATCGTTATAGTGTCACCCCATGTTTTAGCTTATCGTTTTAGCTACTCTTGTCTTTATTCCAACAAGTTTTCCAATTGATTTTGGGCTATAAAAACTCGGTGTTTTTGGGCTAAAGCTTGGGTCCTAAGGCCATTAAAGGTTGAGGGGTTGATAACCCTTCTTGGTACCTTCTTTTGGAGGCCTTTGCCCTTGTGTTTCCCACGCTTTTGCTATCTTTTTCCAAGCTTTTAAACATTGTTTTTCAGAGCTATTTCAGTGAATAAAGAAATGTTTTGAAGTCCAAAAATGGAGGAGGTAGCCTTCACTCCTTGTGTCTTGCTTATTAGTCTAGCATGCTTGATGTTTTAGCCTATTATTTTAGCTTGCGTTAGCTTAATTTCAAAATGTTTTGAGCCACATTTTGGGCTGTTTTGCATCTGTTTTGGGCTGGTTGTTGCTTTTGAACTTTGTATTGCGTAGTTGTGGTGTAATTTCCTTAACCAGCTTAGTGTTTCTAGGCATTGAGCATCATTTGTGTGTCTTGGTTGCATGTTTTAATGTTTTTTCATGACTAATTCTAGCACTTAAAATCTCTACAACTTCCCTCTTTGCTTCACTTTTTCATTTGCTTTGAGGGTTGTTTTGCCTTAGGGTTGCGTTTAAGCTTGAGATTGAGGTTCTTGCTTAATGATTTCAATCTTCTTTTGAGGGTTTTTACTAATCAAAGGCATGACCTCTCTCTTGCCTTAAATCATCCCTTGGTTGACACCTCTTCCATTAGAGGACACTCACCTTTGGACTTAACCAATTAAAGAATGGATTGGTAAGCTAAAATGAGTAAACAAAAATGAACAAGTAAAAGAGGCAAGATAAAGCATCTTCATGTTGCATTGCATGTGTTCGGATTGGACATTAATTCGAACATAAGGAAAATGGGACGTTTCATACACAAAGTGATGAAACGTGCCACTTTCCTTGGTCGCCATCACCCTTAATCATGCATGATAGGGTAGTGGTTTTGTTGAGTCTTGTTTTGCACTCATTAAGCTTGTACAAGCTTGGTTCCTTAGCCATCATGCATGGAAAATGCTTGGCTGATGGTTTGAGGGCCAAGAATTGCACTCATTTGAACTTGTGTAATGATAGGGAGGGTAACAGTACATACACTCCTTGAGAATACGCTGCTTTCCCTTTGTTTGCTCTCTGTTGCAGTAAAAAAAGAAGTTCAGGGCAGGGCTGGCCGACCGGCCACCAATGGTAGCCGACCGGCCACTATTGGTAGCCGACTGACCATCAATGAAGAAAGTTTCTCAGCGTGTTCCTGAGGTGGAGCAGAGGTGTTCTGGAAGTTGGTGCAATTTTTAGTGATAAAAAAATGTGCAAACATAGGTTGCAATGGCAAGGCGGTGGAATTTTTGGGTGATAAAGCTGAGCATGCATGCATCCCTCACCCCTCGAGGCCATTTACTTGCTTTGATTAATTGGTTAGTTGTAATTATTTCATTCATACAAGTGTTGTAACTATTTAGTTAATTAATTCGTTTTGTAATTGATTAGCTTAAATCAGTTTGTAATAATTAGTTAACTAGAATTAGTTAATTAGTTTCGTTTTGTAATAGTTAGCTTGATTAGCATAGCTAGTTAGCTTAGCTTATTCATTCAGACCCTTCTTTGCGAGGGCATAATGTTGTAATAAGTGTGCGTGCGTGTGTGCATGTCTTCCAACCCCGCGTCTTTCTCCCTTTTATTTAATCACTTTTGATGGTTACATTAGGGACATTTTCAATTAGCATATCTTATGCTTGCATGTTTGCATCCATTCATTTGTCTTGCATGCACCGAGGCTAGGCGCATCATTCAAACTGCATTGCAATTTAAATACTTATTTGAGTACATGTTTAATCGCATGCTATCAAGGTGTTGCAAATACCATGATTAAATAGCCGAGCCTATTTAGTTGCATCATTGTATGTGCTGCATTAGGCATTTTAACATAGTTAGGATCATGCATCTTTCTAACTAGTTTTTGTTTTGGCTTGGAGTACTCGGTAAGCTTTTATGCTTTAGCATGCTTGCATGAGTGTGATTGCCATATCGCCATGTTTCACATTCTTGCTATGAGGCTATGTGTTTATTTGATAAACTGCATGAATGCCTGTGGATGAAGGCTTGTTGTTTGAATTGGAACGATTCAGCGAATGCAAGTTTTAAGCCCACTTTGTTGTGGCAAATCATGTTTTAAGCCCACTTGAGGGTGGCAAATTCAAACCATTTTCGAAAAACAAACATAAATTGAATTGTTCCAAGTCTCACGATTTAGTCTATACTTGATTGTGCACGTCACATAGTAATGTTAGCTAATAATCAGAACAAGAACACATAAGGTTTATAAAATAACATATCATGCTTAGTAGAGGTCGATCTTTGATCGGGCGAGCAGGGGTGCTCAATTCATGACCTTCCCCCCTTGTACCCAAGTTCTTGAGCCGAGGTAACTTCGGTGATGACGGACATGTGGCCTTTGGCATGAGTCAGGGTTTCCTAAATTTTCCCAAAAAACAAAATATTTAGGTGGCGACTCTATATCTAGCAAAGTAGTCCAATTTTGGCATTATTTGATTTAAAATCAATTTTCCAAAATGATTTGTCAGATTGGACTTTTTGGTGTTTGTTAGTTTCACATTGCACTTGTGTGACTAGATTCAGAGCCGCGCGAGTCCCAACTGTGAGGCCTTTCTTTCAAACCCTTTCCGAATGGCGGGGCGCGAAAAAAGGTAAGTCCACAGTTTTTGGCTACTCTGCTGGGGATTTAGAGAACTTGACTCGAACTCATGATATGTTGTTTTATCTGCACTTATGTGTTTCTTTGCATTTGCATTTGCATTGGTGCACCAAAGTCACAGTGTTTGCCATCTGTTATTCCTGAGCGGTTTGCCAGAGGCTTGCTTGGAAAAGCCTGCCAAAAGGCTGATCGGTTGCGGGCTCTACCGCTATGGGAACACAACCCTTGGATCTGGATTACTGCTGTACCGTTTGATCTTCCTTTCACTTCTCAGTGTTAGGTGTGAGAGGTATATTAGGTAGTCTTGCTGAGGTACCCTTTTTTGACCAATCAGCCTAGTTGCATATCGGATGCCATAGAGACTGTTCCAAACTAGGATAGGTTGGTCACCCAAATGTCGGATTGTGTGAAACCACTTGTTCTGCGTCGTGAAACCCCTAGCTCCTAACGAAACTAGGACAGGATAACCCTACCCCATCATAGGGGTGTTTTGGCTCTCACTTAACTGGTATGTGCTTTATAGTGAAATTGTACAGGGATGTGCATATCAGTTCCCAGGATGGTATTTGTTTTGGGGCAGAATTCAATATAGACAGTATAGTCATTCAGCTGGGATCATATCCATTCTAGTGAAATTGGGCTGAGATGCTATCTGTTTTCTCTTTTGCAAGGTAGTCCTGGAACCATAGCTTTAGAAGGCTACAATATCCCCTAGGTACTCTAGACTTGTGTCGATAGACTTTGTCAAGTAGGAAATTGTTTAGAAGCAACCTGTGTTTACCTCACCCCCACCGGTTACAAGACGAAAGAGGTTCAGGAAGAATTCACCAGTACAATTTCTACAGTAGTCACACCTCAGTTCACCCAAGTCTAGTCTGGTCTTGGAACAGTTGTCTGCATTCAGCTATGCTCATATCTGTTTTGGTGAAATCAGGTTGAGATGCTGTCTATTTTCTTCTTTTGAAGGGTAGTCTCGAAACTATAGCCTCAGAAGGCTCCAATATCCCTCGGGTACACTGGACTTGTATTGATAGACTTTGTCAAGTTAGAATTGGTTCAGAAGCAACCTGTGTTTGCCTCACCCCCACCGGTTACAAGATAAAGGAGGTTCAGGCAGAATTCACCAATACAGTTTCTATAGCAGTCACACCTCAGTTCACCCGGGTTTAGTCTAGTTTGGGAACAGTTGTCTGCATTCAACTCAACACGAGATCAATCACCTATTCCCATGGCTCAGTATCCCCCAGCCAGTATGGAAGAACATATGCGGTACCTGCAACAAACAATCGAGGCACTACAGCAAGCCGCAGTCCGTCAGGCTGAAGTCACGGCTCGTTAGGCCGAAGTGATAACCCAGCTAGAACAACAACAGCCACAGTCGCCCGCGGCTTCTGCATCTCATACACCTCCCACGGGTAACTAGACACCCGGAGCCATTGCCCATATTGCTAATGTCTAAAAGACTCAGGGCAATCCGTCGGAGCCAATCCCAGAACAGGCCTCTAAAGCTTCTATTTATCAAACCAAAGCTCCGTCTGAATTTGATGTTGACCCAACTGCACTTAAGGTCAATAAACTGAAGAAGTTATTCAAATGAGCACAAAGAGTGAACTCTATCCAGGATTTAGAGGGCGTATATACTGAATCTGCAGTTACCTTACCAGAGCGGTTTAAAATGCCGCATATCGACTGCTTTGGTGGCTCTAGAGACCGAATGGTGCATCTCCGCCTGTTTTTTGATATCCTGAGGCCAATGGGTTTGACCCCTGCCCAGAAATTGTCTTTCTTCGGCCGAACCATGTACGGGATAACCGTAATCTGGTATGCTAAATTGGAGGACTTTGTGAAACAGAATTGAGAAGAGCTGGCTGAGGCCTTTATTGCTCAATATTACTACAACACACAGATCGAGGTCACAACTTGTGATCTCGAAGTCACCCGCCAAAAGCTAAAGGAGGGTTTCTCAGAGTTTGTGACGAGGTGGAGAGCGATGGCCTCGATGATGACTACAAGGCCTTCCGAAAAAGATCAAATCAGGATGATTGTTTGGAATCTGCATGGCAAGTTGCTACAGAAGATGATTGTTCTCCCTTTGTTTACCTTTCCAGAGCTTCATGAAATTGGGGTTCAAATTAAGGATGCCATCAGACAAGGGATCTTTGTGGAAGATAATGAGCCTTTGAAGAAGAATGTTGTTCGTCGTTCCAATGCTACTACTGATGGTAGCACAGCTGGGAAACACTCAGAAGTAAACACGATCACCACTCCCCTCAATGGCAAAAAACCAACCACTTCAACTCGGCCTCAAGCCCAAAATTTCCATCCTCTCTATATGAGTCTCTTTCAAGCTTTGAGAATGTTACAAGAAAAAGGGTACCTAGAACTCCTAGAACCCCAACCCCTTCCAAATCCTTTTCTACCAAGATATGACCCAGCTAAATATTGTGCCTAACATCAATAACACAGTCATGAGACGAACCGTTGCATCTACCTCCGCCATAAGATTCAGGTTCTTATTGACGAAGAGATCATGGCTCTACCAAAAGGACCTTAGGCTAACACTAACCTGTTACCTCAATACCTCAATTTAATCCATACACTGCCATCCACCTACATCCCCAGCATATACATCACCCCAGCCCATTTGCCCAAGCCTAAGGTGTTCATTCCAGAAAATATGGACTTATGTATGATGGATGCATTTGAACCCCAATCATCTCAAACCCATGAACCCACAACTTCTGAGCTAGTGAGCATGATTGAAGATTTGCAAAGAATTGTGGCAGATTTAGCCTTTAGGATATTGGCTCCGTCATTAACCACATCACATACCAGGAATTTCATGTCAAAAGGCTCCCTAATCTTAGGGCGGGCTGCTTTTGAAGAAGGCCATTCCCTTGGCAAAATGGAGGCAAATGGCAAGAACAAGGTAGGGGCAGACATTGGTCCCTATGAACATCTTCAATGGACTGTTGAGGCTTTGAAAGCTGAAGGACTGAACAAACAACAAGTGCTCACAGTTGTTGCAAAGATTGTGGATGACACTTTTGTCACTAAGGATGAGAGCATTCTGAATCAAGGGGCAGGCTGGGAGAAGAGCTGTTGTACCAGAAACACCTTTTTCAGCTCCAATCCTACACTCGAAAGAGATCATCAAACCCAATCAGCACCTGCCAACCCTTTTACCGGTGCATCCAACATAACTACACAAACCTCAAAGCACCAACCCCGAGGCCAAAGGATCTTTACTACGCTATAGATGACCTTGTCCAAAGCTCTCCAAATCCTTATAGGACAAGGCCATCTCAAACCCTTTGAGCCTCGGCCTCTCCCAGATCTCCTTCCAGCTAAGCATAATCTGGCCAAGTACTGTGCCTTCCATCAACAAACCGACCATGACACTAACAGTTTTTTTCGTCTTCGCCATGAAGTACAAGATTTGATTGACAACGAGATCATCGTCGCACCAGGTCCTACAAAGTCTATCGGTACTGGATCGATGAACTTGGGGGATAATGTGATTATGATCGGGGAATCAACCACCTACTGATGGTGCTCATTTTACTGCCGATGTAGTAGATGGCATGCATTGTTCTGAGAAACTTGAAAATGTTGTTTATTGTACTTTCTAACTTGGGTATTGGGTCAGTCTTGTCGTGTTGTATTGAGTCAGTGTTTTTGTATGGAGTCTGTCTTGTTGTGTTGGAGGTCGGCGATTTCAGGGGTGTTAACTTGGGCATTACGTCCCTATTTGTTTTGTTTGTCTTTTTGCTCTTTCTTTTGAATCTGTTTATGCCATTGAGCCAGTTGCGCCAAAAGTTCTGAATGAAACGACAGAGATTTTCACCTACTTTTCTATGCCTTGAAATCATTGCATTGGCCTACGTTTTTCAAAATTTTTTGAACACTGTAATGAAAACAAAGAGGAAGGAATTCCTCGAGATTTGCAAAAATTTGATCAATGGAGAGAAAGAGAGGCATGCTAAGCCTTTATTGAATGAGATCACATTTGTTAATGTGAGTATTGGGAAATATCCTGGCTTGATCCAGATTGGTTCTGCATTGTCTTCAGCTCGAACGACTAGTCGCTTTCTTAAAAGATTTCAAAAAATGTTTTGCGTGGTGCTGCGAAGACATGCGTGGAATTGATCTTGAGATTGTGAAGCATAGGATCACTTAGCCTCAAGACTTGACCTCTTTGTTTTCAAACCTCAAACTTTGATTCAGAATGTTCAACAATCAACCACAATATATGGCTTGTATGGCCAAATCAGAAGCAACTCTTGAACTAGGGGCAAGAAGGTCAGATGTGATCAAAAAAAGTTTGCAAGGTTGGAAGAGAAGCATCCCTTGAACTAGGGGCAAAAAAGGTCAGATGTGCTCGAAGATTGAAAAGATAGGTCATTCCGTAAGCTAATGAAGACTGGCAAGGAAGCCAAATTCCAATAGCTGGAAGAAGAAATTTTATTGTTGAAGGACAATCGAGTTCCTATCCACAACACTAGGGGCAAATTTAGACCCGATTGGATGGGCTCCTATATCATCAGTGAACAATAGCCATTCTCCTAGATTCAGATGGCTATGAGATCTCAAAATCGATCAACATGGACATAAAGACCTTTTTTTTACCCTTGAGAGGCTTGCTAGGCCGAAAACCCGAAAGGGCGACCTAGGCAAAAGTTAGAGTAGAGAAAAAAAAAAGAAGAAGAGAACAAAAATAAAAAAATGGAAACAAAGAAAGAAGAAAAGAAGAAAAGAAAAGAAAAGAATAAAAGAAGTGAAAAAAGAAAAGAAAAACATAGCTCGCAAGGTTGAAAACCCCAAAGGACGACCTTGGCAAAAGTTAGAGCCCAAAAGGAGAGTATCAACACCCGAGTGAACATCAGCCCCGGAACTACGTATGGCCTAATTCCCATCTTTGGGATATGTAGGCAACTTCATCCTGAAGTTTGGCCCCAATCATTTTCAGCCTACTTGGCTCATCGATGTTGATTGGCTGATCCTTGTTCTACTCGGCTATCTTATCCATGTCCAATTGACTCGTCTTCATCCAAAATCGGTTGTCTTATTCCGTTAGAAGATTCAGTTGCAAGACAATTCAAATTCAGATATGAGATTGTGCATCTCGAGAGTACATTTCGTGTTAGTCGAGCAGTAGCCATTTGCAAAAATAGTTTTTGAGGATTTTTAATGAGGTTAACTAGTTTTCTTGAAAATTATTCCACTCTTTCAAAACTGGACTATTTCTTGGACCCAAAGAAAGGAAAATTTTCAGTGAGCACAACCTGACTTGCATGATTTCAAATTAGAAAATTGAACAAGTATGTTAATCTAACTCTCATCTTGGTCAAAATTGTTTTAGTATAAAGCCAAAAACAAAAAAAAGGTCAAAATGATGAACTAGGGGCACAGTTGAGTCAAGTTTTTTGTCTGTTCCCCATTATCAATGTATTTGCCGAAAATGGCACAACTGAAGCTAACAACAGAGGGCTTGTAGACACCCCATTTTTTACCGCCCTTAAGACTTGGGCGCCACTGATGGTTCACTTGGTAATGAAAGGTGTGCAGTTCAAAGGTTCGATTTCTTCAGCAAGAGGAGAGTCAAATCCAAACCTCACACCCCATTTTTGGACCAAAACTATTTTGAATGGTTTTTAGACCTTAAAACCCTCTCTTTCAAAATATTTTTGAAATAAAGTTCCTACGATGTTCCGACACTCGTATTTTGTAAAATGTTGTGCTTTTCGGTAAACCGAGCAAGGATAAAGTGGAAATGAATGTAAGAGAGATGAAATATTTGAAAAATCTTTCAAAACACCTTGTTTAGGGGTTTGGTGTTGAAGAAAAGAGGAGTGGAGGTAAGAAACCTAGTTGAGGAAGAAGTTGGGTATGAATCGTTAAGAGATAAACAAGCAGTCTTCGCTAAATTGGGCCTATCCTTTTGTATACTTTGATTTAAGCTATGAGGCCACTACCGTTGGAAATAATATTTCTGGCGCTTCATTTTACACTCAGGAATCTCCTAAAGACGAGTCCGTATGGGGGAAATATGATTGGTTAAAGTTAGGCATCATTCCGGTTGGACCGAAACTGAGCAGTCTTCACTAAAAGAGGCATACAATTTTGCACAGTTGTCATTTTTTTCTGAGGTTTCTACCATTGGAAAGTTCACTTCCGGGGCTTCACTTTGGACACAAGAATGACCATCAAAGGAGTCCAGATGAAGGCGTTATGCCCATTTGAAGTGGGACCTGCAGAGCAGAATGTCCTATCGGCCACAAATGTGCACAGTTGGCCATGGAGATGGCCGGCCGGCCATCACAAGTAGCAGGTCGGCACCAAAGATGGCCGGTCGGCCAAGAGTGACCCAAATTCATATTTTTTAAAGATATTTCTCCTCCAGCTATTTCCAGCTTGTGCCAGTTATCCTAACTCAGATATTTTCGACCAAAGCTCTTGTTGTTGCTATATATGGAGGCTATATCTCATATTTAGAGAGGTTAGAACATTTGGAAGGCTTAGAGCAATTTTGCGAGCCTCTCTCTCTAAAAACTCCTCTCTGTGTAGAATTTTCAGAGCTAAATCTCTGCCCCTCTCTCTAGAAGTTCTGTTCCTCTTGCCCTTTTGTGCATGAAAGCTTAGCTACACCTCTCATTTGCCTAAGCACCCTTAACCAAACTTGACCACCATTGAGCTGAGATTCTTTGGGACTTTGTTTGAGCTCCGAAAGGTGATTTGAACTCAAAATTGTTTCCTCTTTTGCAACTGTGCATCAAGGGTAAGAACTCTCTCCATTTCAGCTTATTTTGCATGCTTGGTTAGCCATCTTTTCACACTACTTTGGGGCTGTTTTTCGGGTGGTGTTAAACTAAACAAAACTCTGTTTTTCAGTCCCAAAAAGGGTAGTTGTCTCTCCCTGTGCTCTTTGGCTTGTAAAGCCTTTTGAGCTATCTTTCAAGCTTTTGAAACCATCTTTGTTTGGCCTTTTAACCACTGAAATCCAGTGGATTTTCAGTGGTAGAAATGTGGTTTTAAAGTCCAAAATAGGTGGGGGTGGTCCCCCTACTCGTCTTGTTAGCATGTATTATTGGCCTATCAAATGAGCATGTATTTCTATCCTCTTGAGGCTTAGTTTGACCATGTTTTTGTGAGTTTTTGGACCTAATATAACTCTGTTTTTGGTTGGTTTGGCTGCCTCTTGAATGCTTCATACACTTGTAGTGTAATTCTACTTGCTAGCCTAACATGCTTCATGTCTTAGCCTATTGTTCTAGCATGTCTTGGCTCCACTCCAGCATGTTTTTGGCCATTATTTAACATGCTTTAACTCTAATTTTGGTTGATGGAGCCACCTCTTGCATGCTTTATACACTTGCAGTGTAATCCTTGCTAGCTAGACTTGCATGCTTGTCTCTTTAGCCAATTATTCTAGCTCATTTTGGCTATACTCCAACATGATTTTATTCATATTGTGGCATGCTTTAGCTCTGTTTTGAGCCTTCTTGGTTGTATGATGCTTGCAGTGCAATAGCCTTGACTAGTTTTGAGTTTTGAGGTATCTTGCATGCTTGGCTTGAGGTATTTGCATGCTTTGGAATCATTTGGCATGTTATTTCAGAGCATATGGTATTGTCACACTTCCATGTTTTTCACTCTTTCATTGTGTTTAAGAGTTGAATCTTCATGCCTTGTTTGCGAGCCATCAGATGAGCATGTTTTCCTTGTGTTATATGCCTTGATCTTAGCATATTTCAGCCACTGTTTTGGCATATTTAACCTCTATCCGGGGTTGGTTTGGTCATTTAGGCTTAGTATTGTATGCCTATAGTGCTATGCTTTTTGCTAGTTTCAATGGCTTTGACTTCAAGCATGTCTTGCATGCATCATTTTCATGCTTTAATGTCATTTAGCATCTTATTTCAGTGCTGAAATGTATATCATTGCATGCCATCTTTCATTTGTTGCATCACTTTGAAAGAGGTCTTAAGCCCCTTGTTGGCTTGAGCATGGAATTGAGGCTCTTATGCCTAATAGTTTTAGCGTTCTCTTAAGGGTTTCTACTAACCAAAAGCTTGAGGCTTCTTCCATGCTCAAGGTGCTTGTGGCTTAGATCCTCTTTCAAGATTAGAGGACTCTCACTTTTGGACTTAACCGGTTAAAGGACTTATTGGTAATCTAAAATGAGTAAACAAAATGAATCAAAGTAAAACAAGCCAAGATAACATGTTTGTGTTGCATTGCATGTGTTTAGATCAGACGTTAAACCAAACACAAGAAATGAGAGACGTTTCATACTTGAAGTGATGAAATGTGCCTCATTTCTTAGTCACCGACACCCTTGATCGTGCATGATTGGGTGGAAGTTTCATCGAGTCTATCTGTGCATTCATTGACTTGTACACATTTGACTTCTCGGCCATCGTGCATTGTGATGCTCGGTTGGTGGCCCGAGAGTCGAGTACCATACTTCTTTGAGCTTAAGGCATGATAAGGGGTGTTCCCTTGCAAATACATTGCCATGCCCCTATTTGTGCTCTGTTGCAGCAAAAGGAGAAATTGCAGGAAGTAGTGGCCGACCGGCCATCAAAGCTGCCGACCAACAACCAAGGCTGTCGATCGGCTATCAGAACTAGCCGATGGCCATCAACTCTGGCTGATGGCCACCATCTCTGGCTGAACATTCCTCAGCATGTTCCTGAGATGGGTCAAAAGCAATCTAGGAGTTGGCACAATTTTCAGAAGTCTGAAAGAGTGCAAATAGAGGCAATTGGTGGCATGGCAATGGATTTCCAAGCAAGGCAATCTAGCATGCATATCTCCCTCCCCTCGAGGCCATTTTAACTGCTTTGTTTAGCTAGTTAATTTGCTGATTTTGTAATTAATTAGTTAATGTATTTAGCTAATTTATTTCATCTTTGTAATATTCTAATTAGCTTAGTATAGCTAGTTTCAATTCGGTTTGTAATTAATTAGCTTAGCGTAGCTAGTTAGTTGATTTATTCGGACCCTCCGTTGAGAGGAAAAATGTTGTAATAAGTGTGCGTGTGTGTGTGAATGTCTTCCAACCCCACGTCTTTCTCCCTTTTACTTATCAGCTTTTGATGGTTAGTTTTAGGGCACGTTTAAATTAGCATACTTATGCTTTGCATGCGTGCATCATTCAATCGTATTGCATGCACCGGGCTCGGCGCATCATTCAAACTGCATTGTATTTCAATTCCTATTTGAGTACATGTATCAAATTGTACCATTCATATGCCATCTTAGATAGTGAGCCTGTCTAGTTGCATTTTGCATGCGTTGCATTAGGCATCTTGAACATAGTTAGGATCATGTATGATTTCTAACTAGTTTTCTATTTTGGCTTGGAGTATACTGTGAGTGTTTACACTTTAGCATACTGCATGAGATGTGTATATTGCCATGTTAGCATGCTTGCCATGAGGCTATTTGCTTAGTTGATAAACTGCATGAATGCTTGTGGATGAAGGCTTCATTGCTTGAATTGGAACAATTCATCAAAATGTGAGTTTTAAACCCACTTGAAGTGGCAAAATCATGTTTTAAGCCCACTTGAGGGTGGCAAATCCGCGTCTTAGCCTACTTGGGGGTAGCAACTTCAAACCATTTTCGAAAAACAAACATGAGATGTTTTGTTCCAATTCTTGTGATTGAGTCTATACTTTTATGCTGTGTGCATCACATAGTAAGGTTAGCTAATAAACCGGAATAAGAACACAGGTGTTTTCAAAAACAACATATCATGTTAGTAGAGGCCGATCTTTGATCGGGCGAGCGAGGGTGCCCATTTCAGGACCTTCCCCTCTCGTACCCAAGTTCTCGAGCCGAGGAAACTTTGGTGATAACAGACACGTGGCCTTTGGCACGAGTCAGGGTTTCCTAAATTTTCCAAAACAAAATATTTAGGTGGCGACTCTGAAATCTAGCAAAGTAGTCCATGTTTGGCGCTTTTTGATTAAAATCGATTTTTCAAAACGATTTGCTGGATTTGGACTCTTTGGTGATTTATTAGTGTTACATTGCACTTTGTCAGATTAGATTCAGAACCATGACAAGAGTCAGAACTATAGTAGCTAGAACCCAATCCGCGTCGTCGTGCGCGGAACTCATGAGGATTTAGAGAACTTGACTTGAACTCATGATATGTTGTTTTTTCTACACTTATGTGTTTCTCTACATTGCATTTGCATTGGTGCGCCTAAGTCACAGTATTTGCCATCTGCTATTCCTGAACTGTTTGCCAGAGGCTTGCTTGGAAAAACATGCCATAAGGCTGATCGGTTATGGGCTCTGCCACGATTGGAATACAAACCGCTGTTTTCACCGAGACACCTTTTTTGACCATTCGACCTAGTTGCATATCGGTAACTATAGTGACCATTCCAAACTAGGACAGGTTGCTCACCCAATTGGAGGTTGTTTAAAACCACTGCATGTGTAGTGAAACCCTAGCTCCTGATAAAATAGGACAGGGAAACCCTACCCAACCATAGCGGTGTTTTGGCTCTCACTTGCTTGATATGTGCTGCTAGGGTGTGTCTCTACATGATGTATGTATCAGTTGCAAGTTTGAGTACCGGCCTGAGGGTATCAGTTTTCAGGAAAAATTTTGGGGCAGAATTCAGTAGAGAGTACAATCATTCAGCTATGCTCATATTTGTTCTGGTGAAATCAGGCTGAGATGCTGTTTGTTTTCTTCTTTTGCAAGGTAGTCTTGGAACAACAGCTTCAGAAGGCTCCAATATCCCCCGAGTACACCAGACTTGTATTGATAGACTTTGTCAGGTCAGAATTAGTTCAGAAGCAACCTGTGTTTACCTTACCCCCATCGGTTATAAGATGAAGGAAGTTCAGGCAGAATTCACCAGTGTAGTTTTTACAAGAGTCATCCCTCAGTTCACCCGGTTGTAGTCTAGTTTGGGAACAGTTGTCTGCATTTAGCTCAGCACGAGATCAATCATCCATTCGCATGGCTTAGTATCCCCCAGCCACTGTGGAAGAACAGATACAACACCTGCAACAGACAATCGAGGCACTACAGTAGGACGTAGTCCGTCAGGCTGAAATCATGGCTCGTCAGGCCAAAGTGATAAATAGGCTACAACAACAACAGCCACAGCTAGCTGCGGCCTCTGTATCTCATGCACCTCCCACGGGTAACCCGACACCCGGAGCCACTGCCCATACTGCTAATGTCCAACAGGCTCAGGGCAATCCGGCGGAGCCAATCCCAGCACAGGCCTCTAAAGCTCCTATCCATCAAAGCGAAGCTCCCTTTGAAAGTGAGGTTGAGCCAACTGCACTTAAGATCAACAAACTGGAGAAGTTATTGAAACGAGCACAAGGAGTGAACTCCATCCCGGATTTAGAGGACGGGTATACTGAATCTGCAGTTACCTTACTGGAGCGGTTTAAAATGCCGCATATCGACTGCTTTGATGGCTTTGGAGACCCAATCGTGCACCTCCACCTGTGTTCTGATATCTTGACGCCAATGGGTTTGACCACAGCCCAGAAGTTGTCTCTCTTCGGCCGAACCATGTTTGGGATAGCCGCAATTTGGTATGCAAAATTGGAGGACTCTGTGAAACAGAATTGGGAAGAGCTGGCTGAGGCCTTTATGGCTCAATACTCCTATAACACACAGATCGAGGTCACAACTCGTGATCTCGAAGTCACCCGCCAAGAGCCACATGACGGTTTCTCATAGTTCGTGACGAGATGAAGAGCAAAGGCCTCAATGATGACTACAAGGCCTTCCGACAAAGATCAAATCAGGATGATTGTTCGGAATGTGCATGGCAAGTTGCTACAAAAGATGATCGTTCTGCCTCTGTTTACCTTTCCAGCCTCATGAAATGGGGGTTCAAATCGAGGATGCCATCAGACAAGGAATCTTTGTGGAAGATAATGAGCCTTTGACAAAGAATGTTACTCGCAGTTCCAATGCTACTACTGATGGGAGCACAACTGTGAAATGCTCAAAAGTAGACTCTATCACCACTTCCCTCAATGGCCAAAAACCAGCCACTTCAACTCGGCCCCATGCCCGAAAATTCCATCCTCTTTACATGAGTCTCTCTCAAGCTTTGGAAATGCTGTGAGAAGAACGACACCTAGAACTCGTAGAACCCCAACCCCTTCCAAATCCTTTTCCACCAAGATACGACCTACCTAAATACTGTGCCTATCATGAACAACACGGTCATGATACTAACTGTTGCATCCGCCTCCGTCATAAGATTCCGGATCTTATTGATGAAGGGACCATAACTCCACCAAAAGGACCTCGGGCTAGTACTGACCCGTCACCTTTATAACTCAATCTAATCCATATAATGCCATCCACCTGTGACCCCAGTATGTACATCACCCCAGCCCATTTACCTAAGCCTGAGGTGTTCATTCTAGACAACATGGACTTATGCATGATGAATGCACTCGAACCGCAATCATCCCAAACTCGTGAACCCACTACTTCTGAGCTGATGAGAATGATCGAAGATCTTCAGAGAACTATGGCAGATCTGGCCTTTGGAATATTGGCTCCGTCATCGATCACATCACATGCCAGAAATTTCACGCCAAAAAGCTCCCCAATCTTGAGACGGGATGCATTGGAAGAAGGCCAATCCCTTGGCAAAGTGGTGGCGAATGACAAGAACAAGGTAGGGGCATGTATTGGTCCCCATGAACACCTTCAGTGGGCTGTTTAGGCTTTGAAAGCTGAGGGACTGAACAAACAACAAGTGCTCGCAGCTGTTGCAAAAACTGTGGATGACACTTTTGCCACTCAGGATGAGAGCACTCTGAATCAAGGGGCAAGCCAGAAAAAGGGATGTCGTACCATAAATGTTCCTTTCAGCTCTAATCCTGTACTCGGAAGAGATCAACAAACCCAGTCAGCGCCTACCAATCCCTTTACTAGTGCATCCAACAAAACTCTACAAACCTCGAAGTGCCCACCCCGAGGCCAGAGGGCCTTCAATCCCCTCTACATGACTTTGTCTAAAGCTTTTCAAATCCTTATAGGGCAAGGCCATCTCAAGCCTCTGGAGCCGCGACCATTACCAAATAACCTCCCTCCCTCACATAACCGGACCAATTATTGTGCCTTCCATCAACAAGCCGGCCATGACACTGACATGTGTTTTTGTCTTCGCCATGAAATACAAGATTTGATTGATAACAAAGTCATCGTCACGCCGGGTCCTGCAAAGTCTATCAGCACTGGATCAGTGAACTTGGGGGATAATGTGATTATGTGATCGGGGGATGAACCACCTGCGGATGGCACTCAGTTTACTCCAGATATGGGGACGGCAAGCACTGTTTTGAGCATTTGCGAATGCTGGTTATTTTACTTTCTGACTTGGGTATTGGGTCAGTCCTGTTGTATTGTATTGAGTCAATCTTTTTGTACTGTGTCAGTCGAGCCTGTCTTGTTGTATCGAGTCAGTCCTATTGTGTTAGAGTCAGGTGATTCGGGTGTGTTACCTCAGACATCACCATCTTGTTTTGTGTTTGTCTTTTACACTCTTCCTTTTGAGTCTATTTCTGCCATGGGGCTAGTTGCACTAGAAGATTTGAATATAATAGTGGTGATTTTCACACTTTTGTGTTTGTTTCTGCCTTGAGCTAGTTGTGCCAGAAGATTTGAATGAAATGGCAGTGCTTTTCACCTACTTTTCTGTGCCTTGAGATCATTGCATTGACCTAAGTTTTTCAAAACTTTTCAAACTCTGTGATGAAAACAAAGATGAAGGAATTCCTCGGGATTTGCAAAATTTGATCAACTGAGAAAAAGAGAGGCATGCTAAGCCCTTAATGAATGAGATCATGTTTGTTACTGTGAGTACTAAGAAGGATCCTGGTTTGATCCAGATTGGTTCTACACTGTCTTCACGAGCGACTACTCGCTTTCTTAAAAGATTTCAAAAAATGTTTTGTGTGGTCCTGCGAAGACCTGTGTGGAATCGCTCTTGAGATTGTGCAGTATAGGATCGCTCTCAGCCTCGAGACTCAACCCCTTTTTCTTTCAAACCTTGAACTTGGATTCAGAATGTTCAATGGTCAACCACAATGTGAGGCTTGTATGGCCAGTTTTGAAGCAGCCTCGGAACAAGGGGCAATAAAGTCGTATGGCATCAAAGGACGTCCGCCAGGCTAGATTTGAAGCAGCCCTCGAACTAGGGGCAAGAGAGTCAGATCAAGAAGATCAGATGTTATCAAAGCAAGCTTGCGAAGCTAGATTAGAAGCTACCCTTGAACTAGGGGCGAAAGTGTTAGATGTGCTTAAAGATTCAAAAGATGGGTCATTCTGCAAACCATTGAAGACTGCCAAGAAAGCAAAATATGAGAAACGGAGAAAAGAATAAAGTTTTTGCTAAAGGACAATCGAGTTCCTACCCGCAACACTAAGGGCAAATTCAGCCCCCATTAGATGGACTCCAACATCATTAGCAAACAACAGCCATTCTCCTGGATTCAGATGGGTTCGAGATCTCAAACTGATCAACATGGACAAAGCTACACTTTTACCCTTGAGAGGCTCGCTGGGCCGAAAACCGAGAAGGGCGACCCAGGCAAAATTTAGAGCAAGAAAAAGAAGAAAAATGAAAAGAAAAGCAAAATGAACAAAACTGAAAAAAGAATAAAAGAAAAGAAAAAAGAAGAAAAAAAGAAAAGAAAAGAAAAACAGAGCTCACAAGGTTGAAAACCCGGAAGGGTGGCCTTGGCAAAAGTTAGAGCACAAAAAGAGAGATTAATACCCGAGTGTACCTTAACCCGGAACTACATCAAGCTTGATTCCCATCTTTGGGATACATAGGCAACTTCATTCTGAAGTCCAGCCATAAACACTTCCAAATTGGCTATGTCCATGTAATGGTTCTAATCAACTTTGTCTTCTTTGTATCTGAGAGTTTGATCGTTATTGTCACATTAAGGACTGATTGCAGTGCGCTATGGTGTCATTCAGACAAGGGACAACTTTCCGTTGCCATGCAGTGCCATTTAGACAAGGGGCAATTTTCCATTGTTTTGGATCTGAGGTTGTACATCTCAAGAGTAAATTCTATGTTGGTCGAGCAGTGGCCATTTGCAAAAATAGTTTTGAGAATTTTTAATGAGTTGACTAATTTTCTCGAAAATTATTCCATTTTTCTGAACTGGACCTTTTCTTTAAACCCCCCCCCCCCAAAAAAAAAGAAAGAGGAAAATTTTCAGTGCTCATAACCTGACTTGCGTGATTTCAAATTAGAAAATCGAACAAGCATGCTAATCTAACTCTCATATTGATCAAAATTATTTTAGCAGAAGCTCAAAAAAAAAAAAAAATTTGTCAAAATGGTGAACTTGTGGCACAGTTGAGTCAGGTGTTCTATCTTTTCCCCATTGTCAACATACTTGCCAAAAAGGGCACTCTACCTGCCAGAAAAGGGCACAACTGAAGCTAACAACAAAGGGCCGAAAGCTTTGTCATCGTCCGAGCAGCGAAGTATCAAGTCAAGTGCGAAGCACGAACTGGAAAGGGAGCATGATATTCCACTGCCTTATCCAAAAGGTTTGGTCACATCCAAACTGGCCAAGGGCGTCATCAACCGATGTTGGCTGCAGATTTGCTACACACCCAGTTGTATCGTAACCCCTCTGTGGGAAAGTTCACTGTTGTAAGCGGAAGAAGGAGCATCTAGTAAAATACTAGGGGCAAAAGCCTACAACTTCCTGTTTATCCGTCAACCAACTAGGGGAGGGATAAAAAAAAAGAGAGATTAAAGAATAGAGAGATGTGCGCTGAGAGAAAAAAGTGACGAAAGGGTTTTTTCAGAGAAAAAGAGATTGAGTGCCAAGTGATGTGAGAATCACAAGTAAGAAAGGGTGGGAAACAATACCCGGAGAAACAGGCTCCCTATGCACATTTGAGTCTTGTGTTTTGTTGTGTTTCTTTATTGTTTGTCTCGTTTCTTGTTTTCAGTCATTTCGAGTGTCAATAGATGTGTTTAGGTTGTTTTACCTTTGTTTTCCGTTGTTGAGTCATTTTTGCTGTGGTTAGTCGTAGGCTCAATACCCGATCAAAAACTCATTCTCAATCTTAATTTCAAAATAAATCATTTTGTGCTCAGAGTGCTGTGTCATTCTCCACATATCTGCAAAACAAGATTCTTTCCTTCATAAACTGCAGGGTTCAACCCAGGTCATGTGAAAATAGTAGGACCAGGACCTATATGAAGCTACATAGGTTCCAAACTGCAAAGCAAGAGAAAAAAAAGGAAAATTCGGAGCATCTAAGTTTGTTTCAACTTCAGCAAATTTTGAGATTGCATTCTCAATGTCCCTCTTCAAGCCTTGTCAATGCTCTGAAGTATGAGTGTGCTTCTACCTCCAGCTCAAGCTCAAGCCTGCTTCAAGCTAGAATGGTGAATCAAAGTGCTATCTCTGAATATCATTCATTGCCAGAGGCATCTTGGCTATGTCTGCAATGAGTTCCTAGGAGACCAACTGTGACGGTGGAAACTAGAGTTCGAATGGCTGATGCCTAGAATGCCAAGATTCGGGGTTTCTGATACTAAAGTCTGGTTTAAATACTCAGGGGTGTATCCTCGACTTGAAATCTATATGGAAGCCCCATAGGTTGAGGTAGCGAGTATGCGCCTCAATTCTGGATACTGAACTAACCTAGTCTGCCACCCCGTTGGAGAATAGGGAAAGTTGTGAATATGACCAAGAAGAAAAATGGCATTCATCGTTTCTACATACAGAGGCTATCCCTTGTCAGCATTTCAGGACCTTTGTACTGTGAGTTCAAGGTATGTGTTTGAAAAACACAAGGGGGGATCCCCGTCAGAGTAAAGCGGTTCACCGCCACTCACCCCATGAGGTGCTTTCTAAAGCGCCGCTTTGTTTGTTTATTGCATTCCCTAAACATCATGCGTTACATTGCTTGTAACATGTATCATATCATTACACTTATAGCATTTATTTGCATCTTGTGCTATCTTGTGTCTGTTATCCTTTTACGCTGAGCAGCGTTTAGGATCGTTGTCCCCCGGGACTTAACTTAGGATCCGTGGAACGCGCTCTCGAGTTGTTTTCCTCTTCTCACGAGTTCAACATAGTTAGAGTGTGCCCTTCCTTACATGATTTCAGCGTGTTTGGAATTTGTCTCAGGTTGCGAGGAATGTGCTCCTGATTGTTTGTTTTCGAACCTCTTCTCACGATTTCAGCGTGGCTAGAGTGTTCTTTTCCTCACATGATTTCAGTGTGTTTGGAATTTATTTCAGGAAATGTGAAACATGGCCCAGGGCGTGTTTTATCTCGGGACGCGTGAAGCGCGAGCCCGAGCAGTTGTTTTCGGACCTCTTCTCACGATTTTAGCGTGGTTAGAGTATTCTTTTCCTCACACGATTTCAGCGTGTTTGGAATTTATCTTAGGACGTGCGAAGCGCGGCCCTGGGCATGTTTTATCTCGGGACGCATGAAGCGCAAGCCCGAGCGGTTGTTTTCAAACCTCTTCTCACGAGTTCAGTGTGGTTAGAGTGTTCTTTTCCTCACACGATTTCAGCGTGTTTGGAATTTTTCTCAAGACGCGTGAAGCACGATCCCGAGCGGTTGTTTTCGAACCTTTTCTCATGATTTCAGCGTGGTTAGAATGTTCTTTTTCCTCACACGATTTCAGCATGTTTGGAATTTATCTCAGAACGCGTGAAGCGCGGCCCTAGGCGTGTTTTATCTCGGGACGCGTGAAGTGCGAACCCGAGCGGTTGTTTTCGCACCTCTTCTCACGATTTTAGCGTGGTTTGAGTGTTCCTTTCCTTACACGATTTCGGCATGTTTGGGATTTGTTTGTCCCCCTCTCACGATTCCACCATGGTTGGAGTATGTCACTCTTTTGCATCTATTGTACTATCTGTTAGATCTATCGCATTATACAATTTTATCACCTGCATCCTTTCTATGTTAAGCTTGGTTTGGCATGTGCTCATACATTTCATTCGTTGAAGCATGGTTCTGTGATAATGTGTACGTGCCTATTCCACTAAGAGAATTGTGGTCTGAGGGTGTCGGCACCTTTTCTATGTTAGACGTGGTCTGTCTGGTATCCATGCCTTTTCTAGGCAAGATGTGGTTTGGCCGTATGCTTTATTCACTTCATCCATTGCATCCATTGCATCATATTTTGTTTTGTTGCATTTAGCATTTAGGATCATGATCTTTCCATAGCAGATCATTTCTCACTTATATTATCCCACCCAATTACTTGTATCTTGTATTCTTTCTGCGAAACACATAGTTCTGCCTGTGCATACGCCTACTCCACTAAAGAGAATTGTGATTTGAGGGTTCCGATACCTTTTTTATGTTAAACGTAGTTTGACGTTGCATCTCCATCCCTTTATGATATTTGTGTAGTTTTGCACTGCTTGTGGTTTGAATATTTCATTGCATTTTATATCATTTACACTATTTTGTTATATTCTGTATCATTTTGCATTCTGCCCCCTAAACTACGCTGGTTTGATTCCTTGCAAAGGGATACCTTGGCAGCCTGTTGGTGCAACCATTTATTTATCTGTATTTTGTTTGTTTGTCCAAGTCTTCGGACTTGTCAAAAATGGGTCGTGTCTGGGTTTTGACATTCACTCACGACATTTCATGACTCTGAGCTCTGTCAAACAGGGGCAACTATAGACACCCCATTTTTGACCGCCCTTAAGACTTGGGCGCTATTGATGGCTTACTTGGTAATGAAAGGTGTGCAGTGCAAAGGTTCGATTACTTCAGCAAGTGGAGAGTCAAATCCAAGCCTCACACCCTATTTTTGGACCAAAACTATTTTGAATGGTTTTTAGACCTCAAAACCCTCTCTTTCAAAATATTTTTGAAATAAAGTTCCTACGATGTTCCGACGCTCGTATTTTGTAAAATGTTGCGCTTTTCGGTAAACCGAGCAAGGACAAAGTGGAAATGAATGAAAGAGAGATGAAATATTTGAAAAATATTTCAAAACACCTTGTTTAGGGGTATGGTGTTGAAGAAAAGAAGAGTGGAGGAAAAAAACCTAGTTGAGGAAGAAGTTGGGTATGAATCGTTAAGAGAGAGACAAACAGTCTTCGCTAAATCGGGCCTATCCTTTTGTATACTCAGATTTAAGTTAGGAAGCCACCACCATTGGAAAGAAGACTTTTGGGGCTTCATTTTACACTCAAGATCTCCTAAAGACGAATCCGGATGGGGGAGATATGACTTGTTGAAGTTGGGCATCATTCCGGTTGGACCGAAACTGAGCAGTTTTCACTAAAAGAGCCATAACTTTTTTCACAGTTGGAATTGTGAGGTGAGGTTTCCACCATTGGAAAGATTACTTCTGTGGCTTCAATTTGGACACAAGAATGACCTGCAAAGGAGTCCAGATGAAGGAGTTAGGCCCGTTTGAAGTTAGACCTACAGAGCAGAATGTCCTATCGGCCACAAATGTGCACAGTTGGCCATGGAGATGGCCGGCCGGCCATCACAAGTAGTAGGTCAGCACCAAAGATGGCCGGTCGGCCAAGAGTGACCCAAATTCATATTTTTTGAAGATATTTCTCCTTTATCTGTTTCCAGCTTGTGCCAGCTATCCTAACTCAGATATTTTCGACCAAAGCTCTTGCTTTTGCTATATGTGGAGGCTATATCTCATATTTAGAGAGGTTAGAACATTTGGATGGCTTAGAGTAATTTTGGGAGCCTCTCTCTCTAAAAACTCCTCTCTCTAGAATTTTCAGAGCTAAATCTCTGCCCCTCTCTCTAGAAGTTCATTTCCTCTTGCCCTTTTGTGCATGAAAGCTTAGATACACCTCTCCTTTGCATAAGCACCCTTAACCAAACTTGACCACCACTGAGCTGAGATTGTTTGGGACATTGTTTGAGCTCCAAAAGGTGATTTGAGCTCAGATTTGTGCATGTTTTGTAGTTGTGCATCAAGGGTAAGAACTCTCTCCCTTTTAGCTTATTTTGCATGCTTGGTTGGCCATCTTTTCACACTACTTCGGGGCTATTTTTGTGGTGGTGTTAAACTGAACAAAACTCTATTTTTCAGTCCACAAAAGGGTAGTATAAGCCCTTTTATGTTAGTGGGTTGTCTCTCCCTTTGCTCTTTGGCTTGTAAAGCCTTTTGAGCTATCTTTCAAGCTTTTGAAACCATCTTTGTTTGGCCTTTTAACCACTGAAATCTAGTAGATTTTCAGTTGTAGAAATGTGGTTTTGAAGTCCAAAATAGGTGGGGGTGGTCCCCCCTCCTCTTGTCTTGTTAGCATGTATTATTGGCCTATCAAATGAGCATGTATTTCTATCCTCTTAAGGCTTAGTTTGAGCGTGTTTTTGTGAGTTTTTGGACCTGATATAGCTCTATTTTTGGCTGGTTTGGTTGCCTCTTGAATGCTTCATACACTTGTAGTGTAATTCTACTTGCTAGCCTAACATGCTTCATGTCTTAGCCTATTGTTCTAGCATGTTTTGGCTCCACTCCAGCATGTTTTTGGCCATTCTTTAACATGCTTTAACTCTAATTTTGGTTGGTGGAGCCACCTCTGGCATGCTTTATGCACTTGTAGTGTAATCCTTGCTAGCTAGCCTTGCATGCTTGTCTCTTTAGCCTATTATTCTAGCTCATTTTGGCAATACTCCAGCATGCTTTTATTCATAGTTTGACATGCTTTAGCTCTGTTTTGAGTCTTCTTGGTCGTATGATGCTTGTTGTGCATGCTTGTAGTGCAGTAGCCTTGACTAGTTTTGAGTTTTGAGGCATCTTGCATGCTTCGCTTGAGGTATTTGCATGCTTTGGCATCATTTGGCATGTTATTTCAGAGCATATGGTGTTGTCACACTTCCATGTTTTTCACTCTTTCATTGTGTTTAAGAGTTGAATCTTCATGGCTTGTTTGCGAGCCATCAAATGAGCATGTTTTCCTTGTGTTATATGCCTTGATCTTAGCATATTTCAGCCACTGTTTTGGCATATTTAACCTCTGCCCGGGGTGGCTTTGGTCATTTAGGCTTAGTATTGTATACCTATAGTGCTATGCTCTTTGGTAGTTTCAATGCCTTTGACTTCAAGTGTCACGCCCCTAACTCGCCCCTAAAAGTTTGGGCATGACCTATTCAAAACAGACTTGAAACCTGATATACATAACATATGGGGCCTGAACGGAAGCACGAAATATGAAAATAATTAAGCAAATAAACTCCATTGAGCTATTTCTATATGCCAGGATCACATTCATCACATGCATTATAGTGGATAGATAGAGTTCCAAACTATATCTCGGAGCATATACATGCACATTTACAGTTCCAGCCCTATGATTGGGCGTATACAACAAAATAAACATGAAAGTTAAATACATCAACCTTAAATGGACACCCCTAAACAAGCTAACATCTTCTACAGTGCCTGGACATATGAAGGTTGACAAAAGAAAACGAGCGTCTTGGCCAGGACTGACCACCTGATTGGTGACCTACAGAAACAGACATAACAGAGAGTGAGCCGGGCTTAGTGAATAGTAACACATAAATAAAATGATGCCTAACTTGAAACATAATACATATCAATGCATATAAGAATGCAGAGTTCATATAGTTAGTCTGAATCTGTGCTAAGTACACGACGGCCTCAGGCCCAATCCTGCAACATAAACATCATAAACATGATGGCTATAAGCTCTTAATCCTACAACATAAACATCATAAATATAATGGTTATAAGCCCTTAATCCTGCAACATAAACATCATAACATAATGGCCATAAGCTCTTAATCCTGCAACATAAACATCATAACATAATGGCTATAAGCCCTTGAAACGTGGTGGCACAAGGCCCTTGAAACATATGGCACGAGGCCCTTGAAACATATGGCACTAAGGCCCTTGAAAGTTGGCATATAGCCCTTGAAAGTGGCATGAAGCCCTTGAAAACATGTGGCATAAAGCCCTTGAAAGTGGCATAAAGCCCTTGAAAACATGTGGCATAAAGCCCTTGAAATGGCATGAAGCCCTTGTAAACATATTGGCATTAAAGCCCTTGAAAATGGCACGAAGCCCTTGTAAACATATTGGCATTGAAGCCCTTGAAAATGGCATGAAGCCCTTGTAAACATATTGGCATTAAAGCATACTTAAACTTGTAATATACTTGAAACCATACTTGAAACATACTTGAACTTGTAATTTACCTGAAACCATACTTGAAATATACTTGAGACCATACATAAACCATACTTGAAATATACTTGAATTTACAACATACGTGAACTTGTAACATGCGTATACTTGTAACATATTTGGACTTGTAATATACATAGACTTATAGCATACTTGGACTCGTAGCATACATGAACTCATAACATACTTGAACTTGTAACATATTAAACTTGTATATACTTGAACTTGTAAACTTACTTAAACTTGTGCATACTTGAACTTGTCACATATATATAAACTTGTAACATTCTTGAGCTTGTAACATTCTTGACTTATAACATATGTAATCTTGTAACAGACTTGAACTTAGAACATACGTAAACTTTAAACATTCATTAAGTCATAACGTAACATATAAGAAAACAGAGCCTTTCTTGTCATATTATGTCATTATTGTGCGCTTAACAAAAATAGAATAATTCATATTCTTATGTGGTCACATAATGATGTTAAACTTTTGTATTCATGTGTAACACAACAAAATAACTTCAGATTCATATGAATTCACATAGTTTTCCAATTATTCTGATTCTTCGAAGATGAACATCAGTTCCACTTATCCTTTAAGAAATCACATAGTATGCTTATAAATAACAAAGGGTTAATATTTGTCATTAACAGAACAAAGGATTCCAAAATCATACCGACGTACGCGAATCTTTCAGCGTTCATGTCAGTTCATATTGATTTCCAATTATCATAAATGTTCGTATAACACTTACGAAGAACAGAGCATTAGTAACAATAATTATCAACAACAGATAAAATATACAATTTTGTACTACTACTCACAGTGGTTAGATGCTTGGTCCGCCTCTGTAACTGACCCTACACAATTCATAATACACATAGAAATCGGGTCACATATAATTATTCCGTTCTTAACTTGTTTAATTCTCCTTATCTCATTTACACATCACTTTGCAATTCAACATAAATCAAATTAAATCCTTGAATCTCATTTCAACATTCCACACCCGAGTTCATGTCATCCATATCCTTAATAAATTATTTCCTTAATTTCTCCTTTACATTATAGCATGAATTCCAATGTTTATCACATAGTTCATTCGCAAATTGTAAACATAATTTTCAAACATTTCTAAATTCCAATTAAACTTGAACACATATAATTCAATATCTCAATTTCATGATTCTACTTCCAATTTGGGCAAAATCTTTGCTTAACATCATAAATCAACCTAGGGTTTTCAAGTAAATAAAGGATTTCAAGAAAATCCAAATTCCCAAACCATTACTTCTTGTTCCAATTTTCTCATTGATTACAAGTCTAAAGTTCATACTCCATCACCTAAACCAAGCAATTGCATTCCCAACATTTCAAACCCTAAACCCCCAAATCTCAAGTTTGACACAATATGCTCAAAACCATAGATTTTGCATTTATATACTCATAATATCACAAATTCATCCATGAATACAAATATTGAAAGGGAATAGGGACCCTTACCTCAAGAATCAAGCAAAGGAGCAAGATTGAGAAGAATCCTCCAAAATCTTGAAATTGCAATCGGTAGAACACAATAATCTTCAAGCTTCTTCACTTCTTGATGGGTGATCTTGATCTAAACTAAGGGAAATGGAAGGTTTTGGGGATCAAGGACCTAGGGTTTTCGGCCCTAAGACAAAGGAAAGAAGAGGGAAAAAGAAAAATGTAAGAAATGATCTCAAAATCCCGATTTAAAGCTGCTGTACCCGCTATTCCCGCTCGAGCGTCCCTATTCCCGCTCGAGCGGACCTGCTTCCAGCACAGATTTCGAAATTTTGAACAAGTATAACTCTTCCATCCGGACTTCGTTTTAGGTCGTTCTTGTGTCCAAATTGAAGCCCCGGAAATAAGCTTTCTAATGGTTCTAACCTCACATCCAAATTCAAAGTGTGGAAAAAGAAAAGGGCAAAAGAGTGGCTGCTGATCATAGACAAATTATTCCAATTAAAGCTTTTGGTCCAATCTTACCTCACCATCATATTACCACCTCAATCAATACCCCAAAATAAAATAAGAAGGTTCCAAATACACTAATAAAAATGTCCAAAAACAAACCCACGTGCCTCAGAAATTCAAACTTAACCAAGCGACCCGCTCGAGCGCCCAACCCTGCGCTCGAGCGTGCAGACCAACAAAGCAGTCCGCTCGAGCGTCTACTCCCCCGCTCGAGTGGAAAATCACAACTCCCAGAATCTCAGGCTGTCTGCAAAATTACTGGAAACCTCGAAAGTCCGCTCGAGCGTCAACTCCCCCGCTCGAGCGGAGAGAAAAATTTCAGATCATTACAGTAAAGGTCGTCAATTCCAGTTTTAACACATTAACACACATTAACCCCTAATTAAATAAGGATGACTTCCTCTACAGATTTTGGGGTCATTACATTCTCCCCACCTTAAGAAGTTTGGTCCTCCAAACTTGGTTCACCTGGTTATAAGTCTAGTTCCGTCCTGGACATATAACATTTCTCAATCATTTCATAAACTATCAAACATAATTCAAACTTGGTAAGTTCACAAGTAACTCCCATTATCACAATTCCTTAAAGGTATATGCTTCTTATAACAATTAGACCCATAATAGCAATTAAGTGCTAAATCAACGACTTTGGGGCTCTTTACTCATTATCTGAATTAGACTTATCAGGTCAAATCAACCCTCTAACAGGCTCAAATTTAAAATTAATACTGGCTTATCTCAAAGTCAACATCTTGACATCAAATACATAATACATTTCTCATAAAGTTATTATATTCTTATTTCATAGTGAGTAAAATGTTCCTAGCATGGACAAAAACATTTTCCAAAAATATATAATGCATAAGTTTTTCAAACCCTTCATAAGTACATACAGTACATTGTTCACAGTCCCAATAGTATTAAACTGATGTAAACTTTGACAGAACAATCTCCAATTCAACTTATAACAGATAAGACAGAATAGCTTGAAGCTCAACATAGAGCCTTCATCAATTATCAAATGAAGGACTTATTCAGACATAGCAAAATATTTCTTTCAGAAAACTTGTCATATCTTGAACATTCGGAGTTTCGTACATTTTAGGAAACTTATCCAGAAAACTTATCATATCATAAACTTGTCAGAAGTTCATAGCATTTTTATCATTTCAGAAAATACTTATCATATTAAATATTCCATAACCCAAAGTATTGATTGCATGAAACATTATATAGCATAATCATTTTCAACATCATTTACACAAAAGTATCTTTTACAAAGACGTTAATTCCTTAGGTCCATGGTCAACTTATACAAGGTCATACTTGTCAAAAATACCGGATGTAATTGATGGTATGACATTTCCAAATAACACAGATCACGTAAGTTTCATTGCAATGATCACTCATTTGCAGATCACAATAAAGGAACAGACCTTGAATTAATTCTCATACAAATATCTCAATCATAATAATTCCATGAACTGTCAGCTACCATAATTCTAATGTCTCTCATCATTTCATATTTCTAGAACTCAACATGTTTGTACTTCCCCTTTAGTCAAGTCAGAACACTACAATTTCACACCTTTAGCCTTTTGTTTCCTTATACATATCATGTAAAGGGATATTGATTACGGATTACAATTTACACATAACAAAACAGATTACAATGGTAAGTGAAATTTCAGATTTCAAAGTGTAAATTTTAGCTTATAGGTTTCCATAAACAAATTACACTCGCTAAGAGAGGTCATTATAGGCATAACTTCTTCTTATAGCCAATCGTACTCAACACAATTTCAGTTAGCACACAAACACATCTTATCTAAAGACTCATATGCAGTAAGTGCACGAAATTACAGATCTAACCATTGTTGTGACAAGGGAGACTATATCATTTTCTTTAGTCTTAGGAAATTCCATACCTAGGGTTTAATCACTTCATCTAAACAGATGATAAGCAACTTCCAATCCGCATATAACAACCGATAACATACATCTTATTTAATTATTGACAGATACCTTGTCTTACCGATCAGCTCAAACCCTTACCACGCTTCCACTGCGCAATTCTGTTGATTTAACCCCATCTGCATGTCTTGCCATATTCTGCATAACAACCACTCACAATATGCACAAAGAATATACAATGGACATGGGTTATAATCGTTAGCGTTAACAGATTGCCTTTTACGTTGCTATCACTTCCTTTCATATGCACTAAGAATTTAATGCAGGATGCCTAAGTCTTTTCTAGACATCCTAAAGCTCAATGGATTCGTGTGTGAGATAGCAACTCGTGCTCTGATACCTCCTGTCACGCCCCTAAAAGTTTGGGCATGACCTATTCAAAACAGACTTGAAACCTGATATACATAACATATGGGGCCTGAACGGAAGCACGAAATATGAAAATAATTAAACAAATAAACTCCATTGAGCTACTTCTACATGCCAGGATCACATTCATCACATGCATTATAGTGGATAGATAAAGTTCCAAACTATATCTCGGAGCATATACATGCACATTTACAGTTCCAGCCCTATGATTGGGCGTATACAACAAAATAAACATGAAAGTTAAATACATCAATCTTAAATGGACACCCCTAAACAAGCTAACATCTTCTACAGTGCCTGGACATATGAAGGTTGACAAAAGAAAACGGGCGTCTTGGCCAGGACTGACCACCTGATTGGTGACCTACAGAAACAGACATAACAGAGAGTGAGCCGGGCTCAGTGAATAGTAACACATAAATAAAATGATGCCTAACTTGAAACATAATACATATCAATGCATATAAGAATGCAGAGTTCATATAGTTAGTCTGAATCTGTGCTAAGTACACGACGGCCTCAGGCCCAATCCTGCAACATAAACATCATAAACATGATGGCTATAAGCTCTTAATCCTGCAACATAAACATCATAAATATAATGGTTATAAGCCCTTAATCCTGCAACATAAACATCATAACATAATGGCTATAAGCTCTTAATCCTGCAACATAAACATCATAACATAATGGCTATAAGCCCTTGAAACGTGGTGGCACAAGGCCTTTGAAACATATGGCACGAGGCCCTTGAAACATATGGCACTAAGGCCCTTGAAAGTTGGCATATAGCCCTTGAAAGTGGCATGAAGCCCTTGAAAGTGGCATAAAGACCTTGAAAACATGTGGCATAAAGCCCTTGAAAGTGGCATAAAGCCCTTGAAAACATGTGGCATAAATCCCTTGTAATGGCATAAAGCCCTTGAAATGGCATAAAGCCCTTGAAATGGCATAAAGCCCTTGAAATGGCATGAAGCCCTTGTAAACATATTGGCATTAAAGCCCTTAAAAATGGCATGAAGCCCTTGTAAACATATTGGCATTAAAGCCCTTGAAAATTGCACGAAGCCTTTGTAAACATATTGGCATTAAAGCCCTTGAAAATGGCATGAAGCCCTTGTAAACATATTGGCATTAAAGCATACTTAAACTTGTAATATACTTGAAACCATACTTGAAACATACTTGAACTTGTAATTTACCTGAAACCATACTTGAAATATACTTGAGACCATACATAAACCATACTTGAAATGTACTTGAATTTACAACATACGTGAACTTGTAACATGCGTATACTTGTAACATATTTGGACTTGTAACATACATAGACTTATAGCATACTTGGACTCGTAGCATACATGAACTTATAACATACTTGAACTTGTAACATATTAAACTTGTATATACTTGAACTTGTAAACTTACTTAAACTTGTGCATACTTGAACTTGTCACATATATATAAACTTGTAACATTCTTGAGCTTGTAACATTCTTGACTTATAACATATGTAATCTTGTAACAGACTTGAACTTAGAACATACGTAAACTTGTAAACATTCATTAAGTCATAACGTAACATATAAGAAAACAGAGCCTTTCTTGTCATATTATGTCATTATTGTGCGCTTAACAAAAATAGAATAATTCATATTCTTATGTGGTCACATAATGATGTTAAACTTTTGTATTCATGTGTAACACAACAAAATAACTTCAGATTCATATGAATTCACATAGTTTTCCAATTATTCTGATTCTTCGAAGATGAACATCAGTTCCACTTATCCTTTAAGAAATCACATAGTATGCTTATAAATAACAAAGGGTTAATATTTGTCATTAACAGAACAAAGGATTCCAAAATCATACCGACGTACGCGAATCTTTCAGCGTTCATGTCAGTTCATATTGATTTCCAATTATCATAAATGTTCGTATAACACTTACGAAGAACAGAGCATTAGTAACAATAATTATCAACAACAGATAAAATATACACTTTTGTACTACTACTCACAGTGGTTAGATGCTTGGTCCGCCTCTGTAACTGACCTACACAATTCATAATACACATAGAAATCGGGTCACATATAATTATTCCGTTCTTAACTTGTTTAATTCTCTTATCTCATTTACACATCACTTTGCAATTCAACATAAATCAAATTAAATCCTTGAATCTCATTTCAACATTCCACACCCGAGTTCATGTCATCCATATCCTTAATAAATTATTTCCTTAATTTCTCCTTTACATTATAGCATGAATTCCAATGTTTATCACATAGTTCATTCGCAAATTGTAAACATAATTTTCAAACATTTCTAAATTCCAATTAAACTTGAACACATATAATTCAATATCTCAATTTCATGATTCTACTTCCAATTTGGGCAAAATCTTTGCTTAACATCATAAATCAACCTAGGGTTTTCAAGTAAATAAAGGATTTCAAGAAAATCCAAATTCCCCAAACCATTACTTCTTGTTCCAATTTTCTCATTGATTACAAGTCTAAAGTTCATACTCCATCACCTAAACCAAGCAATTGCATTCCCAACATTTCAAACCCTAAACCCCCAAATCTCAAGTTTGACACAATATGCTCAAAACCATAGATTTTGCATTTATACACTCATAATATCACAAATTCATCCATGAATACAAATATTGAAAGGGAATAGGGACCCTTACCTCAAGAATCAAGCAAAGGAGCAAGATTGAGAAGAATCCTCCAAAATCTCGAAATTGCAATCGGTAGAACACAATAATCTTCAAGCTTCTTCACTTCTTGATGGGTGATCTTGATCTAAACTAAGGGAAATGGAAGGTTTTGGGGATCAAGGACCTAGGGTTTTCGGCCCTAAGACAAAGGAAAGAAGAGGGAAAAAGAAAAATGTAAGAAATGATCTCAAAATCCCGATTTAAAGCTGCTGTACCCGCTATTCCCGCTCGAGCGGCCTTGCTCCCAGCACAGATTTCGAAACTTTGAACAGGTATAACTCTTCCATCCGGACTCCGTTTTAGGTCGTTCTTGTGTCCAAATTGAAGCCCCGGAAATAAGCTTTCTAATGGTTCTAACCTCACATCCAAATTCAAAGTGTGGAAAAAGAAAAGGGCAAAAGAGTGGCTGCTGATCATAGACAAATTATTCCAATTAAAGCTTTTGGTCCAATCTTACCTCACCATCATATTACCACCTCAATCAATACCCCAAAATAAAATAAGAAGGTTCCAAATACACTAATAAAAATGTCCAAAAATGAACCCGCGTGCCTCAGAAATTCAAACTTAACCAAGCGACCTGCTCGAGCGCCCAACCCTGCGCTCGAGCGTACAGACCAACAAAGCAGTCCGCTCGAGCGTCTACTCCCCCGCTCGAGTGGAAAATCATAACTCCCAGAATCTCAGGCTGTCTGCAAAATTACTAGAAACCTCGAAAGTCCGCTCGAGCGTCAACTCCCCCGCTCGAGCGGAGAGAAAAATTTCAGATCATTACAGTAAAGGTCGTCAATTCCAGTTTTAACACATTAACACACATTAACCCCTAATTAAATAAGGATGACTTCCTCTACAGATTTTGGGGTCATTACATCAAGCATGTCTTGCATGCATCATTTTCATGCTTTAATGTCATTTAGCATCTTATTTCAATGCTGAAATGTATATCATCGCATGCCATCTTTCATTTGTTGTATCACTTTGAAAGAGATCTTAAGCCCCTTGTTGGCTTGAGCATGGAATTGAGGCTCTCATGCCTAATGGCTTTAGTCTTCTCTTAAGGGTTTCTACTAACCAAAAGCATGAGGCATCTTCCATGCTCAAGGTGCTTGTGGCTTAGATCCTCTTTCAAGATTAGAGGACTCTCACTTTTGGACTTAACCGGTTAAAGGACATATCAGTAATCTAAAATGAGTAAACAAAATGAATTAAAGTAAAACATGCCAAGATAACATGTTTGTGTTGCATTGCATGTGTTTGGATCAGACGTTAATCCAAACACAAGAAATGAGAGACGTTTCGTACTTGAAGTGATGAAATGTGCCTCATTTCTTAGTCACCGACACCCTTGATCGTGCATGATAGGGTGGAAGTTTCATTGAGTCTATTTGTGCATTTATTGACTTGTACACATTTGGCTTCTCAGCCATCGTGCATTGTGATGCTTGGTTGGTGGCCCGAGAGTCGAGTACCGTACTTCTTTGAGCTTGAGGCATGATAAGGAGTGTGGTGGTACACACATTCCCTTGCAAATACACTGCCCTGCGCCTGTTTGTGCTCTGTTGCAGCAAAAGGAGAAATTGCAGGAAGCAGTGGCCGACCGGCCATCAAAGCTGCTGACTGACCACCAAGGTTGCCGATCGGCTATCAGAAGTGGCCGATGGCCATCAACTTTGGCCAATGGCCACCATCTCTGGCCAATCATTCCTCAGCATGTTCCTGAGATAGGTCAAAAGTAATCTGGGAATTGGCACAATTTTCAGAAGTCGAAAAAAGTGCAAATAGAGGCAATTGGTGGCATGGCAATGGATTTCCGAGCAAGGCAATCGAGCATGCAAATCTCCCTCCCCTGGAGGCCATTTTAATAGCTTTGTTTAGCTAATTAATTTGTTGATTTTGTAATTAATTAGTTAATGTATTTAGCTAATTTATTTCATCTTTGTAATATTCTAATTAGCTTAGTGTAGCTAGTTTCAATTCGGCTTGTAATTAATTAGCTTAGCGTAGCTAGTTAGTTGATTTATTCGGACCCTCCATTGAGAGGGCAAATGTTATAAGAAGTGTGCGTGTGTGTGTGAATGTGAATGTGAATGTCTTCCAACCCCACGTCTTTCTCCCTTTTACTTATCAGCTTTTGATGGTTAGTTTTAGGGCATATTTCAATTAGCATATTTATGCTTTGCATGCGTGCATCATTCATTCGTATTGCATGCACCGGGCTCAGCGTATCATTCAAACTGCAATGTATTTCAATTCCTATTTGAGTACATGTATCAAATTGTAGCATTCATATGCCATCTTAGATCGCCGAACCTATTCAGTTGCATTTTGCATGCGTTTCATTAGGCATCTTGAACATAGCTAGGATCATGCATGATTTCTAACTACTTTTCTGTTTTGGCTTGGAGTACACTATGAGTGTTTACGCTTTAGCATACTGCATGAGATGTGTATATTGCCATGTTAGCATGCTTGCTATGAGGCTATTTGCTTAGTTGATACACTGCATGAATGCCTGTGGATGAAGGCTTCATTGCTTGAATTGGAACAATTCATCAAAATGTGAGTTTTAAACCCACTTGAAGTGGCAAAATCATGTTTTAAGCCCACTTGAGGGTGGCAAATCTGCGTCTTAGCCTACTTGAGGGTAGCAACTTCAAACCATTTTCGAAAAACAAACATGAGATGTTTTGTTCCAATTCTTGTGATTGAGTCTATACTTGTATGCTGTGTGCATCACATAGTAAGGGTAGCTAATAAACCGGAATAAGAACGCAGGTGTTTTCAAAAACAACATATCATGTTAGTAGAGGCCGATCTTTGATCGGGCGAGCGAAGGTGCTCATTTCAGGACCTTCCCCTCTCGTACCCAAGTTCTTGAGCCGAGGCAACTTTGGTGATGACGGACACGTGGCCTTTGGCACGAGTCAGGGTTTCCTAAATTTCCCAAAACAAAATATTCAGGTGGTGACTTTGAAATCTGTCAAAGTAGTCCATGTTTGTCGCTTTTCGATTAAAATCGATTTTCCAAAACGATTTGCCGGATTTGGACTCTTTGATGATTTATCAGTCTTACATTGCACTTTGTGAGATTAGATTCAGAACCATGACAGGAGTCCAAACTATAGTAGCTTGAACCCAATTTGCACCCTCGAGCGCGGGCGAGTTTGGGAGGTCTACAGGGCTGAAAGCTTTCTCATCCTCCAAGCAGTGAGGTATCAAGCCAAGTGCGAAGCACAAACTAGAAATGGAGCTAAATATTTGACCCCCTCATCTAGACGGGTTTGATCACACCCAGATTGGAGTCTAACCCAGAATGGGGATGTAGAAAATGCAACGTGTGAGACCAATCAATTGTATACCTAGCTAGTGGGACATGTTGTAATTCATCTCGGTTAAGCTAAGCCAAGGGCATCGTCAACCGATGTCAGTTGTAGATCTGTTGCACATCCAGTGGCATCGCAAGCCCTCCACATGAAAGTTCACGAGTTGTGAGTGAAAGAAGGAGAATGTAACATAATGCTAGGGGCAAGATCGCATAACTTCCTATTTATCCATCAACCACCCCGGGAAGGGATAAAAAAATAAGGGAGAGTAAAGAATAGAGAGATGTGCGCTGAGAGAAAAAGTGAGAAAAGGGCCTTTTCAGAAAAATAGAGATTGAGTGCCTGAGTGATGTGAGAATCACAAATAAGAAAGGGTGGGAAACAATATCTGGAGAAATAGGCTCCTCGTGAATCAAGAGGTCTCCCACCGATGGATAACAGAATGTCTGAGTGTTGCGTGTGTGTTTTTGTTTGTCTCGATTCTTGTTTTGAGTCATTTCGAGTGTCAATAGATATGTTTAGGTTGTTTTACCTTCATTTTCTCTTTGTTGAGTCGTTTTGACTATGGTCGGTCATAGGCTCAATACTCGGTTAAGAACTCATTTCTCAATTTCAATTTCAAAAAATAAATCATTTTGTGCACAAAGTGCCGTGCCATTCTTAACATATGTGCAAAACATGATTCTTTCTTTCATAAAACTACAGGGTTCAACCCAGGTCAGGTGAGAACAATAGAACAAGGACCTATCTAAAGCTACATGGGTTCTAGACTACAAAGGAAAAGAAAAGACGGAAAATGTGGGGCGTCTGAGTTTGTTTCAAGTTCAGAAAGTTCCGAGATTGTGTTCCGGATGTACATCTTTAGGTCTTGTCAATGCTCCGAAATATGAGTGTACCTCTACCTCAAGCTCAAGCTCAAGCCTGCTTCAAGCTAGAATGGCGATCAGAAGTGCTCTCCCCGAGTACCATTCTCTACCAGAGGCATCTTGGCTGTGTTTGCAATGAGTTCCTAAATACCAACTGCGATGGTGGAAACTAGAGTTCGAATGGCGATGCCTAGAACATAAAGGTTTGGAATTTTTGAGACTAAAGTCTGGTTTGAATACCCAGGGGTGTATCCTCGAATTGAAGTCTGTATGGCAGCCCCATAGATTGAGATAGCATGTATGCACCTCAATTCTGGATACTGAACCAACCTAGTCTGTCACCCCGTTAGAGAATAGGGAAAGTTGTGAATATGATCAGGAAGAAAAGCGGCATCTGTGGCTTCTACATGCAGATGTCGCTCCTTGTCAGTATTTTAGAACCTTTGTATTGTGAGTTGAAGATAAGAGTTCAAAGAATACAAGGTAAGAATTCGAAGAACACAAGGAGGAGATCCCGGTCAGAGTAGACCGGTTCATCGCCACTCACCCCATGAGGTGCTTTTTAAAGTGCTACTTTGTTTGTTTATTGCATTCCCTAAGCATCATTCACTATATTGCTTGTAACATGTATCATATCATCGCACTTATTCCACTTATTTGCATCTTGTGTTATCTTGTATCATTTATTCTTTTACGCTGAGTAGCGTTTAGGATCGTTGTCTCCCAGGGCTTTTTTAGGATGCGTGGAACGCGCTCCTGATTGCTTTTCTTTGGACCTCTTCTCACGATTTCAGCGTGGTTAGAGTGCCTTTTTCCTCACACGATTTCAGCGTGTTTGGAATTTATCTCAGGATGCGTGGAATGCACCCCTGATTGTTTTTCTTAGGACCACTTCTCATGATTTCACTGTGGTTAGAGTGTCGTTTTCCTCACATGATTTTAGCGTGTTTGGAATTTATCTCAGGATGCATGTAACGCGCTCTTGATTGCTTTTATTTGGACCTCTTCTCACGATTTCAGTGTGTTTGGAATTTATCTCAGGATGCGCGGAACGCGCCCCTGATTGGTTTTTCTTAGGACCTTTTCTCACGATTTCAGCATGCTTAGAGTGTCCCTTTCCTCACACGATTTCAGCGTGTTTGGAATTTATCTCAAGACGCGTGGAACGCGCCCCTGATTTGTATTCTCAGGACCTCTTCTCACGATTTCAGCGTGGTTTGAGTGTCCCCTTCCTCACACTATTTCAGCGTGTTTGGGATTTGTTCTTCCTTCTCTCACAATTTCGGCGTGGTTGGAGTATGTCACCCTATTCATCTCTTGCATTATTTGTTTTATCGCCTGCCTCCTTTCCATGTTAAGCTTAGTTTGGCATGTGCTCGTACTTTTTCACATTAAAACATAGCTCTGCATGTGTACATGCCTATTCTGCAAGAATTGTGGTCTGAGGATTTTGGCCGCTTTTCTATGTTCGACGTGCTTTGTTTTGTGTCCATGCCATTTCTAGGTAAGATGTGATTCTACCTACGCCTTGTTCACTTCATCCATTGCATTCATTGTATCGTATTTTGTCATGTTGCATTCAGCATTTAGGATCATTATCTTTTCTCAACAGATCATTCCTCACTTATATCATCCCACCCAATTACTTGTATCATTCTCTTTCTGCAAAAAACATAGTTCTGCATGTGCATGCGCCTATTCCGTAGGAATTCTGGTTAGAGTGCTCCGGCACCTTTTCAATATAAAACATAGTTTGATGTTGCATCACCAATCCTTTGTGATATTTGTGTGTTTTGCACTGCTTGTGGTTTAATGATTCAATTACATTGCATATCATTTGCATTGTTTCGTTGCACTATATATCATTTGCATTATTTCATTTCAATTATGTATCATTTTGTATTTTTCTCCTGAACTACGCTGGTTTGAGTCCTTGCAAAGGGATATGTAGGCAACTTGCAGGTGCAACCATTTGTTACTGCATTTGCATTTTGTTTGTTTGCCCAAGTCTTATGGCCTTGTCAAAATGGATCGTCTCTAGGCTTTGACAATCACTCACGTCATTTCATGACTCTGATCTCTGTCAAAGAGGGGCAACTGTAGACACCCCATTATTGACCACCCTTAAGACTTGGGGGCCTCAGGTTGATTGTTCAAGGACGAAGGTAGGACGAAGGCTATGTTGTGCAAAAGTTCGATTTCTTCAGCAAGGAGAGCATCAAATCAGAACATTACACCCCTTTTTGAACCAAAACTATTTTGACCAAAATGTTTTTTTTTTTAAGACCTTAAAACCTTTTCTTTCAAAACATTTTTGAAAATGTTTCTATAATGTTCTGAGGCTCGCATTTCTATAAAAATTACGCTTTTTAGTAAACCGAGCAAGGAGAAGATGGAAATAAATGAAAGAGAGGTGAACTCTTTGAAAAGTCTTTCAAAACACCTTATTTAGAGGTTTGGAGTTGAAGAAAATTGGAGGAGAGGGAAGAAACCTAGTTGGGGGAGAAGTTGGGCATTAACCGTTAACAGAGAACCTGGTAGCTGTAGACACCCCATTTTTGACCGACCTTAAGACTCAGACGTCACCGATTGAGTGCTCGATGATGATGCATATTGTGCTCGTTCTGAGGTCACAGAGTCTCGGCTGAGAGCTTTGCCTCCGAACTTCGGGACACTTTTGTGCTTTGCCTCGGTTTGCAAACCAGGTCCTGTTCTCTATGTTTTCTCTTCCTAAAGGGAGGGAGAGGTCTTCTAGACCATCTCTCAGTGGTCGTAGGCTACGTTCCATGGACGTAGGCCATTTTTCCCGTTTGGAGACCAGTTTTCGATTTTTGGAGCCGTCGGCCGTGCCTCGGTTCGGGACCACTTAACTACCTCCGTTTGCTCCGATTTTTGGCACACACCTTGTTTCCTCTCATTCGAGGGACACTATGCCCGGGAGACCACCTTTGGGGTTGTACGCCACTTCCGGCGCTTAACAGTCAGTTTTCGGGGCCCCCGGCTGCGCGTTTTGGCTCCGGAACCCTCGTTTTGAATCGGTTAGGGTTCATTTTTGGCATGGACCCCAGTTTCATTGTTAGATAGGTGGTAGTATGGTGGGAGACCACCTTTTCTTCTTGGAGACCACTTTTCTTTTCGTCGCCCGATTTTTTTTGTTAGAGAGATGATCTCCCTCACTTTTGGGCCATAATTTCTGGTCTTCCATATCACCATTGTGTTGCATTCATCTGGGAGGCCACCTATTTGGTATGGCTGACCAACTTTGGTGCTTGACCCTTTTGACCCCTTGGTCTCCCTCACTTTTGAGCCAGATTTTCTGGTCTCCCATACCACTATTGTGTTGCATTCATCTGGGAGGCCACCAATCTGGTATGACCGACCACCTTTTCTTCTTGAACCTTTTGACCCCTGGTCGTCCGACCACTTCAACTGGTCGGCCAGCCATCTCCTTTTTTGTCTCCCTGGGTGCAATACAACTGTACCAGCTGGGAGGCATTTGCCCCATCCTCCGAGATTTAACCCTCTTGTTTAGGCTTCTTGAAGAAGTTTTGGCCCTTTCGGCTTAGCTTCTAAGAGAAGCTTGACCTTTTGTCAAGCTTCTTGAGGAAGCTTGACCCCTTTTGTCTAGCTTCCTTAAGATGCTTGACCCTTTTGGTTTAGCTTCCTTTAGAAGCTTGGTCCCTTTGCTTGAAGCTTCTCCAAGAAGCCTTGGACCTCTTCTTCTATAAGAGGGACTCTCCTCTTCCATTGCAAGGGTTGAACATTTTAGCCAAGGCATACATACACTTCCCTCCATAGCTCTCTACTTGAAGCTTCAAACTCCATGGTTCTTGGCCATTTGCACTACACCTCCAAGCACAACACCTCCACTACCATCCTAAGTACCTTGGAGCTGTTTTTCAAAGGTTGAAGGCTCACTTTCTTGGTCTAGAGCTTGCTGCATTGCTGTGCTACAAGGGTAAGTCACCATTTTCCTCTTTGTAGCTTTATTTTGCTTCATTCTTTAGCCTTATTTGCAAGCATTTTTGGGTTTTGTCATAAACTGAAAAAAGTTTTTTTTTAGCTTACAAACATGTTTGTTTAAGACACTTTTTCTATTTGGGGTCATCTTTCCCTTTGCATGCTTCATTTCCTTATGTTTAGGGCTATGCATTAGAGCATTTGTGCTGGCCTTGGTTTGGCCTTTTAGCCACTGAAATCCAACAGATTTTCAGTGGCTAACATGTGTTTTTGAGCCCCAAAATCAGAGAGGGGTGACCCTTTCACCCCTTGATTTGTTTATTAGCTTTGTTGGCCTTCCAAAGAGGCTCCTACTTGCATGTTTCAAAGCCATATTTCAGGCCCTATTTGGTCAGTTTTAAGGTTTGCATAGGCTCTGTCCAGAGCCTATTTTGCCATATAAAGTGTCCATTATGCATGTGTAGAACAATCCTATGCAATGCCTTTCAAAGTGGCTTTCACTTGCATGCTTCCTAGACTAATTTTAGGACCTTTTTGGTGGGTTTTAGGACCCTCATAACCTATTTCCAGAGGTGGTTTTTCCATTTTGTGTGTCCATCATACATGTGTAAAATAACCCCTTACATGGCCTTCCAAAGGAGCCTATCATACTTGCATGCATTGACCGAGTTTCAGTGGGTTTTTGGGCATATTTTGGCATGGCATACTTCTATTTTTGGTTGGTTTGGTGAGCTCTCATATGCTTCATATAATTGTAGTACAAATCATGGTTCACTAGCATTCTTTGCATGCTTTGTTGACCCTTGATTTTAGCACTTTTTGGCCATGCCTTAAACTGATTTTGTGCATATTTTGGACTGACTTAGCTCTTTTCTTGGGTCTCATGGTCGAATGATGCTTGTTTTGCATGCTTGTAGTTCAATGTCCATGCTTAGCTTTGAGTTTTGAGGTCCACTACATGCATATACTGAGATGTTTTCTTGTTTTGGGGCCATTATACATCATATTTTAGAGCTTATGTGAATCCCATATTCCCATGTTTTGTACTCTTTAAATGCGTATGTGAGTCGGGCTTGTATGCCTCATTTACCGACCATTGAATGAGCTCCATTTCTTTGCATTCCGAGCCATCATTTTAGGCCATTTCCCCACTATTTCAGACCTGCCTAGGGTCTATTTGCGGTTGGTTTTGCCATTGGTGCATTGCTTTGTGTGCCTCTAGTGTAACCCGCTTCACTAGTTTCGGTACCCGAGCCACCTAGCATGCATTGTGTGACATATTCGCTTGTTTCGGGATCATCTTTTATGCCATTTCAGAGCTGTGTCATGTGTGTTTGTATGCCATACTTCATCCCTTGCCATGCTTTGGTAGAGTGGCATTTGATGCCTTAGGATCGGTCCTTTGCATTCGTGCACGTCTGTATGTTTTTCTTCGGTTGTCTCATTTTCATCGTATGGCCGCTGATTTGAGTGTGGCTGAGGTCCACTCATATTGGTGTAAGTCCATCGTGCATTGTGTATGCCATTTTAGTCCATCGCATTGCGTATGCTAGGTTGTATGATAGTCGCATTGTGTTTGCCATCTCGTTGCATTGTGTTTGGGATAGGAGTTAGCCCAAACACGGGAAACGAGGGATGTTTCGTACTCAAAGTGAGGAAATGTGTCTCAATTCCCGATCGCTGACACTCCGGATTACCCATGATGGAGTTTAGGCCTTGTTGTGTTTATATGTGCATTCATTTCACATCGAGTCATGCAATTCGACTCCTCGGCCATCATGCATCGAGATGCGCGATTGGTGGCATGAGGATCGAGGTCTACACTCCCTAGAGCTCATGCAATGATGGGAAGAGTAGTCGTGCATACATATGTGAAAATACTTTGCCATGCCCCTTTCCTGCTCTCTGTTGCAGCAAACCGGAAACCGACAGCAAAACTAGTCAACAACCTTCTGGAGCTTGGTACAGCATTCCTGGATCAAATGCAAACAGAGGCAAATCGGGGCATTGCGAGGAATTTCCCAACAAGGCGACCCGAGCATGCATGCACCTTTCATCATTCGGAATAGAGCTGAGGCGGTCCACGGATTTGCATACTTAGTTTATTTCGTTTCTCAGTTAATTTGTTAATTAATTAGGATTTTGTAATATTTAATTAGCTAGAGTAGTTAATTATTTGTTTGGTTGTGTAATATTTATTCGGACCCTCCGAGAGAGGGCCAATTGTTGTAATAAGTGTGCGTGTGTGTGTGATGTATGTCTTCCAACCCCACGTCTTTCTCCCTTTTATTTACCTGCTTATGGTGGTTAGATTAGGGTATGTTTCAATTAGCATACTTATGCTCGCATGTTTGCATTCATTCATCTGTCTTGCATGCACCGGGCTCGGCTCATCATACTAACTGCATTGTATTTCAATTCCAAGGTTGAATACATGTTATCTGTTGCATTTCACATGCCATTTTAGAATAGCCGAGCCTATATGTAGTTGCATTTTGCATGTGTTGCATTAGGCATTTCAGCATAGTTAGGATCCATGCATGATTTCTAATCAGCTTCTGTTTTGACTTGGAGTACTTGGTAAGTGTTTATGCTTTAGCATCCTTGCATGAGTGTGAGTATTGCCATGATAGCATGCTCACCATGAGGATAGCAGCTTGTGTGATATAACTGTCTGAATGCTTGTGGGTGAAGGTTGGATTATCTGAATTGGAACAATTCATTGAATGCGAGTTTTAAGCCCACTTGAGAGTGGCAAAATCATATTTTCTAAAGCCCACCCGAGGGTGGCAAAATCCGCATTTTAGCCTACTTGCGAGTAGCAAAACATTTCAAAAATAAACATGAGATGTTTTGTTCCAATTCAGGCGATCCAGTCTATACTTGTATGCTGTGTGCATCACATAGTAATTCTAGGCTAATAACCGGAATAAGAGCTCATATTGTTTTCAAAACTCGATATCATGGTTAGTAGAGGCCGATCTTTGATCGGGCGAGCGGGGGTGCTCATGAAGTGACCTTTACCAATCGTACCCAAGTTCTCGAGCCGAGACAACTTTGGTGATGACGGACACGTGGCCTTAGACAACGAGTCAGGGTTTCCTAAATTCCCCCTAAAATAAAATATTTAGGTGGCAACTCTGTATCTGACAAAGCAGTCCATGTTTGGCACTTATTTCTAAAAAATCAGTTTTCCAAAACGATTTGCCGGATTTGGACTCTTTGATGATTCATTGGTCTTGCATTGAACTCTACGAGATTAGATACAGGACCGTGACTTTGAGTCTGAACTGTAGTAAGCCCCAATGAACAAAACGGGGGATTTTCCCCGGGACGTTCGGGGACGTCTACAGTTTCTGGCGACTCTGCTGGGGAGTTGTGCCTAGTTGGGTTGAGATATCTGTTTTTACATTCCTCAGATCTGCGGTCATTATCCATCTCACCTGTGCGCAGTTGGGTTGAGATATCTGTTTTTACAGTGACAGATATACCGATAGATCAGGGCAGTATGGCAGGAATGGAGGAGATGATGCATCAACTCCAAGAAAGTATGAAAATTATGCAGCAGGACGCTGTTCGTCAAGCCAAATTTGCCAAACCACAGGCCAAGGTCATGGCTCAACAAGCAGAGTTGATCGCCAGGTTACAGCAGCAAACCAGAGCATCTGCTTCGCACCAAGCCCTTCCCCTACCAGGAGTTCCAGCACCCGGGAAGGCACTAATTGTCCAGGGAGTACGGACATTCCGACAGGACCGACTTCGCCCCCAATCCTACCCCAATTATCCAAAACACCCACCAACCTACCGGATTCTCCCTTTGAGTCCGAGGTGGACCCCACAGCATTGAAGGTGAGCAAGCTTGAAAAGCTGTTCAAGAAATCTCACGGCGTCAAGTCCATCCCGAACATTGAGGACTAGTATCCCGATGCGGCCGTGACGCTGCCAGACCGCTTTAAAATGCCACATATGGACCGCTTTGACGGGTCTGGGGATCCCATGGTGCACTTACGGTTGTTTTCAGACATATTAAGGCCGATGGGCCTCACCAGACTGCAGAAGCTTTCTTTATTCGGCCGGACCCTGTTGGGTGTAGCGGCCATCTGGTACGCAAAACTGGAAGACGATGTTAAGAGGAATTGAGATGAGATGGCCGAGGCTTTTGTCGCTCAGTACTCCTATAATACACAGATCGAGGTCACAACCCGTGATCTCGAGACGACTAGGCAGGAGCCTAAGGAGAGTTTTTCTAACTTCGTAACCCGGTGGAGGGCCAAGGCCTCAATGATGACCACTAGGCCCACTGACAAAGATCAAATTCGGATGATTGTGCGCAATCTCCAGCCCAAGCTTATGCAGAAAATGATTGTTCTCCCCTTCCCCACCTTTTCAGATTTACATGAGATGGTGGTACAAATTGAGGATGCTATGAAGCAGGGCCTCATTGACCAGGAGAAGGAGCAGCCAGGAGGGCATTTTCCCACAGTTCGAATGCGACCACTAGTGGTGACGTAGCTGCAAGAACTTCTGAAGTGGGCATGGTTACCACCACCGCATCAAAAACAGCTACCCCCTTCACCGGTGCGTCCAGGAGTAGCTCACAAAAAACCAAATATCCACCTTGAGTCAAGAGGGTTTTTACCCCACTTTATGTGCCTTTGTCAAAGGCTCTAGAGGCCTTACTCCGGAAGGGATATCTGAAACCATTGGAACAACGGCCTCTACCCGATCCTATCCCTCCAAAGCATGACCACACTAAATACTGTGCCTACCATCAACAAACCGGTCATGACACTGACAGTTGCTTTCGTCTTCGCTATGATGTACAAGATCTGTTTGATAACAAGGTCATCGCTGCACCAACTCAGCAAAGTCTATCATCATTGGATCAGTGCACCTGGGGGATAATGTGATGTGATTAGGGGATGAACCACCTGCGGGCGGCGCTCAATTTACTCCAGATGTGGCGTATGGCACGCACTGTTTTGATCATTTGTGAATGCTGGTTTTTATACTTTCTAACTCGGGTATTGAGTCAGTTTTGTTATGTCGTTTAGAGTCTGTCCAGTTGTATAGAGTCAGTCCTTTCATACTAAGTCAGTTGGGTATGTCTTGGTGTATCGAGTCAGTCCTGTTTTGTTAGAGTCAGGTGATCCCGGGGGCGTTACCTCGGATATCACTGTTTTGTTTTGTGTTTGTCTTTTCGTTTTCTTTTGAGTCTATTTTTGCCTTGGAGCCAGTTGTGCCAACAGATTTTGAATAAAACAGCAGTGATTTTCACACTCTTGTGATTGCTTGTGCCTTGTGCCAATTGTGCCAGAAGCTTTGAATAAGATGGCAGTATTTGACCAGAACTGTGTCTTTTTTGTGCCTTGAAGTCATTGCATTGACCTAAGTTTTTCAAAACTTTTTGACCAATGTGTTGAAAACAAAGAGGGAGAAATTCCTCAGGATTTGCAAAAATTTGATCAAATTGCGAGGAAGAGAGACGTGCTAAGCCCTTAATGAATGAGACCATGTTTGTTAATGTTAGTACTGAGAAGGATCCTGGCTTGATCCAGATTGGTCCCACACAGTCTTCAGCGCGAGTGATTTGTTGCTTTCTTAAAAGATTTCAAAAAATGTTTTGCGCGGTCCTGCGAAGACCTATGTGGAATCACTCTTGAGATTGTGCGGCTTAGGATCGCTCTCAGCCTCGAGACTCGACCCCTTGCTTTCAAACCTTGGACCTTAATTCAAGATGTTCAATGGTCAACCGCAATGTGAGGCCTGTGTGGCCAGATTTGAGACAGCCTACGCGTTAACGGCAATAAAGTGAGGTCGAGAAGGCCAGGCATCATCAAAAGAAGCTTGCAAAGCTAGATCGGAAGCACCACTGGAACTAGGGGCAGAAAAATGTAAGATGTGCTCGAAGAGCCGAAGATGGACCATTCAGCAAATCAATGAAAATCAGCAAGAATGCCAAATTCCAGAAGGGAAGAAAGAAGAAAGTATTGCTGAAGGACAACCGAGTTCCTACCCACAACACTAGGAGCAAATTCAGCCCCCCCCCAATTGGATGGACTTCTACATCATTAGCGAACAACAGCCATTCTCTTGGATTCAGATGGCTCTGAGATCTCAAACCATTCAACATGGACAAAGCTAAACTTTTACCCTTGAGAGGCTCGCTGGGCCGAAAACTCGGAGGAGCGACCCAGGCAAAAGTTAGAGCAAGAAAAAGAACTAAAAGAACAAAAAAAAAGAAAAATGCAAAGAATAAAAAAAAAAGAAAAGAAGAAAAATGAAGAAAATGAAAGGAAAAGATGAAAAAGAAAAAAGTAGAAAAGAAATGAAAAAAAGAACAAAGCTCGCAAGGTTGAAAACCCAGAAAAGGTGGCCTTGGCAAAAGTTAGAGTGCAAAAGAAGAGGTTAATACCCGAGTGTACATTAACCCCGAACTACATAAGGCTTGATTCCCATTTTTGGGATACGTAGGCAACTTCATTCTGAAGTCTGGCCGTAAAACACTTCAAACTCGATTATGTCCATGTAATGGTTTTGATTGGCTTTGCCTTCTCTGTATCCGAGAGTTTGGTTGTGTTCGTCACTCTGAGGACTGACTACAATGTGCTGTGGTACCATTCAGACAAGGGGCAACTTTCCGTTGCCATACAGTATGCCACGGTGCTATTCAAACAAGGGGCAACTTTCCGTTCCATGTAGTGTCCTTCAGACAAGGGGCAGTTTTCCATTGTTTTGGATCTGAGGTTGTGCATCTCGAGAGTAGGTTCCGTGCTCGTCCAGCAGTGGCCGTTTGCAAAAATAGTTTTTGAGAATTTTTACTAAGGTTGACTAATTTTCTCGAAAATTATTTCATTTTTCAAAACTGGCATTTCTTGGACCCAAAACAAAGGAAAATTTTCAGTGCTCATAGCCCGACTTCTATGATTTTAAATCAGAAAATCAAATAAGCGTGTTAATCTAACTGTCATTTTGGTCAAAATTGTTTTAGTAGAAAACAAAACAAAAAATGGTCAAAATGATGAACTAGGGGCACAGTTGAGTTAGGTGCTCTGTCTTTTCCCCGTTGACAATGCATTTGCCAGAATGGGCACCATACTTGCCAAGAAGGGCACCTTGTTCGCCAGAAAGGGCACCACTGAAGCTAACCGCAAAAGGGCAGAAAGCTCTCACATCCTCCAAACAACGAGGTATCAAGCCAAGTGCGAAGCACAAACGGGAATGGATCAAGATATTCCACTCCCTCATCTGGACAGATTTGATCACGTCCAAACTCCCCAGCAGAGCATCATCAACCGATGTCCGCTGAAGATTTGCTACACACCCAGTTGTAGCGCAACCCCTCTGTGGGAGAAACTCACTAACTGTGCGCAGAAGAATGAGAATCTAGCAGAATGCTAGGGGCAAAAGCCCGCAATTTCCTGCTTATCCGTCAACCACCCAGGGGAGGGATAAAAAAATGAGAGATTGAAGAATAGAGAGATGTGCGTTGAGAGAAAAAGTGAGAAAAGGGCTTTTTCAGAAAAACAGAGCCTGAGGGCCGAGTGATGTGAGAATCACAAATGAGAAAGGGTGGGAAATAAAACCCGAAGAAATAGGCTCCTTGTGCACGTCTAAGTGTCGTGTCTTTTTGTTTTATCTCGATTCTTATTTTGAGTCATTTCGAGTGTTTCTCGATGTGTTTAGGTTGTTTACCCTTTTGTTTTTCTTTGTTGAGTCATTGTGTGCTGTGTTCAGTCGTAGGCTTAATACCCGGTCAAGAACTCATCTCTCAATTTCAAAAATAAAATCGTTTTGCGCTCCGAGTGCCGTGCTGTTCTCCACATCTGGGCAAAACAAGATTCGTTCTTTCGTAAAACCGCGGGGTTCAATCCAGGTCGTGTGAGGATAGTAAAACCAGGACCTATCTGAGGCTATATGGGTTCCAGACTGCAAAGCAAAAGAAAAGAAGGAAAATCAAAGCATTTTAGTGTGTTTCGACTTCAACACATGCTGTGATTGTATTCCCTGTGTACTTCTTCAGGTCTTGCCAATGCTCCGAAGTGTGAGTGTGCCTCTACCTCAAGCTCAAGATCAAGCCTGCTTCAAGCCAAAATGGCGATCAAAAGTGCTCTCCTTGAGTACCATTCCCTGCCAAAGGCATCTTGGATGTGTTCGCAATGAGTTCCTAGGAGACCAACCGCGACGGTGGAAACTAGAGTTCAAATGGTTGTTGCCTAGAACGCAAAGGTTCGGGATTTCCGAGACTAAAGTTTAGTTTAAATACCCAGAGGCGTGTCCTCGGCTTGAAATCTATATGGAAGCCCCATAGGTTGAGATAGCGTGTGTGCACCTCAATTCTGGATACTGAACCAACCTAGTCTGTCACCCTGTTGGAGAATAGGGAAAGTTGTGAATATGATTAGGAAGAAAGGTAGCATCCAAAGTGTTCTACGTAGAGAACCCTTGTCAGTATTTCAGGGCCTTTGTACTGTAAGTTGAAGGTAAGTGTTCGAAGAGCACGATGGGAGATCCCCGTCAGAGTAGAGCGGTTCATCGCCACTCACCCCATGAGGTGCTTTCTAAAGTGCCGCTAGGTTTGTTTATTGCATTCCTTAAACATCATGCATTGTATTGCATTGTACCTATCAAGTTTCTTTCTCATACATGCACGATATTGTATGTACGGTTCATTTGAAACTGGCGCAACCAGGCGCTATTGTATTTACGGTTCATCCAAAGAAGTTCCGTTTAAAATAATTCACTTAGTGTATCAATTACACTCTCACACTTCATTCATTGTGTATCCATCACACACATTCTCATTTTCTGTATCTATCACACATGTTCTCATTTTCTGTATCTATCACACATATTCTCATTTTCTGTATTTATCACACACATCCTCATTTTGTGTATCTATCATGCACATATTCACTTCATTATCTTTTGTGTATCCATCACACCTGTTCACTAAGTGCATCTATCACACTTCGTGTTCACTTTTAGTATATCAATCATACTCTGTTCACTAAGTGCATCTATCGCACTTTGTATTCACATTTAGTATATCAATCATACTCTGTTCACTAAGTGCATCTATCACACTTCGTGTTCACATTTAGTATATCAGTCATACTCTATTCACTAAGTGCATCTATCACACTTCGTGTTCACATTTAGTATATCAATCATACTCTGTTCACTAGTGCATCTATCACACTTTGTGTTCACATTTAGTATATCAATCATACCCTGTTCACTAAGTGCATCTATCACACTTCGTGTTCACATTTAGTATATCAATCATTCCCTGTTCACTCAGTGCATCTATCATACTTTGTGTTCACCTTTAGTGTATCTATCATACTCTGTTCACTTAGTGCATCTATCACACTTTGTGTTCACCTTTTGTGTATCCATCACATCTGTTCACTTAGTGCATCTATCACACTTTGTGTTCACTTTTAGTGTATCTATCATACTCTGTTCACTTAGTGCATCTATCACACTTTGTGTTCACTTTTAGTGTATCTATCATACTCTGTTCACATAGTGCATCTATCACACTTTGTGTTCATTTTTAGTGTATCTATCATACTCGTTCACTTTGTCTATCCATCACACACGCTCGCTTTGTGTATCTATCACGCATTTACTTTGTGTATCCATCACAAACGTTCGTTTAGTGTATCTATCACATATTTTCTTAGTGTATCCATCACACTCATTTCGCTTTATGTATTTGTCACACTTAGCTTCCTTCAATGTATCAATCACACTTTATTCATATAAGCGTATCCATCACACTCTCTTCACTATGTCCATCTATCACACATGCTTGTCCACTTAGTGTATCTATCACACTTCGTTCACTTTTGTGTATCTATCGCATATGTTCATGAAAATTGCATAATTTTCTTGCATCCTTTCTGCATGAAATGTAGCTTGGCTTGAATTTGCTTGCTTAAAACTATTGCATGATTTGCTTCGTTACAGCATCCTTGGGATGATCATAAGTTATGTTCGGCTTGGTGCATTGTCTTGCATTTTGCCCATGTCTGCGGGCACATCTTTCTTTATCTCGCTTGTTTGTTTAAGTCTTTGGGCTTTGACATTCACTCCCGTCACTTATGACTTCCAAGTTCTGTCAAAGAGGGGCAACTGTAGACACCCCATTTTTGACCGACCTTAAGACTCAGACGTCACCCATTGGGCGGTCGGTGATGATGCATATTGTGCTCGTTCTGAGGTCACAGAGTCTCGGCTGAGAGCCTTGCCTCCAAACTTCGGGACACTTTTGTGATTTTCCTCGATTTGCGAACCAGGCCCTGTTCTCTCTATTTTCTCTTCTCGAGGGGAGGGAGAGGTCTCGTAGACCATCTCTCAGTGGCCGTAGGCTACGTTTCATGGACGTAGGCCATTTTTCCCGTTTGGAGACCAGTTTTTGGTTTTCGGAGCCATTGGCCGTGTGCCTCGGTTCGGGACTGCTTAACTACCTCCGTTTGCTCCGATTTTTGGTACACACCTTTTTTCCTCTATTTAGAGGGACACTGTGGCCCGGGAGACCACCTTCGGGGTCGCACGCCACATCCGGCGCTTAACGGTTAGTTTTCGGGGCCCCCAGCTGCGCGTTTTGGCCCCCGAACCCTCGTTTTGCATCGGTTAGGGTTCATTTTTGGCATGGACCCCAGTTTCATTGTTAGAAAGGTGGTAGTATGTTGGGAGACCACCTTTTGTTCTTGGAGACAACTTTTCTTTTCGCCGCACGATTTTTTTTGTTAGAGAGGTGGTCTACCTCACTTTTGGGCCATAATTTCTGGTCTTCCATATCACCATTGTGTTGCATTCATTTGAGAGGCCACCTGTTTGGTATGGCCGACCACCTATGGTGCTTGACCCTTTTGACCCCTTGGTCTCCCTCACTTTTGAGCCACATTTTCCGGTCTCCCATATCACCATTGTGTTGCATTCATCTAGGAGGCCACCAATTTGGTATGGCCGACCACCTTTTCTTCTTGAACCTTTTGACCCCTAGTCGGCCGACCACTTGAACTAGTCGGCCAGCCATCTCCTTTTTTGTCTCCCTAAGTCCAATATGGCTGTGCCAGCTGGGAGGCATTTGCCCCATCCTCCGAGATTTAACCCTCTCGTTTAGGCTTCTTGAAGAAGTTTTGGCCCTTTTGGCTTAGCTTCTAAGAGAAGCTTGACCTTTTGTTGTCTAGCTTCCTCAAGAAGCTTGACCCTTTTGGTTTAGCTTCCTTTAGAAGCTTGGTCCCTTTGCTTGAGGCTTCTCCAAGAAGCCTTGGACCTCTTCTTCTATAAGAGGGACTCTCCTCTTCCATTGCAAGGGTTGAACATTTTAGCCAAGGCATGCAAACACTTCCCTCCATAGCTCTCTACTTGAAGCTTCAAGCTCCATGGTTCTTGGCCATTTGCACTACACCTCCAAGCATAACACCTCCCCTACCATCCTAAGTACCTTGGAGCTATTTCTCAAAGGTTGAGGGCTCACTTTCTTGGTCTAGAGCTTGCTGCATTGCTGTGCTACAAGGGTAGGTCACCATTTCCCTCTTTGTAGCGTTATTTTTCATCATTCTTTATCCTTATTTGCAGGCATTTTTGGGTTTTGTCATAAACTGAAAAAAAGTTTTATTTTGAGCTTACAAACATGTTTGTTTAAGACACTTTTTCTGTTTGGGGTCATCTTCCCCTTTGCATGCTTCATTATCTCATGTTTAGGGCTATGCATTAGAGCATTTGTGTTGACCTTGGTTTGGCCTTTTAGCCACTGAAATCCAGCAGATTTTCAGTGGCTAACATGTGTTTTTGAGCCCTAAAATCAGAGAGGGGTGACCCTCTCACCCCTTGATTTGTTTACTAGCTTTGTTGGCCTTCCAAAGAGGCTCCTACTTGCATGTTTCAAAGCCATATTTCAGGCCCTATTTGGTTAGTTTTAAGGTCTGCATAGGCTCTGTTCAGAGCCCATTTTGCCATATAAAGTGTCTATTATGCATGTGTAGAACAATCCTACGCAAGGCCTTTCAAAGTGGTTTTCACTTGCATGCTTCCTAGACTAATTTCAGGACCTTTTTGGTGGGTTTTAGGACCCTCATAACCTCTTTCCAGAGGTGATTTTGCCATTTTGTGTGTCCATCATACATGTGTAGAATAACCGCTTGCATGGCCTTCCAAAGGAGGCTGTGATACTTGCATGCATTGACTGAGTTTCAGTGGGTTTTTGGGTATATTTTGGCATGGAATACTTCTGTTTTTGGCTGGTTTGGTGAGCTCTCATATGCTTCATATAGTTGTAGTACAAATCATGGTTCACTAGCTTTCTTTGCTTGATTTGTTGACCCTTGATTTTAGCACTTTTTGGCCGTGCCTTAAACTGATTTTATACATATTTTGTACTGACTTAGCTCTATTTTTGGGTCTCATGGTCGAATGATGCTGGTTTTGCATGCTTGTAGTTCAATGTCCATGCTTAGCTTTGAGTTTTGAGGTCCACTATATGCATATACTGAGATTTTTTCTTGTTTTGGGGCCATTATACATCATATTTTAGAGCTTATGTGAATGCCATATTCCCATGTTTTGTACTCTTTAAATGCGTTTGAGAGTCGGGCTTGTATGCCTCATTTACCGACCATTGAATGAGCTTCATTTCTTTGCATTTCGAGCCACCATTTTAGGCCACTTCCCCACTGTTTCAGACCTGCCTAGGGTCTGTTTGCGGTTGGTTTTGCCATTGGTGCATTGCTTTGTGTACCTCTAGTGTAACCTGCTTCACTAGTTTCAGTACCCGGGCCATCTAGCATGCATTGTATGACATATTCGCTTGTTTCGGGATCATCTTTTATGCCATTTCAGAGTTGTCTCATGTGTGTTTGTATGCCATACTTCATCCCTTGCCATGCTTTGGTAGAGTGGCATTTGATGCCTTAAGATCGGTCCTTTGCATTCGTGCACGTCTGCATGTTTTTTTTCGGTTGTCTCATTTTCATCGTATGGCCGCTGATTTGAGTGTGGCTGAGGTCCACTCATATTGGTGTAAGTCCATCGTGCATTGTGTATGCCATTTTAGTCCATTGCATTGTGTATGCTAGGTTGCATGATAGTCGCATTGTGTTTGGGATAGGAGTTAGCCCAAACACGGGAAACGAGGGACGTTTCATACTCAAAGTGACGAAACGTGTCTCAATTCCCGGTCGCCGACACTCCGGATTACCCATGATGGAGTTTAGGCCTTGTTGTGTTTATTTGTGCATTCATTTCACATCGAGTCGTGTAATTCGACTCCTCGACCATCATGCATCGAGATGCGCGATTGGTGGCATGAGGATCGAGGACTACACTCCCTAGAGCTCATGCAATGACGGGAAGAGTAGTTGTGCATAAATATGTGAAAATACTTTGCCATGCCTCTTTCTTGCTCTCTGTTGCAGCAAACCGGAAACCGACAGCAAAACTAGTCAACAACCTTCTGGAGCTTGGTACAGCATTCCTGGATCAAATGCAAACAGAGGCAAATCGGGGCATCGGAAGGAATTTCCTGACAAGGCAACTCGAGCATGCATGCATCTTTCATCATTCGGAATAGAGCTGAGGCGATCCACGGATTTGCATACTTAGTTTATTTCGTTTCTTAGTTAATTTGTTAATTAATTAGGATTTTGTAATATTTAATTAGCTAGAATAGTTAATTATTTGGTTGGTTGTGTAATATTTATTCGGACCCTCCGAGAGAGGGCCAATTGTTGTAATAAGTGTGCGTGTGTGTGTGATGTATGTCTTCCAACCCCACGTCTTTCTCCCTTTTATTTACCTGCTTATGATGGTTAGATTAGGGCATGTTTCAATTAGCATACTTATGCTCGCATGTTTGCATTCATTCATCTGTCTTGCATGCACCGGGCTCGACGCATCATACTAACTGCATTGTATTTCAATTCCAAAGTTGAATACATGTTATCAGTTGCATTTCACATGCCATTTCAGAATAGCTGAGCCTATCTGTAGTTGCATTTTGCATGTGTTGCATTAGGCATTTCAGCATAGTTAGGATCCATACGTGATTTCTAATCAGCTTCTGTTTTGGCTTGGAGTACTCGGTAAGTGTTTATGCTTTAGCATCCTTGCATGAGTGTGAGTGTTGCCATGATAGCATGCTTACCATAAGGCTAACTGCTTATGTGATATAACTGCCTGAATGCCTGTGGGTGAAGGTTGCATTATCTAAATTGGAACGATTCATTGAATGCGAGTTTTAAGCCCACTTGAGAGTGGCAAAATCATATTTTCTAAAGCCTACCCGAGGGTGGCAAAATCCGCATTTTAGCCTACTTGCGAGTAGCAAACCGTTTTAAAAACAAACATGAGATGTTTTGTTCCAATTCAGGCGATCCGGTCTATACTTTTATGCTGTGCGCATCACATAGTAATTCTAGGCTAATAACCGGAATAAGAGCTCATATTGTTTTCAAAACCCGATATCATGGTTAGTAGAGGCCGATCTTTGATCGGGCGAGCGGGGGTGCTCATGAAGTGACCTTTCCCAATCATACCCAAGTTCCCGAGCCGAGGTAACTTTGGTCATAACGGACACATGGCCTTAGGCAACGAGTCAGGGTTTCCTAAATTCCCCCTAAAATAAAATATTTAGCTGGCGACTTTGTATCTGGCAAAGCAATCCATGTTTGGCACTTCTTTCTAAAAAATCAGTTTTCCAAAACGATTTGCCGGATTTGGACTTTTTAATGATTCATCGGTCTTGCATTGCACTCTGCGAGATTAGATACAGGACCGTGACTTTGAGTCTGAACTGTAGTAAGCCCCAATGAACAAAACGGGGGGTTTCCCCCGGGACGTTCAGGGACGTCTACAGCATCCTTCACTAAATTAGGTCTATCCTTTTGTACACTTGGAATTGAGTTGTGAGGCCACTACCATTGGAAAGTGGACATCTGGGGCTTTATTTTACACTCAAGAATCTCCTAAAGCCGAGTCCGAATGGGAGAGATATGGCTAGTTGAAGTTAGGCATGAATTCGATTGAGCTGGAAATGAGCAACCTTCACTTGCAGAGGCATATCTTTTTGCACACTTGGGATTTAGATGTGCGGCTGCCTCCATTAGAAAGAAGACTTCTGGGGATTCAATTTAGGCTAAAGAATGACCTCTAAAGGAGTTCGGATGAAGGAGATATACCCGTTTGAAGTCGGGCCTGGAAGTAGATTTTTAGTGGCCAACCGGCCACCAATGAAAAGTGTCGGCCACTGGTGAAAAAAGCTCAAATTTTGTAGACATTTTCCTCCAGCTATCCCTGAACTGATATTTTCCACCAAGGCTCTTATATTTCTATATATTGAAGGCCTTTTCTATTGTTTTCAAGGTTGGAAATTTTGGGAGCCTCTCTCTCTACAATCCTCTCTCACTAATATTCTCTCTCTCTAGATTTCTCTCTCTCTTGCGCTTTTGTGCATACAAGTAGAGATACACTTCTAGTTTGCCTATCAACCTTGTGGTGATGTGGTTTGGAAATACTCATCTGATCTTGGGGAACGCTCGTGATCCTCTTCTGGTCACCTGAAAAGGAATAAATAATCCGGTCGGGGGTGCCGGAATTAGCACTTCGACGAACAAGTCAGTATCCACACTCGAGGATGCTTGTATTCTAAGTTAAGCACAACAATTCTCACATACCTCTCTTTGGCTGATGTTTCTCCTATTTATATCTTTTCTTCCTTGGGCCTTGGTATTAGATCCATTTCCCACCTCGTATTCGGCACATTTTATAATTGACTGATCTTTACTTGGCCCCTTGTTTAGTCGGTTATTTGGCCAAACAAGGTTGGATTTGACCTTTCGAGCCAATTGCCGAGTACTTCGAATCTCGACTCTCCCAAATTCGACTATCCAGAATCTCTACGATTCTCAATATTCGGCCCCCACAATTGCCCCCCAAGCACTCCACTATCGACAGTTGGCTGGAGTGTTTGGCTTTGAACTCGAAGAGTCAGAGCCGAAATTCGGCGGTTGACCGTTTTCCAATGCAAATGTCTGTACACATGCTTCTCAGTTATCATTTCAACTTCCCGCCTCTTCGTACACTCCTATTTATTGTGATTTATAATTTCTACGTCTTTTCTAATGCATACACGCTTTTAGACACCCATCGCTGGACTGCCTTCCGTACTACCTCTGCAACTTCCTACTCTGCTCTATCTCCTTCGCCTCTTGTAAGTTCTTTCCTCCTCTGATTTGTTTTTTGGCTTATCATAATCCTTTTAGCTGAGGGGAATGGTGAATCATTTAAAAGACCTCCTTTCACCACATCGAATTTCTGGCTTCCGACGCCATTTTTCCATTCCTGATGACGTCCATCTGTCATTCGTGGCGTATGGCACCCTCGATATGGAGAGGGTTGATGAAACCACGATCATCTTCCCTCTTCTATCAATCACAGAGGGTGGGGTCCATTTCCCCCTTCACCCACTCCTTAGGGTCGTGCTTTGCCACTAGGGGTTAATCCCTTCCCAACCCAACGTCAACTTCTTTAGGATCGTGATGGGGATTATCGCACTAAACCGCCGCCTTAGGCTTAACCTTGGTATTCTCACTATTTAGCATTGCCATGCCTTGGCCAAGTCTTCTGGTCGACACGGGCGTTATTTCCTTACGGCCAAAGACGTCGACCATCAACTGGTGACTATGCTTTCCAGCTCTGGGAAGCGAGTCGGTGATGTTATGGTCGTCGTCCAAGGAAACTGGAAATTCGGCGAAGGCGAGGATCACCTTGATCATATTCCTAGACGGAGGGGCGAACCAGGTGGTCGAGTATCTGCTTTTATTTGTTTACTAGTTATATTTATAAAGCTTTATTTTCGGGACCTCACAGTTTTGCTTTTGCAAGAAACGATTTCAAGAAAGTGTTGACCTCGACTAACGATGCCGTCCTTTCAGAAATCACGACTGCGCTCAAGTATTTTGGCCGACAGAGTCTTCAAAAGTAGGGGAGGGCAGCCCACATTTTGCTCCGCTACGAGCTGACTTATACGACTTTTTCGGCGACGGAAAACATCCCAATTCCGAATGGTGAGGAGTTTCTTACCACCCTTATCTTGACTAATTTCAGAAATTTGAGGCAAGTCAGTTGCGAGGGATCAGATTCGGAGCAATCGGAAGTAGTTGAGTTTGCCGAGTCAGACCAATCCGAAACTGAGGTTGACGAGGCTTTAAAGTTACCATTTGAAGAAGCTGGCCTCAATTCGGCTGATCCTCCGTCCACTTCGGGTCGAGAGGACCGTCCGCTTGACGATATTTTTCACGGTCTGGAAGATCTTCCCGGCACATTACCAGAAGATATGGCCGGGTTGAGCCTCACTAAACTTGCCAAGAAGGAGAACGCAAAAAGGCTAGCTACGCGGCGAAGAGCGGAGGAGATTCGGGCTGCCGAATCTCAGTCCCAATCCTCCTTGCCTGTTATTGAGGGGATGGCAAAGAATGGAAGTACCGAGGTGGAACTTTTTGTGTGGGAAAGTGTACAAGCTGAGCAAAGGGTGGAGAAGTGCCCTGCCGATGTCAATGCCGGCTCAGAAGAAGACCGTGCCGACAAACGATCTCGTTTGGAGGAGTCAGATGTGATTGTGCCTTTTGTTATTCAGCCCATGATAAAAAATACGCTGATCTCCTGCGATGCTTTGGTAATCAAAGACCCAGCTGTTGCACTCAGCTTGGCGACGTCCGTTTCGCTGCCTGCCGACAAGGTGACTTTTCGGGCAGAGCCTGATCTGGTTGCAATTGGGTTGGCCATGCAATCGGCTCTTTTGGTATATATCTGGACTTTGTTTTTTTCTCTTTATGCAAATATTATTTTGTTCTTCACTTCCTGTTTTGCAGGCTGTCAGAAGCATAGTCGACATAGGCCGTCGCTATCACGATGTCGTCGAGCTAATTGGCCGTTTACAAACGGAGGTTGAGGGCCAAAGGAGTAAGGCGCAGACAGAGGACACCCGTGCCGAGGCCGAGACGGAGAGAGCCCGCAATGCCAAAGAGTTGAGATTAGTCGCTGAGAAGAGGGCAAATGCGAGCGACGACGCGCTTAAGTTGGCCCGGGAGGCGATCTCTAAATTAGAAGCTGGGTTGGAAGAGATGAAGGCGGCAAAGGAAAAAGCCGACCTGAAGGCTTCCAGTGCGTTCGATGCTGGGAAAAAATCTGCTTTTGATGAATATGTAGACGAAGTTCCCAAATTTGAGAATTAGGGATTTAAACACGGCTGGCTCAAAGCCCTTGCTACTGCTAATGTGACATTGGCTATGCCAATTCCATATGAGCAAGTGGATGTTGAGCCGCTGGAGTCTGACTCCGAGGGCTAGCTTGGGCAGCTCTTGTTTTTGTTTTAGAATTTGCCTGTAATTTTCAGCTTTTTACAGCCTTTTGTTTAGTAATTTTCATATGTAAAATGATTACAATTTGTGCCCAATTTACTTAATGAAAATTCACTTTGTGTTTTGCTGTTACCAATGAATGGAATTGTTTGGTTGCTATTTTGGATGAAATGTTTTGTATACTTGCCGACTAGATAATTAGGCCGTTTTAACAAGGCAAAAATTAGTGCATGAAGTAGCTGTGGCACATATCAATCGACATGTGGCGAAGATGCTCGGCCGGTTAGATTAATAAATCTGCCCTTGCCCCAGCCAGTACATGGACTTCAAGGCATTCTCCCATAATTTCCGTTTAGATAATTAGGCCTTTTTAACAAGGCAAAAATTGGTGCATGAAGTGGCTGTGGCACATATCAATCGGCATGTGGCCAAGATGCTTGGCCGGTTAGATTAATAAATCTGCCCTTGCCCCAGCCAGTACATGGACTTCAAAGCATTCTCCCATAATTGTCATTTAGGTGATTAGGTCGTTTTAACAAGGCAAAAATTATGTGTCCAAGATGCTCGGCTTGTTAGATTAATAAATCTACCCTTGCCCCAGCCAGTACATGGACTTCAAGGCATTCTCCCATAATTTCCGTTTAGATAATTAGGTCGTTTTAACAAGGCAAAAATTGGTGCATGAAGTCGCTGTGGCACATCTCAATCGGCATGTGTCTGCGCGCCGCGCAGCGGGAGATTGAGAAAATGGACGAACGGGTCCGGAGTTTGGAGGCTCGTGTGGAGAAAGCCGAGGACGAGCTTAGGGAACTTAGGAAAGCTAAAGTTGCCGATCCACATCCGGTGGGTCAAGGGTTACGAGCAAGGCTTTCATGCTGGTCGGAAGGTTGGGGTCGACAAAATGAAAGAGACACTCGCTAAGGAGGCTTGTCGATGCGAGAATCGGGGATTTAAGCGCAGTTGGATCACGGCTTTTCAGGCCGCGGAGACTCTCTAAGCGAAGGTTGTCGATTCCAACTTATGTGGCCCTGAATCATCGTGATCATTTGCCCTTTTCCGCCTTTGAAGTTTGAAAAGAGCGATGATGAGGGCGGCGCTGAATAAAAATATTCGTTGTGATGCGCAAATGCGGATCGCGTCTAGAATTATGTGATTATTGATTGGTTGAATAAATAAAAGAAAAGAATTTTATTTTCAATGTTTTTGTTATAATTTTGGTTCGGCACACATGTGCTTGCATATGTTTCACTATATACATGTTTGAAAACGTATCTCAGACGAGTAAATGGACGTTGATCGGCCTGGTTTAATCGAAATTGTGTTAAACACAGTCCTATGGCTTAATCAGCCCAAAGACGTCACTCGCCGATGGGGCTCCGCATCCGGAGACTTTATTTGGCCAATCGTGATATCCACGAAGGGCGCTCCGAATCCGGAGGCTTTAATCGGCCCAAATACATCATTCGCCAATGGGGCTCTGCATCCGGAGACTTTATTTGGCCAATCATGATATCCACGAAGGGCACTCCGAATTCGGAGGCTTTAATCGGCCCAAAGACATCATTCGGCGATGGGGTTGCACATTTGGAGACTTAATTTGGCCAACCGTGATATCCACGAAGGGCGCTCCGAATCCAGAGGCTTTAATCGGCCCAAAGACGTCATTCGCCGATGGGGCTCCGCATTCGGAGACTTTTGGCCAATCGTGATATCTACGAAGGGCGCTCCGAATCCGAAGGCTTTAATCGGCCCAAAGATGTCATTCGCTAATGGGGCTCCGCATCCGGAGACTTTATTTGGCCAATCGTGATATCCACGAAGGGTGCTTTGAATCCGGAGGCTTTAATCGGCCCAAAGACGTCATTCGTCGATGGGCTCCGCATTCGGAGACTTTATTTGGCCAATCGTGATATCCACAAAGGGCGCTCGGAATCCGGAAGCTTTAATCGGCCCAAAGACGTCATTCGTTGATGGGGCTCCGCATCCGAAGACTATGCTTGGCCAATTGTGATATCCACGAAGGGCGCTCCGAATCCGGAGGCTTTAATCGGACCAAAGACGTCATTCACCGATGGGGCTCCGCATCCGGAGACTTTTGGCGAATCGTGATATCCACGAAGGGTGCTTCGAATTCGGAGGCTTTAATCGGAACATCTTTGAACTAGATTCTGTAGTAGGTGAATGGGAATCTTTGTATTATAGAGGAAGAGACATACATGGTGAACAATTCGGAACAAGTATCATGTCCCACAAGTTGGGTTAATGATAAAATTTGCATAAATGCATGGAATTCCAAGGTCGTGGCAGACTCCTTCCTGACATGTCTCTGAGCCGATATGCCCCTACTCCAGCGATCGAATCGATCTGATAAGGGTCGCCCAGTTAGGACCCAATTTTCCATTGGCCGGTTTCCTGTCAGCTGGGAGCACCTTCTTCAGGACCAACTCTCCTGGTGTGTAGCAGCGAAGTTAAACGCGTTGATTATACGACTTTGCCAGCTGCTGCTGGTACCGTGCCATCGACGCAAGGGCTCGGTCTCTTCGTTTTTCGATTAGAATCAAATCCAAAGCCGGCATCATGTCGTTTCGGCCCGTATCGAAAACTTGCGACTTGAGTGTCGGGTGGCCGATCTCTAGAGGTAAAATTGCCTGGGTTCCAAAGCATAGGGCAAACGGCGTTTATCCAGTTGATCTTCTCGATGTAGTTCGATGAGCCCATAGTACGCTCGGTAATTCTTCGACCCATTTGCCTTTGGCTTCCTCCAGCCTCTTCTTGATGCTGTCCAAGATGGATTTATTAGAGGCCTCAGCTTGGCCATTGCTTTGGGGGTAGGCCAGCGTAGAAAAGTAAGGCCGAATACCATATTTGCTACATAGCTCTCGGTATACGCCACAATCAAACTGGGTGCCGTTATCTGAGATAAGAGCTCTGGGAATCCCGAATCGTGTTATGATGTTCCTCCACACAAAGTGCTAAACGTTAGTGTCTCGAATGTGAGTTAATGCCTTTGCTTCAACCCATTTCGTGAAGTAATCAGTCTCGACAATCAGGTATCGCTTGTTCCCTGGCGCCCTCGGCAATGGTCCTACAATATCAAGCCCCCACTGGGCAAACGGCCAAGGACTGGTGATCGAGTTCATCTCTTCAGCACGCAGACGATTTAACGGGGAGAATTTCTGGCACTGTTCACACTTTTTTGCATAACACTCGGTGTCTGCTCTCATTGTCGGCCAATAATACCCCTGTGTTATAGCTCGATGGGCCAAAGAGCGTTCGCCAGAATGGGCACCACAATGGGCCAGAGAGTAATTTTTTATAAAGCCTTCCTTGCGGATCCAAGTAGTATCGCATGGCTTTGTTTTGCAGCTTGTGTGCTTCTTTCTTGTCCTCTAGGAGTTGTTCAGAGGATAGGAACACAACAATAGGATCCATCCAACTTGGTGCAGATTCTATAACGTTGATTTGGACATCCTCCGAAGGGCCAACGCTTGGCTCTGGGATGAATCCCACTTTGATGGTCTATTTAGTCTCTGAGTTGATTGCGGAGGCTAGGCAGGCCAAGGCATCTGCGTGGGTGTTCTGATCACATGTTATCTGGTTCAACTCATGATGGTCAAATTTTGCCAACAGGGAATTAGCCGTTTTCATATATGCCGCCATACAGTCGTTTCTTGCCGCGTACTCCCCCTTTAGCTGATTGATCACCAGTTTTGAGTCATAAAACACAAGCAGACACCGAGCACCCAGGATATGCGCATTCCGCAAACCGGCTAAAAGGGCTTCGTATTCGGCATCGTTATTTGATGCTTCGAAGCCGAGCTTCACGGCTTGCTCAATTATTATGCCATCAGGGGTCATGATTACAACTCCAGCTCCACTGCCCCGCTGATTGGATGATCCATCACAATACAACTGCCAGATGTCCCCAACATAGATCCTCCAGTCCGGCTTCGGTCGAATTTCATCTGACTTAAAGTCAGCGACATTAGACTTGAAGTCAGCAAGGCCCCCAGTGAATTCGGCAATAAAGTTGGCAAGCACCTGTCCCTTGATTGAGGTTCTGGGTAGATATTGAATATCGTATTGGCCAAGTTCTAGACCCCACTTTGAAACACATCCAGATGCTTCCGCACTACGTAGTACTGATCAGAGGACATAAGCTGTTAGTACCCCAATGCTATGCCCCTGGAAGTAATGCATGAGCTTCCTTGCCGCCATAACTAGGGCTAGGATGAGCTTTTCCAGCAGAAGGTAGCGTGTTTCGGCGTCAACCATTGCCTTGCTCACATAATACATTGGCTGCTACTCCCCCCAGCTCTTCCTTTATCAATACGGTGCTGACGGTTCGGTCAGAAACTGCTAGGTACAGAATGAGCGGGTCGCTAGTAGAGGGTGTTGTCAAGAGTGGTACTGAGCGGAGGTAGGTCTTTAGACCGTTGAAAGCGGCTTCGCAATCGGCGGACCATTCAAAGGCCTTGCCCTGCCGTAATGTAAGAAAGAATTGTCAGCAGCGATCTGTAGACCGACTGATAAGCCTGTTGAGTGCGGCAGCCATCCCTATCAACTTTTGGACCTCCTTTACTGAACGAGGGGAGCCAAGCTCCAGGATTGCTGTGATTTACCTTGGGTTGGCTTCGATTCCTCTGTTGTTGACAATGTAGCCCAAGAATTTGCTAGAGCCGATACCAAACGCACATTTGGAATCGTTCAACTTCATTCCATATTTGCGTAGGATGCGAATGTCTCTTCCAAATCGGCTATATGATTCTGCTCTTCTTTGGACTTGACCACCATATCGTCAATGTACACTTCCATAGTTTTGCTGAGTTTCTCCTTGAACATGGTGGTGACCAGTCTCTGGTAGGTTGCCCCTGCATTCTTCAACCCAAAAGGCATTACCTTACTGCAATAGGTTCCTCTTGGGGTGAGGAATGCAGTTTTCTCTTGGTCCTCCGGATGCATAGGGATTTGATGATAACCTGTATAGGCATCAAGGAAGCTCATACGCTGATGGCGCGCCGTAGCATCTACGAGCTGGTCTATTCTGGGAAGAGGAAAGCAATCCTTTGGGCAGGCTTTGTTTAGGTCCGTAAAGTCGACGCACACTCGCCCAAGTCCGATTTTTCTTCTTCACCACCGCTGTATTAGAGAGCCATGTAGGGTAGGTCACCTCCCTAATTGCTCTGGCGTCAAGCAGCCGGTCAACCTCCTCAACAACGGCGGCAGTGTGCTCTGCGGCTGACCGCCGGCTTTTCTGAATGATCGGCTTGCACTTAGGATCGACATTCAAATGGTGTTGTGAAACTGACGGATCTATACCCGGCATTTCGTACAAAGTCCATGCAAAGACATCGAGGTTGTTGAGTAGCAAAGATATTAGCTACTGTCGATCGGCCTGATTCAAGGAGGCGCCGATCATGAAGAACTTGTCTGGGCTTCCTTCGATTTGAACTTGTTCTAAGTCTTCCGTTGCTTTTTCATTTGGGAGCCGCCTAACATCGTCGAGGCTTTCTCGATCTGACAACTCAATGGAATTCACTTGTAGTGCCTTTGGCGTTTTCTCTAAAAGGAGATAACAGGCTCGTGCCGATTTTTGGGAGCCACGGATTTGTTGAATGCCGCATTCTGTCGGGAAGCGGAGCAACTGATGGTAGGTATTGGGCACGGCTCGCATAGTATGCAAACAGGATCGTCCCATGATGAGATTATACGGCGATGGCAGCTTGACAACCAAGAATTCCACATCCACTGTTCGGGAACCGGCTCGAACGGGAAGTCGGATTTTTCCCAACGGGTATTTTGGATTAGCATTGAAGCCGAATAATGGATAAGGGGCCGAGGAGAGATCTGATTCGGAGAAGCCAAGTTTGGTGAATGTTTTTTAGTACATAACCTCCGATGAGCTCCCCAGATCGATGAGTATGCGCTCAACTCTGAATCGGTTTACGCGTAACTCGATTACCAAGGGATCAATGTGGGGCAATGTTACTTCGGCCAAATCCAAATCGTCGGACTGAATCGCGTGTACCGCCGATGAGATCGGCAGGCTGTATATCATGTGGGTCACACGGAGCGAATGTGAATCTTGTGTCAAGGCTATTGCTTTGGCTGGGTTGCCTTTTCGGACGTACTGTTGTAGCCGGCCATCTTGTGCCAATTTCCCGTCGTGCAAGGTGAATGATGGTGCTTTGATATTCTTGGGTAGCACTGCCTTTGAAATCCGTCGTACAAAAGGATCGTGTTGATTGTCATCCGACCTGTTTCTTCTTCGCTTACGCCTTGTACGGGGACTCTCTTCAGAAGAACTGGAAATTTCAGATCGTTCCTTCTTCTTGGGCTTCGAGGATAATGAGTCAGAGTTGCTACCAGTATCTTGTTGTCAGGCTCGAGATCGTCGACCACCTGCCTTCGGAGATCGTTCCAGATTTAGGCACACAGCTTGGTTGGACTTCGCCATTTCCAAGGCCAAATCGTCACAAAGACGTTTGTTCTTAGCGATCATGCTCTCCAACCTCTGTTCATTTTGGTTTGCTTGTTCTATGATCGCCTGCATTATCTCGTGCTCCGAAGTCGAGGGTGAGGCGAAGTTCAAGGCACGTCTTGCGGTGATAGTCTCTGTTCCAAGCAAGTTTGTTGGAGCGGTTTCATCTTGAGGTATGGGGTTGATAGTGACTGTCGGAGGATCTTCTGTCACGCTCGCCATAGATGTGCTTGAGTATTCCCACAGACGGCACCAATTATGGTGATGTGGTTTGGAAATACTCTTCTGATCCTGGTGAATGCTCGTGATCCTCTTTTGGTCACCTGAAAAGGAATAAACACTCCGGTCGGGGGTGTCGAAATTAGCATTCCGATGAACAAGTCAATATCCACACTCGAGGATGCTTGTATTCTAAGTTAAGCACAACAATTCTCACATACCTCTCTCTGGCTGATGTTTCTCCTATTTATATCTTTTCTTCTTTGGGCCTCGGGATTAGATCCATTTCCCACCTAGTATTCGGCACATTTTATAATTGACCGATCTCTACTCGGCTCCTTGTTTAGTTGGTTATTTGGCTGAACAAGGTTGGATTTGAGCTTTTGAGCCAATTGCCGAGTACTTCGAATCTCGACTCTCCCAAATTCGACTATCCGGAATCTCTACGGCTCCCAATATTCGGCCCCCACAAACCCTTAACCAAAGTGGCTTATCTTTGGGCTGAGATACCTTAGGACCTTCTTTGAGCTTTAGAAGGTGATTTTAGCTTGATTTGGTGCCTCATTTGTGCCTAAAGTGTGCTTGGCTTCAAGAGGTATAACCTTTACCCTTTAAGTTTGTTTTCCATTCTTGTTTTTTGCCATCTTTTTGTACTGTTTTTGGGGTGGTCATGAACTGGAAAAAACCTCTATTTTTGTGGGTTAAAAGTGTTGGTTTAAGGCCATTTCAAGTTAGGGGGTGGTTCACCCTTCTCACTCCTTTGTTGTTAAAGCTTTTGTGCATTTATTCATCACTTTCAAATCAACTTTTTTGGGCTTTTTAACCACTGAAATTCAGAGGTGTTTCAGTGGCAAAAACCTCATTTTGAAGTCCAAAATTAGAGGGGATAGCCTCCCCTCCTTGTGTCTTATTTGCATGCCTTGTTAGTTTCATATGTTAGCATGTTTTTGTAGCTTAACTTAGCTTATTTCCAGCATGTTTTTGCCTCTGATTTGGGCTGCTTTAGCTCTATTTTGGGCTGTTTGTGTTGATGGAGTAGTCTTTTGCGTGGTTGTAGTGTAACCCCATGTTTTAGCTTATCGTTTTAGCTACTCTTGTCTTCATTCCAGCATGTTTTCCAACTAATTTTAGGCTATAAAAACTCGGTGTTTTTGGGCTGAAATTGGCTCCTAAGGCCATTAAAGGTTGAGGGGTTGATAGCCCTTCTTTGTACCTTGTTTTGGAGGCCTTTTCCCTTGTGTTTCCCACCCTTTTGCTATCTTTTTCTAAGTTTTTAAAAATTGTTTTTTAGAGCTATTTCAATGAATAAAAACATGTTTTGAAGTCCAAAAATGGAGGAGGTAGCCTTCCCTCCTTGTGTCTTGCTTACTAGTCTAGCATGCTTAATGTTTTAGCCTATTATTCTAGCTTGGGTTAGCTTAATTTCAAAATGTTTTAAGCTATATTTTGGGTTGTTTTGCATTTGTTTTGGGCTGGTTGTTGCTTTTAAGCTTTGTCTTGCATAGATGTGGTGTAATTTTCTTAACTAGCTTAGTGTTTCTAGGCATTGAGCATCATTTGTGTGTCTTGGTTGCATGTTTTAATGCTTTTTCGTGCCTAATTCCAGCACTTAAAATCTCTGCAACTTCCCTCTTTGCTTCACTTTTTCATTTTTTTTGAGGGTTGTTTAGCCTTAGGGTTGCGTTTAAGCTTCAGATTGAGATCCGTGCTTAATGGTTTAATCCTCTTTTGTGGGTTTCTAATAATCAAAGACATGACCTCTCTCTTGCCTTAAATCATCCCTTGGTTGACACCTTTTCCATTATAGGAAACTCACCCTTGGACTTAATCAATTAAAGAATGGATTGGTAAGCTAAAATGAGTAAACAAAAATGAACAAGTAAAAGAGGCAAGATAAAGCATCTTCGTGTTGCATTGCATGTGTTTGGATCGGACATTAATTTGAACAAGAGGAAAACGGGACGTTTCATACTCAAAGTGATGAAACGTGCCACTTTCCTTGGTCGCCAACACCCTTGATCGTGCATGATAGGGTAGTGGTTTTGTTGAGTATTGTTTTGCACTCATTAAGCTTGTACAAGCTTGGTTCCTTAGCCATCATGCATGGAAAATGCTTGGTTGATGGTTTTAGAGCCAAGAATTGCACTCCTTTGAACTTGTGTAATGATAGGGAGGGTAACAATATATACACTCCTTAAGAACACACTGCTTTGCCTTTGCTTGCTCTCTGCTGCAACAAAAAAAGAAGTTTAGGGCAGGGGTGGCCGACTGGCCACCAGCAATGGCCGACGACCACCAGTAGTAGTCGACCGGCCACCAATGGTAACCGACTTGCCATCAATGAAGAAAGTTGCTTAGTGTGTTTCTGAGGTAGAACAAAGGTGTTCTGGAAGTTGGTGCTATTTTCAGTGATAAAAAATCTGCAAATAGAGGTTGCAATGGCAAGGCGGTGGAATTTTCTGGTGGTAAAGCTGAGCATGAATGCATCCCTCGCCCCTCGAGGCCATTTACTTGCTTTGATTAATTAGTTAGTTGTAGTTAATTCATTCATACAACTGTTGTAACAATTTAGTTAATTAATTCGTTTTGTAATTGATTAGCTTAAATCGGTTTGTAATAATTAGTTAACTAGAATTAGTTAATTAGTTTCGGTTTATAATAGTTAGCTTGATTAGCGTAGCTTATTCATTCAAACCCTCCTTCGCGAGGACATAATGTTGTAATAAGTGTGTGTCCGTCTGTGCATGTCTTCTAACCCCGCGTCTTTCTCTCTTTTATTTAATCACTTTTGATGGGTAGATTAGGGACATTTTCAATTAGCATACCTTATGCTTGCATGTTTGCTTCCATTCATTTGTCTTGCATGCACCAAGGCTCGGTGAATCATTCAAACTGCATTGCAATTCAAATACTTATTTGAATACGTGTTTAATAGCATGCTATCAAAGTGTTGCAAATACCACGATTAAATAGACGAGCCTATTTAGTTACATCATTGTATGTGTTGCATTAGGCATTTTAACATAGTTAGGATCATTCATCTTTCTAACTAGTTTTTGTTTTGGCTTGGAGTACTTGGTAAGCTTTTACGCTTTAGCATGCTTGCATGAGTGTGATTGCCATATCGTCATGTTTCGCATTCTTGCTATGAGGCTATGTGTTTATTTGATAAACTGCATGAATGCCTGTGGATGAAGGCTTGTTGTTTGAATTGGAACGATTCAACGAATGCAAGTTTTAAGCCCACTTTGTTGTGGCAAATCCGCATCTTTTAAGCCCATTTGAGGGTGGCAAATTCAAACCATTTTCGAAAAACAAACATAAATTGAATTGTTCCAAGTCTCGCAATTAGTCTATACTTGCTTGTGCACGTCACATAGTAATGTTACCTAATAATCAGAACAAGAACACATAAGGTTTATAAAATAACATATCATGATTAGTAGAGGTCGATCTTTGATCAGGCGAGCGGGGGTGCTCAATTCATAACCTTCCCCTCTTGTACTCAAGTTCTTGAGCCGAGGCAACTTTGCTGATGACGGACACGCGTCCTTTGGCACGAGTTAGGGTTTCCTAAATTTTCCCCAAAAAACAAAATATTTAGGTGGTGACTCTGTATCTCGCAAAGCAGTCCAATTTTGGCATTATTTGATTTAAAATCGATTTTCCAAAATGATTTGCCGGATTGGACTCTTTGGTGTTTATCAGTTTCATATTGCACTTATGAGACTAGATTCAGAACCGCGTAAGTCCCAACTGTGAGGCCTTTCTTTTCAAACCCTTTCCGAAAGGCGGGGCACGAAAAAAGGCGAGTCCATAATTTCTGGAGCGGTAGAAACATCGGAACACGTCCAAATTCTTTTAACCAAAACAGGGAGCGGTAGAAACATCGGAACACGTCCAAATTCTTTTAACCAAAACAGGGAGCGGTACAAACATCGAAACATGCCCAAATGCTTTTAACCAAAATAGGGAGTGGTACAAACATGGGAACACGTCCAAATGCTTTTAACCAAAACAGGGAGTGGTACAAAAATCAGAACATGTCTATAGACCGCCTAAAACTCTCTCTCCGCGCCCCCCCTTCCGGAGAGGGCGCCAATTAGGTTCATAGTTACTACAGTTCGGACTCCTGTCACAGTTCTGTATCTATCTCACAAAGTGCAATGTAAGACTAACAAATCACCAAAGAGCCCAAATCTGGCAAATCGTTTTGGAAAATGGATTTTAATCAAGAAGTGCCAAACATGGACTACTTTGCCAGATTTCAGAGTCGCCACCTAAATATTTTATTTTGGAAAATTTAGGAAACCTTGACTCGTGCCAAAGGCCACGTGTCCGTCACCACCAAAGTTACCTCGGGTCAGGAACTTGGGTACGAGGGGGGAAGGTCATGAAATGAGCATCCCCGCTCGCCCGATCAAAGGATCGGCCTCTACTGAACATGGTATGTTGTTTTTGAAAACACATGTGTTCTTTTTTCGGTTTATTAGCTAACCTTATTATGTGATGCGCACAACATACAAGTATAGACTAAATCGCCTAAATCGGAACAAAACATCTCATGCTTGTTTTCGAAAATGGTTTGAATTTGCCACCCTCAAGTGGGCTTAGAAATGCGGATTTGCCACCAAACAAGGTGGGCTTAAAACATGATGATTTGCCACTTCAAGTGGGCTTAAAACTCACATTTTTGATGAATTGTTCCAATTCAAGTAATGAAGCCTTCATCCACAGGCATTCATGCAGTTTAATCACTTAAGCAAATAGCCTCATGGCAAGCATGCTATCATGGCAACACTTACACACATGCAAGATGCTAAAGCCTAAACACTTACGGTGTACTCCGAGCCAAAACAGAAAACTAGTTAGAAATCATGCATGATCCTAGCTATGTTAGAATGCCTAATGCAACGCATGCAAAAATGTAACTAAATAGGCTAGGCTATCTAAGATGACATGTGAATGAAACTCTTTATCACATGTATTCAAATAAGTATTGAGATACGATGCAGTTTGAATGATGCGCCGAGCCTGGTGCATGCAAGACAAATGAATGAATGCAAACATGTAAGTCATAAGGTATGCTAAACCAAATATGCCCTAATCTAACCACTGAAAGTGGGTAAATAAAAAAAGGAGAAAGACGTGGGGTTGGAAGACATTCACACACACACGCACACTTAATACAACATTTTCCCTCTCGACGGAGGGTCCGAATGAAATGAAAGCTAACTAGCTACGCTACTTAAGCTAACTATTACAAATTACAACTAATTAACTAACTAGTTAACTAATTACAAACACAAATGAATAGCTAAGCGCATTAACTGTTTAAGTACAGAACCGAACGAATTGACTAGCTAAGTAAAGCAATTAAAATGCCTCGAGGATGAGGGATGCATGCATGCTCGGTCAGCCTCCTCCCGAAATCCCGTTGCCTTGCCACTGGTTGCCTCTGTTTGTATTTTCTTTGATTCTGAACACCAAACAAATCTTCAGGTTGTTTCTGCTCCAAAACCAGAAGAACTTTGAACCATCTTCAAGCTAGTGGACCGTCGGCCACCAGGGGAGGCTGTAGGCCACTTAAAGTGGCCAGTCGGCTAGTTCCTTCTGCACACTTCCATTTTGCTGCAAACAGAGTTCAACAAGGGCAATGCAAGGCATTTGTAGGGTATGTGCGTACAACCACCCTCTTTATCGTTTCTCAAGCTCAAAGGAGTGTGATACTCGACTCTCAGGCCAACAACCAAGCATCGCAATGCACGATGGCTGAGAAGCCAAGTTTGTACAAGTTTATGAATGCACAAGTAACACACAAGACTCAAGAGGCCTCCGCCCTATCATGCACAATCAAGGGGGACGGCGACTAAGAAATGAGGCACATTTCATCACTTCAAGTATGAAACGTCCCTCGTTTCTCGTGTTTGGATTAACGTCCGATCCAAACACATGCAATGCATCACACATGCAGACAACATGCTTATCTGACAATGCTAGAGTGGCATGCACAAGGCTCTATCATATAAGCAATGCATGCATGGCATATTTAGAAGCTAAGGCATCAAAGCTAGTGAAGTGTATTACACATAAGGCATGCACTACAATGCTCAAATGGTCAAACCAACTATGGACAGACCTAAGACATGTCAAAACAGTGGCCGAAACACACTAAGACTTAGGCACAAAAAGGCAAGAAATGCATGCTCAAACTAAGGCTCAAAAGAGTAGAAAATCGTGCTCCTTTGGTAGCTCACAAGTAAGGCACAAAGGCACAACCCTAAAAAGCTCTCAAGGAGTGAAAGAAGTGAGAACATGACACATGTATATGCTCTGAAATTACATGATAAATGATGCCAAAACATGCAACCATCACAAATATAGCATGCTAGGGTGCTCAAAACTCAAGACTAGCTAAGGCACTTGCGCCATAGCCATATCAAGCAAGCCCCAAAGGACCAAGATCATTCAAAACAGTCCTAAAGCATGTCAAAACAATGCTAGAAACATGATGGAGTGCAGGCAAAAGAAGCTAGAATGGTAAGCCAAAACACTAAGCATGCAAGGCTAATGAATGGGATTGCAGCACAAGTACCAAGACCAAGCAAGAGATGACTCCACCAACCAAAATCAGAGTTGTAACATGGCAAAATAAGACCAAAATATGCTGAGATGGTAGCCCAAAAACTTTAGCCAAGCATGCATACAAATTAGCCCATGATCAAGACATAAGGCACAACTCTCCAAAAGCATTGAAAGAGTGAAACATGTGAGAGTATGACTACACTGCATACACTGAAATCATGTGAGAAATGAGGCCAAAGCATGCAAACAACTCAACTAAAGCATGCTAGAGACTTTGAAACTCAAAGCTAGTGAGCAAGATTGCACTATGGCTATACAAAGCAAGTACCAAATGATCAAGACCACTCAAAACAGAGTTCAAGCATGCTAAAATATGAGCAAAAACATGCTGAAGTGTAGCCAAAATAAGTTAGAATAATAGGCCCAAAATAGCAAGCATATTAAGCTAGTAAGCAAAATCTACACTACAAGTGTAAGAAGCATGCAAGAAGTGGCCAAGCCAGCCACAAACAGAGCTAAAACATGTTAAAAAAGGTCACAAAAACATGCTTAGATCAAGTCAAGGTATGGTAGAAAAACATGCTCAAGTATGAGGCCATCAACACAAGCAATCAAGACACAAGGAGAGGGGATGACCCCCTCCTATTTGGGGCCTCAAAACTACCTTTCCACCATTGAAATTCCTTTGGAATTCAGTGGTTAAAAGGCCAAAGAGAGATGGTCTCAAAGGCCTTAAGAGATAGCACAAAGCAAAGTGAAACAAGCCACCAAAGGAAGTAGACCACCCCTAACTCAAACAAGGCCTTAAACAACCATTTTAAACACCTAGAAACAAAGCTTTTTGTAATTGAAAGCTAGACCTAAAATAGCATGCAAAGGTGGCTAAGCTTGTATACAAAAATATGCTTAAAAGAGGGAATTACTCACCCTTGAAGCACAACTTCAAAAACAGCAACTTCTGAGACAAAACCAGCTTTTTTAGGTTCCAAAAACACCTCAAGAAACTTCAGCTTGAATATCAAGATGTTTGGCTAAGAGGTTGTAGGCAAAATATGACAAAAAACACTCACTTTCAATCACTATAAGGCACAATATAGAGAGAGAGGGAGAGAATTCTAGAGAGAGAGAGCTATTTGCCTATGGAATTTCTAAACCCTCAATAAGGGGGAAACACCTCCGCTTATATAAGCAAAGCAAGCAAAAGCTTGCTTGACAAGCTTAGAACTTGTTCCAATCCCTCCATACACGTGTATGGAGGATGCATTCAGTGACCCACAGCTGGCACAACTGGCACCAAAAATATCTGCAAAAATAGAAAATTGGTCGTAGGCCACTTCAACTGGCCTACTGGCCACTTAAAAAGTGGCCTACAGGGGGAAAAAGTGGCCTACAACCACCAAAAGTGGCCGATAGCCTCTCCCCTCCCTCTAGGCAAGGAGTAACAAGGTACGGCACAAAAACAAACCAAAAGGAAGGGATCCAAGAGACCCCAAGGCAAGACACCCAGCCGAAAGCTCCCGAAACTAGCCTACAGGCCACTGCAAGTGGCCTACAAGAGAGAAAAGTAGCCTACAACTACAAAAAGTGGCCTATAGGCCTCTCTCTCCCTCTAGGCAAAGACACCAAGGCAAGGATCCAAAGCCAAACCAAGAAGGAGAGAGTTAAGAGACCCCAAGACAAGGCGCTCAGTCGAAAGCCTCCGGAAACTCAAAACGAGCACAAACATATGCAATCATCGCGTGCACAAACGATGACGTCTAAGTCTTAAAGTCAGTCAAAAATGGGGTGTCTACAATTGCCCCTCTTTGACAGAACTCAGAAGTCATGAAGTGATGGGAGTGAATGTCAAAGCCCAGAGACGACCTATTTTTGACAAGGCCGAAGACTTAGACAAATAAGCAAGGTAACAATACAGATGGCCTACAGGCAGGACAAAATGCAAAGAACAAGCACAATGCAAGAGCATAACTTATGATTATGCAAAGAGGGCTGTAATGAAGCACTTACGCAAGTGTTATGCAAAGTAAATACAACATTTGAAGCAAACCGATAAGGTATGGAAATCTCACACATGAGAAACAAACACATAAACACGCTACGCACGAGATTCACAAGTCAAACCACATTTCACGCCGAAAGGATATAAGAAAATTGTGCAATCTTCACTGCGCCTTACGCAGGAAGGGCTGAAAGCGACTGTTGGGCACACCTGAGGTCTCAAACAAGATTCCAACGCGTTGAACGCGAAAGGAAAAGGAGTGGTATAAGCATTGGAACATATTCCAAATGCTCTTAACCAAAGACGGTCTAACTCGTCGCGCGCACGAGGAGAAAGAACAACAGGGCCCAAGGAATATGAGGTTAAATGCGATAGATACACAGAGTGAAGATGTGCGATGGATGCACAAAGGGAGCATGTGCGATAGATACACAAAGTGAACGTGTGCGATAGATACACAAAGATGAACATGTGCGATAGATACACAAAAATGAACATGTGCAATAAATTCAGTAAGTGAAGAAAGTGTGATAGATACACTAAATGAACAAAGTGTGATAGATACACTAAGTGAAAATGTGCGATGGATGCACAAAGTGAGCATGTGCGATAGATACACAAAGTGAACATGTGTGATGGATACACAAAGTGAACAAAGTGTGATAGATACACAAAAATCGACATGTACGAAAGATACACAAAGTAAACATGTGTGATAGATACACAAAATGAGCATGTGCGATAGATACACAAAAGTGAATATGTGCGATAGATACACAAAAGGGAATATGTGCGATAGATATACAAAAGTGAACATGTGCGATAGATACACAGAAGTGAACATGTGCAATACATACACAAAGGTGAACATGTGCGATAGATACACAAAAGTAAAAATGTGCAATAGATACACAAAAGTGAACATGTGCGATAGATACAGAAAAGTGAACATGTGCGATAGATACACAAAGTGTGAATATGTGCGATAGATACACAAAATGAGAATATGTGCGATAGATACACAAAGGGTGAATATGTGCGATAGATACACAAAAGTGAACATGTGCGATGGATGCACAAAAGTGAACAAAGTGTGGAAGATACACTAAATGAACAAAGTATGATAGTTACACTAAGTAAAAATGCACAAAGTGAGCATGTGCGATAGATACACAAAAAATGAACATGTGCGACAAATACACAAAGTGAACAAAGTGTGATAGATACACAAAGTGAACAAAGTGTGATAGATACACTAAATGAACATGTGCGTTGGATGCACAAAACATAATCAATCTTAAACGAAACTTCTCTGAATGAACTGCACATCCAATATCGCCTGGTTGCGCCATCTTCAAATGAACCGTACATACAACATCGTGCATGAATGAGAAAGAAACTTGATAGGTAAAATGCAATATAGTGCATGATGTCTAAGGAATGCAATAAACAAACATAGCAGCGCTTTAGAAAGCACCTCATGGGGTGAGTGGCGATGAACCGCTCTACTCTGACGGGGATCTCCCCTTGCGTTCTTCGAACTCTTACCTTACGTTCTTCGAACTCTTTCCTTCAACTCACAGTATAAAGGTTCTGAAATGCTGACAAGGATTCTTCACGTAGAACACTTTGGATGCCACTTTTCTTCCTCTCCATATTCACAACTTTCCCTATTCTCCAACGGGGTGAAAGGCTATGTTTGTTCAGTATCCAGAATTGAGGTGCATACACGCTGTGGGAGCCAGAAAATAATATATATCAACTTATTGGGCAACCCCAAAGAAAGCTTGCTAAGGGCCCAACCATTGGGCTTATTCGGCCCACCCCCATCTATATAAAGGGGGGGCATCCTAAGTGGAAGGTATGTCTGATCTCCCTCCACAAAACACACACCCCTTGTCACATCCCAAACTCGGGTATGACCGGCCGTGGCCCACAGGGCCTTAGCCCAAGGCACACGTAAGCCTAAAACACAAATCCATAATCACATTGAACAACTAAACAGTAGTCCAATAATAAATAACCAAAACTCAATCCAGACATGCCACAATTGTAAACGGAAAAATCAACCGTAACCAAACCCATCCAAACTTATGAGATATAAACAACCCACATATCAAAAATAATCCTAAATGAATTTCAATAAAAAAATAAATATAAATATGCAAAAACTCGACTAGCAACCTAAAACAAATTAAATAAATGCCCTAGAGGTCCATGAAATAGAGTCCCCGCTACGCCACGAGTCCACTCTAAGTCCTTCTAACACCTGGAAATGGTAAACAACTAAGTCAGCTGATAGCTCAGTGAGTAGCAACATGGATAGTAAATACAGTTTTGAACACAGGGATAAATTCCAAAATAAGATATATATCACAGAAACTAGATTCACATATAGTCTGGTAAATACAATCTGTTTCAAAAGAAGGTTCCACAGTTCAACACTTAAAATACTCATGTCTCGCAAGAACATGATAAACAACATTTTCCAGTTAAAACAGATTATAACATGAACACAAATAATTTTCTGGATACCAAGAAAAACAAATAATATGCCACATAGTTCTCAAGGCTATAAGCCCCGTTGGATCCAATACCGAACTAAGAGTCATCTTCAGGGTCGCACCTGGGCCTTTTCTCAAAGACGATCCGATTGAAGGTCACCTAGTTGTTTTTAAAGGTCTTTTCCTTAAAATCGTTGAGCACTAGAGTCATCACGGCCCAACCCGGATCTGTTCCCTAGTGGCCATAGTCACCACACACAGTGGAATAATTTCCCTGGACTAAATACACACATAGTCCAAATAATCAATACATATCAGTTTCACAAAACATGGTAGTTCATCATTATAAACATGAGACCAAAACAAATAGTTATAGTATGCCAAGTTCACACATGTTTCAGAAATAATTTGATTCTATTGATAATATAATAATTTATCAAAACAGTTTAGTTATGAAACAACAATTTAATTTTCCAACAGTTCAGGGTAGGGGACATTTATAAAAATATGTAGCATGAAACTACTCACCTGAAACGAAATAATATAATCCTTGAATCGAATAGAGTGTAAAAGTCCAACTAGTGCCCTGAACCAAGTATAAAAACTACACGTCACAACTAATTTAAAAATACTAAAAGAAATAGGAACTAAGTAACCTCAACTAAAGTGCACTAACCCGGCTCAACCCAACTCACCGTTACTCTTAAATATTACCTAAGTTCATGTTCTTCAAGGTTTAAAATCACCCAAGACACGGGTTCCGGTCAAAACTTAATTAATTGTGACTTTAAGATAAAACAGAATTTCAAACAATCCTTCCCAACCTATTCGCTAACTTTGAAAATTACAAAACCCACTCCACGCTATTCGAAAAATTCCAATAACCTCCATATATGATCTAATATATCCTAAGTTTCAAACCCAATTGGTTTCACTTGATTTTCTTATCAAAATAATTATCTACAATTTATTATATCCAAACAGGTTGTTTTCTGCAGCACTTTAAAGAAATTGACGGTTCTCTTAATATACACAAGCAATCAATGCAAGGCCAAAAATGTACAAAACTAGACTCGTAACCGGTTCTAATGACTCTAATTTGATAATTTTTGGATTTATACCCAAAGAGAACAACATTCCCGAATTTACTGTTTCGGATTGGTTTCCTGGACAGAATGGAGTACCTCAATTTATATGGATTTTAACTCCCAAAAATTATGAGAAATTCAAATATTAAATTCAATATGTAATTAATCTACTGTAAAAATTTCAGTTTCAAATTCATCCGTTTGATATGGTTTCTTGATTTTTAAACTCTATGGTTCTGCACAAAATTAATGTTTTACACATGAATGTTTGAACCTTAAACATTATATCTAGACCTATACCAAACAAGGGCACCAGTCCACTGCCAACAAAACACACAAAAGACAATGCCACATCTCTTCCACAATGAGGCTCACGCAACCACACAACACCTGTTCTTCCATCATTATTTCCCAAGATCCAGGTTTGATATACTAGAATGTCCTTCACACAAGCCCATAAATTACTAGATACCTCAATGAATAATCCTTGCGGTTTCACGAACTCAACTATGGAAGATAAAATAATAATAATAATAATAATAATAATAATAATAATAATAATAATAATAATAGAAGTGCAATTAAACAGTCTACTTACCCACAGTATTGATTACCCAGAGCCGAATGCTAAATTCCTCTTTCTCCATTGCTGTTCACCATAGCTTCGTTGCCTCTCTCACTAAATCTCACGGCTGCTGCTAGGAACCCTAAAGGGCTGTTGTTGTTTTGTAAAGTAATAAGAGAGTTAGGGTTTTGTAGGTTTTGTATATATTTTATTTTATACTAGTGTTGGGAACACATAGGTCAAATAAATATATAAATATACAAAACATATATATAAGTTATATACAACTCATTGGTAAGAGCCTTATTTATTAATCTTGTGGTTTAGAGTTCAAGTCACACCCACTTCTCTATTTTATTTTATTTTATTTTATTTCTTTATAATAAATCTTGCCTCTAAATTAAAGACTTTCACCATAAATTTATTTAGGGTTAAAAGACCCACCAAATATTTAGTTTGCATTTTAGGTTTTACCATCAAAATATTTGAGATTATAATATTATTATTATTTAATTATTTATTTAATTTTTATATTCGGGTTCTCACATTCTCCCCCCCTAAAAGAAAGTTTCGTCCTTGAAACTAGCCTGAGTAAATCATGAGAATAGATGTGGGTACTTCTCGCGCATCTCATCCTCGCGTTCCCAAGTCGCCTCTTCAACTAGATGATTACGCCACAGTACCTTAACCAATTTAATGGCCTTTGTATGCAACATTTTCTCTTTTGAATCCAAAATCTGAACAGGCATCTCCGCATACGAAAAATCCTCTCTAATCTGAAGTGGCTCATAATCTATCACATGCGACGAACTGTGCACATATTTCCTCAGCATAGACACGTGAAACACATTATGCACTCCTGCCAACCTAGGGGGTAGAGCAACACGGTATGCAACCTCACCAACCTTCTCCAATACCTCAAACGGACCAATGTATCTAGGACTCAACTTTCCTTTCTTTCCAAACCTGATCACTCCTTTCCACGGTGATACTTTCAAGAATACCATATCCCTCACATGAAACCCTAAGTCTCTCCTACGATGATCAGCATAACTTTTTTGTCTACTTTGAGCAGTCAATAATCTCTCTCTAATGGTGATAATTTTCTGTGTAGCATCCTCCACCAAATCAGGTCCCAACATTTGCCTTTCACCAACCTCATACCAACAGAAAGGAGACCTACACTTCCTCCCATACAAAGCCTTATAAGGAGCTACTCCCAAACTAGAATGATAACTATTATTATAGGCAAACTCCATCAACGGCAAATAATCATCCCAATTACCTCTCCACTCCAAAGCACAAGCCCTCAACATATCCTCAAGGGTTTGAATAGTTTTCTCTGATTGCCCATCTGTCTGAGGGTGATAAGCTGAACTAAAATTTAACTGAGTACACGTAGCTGATTGTAACGCACCCCAAAACTTAGACACAAAACGAGGGTCCCGATCTAACACTATTGACACTGGTGCACCATGCAATCTAACAATCTCCTTCACATACAACTATGCAAATCGAGCTAGAGAATAGGTCATCCGTACTACAATAAAATGTGCTGACTTGGTTAATCTATCAACAACTACCCAAACTGCATCGTGATTACTACTAGTATGAGGTAATCAACACACGAAGTCCATGGTAACATGATCCCACTTCCACTCCCGTATAGGTAAGGGTTGTAGTTTCCCCGTAGGTTTCTGATGTTCTACTTTAATCTATTGACACACCAAACACTGAGCCACAAATTCTGCAATATCTCCCTTCATACCATTCCACCAAAAATGTTCATGAAGATCGCGATACATCTTAGTGCTTCCAGGATGAATGCTATAACTAGAACTATGTGCCTCCATCATAATCTCCTTCCTGAAATCACCACTAGCAGGAACACAAATTCGGCTATAGAATCTAAGCAACCCATCATCACTAACCACAAAGTCTATGTGCTTACCCTCTGCCATCTTTCCTTCAATACGCTCACACTGGGGGTCAATCTCCTGTGCTGAACGAATCCGTTCTCTCAAGGTCGGCTGAACTGTCAATTGACTACAATAAGCCCTATTACCAGGTGTAACAACCTCAAGCCTCAAACGTCTCATGTCTTCCACCAAACAACTCTCAATAGACAAAGCAGCTACATCTCCAACTGCGACCTTCCTACTCAAGGCATCTGCAACCACATTTGCCTTCCCCGGATGATATAAAATATTCACAACATAATCTTTTAGTAACTCAAGCCATCTTCTTTGCCTCAAATTTAGTTCATTCTGTGTGAAAATATACTTCAAACTCTTATGATCAGTGTAAATCTCACATGACTCTCCATACAAATAATGCCGCCAGATCTTAAGAGCAAAAATCACTGCTGCTAACTCCAAGTCGTGCGTAGGATAGTTTCTCTCATGTATTTTCAACTGTCGTGACGCATAAGCAATCACCTTTCCATGCTGCATGAGCACACATCCTAAACCCTGTCGTGAAACATCACTATAAATCACAAAACCACCTCTAACTGTAGGTAAGGCAAGGATTGGAGCTAATGTCAATCTTTGTTTAAACTCTTGGAAACTACGCTCACAATCATCATTCCACTCAAACTTTACCCCTTTCCTGGTGAGATTGGTTAGTGGCAAAGCAACACGGGAGAATCCTTCCACAAACCGTCTGTAATACCCAGCAAGCCCTAGAAAGCTACGTACCTCTGTCACAGAAGTAGGTCGTGGCCAATCAACAATTGCTGTCACCTTGGTGCTATCCACAGATACCCCATCTTTACTCACTACATGACCCAAACAGGATACACTGCTCAACCAGAATTCACACTTCTTAAATTTTGCATACAGTCTTTTCTCCCTAAGAATCTGCAGTACTACCCTCAAATGCTGCTCATGCTCCTCCTTACTCCTCGAATAAATTAGGATGTCATCAATAAACACTACCACAAATTTATCCAGTTGGGGCTTAAATACTCTGTTCATCAAATCCATAAATGCGGCTGGTGCATTTGTGAGACCAAAAGGCATCACCAAGAACTCATAATGCCCATAACAGGTTCTAAAAGCAGTCTTAGGAACATCCTCATCCCTTACCTTCAACTGGTGATAGCCTGACCTCAAGTCAATTTTAGAGAATACTTGAGCTCCTTGCAACTGGTCAAATAGTTGATCAATGCGTGGCAAAGGATACCTATTCTTCACTGTGACTTTATTCAACTCTCTATAATCAATACACAATCTCATAGACCCATCCTTCTTCTTCACAAACAACACAGGTGCCCCCCAAGGTGAAACACTAGGCCTAATAAAACCTTTGTCTAGCAACTCCTGTAACTGAGTTTGTAACTCCCTCAACTCTAATGGTGCCATTCTATAGGGTGCTTTAGAGATAGGTGTTGTATTGGGGACCAAGTCAATGGAAAATTCGACCTCACGGTCTGGAGGAAGACCAGGTAGATCCTCTGGAAAAACATCAACAAATTCCCTCACTACAGGCAACTCCTCTAACCTCTGCTCTGGTTGTTCAGTACTCACCACACAAGCTAAATAACCATGACACCCTTTTCTTAACATTCGGTTAGCCTGAAGGGAAGAAATAAAACAAATAGAAGACTCTTTTCCATCTCCCTGAAAGAAAAACTCATGTTGCCCTGGCATAGCAAAAACTACCCTTTTTCTAAAACAATCAATAGAGGAATGATGCTTCGTTAACCAATCCATCCCCAAAATCACATCAAAATCCTTCATCTCTAAAGAAATCAAATCTACTGGAAAATTTCTACCATCCATCTTTATCTCACAAGATCTACAAATATCTCCTAACACTACTGTTTCTCCTAATGGAGTAGACACAACAATAGCTACATCCACAGGCTCGCAAGGAATAGACAAATGACGTAGAAACTTAGGTGCAGCAAAAGAATGTGTAGATCCTGAATCAACTAAAACTCCGACAGGTACAAATGATATAAGGAGTGTACCTTGCACCACAGATGGAGCAGCCTCAGCCTCCTCTCTAGTGAGAGCGTAAACACGTCCTTGGGTAGCCGCTGACTTCTTATCCTGAACCCCATTCCTGGATGTCTGCCCTTGGGTAGTCCCACTTTTGCCATTATTCTGCTTCTGGTTAAACCCACCACTATAAAAAGTTTGTCTCTGCCCTTGCCCTTGAAATGACTGTGCTACTGACTGACCTCCCAGTCCCTTAGACCTACATTGTGCAGAGAGATGCCCAGGCTTGCCACACTTAAAGCATATTTGAGCTGTGCCATCACAATTATACCCAACAAAATGTGACCTACCACATCTATCATAATTCCTCCGATTCTGCTGCCTCATGCCATTGCTAACCTGACCTTCGGTGTAAGGCTTCTTGCTAGGATTGCTACCACCACCACGATGCTCTACTTGTCTCTCCTCTTTAAGTCTCTTATTTTGTGGTTCCTTGGCCTTTTGTTCCTCAGCTCTCTTTTCCTCTTCTGCTCCCATTTCAGCTAGTAATGCCTTGCTTACCAATGCAGAATATGTCTTCATCTCCAAAATAGCTACTTTTGCATAGATCTCTGACCGCAAGCCATTCTCAAACAACATCACCCTATCTTCCTCTATGGCCACCTGATGCGGGGCATACCTCGACAACTCCGCAAACTTGGCTTCATACTGAGCCACTGACATGTCATTTTGCTTCAAGTTGAGAAAATCCACTTGCTTCTGCCTTCGCACCGCTTCAAGAAAGTATTTCTCATTAAACAATTCTAGAAACTTGCTCCACACTAGCTCTGTTTCTCTACCCTCATGTTGACGCTTCACCATGTGCCACCAATGCTCTGCTTGACCCTTGAACCTAAAAGCTGCAAAGGCCACCATCTGGTCTGCTGAATAACCTAGAACATCAAATATTTTCTCCATCTCTAGTACCCATGCCTCTGCCTCCGTAGGGTTCACTGTTCCGTGAAATTCTGGAGGTTTTGCCTTCATAAACCTCTTGAATAAGGAACCTCTATCCAAACTTAAAGTTGGTGGAACTACTGGTTGTGGGGCTACATGATTGTTTAGTAGTCCTAACAAAGATTGTAAAACCTGTGCGGCTGGTGCAGTAGGAACAACTCCTGGTGCTTCAGGGACCACTGGAGCAACATGTGGTGCAGTAAGAGGTATAGGACCAGAGGGAACTCTACGATTAGCGGCTGATTGATCAGTTCCAAGAGCATTGACACTTCTTCTCCTAGGTGCCATCGCTTAACTTTCAAAATGAAATTAAGAAAAGCTCAACACAAGCTTAAACAAAAATAACTTAACCAAACACTACTAAGGACTATAGGGACTCGGACCTCGTCTAAATGATGAAATGCAAGTTATGTAACTCGATAACTACAGCTCAGATACCACAATTGTCACACCCCAAACTCGGGTATGACCGGCCGTGGCCCACAGGGCCTTAGCCCAAGGCACACGTAAGCCTAAAACACGAATCCATAATCATATTGAACAACTAAACAATAGTCTAATAATAAATAACCAAAACTCAATCCAGACATGCCACAATTGTAAACGGCAAAATCAACCGTAATCAAACCCATCCAAACTTATGAGATATAAAAAACCCACATATCAAAAATAATCCTAAATGAATTTCAATAAAAAATAAATATAAATACGCACAAACTCGACTAGCAACCTAAAACAAATTAAATAAATGCCCTAGAGGTTCATGAAATAGAGTCCCCGCTACGCCATGAGTCCACTCTAAGTCCTTCTAATACCTGGAAATGGTAAACAACTAAGTCAGCTGATAGCTCAGTGAGTAGCAACATGTATAGTAAATACAGTTTTGAAAACAGGGATAAATTCCAAAATAAGATATGTATCACAGAAACTAGATTGGCATACAGTCTGGTAAATACAATCTGTTTCAAAAGAAGGTTCCATAGTTCAACACTTAAAATACTCATGTCTCGCAAGAACATGATAAACAACATTTTCCAGTTAAAACAGATTATAACATGAACACCAATAATTTTTTGGGTACCAAGAAAAACAAATAATATGCCACATAGTTCTCAAGGCCATAAGCCCCGTTGGATCTAATACTGAACTAAGAGTCATCTTCAGGGTCGCACCTGGGCCTTTTCTCAAAGACGATCCGATTGAAGGTCACCTAGTTGTTTTTAAAGGTCTTTTCCTTACAATCGTTGAGCACTAGAGTCATCACAGCCCAACCCGGATCTGTTCCCTAGTGGCCAGAGTCACCACACACAGTGGAATAATTTCCTTGGACTAAATACACACATGGTCGCAATAATCAATACACATCAGTTTCGTAAAACATGGTAGTTCATCATTATAAACATGAGACCAAAACAAATAGTTACAGTATGCCAAGTTCACACATGTTTCAGAAATAATTTGATTCCATTGATAATATAATAATTTATCAAAACAGTTTAGTTATGAAACAACAATTTAATTTTCCAACAGTTCAGGGTAGGGGACATTTATAAAAATTTGTAGCGTGAAACTACTCACCTGAAACGAAATAATATAATCCTTGAATCGAATAGAGTGTAAAAGTCCAACTAGTGCCCTGAACCAAGTATAAAAACTACACGTCACAACTAATTTAAAAATACTAAAAAAAATAGGAACTAAGTAACCTCAACTAAAGCGCACTAACCCAGCTCAACCCAACTCACCGTTACTCTTAAATATTACCTAAGTTCATGTTCTTCAAGGCTTAAAATCACCCAAGACATGGGTTCCGGTCAAAACTTAATTAGTTGTGACTTTAAGATAAAACAGAATTTCAAACAATCCTTCCCAACCTATTCGCTAACTTTGAAAATTACAAAACCCACTCCACACTATTTGAAAAATTCCAATAACCTCCATATATGATCTAATATATCCTAAGTTTCAAACCCAATTGGTTTCACTTGATTTGCTTATCAAAATAATTATCTACAATTTATTATATCCAAACAGGTTGTTTTCTGCAGCACTTTAAAGAAATTGACGGTTCTCTTAATATACACAAGCAATCAATGCAAGGCCAAAAACGTACGAAACTAGACTCGTAACCGGTTCTAATGACACTAATTTGATAATTTTTGGATTTATACCCAAAGAGAACAACATTCCAGAATTTACTATTTCGGATTGGTTTCCTGGACAGATTTGAATACCTCAATTTATATGGATTTTGACTCCCAAAAATTATGAGAAAATTCAGATATAAAATTCAATATGTAATTAATCTACCGTAAAAATTTCAGTTTAAAATTCATCCGTTGGTTATGGTTTCTTGATTTTTAAACTCTATGGTTCTGCACAAAATTAATGTTTTACACATGAATGTTTGAACCTTAACCATTATATCTAGACCTATACCAAACAAGGGCACCAGTCCACTGCCAACAAAACACACAAAAGACAATAGCACATCTCTTCCACAATGAGGCTCACGCAACCACACAACACCTGTTCTTCCATCATTATTTCCCATGACCCAGGTTTGATATACTAGAATGTCCTTCACACAAGCCCATAAATTACTAGATACCTCAATGAATAATCCTTGCGGTTTCACGAACTCAACTATGGAAGATATAATAATAATAATAATAATAATAATAATAATAATAATAATAATAATAATAATAATAATAATAATAATAATAATAGAAGTGCAATTAAACAATTTACTTACCCACAGTATTGATTACCCAGAGCCACATGCTAAATTCCTCTTTCTCCCTTGCTGTTCACCACAGCTTCGTTGGCTCTCTCTCTAAATCTCACGGCTGCTGCTAGGAACCCTAAAGGGCTGTTGTTGTTTTGTAAAGTAATAAGAGAGTTAGGGTTTTGTAGGTTTTGTATATATTTTATTTTATACTAGTGTTGGGCACACATAGGTCAAATAAATATATAAATATACAAAACATATATATAAGTTATATACAACTCAATGGTAAGAGCCTTATTTATTAATCTTGTGGTCTAGAGTTCAAGTCACACCCACTTCTCTATTTTATTTTATTTTATTTTATTTCTTTATAATAAATCTTGCCTCGAAATTAAAGACTTTCACCATAAATTTATTTAGGTTTAAAATTAATTAAAGGACCCACCAAATATTTAGTTTGCATTTTAGGTTTTACCATCAAAATATTTGAGATTGTAATATTATTATTATTGAATTATTTATTTAATTTTTATATTCTGGTTCTCACACCCCTTCTTATACACATATATACTATTTCTTGATTCAGGGACTAACTTCATCATCGGAGTACTCCCAACCGGCAACCCTGGTTGGGTGGCACCGACTATGTTCCTCATTGTAGATCTAGAGGGTGAAGCTCTTCTCTTTGTTAGATCTCTACAACATCCATGTGGGAGGATATTTCATGGTCTCACAATTGGCGTCGTCTGTGGGAACGACTGAATGAGATCAATGAAGAACACAACAAATATACTACTGTAAGTAAACATAGATTGGTTGCTTTGAGGTTAGTGCACTTTCTACAAAAACAAAATCAATCCCAAGTAATACGGCCCACAGCTGGGTTTTTGGCTTATTTCATTCTGATTATGTTTTTTGCTAAAGTTCAGGTATACATATATATATACACATTTATGTATGTATCTATTTATGCTGACAGATTTGATCAAAGCATTGTTGACTATTAATATTACTTAGAAATATTGTCAAAACAAGATGAAGTTAATAGTTGTTTTCTCTCTCTAAAAATGGGTTTCACATATATACACATCTATGTATGTATCTATTTATGCTCACAGATTTGACCAAAGCATTGTTGAATATTAATATTGCTTAGAAAGGTTGTCAAAACAAGATGAAGTTAGTAGCTGTTTTCTCTCTCTAAAAATGGGTTTCACACCTTTCTTGGTACAAACATCTTTTCAGCAATTTAATAAAGTTATTCGGCTAAATTCATATGTGGTCTACCATTTATTTATTTATTCTTTATTTCTCAAACGCTTACCTTACAGTTGATTGTTAACGTAGATGTGTACCTATGTTAAAAACAAAAGTTCGTCTTCACTTTTCTCTCTCTAGATGAAAGTTGATTCTTGGAATATATATACATATGCATGTGCTAACAATTAACAAGAATTCAAGAATTATGTTGTGGTTCAATATGCCAAATGGCTTACTCGCCCCAAATTCAATTCGGCAGCTTCAGGTATGCAGGACAAATGGGTACATCGGAAGATCTATGGCTATGAATTTGTACACAATTTCCTCGACCTCTCAAATCCTTCGTTGCAGGCATGGATTGATCGGCAAAAATCAATCGCCGAGTTCCAACCCCATCGACAACAATTCCGACCCAAACCGATCATTCTCCCAAGTTTGTTACCCAAGCAACTCACACAGCAAGAACACTCAGAGACAACGAGAATGAATCGGCTTCGAGAGATTGGCAAACAACTTAGACGAGGATGACGCCGAGACTATATATGTAATAACAAACAGTGCAAGGTCAAAACAATTTCGAGCTCGATTTCGCCATCTCCGACTTTAGCATCGTCTTCGGCTTCAGCTTCGACTCGGACTGTCCAAAACATACCTCAAAATTCGGCTATCACAACTACGCCTATTCGGTAACCACCAACAAACCAACTTACATCCAAGCCCAACGAGCAAGTCGGCAACTTATTGGCTTGTTTGGCAACTTATTGATTATTCGGCCTATTATCAACAAAGCTTCGACAACTTATTCAGCAATTTTATTCTGCATATTATTATAACTCGGCTTCGACGACATTTATTCGGCCTATTATCAACAAAGCTTCGACAAATTATCCGGCAATTTTCATTCTCTACATATATCACTCGGCTTCAACAACATTTATTCGGCCTATTATCAATAGTTTCGACATCCGGCATATTAGCAACTACAAGTCAGCTACACAATGTTGCTCGTCACAACTCTCTCAGCATAACACTAGCATCTCAGCTTGCTGAAATCCACATTTGAAAATACTAGTAGATTCGTGTCAACTCAAGGAGTCTAAACCCACCAACCTAAGGAGCCAAGAACTAACCAAAGTTCGCCGGTAGTTACAAAATGGACCAAATTTTCAGAAAACTAAAATTTTCATAATCGTCGAAATCAAGTTTTGGCCATACCAATGTGAAGCACACATTAAGCCAAGTCCAACGCAACAAACCACGTCAAAATTGCAGCTAAAACGAAGTCGTACGGGCTAGGCGAAGTTTGCCTAGAAATTCACCTATTTTGTCGAAGAGAACGACCAGAAGTTGGCAAACAAAGAAATTATTGTGTGCATTGCGGCTAAGTTACATCATGTCATAGCCAAATAATCAAGTTCAAATCTATAATGAGCCAAATATGCACACAAAGATTTAAGGTGGCAAAGTGGTTAAGTGTTCAACATTTTTCACAAGGACATGAGTTCAAATCTTGTCGGCAACAACATTGTTTATATTTTTTGCCACGCCACTAAGCCGTGCTGCAAGAAATCAAGCCAAGCCGTTACATGCAGAATAAGTCAGAAAAATTATCCAGTGCTTTGCGGAGCCTAATTCTCCCCAGATCTGAGCCGTCGGATCCATTTTAGCTATAATTACACCATTCAGAGTCCGATTCTAGCAATCGAATAGCCGTCTCCAACTACTTAGAGCCTTCTGAATACATCTGTACGGTCTGATTTTGCAAATTCCATACCAAACATTCATAGATGTTATATGCAATGCCACATATCGCAGCTAAAAACAACATTTTTGCCGTCATACCTGGAGTTTGCTCAATACTGAATTCACCAACTACATCTTATTTGGCGACTCTCTGCCTATCTCCCAGCTCGACTCATTTGTCACCAAAGGATGAATTCCTTCCGAATAACAACTTTCACTCCACAGCATTAGACATTCTCGGAACAACAACAATTGTTAATGTCTACCTCTTCATCAAAAATCTCATAATTTCTCGAAAACACGGGGGCACAGAATCCGTTTCAAATTTTTATCAGCCTACTCGGCAATTTTGGCCCACATCTATTTTATTCCTTCCGAATAACAAATCTTATTCAAAAGCAATGGGGAAAATATAAGTTGGACAAGAAACTCAACTTCACTAAATTAGCAACAAATATACATTATACAAGAAGCTCAACTTCACTAAATTGGCAACAAATATACGTTATACAAGAAGCTCAACTCCACTAAATTGGCAACAATTGCCAACCAAGTTCTTAGCAAATCTAACTCCGAAGGAATGCCGACACACCACGAAGCTAAGAAAAATCGCTGACACACTGCGAAGCCAAGAAAAACTTGCCGACCAAACGATCGGCACAATCACCGACCCAAGTGTAAACAGACACTGATATTTTGACACTAGTTACTCGGTAGTGCATTGAATTTACCCCGCAAGATTATTTGACCATTATTAATTCAACATTATGCATGATCATTATTCGGCCTTGCATCAACTCTATACCACGCTCTCGGTACTGCAACTCACGATTCAAGTGGCGTCGCTTTCTGGATCGTAACTTTCCATATTTTCGTCGTTTCTTTGACACTGTGGGGATATAGTTTTGGAAATACTCTTCAGATCCTGGGAGACGCTCTTGATACTCAGCTAGTCACCTGCAAAGACAAATACTCCGGTCGGGGGTGCCGGGATTAGCACTCCGACGGGCAAGTTAGTTTTTCTACTCAAGAAAGCTTGTTTACTTAATTTAGTGAAGTGTTTTTTTTTACACACGTACCATTCCAAGAACGCTGCTTCTTTATTTATATCTGTTCCTCCTGAGGCCTCGGGGCCTGAGCTTGGTTTTCAATCATTACCCGTTCGAATATTCGGCCCCTAACGATCTTTTTCAATCGGCTTACGTATCGTATTCGGCCCATCCTAGTCTCGCAGGATGGGGCCGATTAGTATTTGCTGGACGTCCGGTTAGTGTCAGTACTAAAACGTGCCCTTTCCGATTTAGCCATATATTCGGCTCCCACAATTGCCCCTCGAACTCCCTATTGGCGGTAGTTAATCGGTGTGTTTGATTTAGAATTCAAAGAGCCCATCACAGATTGGGCGGCTTCGCATATCCCAAGGCGTCAGGAAATGTCAGAAGGTGCCCACCTTTTCGTTTATCATTGCACTTTCCCGCTTCATTCATGCGTCTCTCGCATTTATTGCGATTTGAAACTTCAGTCCCTTTTGGTACACGCTTTGTTGATCATCTGATACGTTTGGACCGCCAGCGCGCATCCCCTCTCTCATTCGCGTTTTCCGCAACTTTCGTCCGTCTACCTTTGCATCATCTGCTCTTCGTAAGTTTTCTTCCCTTTCCATTGTAGCCCTATTTTCTGTTTATCATTTTTACTTTCGGCGAATCCTTGGGTCCCCGTCGAAATGGCTAAACATTTGAAGGACCTCCTTTCTGAGAGTCGTATTTCCGGATTCCGGCGACATTTTTCCATTCCCGATGACGTCCATCTAACTCTTGTAACGGACAGTACTCTGGATATGGAGAGGGAGGATCAGAATACAATCGTATTCCCCCTCCTGTCCATAGCGGAAGGCGGAGTCCGTTTCCCCCTACATCCACTACTTAGGGCTGTCCTTCGCTATTGGAGTCTGATTCCTTCTCAACCAAATGTAAATTTCTTTCGGATCATTATGGGTGTTATAGAATTGAATCGACGTCTTAGGATCGATCTCGGAATTTCGACCATTCGGCACTGCTACGCTTTAGCCAAATCCTCTGGTCGGCTGGGTCGGTACTTCCTTAGGGCCAAGGATACTGACCATCATTTGGTGACTATGCTTGCCAGTTCTGGTAAGAGGGTCGACGATCTAATGGTCGATGTCCGAGGTAATTGGGAGTTCGCTGAAGGTGAAGATCACCTAGACCCCATTCCCAGACATAAGGGTGACCCAGGTTGCCACGTAGTATCTTGTGTTTAATGATTTATCTTTTAATCGGCCTTCTTTCCTTAATCACTCATCTTTTGCAGGTAATAAATTGAAGAAGATTCTGACTTGCGTTGATGAAGCGGTCCTTAGGGATATTAAGATTGCACTCGACTACTTTGGCCGCCTAAACGTGCAAAAACAGGGGAGAGCCGCCCACATTTTACTTCGGTACGAGCCCACTTATACCACATTCTCGGCTGCGGACAACATTCCGATTCCATCCGTCGATCAGCAGCTCTCGGCTCTTATCTTCCCCAGCTACAAGAACCTCGGGCAAATCGGTTTCGAAGATTCTGATTCGGGGCGAGACGCAGATCCAGTAATAGAAGTAGTTGCCGATCCAACAAGAGAATTCACTGAGCAGGCCGAAGAAGTTGACGAGGTCGTGCGCTCGGCGTTTCAGGCTGCCGGACTCGATCAGCCTTCACCATCCGCGTCGGGTCGGGCAGAAGTCTCTTCTGGAGACATTTTCGCAAATTTGGGCGACCTACCCGGCGATTTCTTCAAAGATATGGCGAAGGAAAGCCTTTCGCAAATGGCGCGTAGGAGAAACGCCGAGCGAATGGCTGCTCGTCAAAAGGCCGAGGCCGGCGAATCTGATCCCAGCTTACCTAAGGCCTCCGTACCCATTGTTGAAGGGCTGGTTCAGGTTACGCCGGTTGAAACGGAAAAAAGGGGGTGAACAGCGGGCCGTTGAAGAACGGCAAATTCCGGAGGAGCGCGGCCAAAAACGCAGCGCTGAGGGGGAAGCCAGTTCAGAAGCTAGTCCTTCTGACAAACGGCCTCGCCTCGAAGAATCGGACGTGGTTGCTGCCTTTGTTATTCAGCCAAAGATCAGAGATACGCCGATTTCTTCCAATGCTTCTGCCATTGAGGATCCGGCCGTTGCGTTGAGCTTGGCGGCTTCGATTTCCTTGCCGGCTGACAGTGCAGCCTTTTGCGCCGTGTCGGATATTTTGGCCGTAGCCTTATCTGCGCAGTCGGCACTCCTGGTAGGAATCTTATATTTATTTCTGAATTTATTTTTTATAAAGGTATCTAATGATCCCTTATTCTTGCAGACCGTCGGCAGGATTGCCGACTTGGGCCGCCGCCTGCATGATGCTCTTGGCAGGATTGACCGTTTGCAAGCTGAAGTGGAAGGTCAGAAGAGTAGAGCGGAGTTTGAAAAAATGAGGGCCGCAATGGAGAGCGCGCGAGCCGAAGCGGAGAAGGAGAGGGCTCGTACTGCTGAACAGCTTCGATCTGATGCTGAGGCGAGAGCAAATGCGAGTGAGGAGTCGCTCAAGCTCTCAAATGACGAACTTGCCAAGGCGGAGACTCAAGTAGAGGAGCTGAAGGCGGCCAAGGGTAAAGCCAAATCCGATGCTTTCGAGGAGGAAAAAAGTGCCGCTTTTACGGAATATGTTGATGAAGTTCCGAAGTTTGAGAATCGGGGGTTCAAACATGGGTGGCTTAAAGCCCTTGCTGCCGCTGGGGTTACATCGGATTTGCCAATTCCTTACGAGCATGTGGATGTTGAGCCACTCGAATCCGACACCAAGGAGTGATTTGGGAGGCGTTTCCTAGTTTTTTTTTTTTTTGCTTGATAGGGTTTTGTTGGTTCGGGGTAATTTTCATGTATAAATTGGTTACTAACTTGTACGCAATTTATTAATGAACATTTCCTTGTAATGCCACTACTTCTAGTGCACAATTTGTGTGATTATGTTAATGAAACATTTTGCTGAGTTTGGCTCAAAGCCTTTTGCTACTTTGCCTAAAATTGTTGCTGAGTTTCAGCTTTTACGGATTGAATATCCTGTGTCAACATTGATTTGTCTTCTTTGTGTAAAATTGTTGCTGAGTTTCAGCTTTTAGGGATTGAATATCCTGTGTCAACATTGATTTGTCTTCTTTGTGTAAAATTGTTGTTGAGTTTCAGCTTTTAGGGATTGAATATCCTGTCAATATGGATTCGTCTTTCTCGTGCTGACTGGATTCGAATTATGAACTGTCAATTCGAGAGCCGACTGGGGTATCTGAGCTGGATAGATTGGTGAATCTATACTTGCCCCAGGCGGTCCTTGCAGGGTCGAGGGCCGGCTGGGGTACTCGAGCCAGATAGATTGGTGAGTCTACCCTTGCCCCCAGGCGGTCCTTGCGGGGTCGAGGGCCGGCTGGGGTACTTGAGCCGGAGAGATTGGTGAGTTGGCCCTTGCCCCAGGCGGTCCTTGCGGGGTCGAGGGTCGGCTGGGGTACTTGAGCCGGATAGATTGGTGAGTCTACCATTGCCCCAGGCGGTCCCTGCGGGGTCGAGGGCCGGCTGGGTTACTTGAGCCGGCTAGATTGATGAATCTGCCCTTGCCCCAGGCGGTCCTTGCGGGGTCGAGGGCTGGCTGGGGTACTTGGGCAGGATAGATTGATGGATTATGGTAGAATCGTGCCCCTGCCGTTGACTTAGCCGGCGTCAGGCAATTCAGGATCGCCAATTAATGAGATTGCCTCAAATGTGCTGCCCCTGTGAAGGATAAATGAGAAAACGTACATCCTTTATGAGCTTGGTAGACAATTGAGATGAGCTCTTGGGGGAAGACTGATTGCGCGGATGTCGAACCGACTTTTCTTCAACAGCAAAGGGGAAGCGAAGACCCTGGCTGAGCTTGGCGGAGATATGAATCGGGGTGGTGAACCCTCGCGGGCGGGAAGTAGGAGTGCCAGGGGTCGGGAGAGGCGTGAGTCTCCCCGACGTCGCAGTAGATCGCCTAGGCGAGAAAAGCAGTCGTAGGGTAAGGCTCCACAGTCCCGAGTCGAGGGGAGGTCCGACGCGAAACCGTGCCCATTAAGCTTTGCGGTATTCGTGAAGAATAGACCCATGACAGAGGCGGACTCGATCGTTCGAGATCCAGATGTAGCGGTCGACTTTGCCCGACAAATATTTCCGCCTGAGGTTCAGAAATCAATGCTGGGTCAACAGGATTACGAAGTGTTTCGCGAGGGCATTCACGACGCAGTGAAGGGGCTTTACACTGCTTATGAAGTCGGCATGCGTCTGCGCGCTGCCCGTCAAGAGATGGAGAAGAAGGACGAACGTATTCGAAGTTTGGAGGTCCGCGTGGAGGCGGTCGAGCGGGAACTAAGGAAGGCCAAGGCGGCTCAGGCCCAACCCACCGCACACGCGAACCCAATTATGGAAGAGAGGGTTACGAGTCGGCTTATCAGCTCCGCACTTGCCGATCGAGAGACGGCTAGTATGTTCGCAATAGAGAGTGCGAAGGGGAGGGCCTACGAAAAAGGTTTCCATGAGGGCCGAAAGGTGAGAATCGAGAAAACCAGGGAAACGCTAGCTGAAGAAGTATGCCGATGTGAAAACCGCGGGTTCAGGCACGGTTGGATCAAGGCATCTCAAGCCGCAGAAGCTCTTCGAGCGTCGGGAATTGATTCGACATCACCACGCTACAGGAGTAAAGATTTTCCGTTTTGTGCCTTTGAGATTGAGAAGAGTGAGGATGAGGGTGACACCGTATGAATTTTGTAGTCTTAAGATTGGAACACAGGGCGTGTTTGAAACCATGTAACTTATTGTTTTATTAAATAAAGATTGTTTCATTAACTGTTTCGCTGTCATTCATATTCGGCATATGTGTATTTCGTGTTGCTCAAATGTTTGAATGTATAGATATTGCCTGACCCAGATAGCCGTTAACTGCCCGGCAAGATACGGGCCTATCGGCAGGATCCACATATGGGCAGGGCCGACACGTCCGCGGCGACCGTTTGGGTTTTATTGAGGCTGTTTCAATGGCCATTTATCTCCGATTTGGGTGAGCGTATTGACGCTTGACCAGTTGGATTAATGGGCTAGTCGACGGTGATCGGCATGTGAATATTTGGCCGACCGGTTTTAATAAAGTTATTTCGTTTTGGCCTAGTCAGCGCGCGTTTCGGCCAGCCGTCGGGATGGTCGTGGCGAATGTCAATCGACGCGTGTTTTTTTTTTATTTAACCAATGCGTTTTTGGGAGTTAATAAAATTTTCTTGGGGTTGGGACCTCGAGATCGCAATCGTTGCTGAGAATAAAAGGAGTGGGCGCTTCGCACCAGTAATCCCATTTGACTCATCATTCTTTGTCTGGTATGGCGATTTTGGTTACAGAGGCTCAAATTTCGGTCAAGTTTGGTGTCGAGATGGTTTGCGACAGAAAACCTATTCGTGAAGGAGTTAGGTCATCCGAAGGGATTGAGTTCTGTGAGTCTCCAAGTCGTCGAAGCAGATCACCCCGAAAGGAGAGTCAACAACTGTCAAGTTCATTCTTCCTTGTCCTGGATCTTTGTCTTGACATTGTCAATGGTCTGCTGACCTAGTGGAATACCCTCCTTATCCTGGATCTTAGCCTTGACATTGTCAATGGTGTCAGGGGCAGTTTGGCGTTTATGCAAGTCGTGGGCTTAAGCATAACTGGTTCAAGGTAGTGCACGCCGTGGAGGGGTTTAAGGCGACGGTCGTCGATCCGGTGATGCTGCTTTACCGGCGCGTTTTGTACCTTTTTTGCTTTCGATATTGTAATGTTCGAATGCGGGTTGTATTCATGTAACAACTGTTTAATCAAATAAATGGTTTTATTTTAAATCTATTTGCGTGTTATTCTGAATTTTGCTTGTGTACTAAGGCTCATTACTTCGAATGCATGATCTGTTCTAGCATGTTACATAGGATCAATTATCAATCTTTTGTTCGTGCCAACGTTTGCTCCGGATTCGGAGACGCGATTAGCACTTAGCACTGTACGACCCGTTTCCGAATCCAGGGCCCATTTGGCTTTAAGGAGATTAATCGCCTCCAAACCCGGGGACTTAATTGGCCCTAAGGCTGCGTGCGCCAAAGGGGGCTCTGAATCCGGAGACTTAATTTGGCCAATCGTGATACACGAAGGGCGCTCCGGATGCGGAGACTTAATTTGGCCAATCGTAATATCCACGAAGGGCGCTCCAAATCCGGAGACTTAATCGGCCCTAAGGCACCATGCGCCAAAGGGGGCTCCGAATCTGGAGACTTAATTTGGCCAATCGTGATACACGAAGGGCGCTCCGGATCCGGAGACTTAATTTGGCCAATCGTAATATCCACGAAGGGTGCTCCGAATCTGGAGACTTAATCGGCCCTAAGGCACCATGCGCCAAAGGGGGCTCCGAATCCGGAGACTTGATTTGGCCAATCGTGATACACGAAGGGCGCTCCGAATCCGGAGACTTAATCGGCCCTAAGGCGGCATGCGCCAAAGGGGGCTCCGAATCCGGAGACTTAATTTGGCCAATCGTGATGCACGAAGGGCGCTCCGAATCCGGAGGCTTAATCGGCCCTAAGGCGGCATGCGCCAAAGGGGGCTCCGAATCCGGAGACTTGATTTGGCCAATCGTGATACACGAAGGGCGCTCCGAATCCGGATACTTAATCGGCCCTAAGGGGGCATGCGCCAAAGGGGGCTCTGAATCCGGAGACTTAATTTGGCCAATCGTGATACACGAAGGGCGCTCCGAATCCGGAGACTTAATCGGCCCTAAGGCGGCATGCGCCAAAGGGGGCTCCGAATCCGGAGATTTAATTTGGCCAATCGTGATACACGAAGGGTGCACCGAATCCGGATACTTAATCGGCCCTACGGCGGCATGCGCCAAAGGGGGCTCCGAATCCGGAGACTTAATTGGGCCAATCGTGATACACGAAGGGCGCTCCGAATCCGAAGACTTAATCGGCCCTAAGGCGGCATGTGCCAAAGGGGGCTCCGAATCCGGAGACTTAATTTGGCCAATCGTGATACACGAAGGGCGCTCCGAATCCTGAGACTTAATCGGCCCTAAGGCGGCATGCGCCAAAGGGGGCTCCGAATCCGGAGACATAATTTCGCCAATCCTGATACACGAAAGGCGCTCCGAATCCGGAGACTTAATCGGCCCTAAGGCGGCATGCGCCAAAGGGGGCTCCGAATCCGGAGACTTGATTTGGCCAATCGTGATACACGAAGGGCGCTCCGAATCCGGAGACTTAATTGGCCCTAAGGCGGCATGCGCCAAAGAGGGCTCCGAATCCGGAGACTTAATTTCGCCAATCGTGATATCCTCGAAGGGTGCTCCGAATCCGGAGACTCGATCGGCCCTAAGGCGGCATGCGCCAAAGGGGGCTCCTAATCCGGAGACTTGATTTGGCCAATCGTGATACACGAAGGGCGCTCCGAATCCGGAGACTTAATCGGCCCTAAGGCGGCATGCGCCAAAGGGGGCTCCGAATCCGGAGACTTGATTTGGCCAATCGTGGCAAGTGGCCCACTGGGAATCGAGATATGATTTTCAACGTCGAGGAAAAATAGTTCATATTGCAGAGGCGAAATATATTTACAGTTATCAGAGCCCATAGATCGGGTCAGTGATAGGGTTTTCGTCAAAACTCTGCTTGTGCCGATTGGGGGGAACCACGTATTTCTTCAATGCCATGGGTTGTTGGGAAACGCAGGATCTGATGGTAGGTGCTTGGGACGGCCTTCATGGTATGTAGCCAGGGTCTTCCCATTATAGCATTATACGGCGAGGGGAGCTTCACGACTAGGAATTCCACTTCGACCGTTCTGGACCCCGCTCGAACAGGTAATGTGACCTTGCCCAATGGGTATTCCGGGTTCGTGTTAAAGCCGAACAGTGGGTGAGGCGCCGGAGATAGATCTGCCTCGTTGAGGCCGAGCTTGATGAAAGTTTGATAGTACATGACCTCTGAACTACTCCCTGGATCTATGAGGATTCGTTCAATGATGAACCGGTTTATGCGTAGTCCAATGACCAACGGATCAATGTGGGAAGCCGTTGCGTCATTGAGGTCAGAGCCGTTGAAGGCAATTGTCGGAGCTTCTTCAGACCGGTCAGTCGAAATACGGCGCCCCTGTAAAGTTGGGTGCGATAGAATTGTGTGCATGGCCAGGAATGTAGGCAGGCTGTAAATTACATGGATCACGCCAAGTGGGGGAGAGTCCTGCCTTAATGCTAATGCCTTGGTTGGCTTTCCCTGTTTCACATACTGCTGCAGTCGGCCGTCTTGCACCAGTTCTTCCAGGTGGTCTTTTAATGCGTAGCAACTCTCTGTTTCGTGGCCATGATCTTTGTGATATTCGCACCTCCGGTCCCTTCGTCGTGTATCGGGTGGTCCCACCATCTTTGACGGCCATTTGAAGAATGGAAGGTGTTGGATTTTGGTCATTACAGCGGTGATTGGCTCTGACAGTTCCGTGTACTTTTTGTCGGCGCGCCTCGAGCGCCTACTGTCGACTTACAATTGCTCATTCGTCGGGTGGGAGCATTGATCGGTCGATCGACGAGAGTCCCGCCTTTTGTCCCGTTTAGCACGTTGTCATGGCTCGGGGCTCAGAGGTGGCACGGAGCTTATCGGCTGAGCGATGTCAGGAGGTCCCGATTTGGTGGACGCTTGACTAGCTTTGATCCTCAGGGAATCGTCTTCCACTTTGCAATACTCTTCGACTTCTTCATCAATGCCCAGACTGTTTTGGGGGGTCTTCTGGTCGGGGAGTTGTGAAGAGCACTGTCAGGATGTAGTCCCATTTTGAAGGCGGTGACGGCCATGGAGTCGTTGCAAGCGTCGTCAACGATATTGAAGCACTCCCAATATCGCGCCGAATATGCTCTCAGCGTTTCTCCCGGTTGAATTTGCATAGCCCAGAGAGAGTCGGCCTGTTTCGGCTGTACCTCGTTGGTGATGAACCTGGCCCTGAAGGATTTTTGCAATTGATGGAAACTTCTGATCGAAGCCGGCTCTAGCTTGTAATACCATCTAACAGCTAGTGGCCCCAAACTGCTGGGGAATATTCGGCACATGAGGGCTTCATTGTCTGCATGCAACGTCATGGCCTGCTTGTAGTGACGTATATGATCGGTGGGGTTTGATTTTCCGTCATAGAGAGTAAATGATGGAGCTTTGAACTTCTTGGCCAGGGCCGCCCTCGCAATTCGTCGGATAAAAGGATCGTGCCGGTCCTCTTCGTCTGAACTGCTTCTTCTGCACTTGTTCCTTATATGTGGGCATTTTTCAGAGGAGCTGGAAGTGTCTGAGAATCCCTTGTTATGCTCCGTGGATAATGAATTGGAGTCGCTATCAGTTTCCCTTGGTCGGGCTCGAGGTCGTTGTTTACCTGCCCTCAGGGGTCGTTCGGGGTCTTGGCGCGCGGCTTCTTTGGATTTTGCTACTTCCAGGGCCAAATCTTGTCGGAGGCGTTCATTTTATGCGAGCATATTTTCCAGCCTTTTCTCATTCTGTTTAGCTTGTTCTATGATGGCTTGCATCGTCTCCTGTGCTGAAGTCGTTGGTGAATCAAAATTCAAGGCGCGTCTCGCAGCGATGGTTTCCTTCCCGAGCATATCTGCCGGGGTGATGTCGTCTCTCTGTGTGCTCTCGTCGGTGGCTATCGGAGGATCTTGCGTCACGCCTTCCATGGATGTATTTGAGTATTCCCACAGACGGCGCCAATTGTGGGGATATAGTTTTGGAAATACTCTTCAGATCCTGGGAGACGCTCTTGATACTCAGCTAGTCACCTGCAAAGACAAATACTCCGGTCGGGGGTGCTGGGATTAGCACTCCGACGGGCAAGTTAGTTTTTCTACTCAAGAAAGCTTGTTTACTTAATTTAGTGAAGTGTTTTTTTTTACACATGTACCATTCCAAGAACGCTGCTTCTTTATTTATATCTGTTCCTCCTGAGGCCTCGGGGCCTGAGCTTGGTTTTCAATCATTACCTGTTCGAATATTCGGCCCCTAACGATCTTTTTCAATCGGCTTAATCGGCTTACGTATCGTATTCGGCCCATCCTAGTCTCGCAGGATGGGGCTGATTAGTATTTGCTGGACGTCCGGTTAGTGTCAGTACTAAAATGTGCCCTTTCCGATTTAGCCATATATTCGGCTCCCACAAACACTATCATAGCGGATCAAGTATTGCACTATTTCCCACATTATATGATCATTCTTATGCTGTTGTACTATGGCACTATACCACATTGCCATTCTCACATTGCACTGACTTCGACACTGCACTGATTCTGACACTGTACTGCCATTCTGACACTACACTAATTCTAACACCACACTACACTAAGTCTAACACTGCACTGCCATTCTGACACTACATTGATTTTAACACCAGACTGCATTGAGTCTGACACTGCACTGCCATTCTAACACTACACTGATTTTAACACCACACTACACTGAGACTGACACTGCACTGCCATTCTGACCCTACACTGATTTCCTCAGGTCGACTGGCACCCTTGGGTGGGCATTCCCCACGAGTCGAGGATGACCTACACCACTACCTGGCATGCTTCTACGCTGAGGATACTATTTGAGGGCCCTTTTGGCTGAGCATACTACATGAGAGAGAGATTCATCTGCCAGACTCAAGGTGTGGCTGACCCTAACATTCCACATCCTCCTGCTGCTGGCATGAGGGTCGTAGATGGTTTATAGGACGGTCCTGACCTGGACCTTCTGATGATAGGTGAGGACGGCGATTGCCACCATTAGCCTGGCGACTTCATAACTTTCCTGCGCACTTACGTGATGGTTCCTCTTACCCCAGGCGTGGCTCATGCTATACCAGTGGTTGCTGCTGCTCTTGCTACTGGAGTTGGTGATTGTAGACACCCCATTTTTGACCGTCCTCAAGACTTGGACGTCACCGTTGGAACACTCGGTGATTATCCATGTTTGTGTTCGTTTGGAGTTCCCGGAGTTCTCGACTACGCGCCTTGCCTCAGGATCCCCGAACTCGACTGTTTTGTGTCTGGTTTTGCACCAAACACTTGTGTTTTGCCTTGGAAGGGCAGGGAATGCCTTGTGAGGCATCCCCACACACCACCGGCAGTGGCTAGAGGCCACCGGCTGGTTGGTGTTGTCATCGGCACTATATTGTGCCGGTCGGCACTATTATGTGCCGGTCGGCACTCTTTTTGGCAAAATGACCATTTTGCCCTGCCGACTGCTGTTCAGTTGCTTTATGAGATATTTTAAGGCAGCTGTTCTGCATTAGTTTCCCCTCCATACACGTGTATGGAGGGATGAGCCCCTTTGGTGACTTAGCTTGTAAGCTTTGTTGCCTATAAGGAGAAGGCCTCTTCTCTTGGCTCAAGGGTTGAAGTTCTTGAGAGACTTAGCCATTTTTAGACAGGAGAGAAGCTCTGGTTTAGGTTAGAAATCCTATATATGTTCTATCTCTATCTCTCTCTTGTTAGTCTAGGTGTTTTGGTGCCTTATTATTGCACACAAGCACCTAGTGTTTCACTTTCCTCTTGGAACTGAGGTGCTAGAGCCTATTCTTGGTGTTCTTGACTGGTTTGGACCTCAAGGAAGCCATAACATCAACCTTTGTGAAGGTGGTCAACAAGGGTGAGAAACTTACTTTATTTACCCCATTTTTGCACTCCATTTTTACATAGCTTAGAACTGTTTTTGTGCTTGGTGATCAACACATAAAAGTTTTGTTTTTTAGCCCTCTTTATTGTTTATTAAGGGTACTTTGTGGTTTGGGTAAGTTTGATCACCCTTAGGCCTTGAAAAGGCTCATTTTTTGTGCTATTTTGTTGAGATCCGAGATTTTTGTGCTTGGGCCTCTTCACCACTGAAATCTTGAGGGATTTCAGTGGTGGAGATGGTGCCATAAAGTCTCCAAAAGGGGAGGGCCACCCCCTCTCCTTAATGTCCTTGAAAAGGGCAAGTTTTGGCCTCCAAAGGAGCACCATGTTTGATTGTGTGTTGAGCATGTTTGGTTTGTTTTTCATGCTTATATTGCCATGATATAACATGTTTCTAAGTTGGTTTAGGTCCCTTATGCATGCTTAGCATAGTTGCCTTGTAATGCCTTTTGATCCTCTAACATGCCTAGGTTGTATGCCTTAGTTTCTAGCATGTTTTAGGCTTGCATGTGTGAAGTTTTTGTGCTTATATTGCCATGTTTTAGGTCTGTCCTAAGTTGTTTTGGTCAATCTTAGCATGCATTATATAGCCTCTTTGTATTCGGCTTGTTGGCCTTAAAAGCATGAATATGTAGCATGCCTTTGTTTGCATCATTTTGGTAGTTTGGAACCACCTAGCATGCTATTTCAGTCCCTTTGGTGTGCTTGTATGCTTGCCTAAGTGGCTTCTTTAATGTTTTAAAAGCATGTGTTGAATGCTCCATGTTTTGGCTTTAATGCATGCCTTTGGATTCATGCCATCTAGATGCCATCTAGGTGGTCCTTTAGGCTTAGTTTTATGTGTTAAAACTCTGTTTTTAAGTGTTTAAGTATTGCCATGTGTGGTTGTGCTAAGAGTGGTTCAAAGCCTCATTGACTTGCTTTGAACCTTAGACCATTTGCATGTTTTGTTTGGCTTGCTTTGTTAGTTGGTTTGGCACCATGTTTTGCATGAATTTCAGAGCTTTTCATGCATACTAATGGTCCATACTTGTGACTCTTTAAGTGTTCTTAAGAGTTGCTTAATTATGCCTAAGTGTTGGTACCTTAACTTGCGCATGTGTGCATGTGTGTTTGGCCCTCTTGACTTAGCACTTCGGCCACTGATTTTAGGACTATTTGAGTTGCCTAATTCATGTATAAGACCATCCTTCCATTGGTTTGCATGCTTATCTTGCATGCTTGCTTGAACCCTTTGCATAAGTATGTTACATAGTCCATGTTGCATGCCTAGTTGATATGTTTAGGGTGACATTTGTATTGTGCATGTTTGGCCTCTTGAAGTGAAGTATGATGGAGGTTGAGTACCCTTGTTTGCTTGTTTGCATTGCATGCATTTGAAATCAAAGTTGCATCCTTGGTTCCTTGGGCCATCATGCATGGAAATGCGTGATTGGTGGTCCGGGAATCGAGACACATGCCCCTTTGAGTCACTAACATGATAAGGGAAGTGTTTGGTGCATAAATGGCTTGAATTATATTGTCATGCATAGATTTCCCCTCTGCTGCTGTGAGTTGCAGGTTCTGCAGGCATTCAGTGCTGGCCGGCACTGTTTAGTGCCGACCGGCAGTCAATAAACAGCCGATGGCTTTATTTTGTGCCGATGGCCTCCTCTTTCAGCCGGTGGCGCCCTACCCCAGCCGGTGGTGATCCCCAGTGCCCTGAGAGGCACTCTTGGGACTTTGGTAATTTTCTGAGGAGGAGAGCAGAGGAAATAGAGGCAATCCGTGCATGGCAGTGCGGTTCCGAGCCAGTCCTGAGCGCGCGTTGCATCCGGCCCTCATCCCGAGGCGGTTTACTGCTTTAATTAGATTAATTATTTTATTTAATTAATTTAGTTAATTTGTAATATTTAATTAGCTTGCGTAGTTAATTATCTGTGTTATTCTTTCGGTCCCTCCGAGTGAGGGCAAAGTTGCAATAAGTGTGTGTGAGTGGGTCTATGTCTTCCAATCCCCATTTCTTTCTCCCTTTTATTTACCCGCTTTCGATGGTAGATTAGGGCATACTTATTTTAGCATACCTTATGCAATGCATGCGTGCATTCATGCATTTGTTTACATGCATCGGGCTCGGCACATCATGCAAACTGCATCGTACCTTCAATTCCAAATTGAATACGTGATAGTTGTTGCATTTCATGTGCCATGCTTAGGGTAGCCGAGCCTGTCTAGATTACATCCCTGTATGCAATGCATTAGCCACTTAACATGAACTAGGTCGTGCATGTTTGCTAACCGGGTTATTGTTTTTGGCACGGAGTACGATGTAAGTATTTACGCTTTAGCATACCACATGCGTGTGAATGTTGCCATGACAGTATGCTTACCATGCGGCTAGGTGCTTATATGAGATAAACTGCTTGAATGCCTGTGGGTGGAGGTCGGATTGCGTGAGTTGGAACAACTCATTGAAATCCGTATTTTAGCTTACTTGCGAGTAGCAAAACCCAACACGTTTTTCAAAACGAACGGATATGCAATGTTTATTTCCAAGTTAGGCAATCTAGTCTATACTTTTGTGTTGTGCGCATCACATAGTAATTCTAGGTTAATAACCGGAATAAGAGCGCATGAAGTTTTCAAAAACGGATATCACGGTTAGTAGAGGCCGATCTTCGGATCGGGCGAAAGGGGGTGCTCATAGCTGACCTTCCCCGATCGTACCCAAGCTCCCGAGCCAAGACACTTTGGTGATGACGGACACGTGGCCTTCGGCACCGAGTCAGGGTTTCCTAAATTTCCCATCTTAAAAATATTTAGGTGGCGACTCTGTAATCTGGCAAAGCAGTCCATGTTTGGCACTACTTTTTCAAAAATCTGTTTTCTTCAAAACGATTTGCCAGAGTTGGACTCTTTGGTTCAGATTCAGAACCGTGACAATTTGAGTCCGAACTGTAGCGAGGTCCCCCGCGGACGTGTTTACAGTGATGCATCCATTGGAGGTGGGCCTGCTGCTGCTCCCTTTCCCAGAATACCTATGCTTCCTACCGAGATTATGTACATGTGCCCAGATGGAGTGATTGTGCAGATCCTGCTCAAGCCCATCAAGGAGAGAGACCGTAGGCTTATGTTTGCCCCTAGTGTCGAGCAGGTATATTTTCATTTCATGCTAGTCCATGCTACACTTTAGCTTCTTAGCTTGCTTCTATCTATTTTTCTCAATTTGTCTCTTTGTTTTGTAGATTCCTCACGAGCTCTTCGGACAATTGACCGACTACTCATCATGGTACGGAGGAGGCAGACTGCCTTAGTCACCCACGAGATTGAGGTACATTCTGTGTGTAGCTTACTGTCATTACCATGTTGTACACTCCAGGTCACTTTATTAGATATCTGATATTCTTTTCAGCTTGATCTAGCACCAGTAGTGTCTGTAGGACCTTTCGCCGCTAGTAGGCAGAGATAGGGCCTAGTGAGAGGCCGAGGAGGCACTGATAGAGGAATAGGTTGAGTGTGGTAGCACTCGCCTTCGGAGGAGTCTTTTGATGGGTCTACGACCCCAGAGGATGAGGGAGAGGAGATAGATCAGCAGTCAAGTAGTCCTAGTGATGACAGCGATGTGCCCCCTCCACAGCCACGGAGGAAGAGAGCGAGGATCGGCTACTAATGGCGATGCTGATTTTGCTTTACTTTGCTTTTGTCTTTGTTTTGTTAGGTAGTTTATAAAAACTAGCTTCAGATTTTCCTTTTATTTTTCAGAAGCTTCCTTTATTTTGGTTGTATAAAACAAATGGTTCGAGTTGGGCCCAACAGTTTATGAAAAACAAGTTTTGTCGAATGGCTTCTTTGTTCAATGATAAACTGCATCACCTTTGCTTTTGTAAGCTTTGGAACAGTAAATGCCTTGCTCTCGGATTGATCCATGAACTAGATAATAACTTACAATCAATCAAATCATAAAATACAACTCGAATGAAAACAACCCGGAAAAGCTGACAAACACTTAACATAAGAAAAACAAGACCCAGAAGTACAATTGTAAACCATCCATACAAAGGCCAGGCTTCACTGCAACAAACTTGCACTGGACCAACACTGAGACCCGGCCGGGCCTTACTGATACACGGCCGACCATTGGTGTGATGTCGGTCAGTGCTGTCCAGGTGTCATGCTGAGCTGTTTCCCAAACTCTATAAATTAGACTCCCATGTTGATTTTCTGGCAAACACATAAGTTCTTGATAGTTTTCTCTCAAAATGGGGATATTATTTCTCAACAGACTTTGAGAATGGATAGCCGCTTAAGATGGCTCGAAAAAAGTGAATTTCCATTGTTTTGGCCTTAACACCCTTTTCCCTTTGAGCCAAACTTCTCTTTGCTTCTCGTTTCTCTATGCCGCGGCTAGATGTTGGAATCCGATTACGCACGTGTTTAGCTTTGGGGGGCAAGAGATGTGCCCAACAGTTAAAGAATTCCAAGTTTTGATGGAATCCCGATGCGATAAGGAAATCTTGCCCCAGTGACGTTTTGGTCACATCCAAGTTTTGGGAAGGATGTGCGGGCTCACTTTACACGATGCCCGATCCTTGGTTCACAACAGAGAGTTGGATATCCCCAGTCTGATTCATCGATTTTTTGGCATCGGTGACCGCATCGACCGTCTCTAGCAGAGCTTTCAACAGCGCGCCCTGTGTTTGTGTATGTTGGCTCATTTTCTTCTTGCCCTGGGTTTTGGTGGGTCTAGCATTCTCTTGATCGAAGTGGCCCAAGGCTTAAAAGAGGGCAAGAGCTGCATTGGCTTAGCGTTGGCTGAGACTTTGATGGGCTTGGATGCCTTCCATCGGCGAGAAACGACCAAATTCGCAAGAAGTCCACTGCTTTTGCAGGTAATGTTTCCCACCCTATGTGTTTCTCACATTACTTGGCATTCAGGCTTTGTTTTTCTCTCAAAACCCTTTCTCACTTTTCTCTCGACATATACCTCTCTATTCTCTAATCTCTCTTAACTTTCATCCCCCCCCAGATATGGCTCATGGACAGGTTAAAGGTAGTGGACTCTTACCCTGCACATTCAGCACGAGGCTATTTCTTTCACCAATGGCTAGTTGATTTCCCCAATGAGGGGTAGTGGTGCCATTGGATGTGCAACAGGCCTGCTGTCGACATTGCTTGGTGTTGCCCCTGGTTTGATCTACCCGAGATGAGCCACAACATGTCTCGGCAGCCCGGCATTCAGCTGATTGGTCTGACACACTGTGTGTTCTACTTTCCATTCTAGTTCAGGCGTCAGCTCGGACACGACCAGACTTGCCCAGAAGAGGGGGTAGACTACCCAGCTTCATTTCCAATCTGAGGTTCACAATTGGCTCGACACCCCAATGGTTGGAGGATAAGAGAACTTCTGGCTCCTGCTCCTAGTTTCAATTGCACCCTTACTAGTGAATGCCTGGCTTGGCTTGAAGATGAGGCACAAACCGAGCCTACTTTACCATCTGAAGCTTCCACAAGCATAGGGAAGGGACACAGAAGCACCTGACTCATCTGTGCCCCAAGTTTGTTGCTTTGATCTATCTTTCAAGTTTTCCTTTTGAATGTAATAAAAAGCAACTTTGATTGGTATCAAGAGTTAGAGGATTTTGTATTGAAATCAATGAAACTGAAGTTGTGGGTACTGAAAATTTTCTTTTTGGTCCAAAAATGGTCTAAGTTGTAAAAAGATTAATTTGAACAAAATCAACTTTTATTAAAACTTTTGAAAACTATTTTCCATAAGGATCACAACTGGACACACGTGGAATCTATCCTCGAGATGCACAACCCTGAATCCAACATATGGAAAGTTGCCCATTGTTTGAATTGTACTGTATTATACTGTAATCAGCTCTTCTCTCAAGGTAAGGATCACAACCGAACTCTTGAGATACAGAAAAGACAAAGATGACCTGAACGATCTCATGGACAGGACAATTGAGTTTGAAGTGTTTATGGCTAAACTTCAGAATGAAGCTGCCTACGTATCCCGAAGATGGGAATTAAGCCTTACATAGTTCAGTTTGGGTCCACTCGGGTATTAACGCTCTCTTTTTGCACTCCAACTTTTGCCAAGGCCACCCTTTCTGGGTTTTCAACCTTGCGAGCACAGTTTTTCTTATTTTAAATTTTTTGTGCTCTAACTTTTGCCTAGGTCGCCCTTCGGGGTTTTCGGTCTAGCGAGCCACTCAAGGATAGTATTTCTTCAACTTGTCCATGTTGATTGGTTGGGATAATTCTAGGCCATCTAGGTCCATAAGAATAACAGCTCCACCCGACCAGATTGATTTGATAATGTAAGGGCCAGTCCAATTGGGTCTGAACTTGCCCCTAGGGTCATAGATGAGAGCCCGTTTGTCTTTGAGTACCAAATCCCCTTCCTTAAGATTCCGAGACTTAACCTTCTTCTTAAAAGCCCTGGCTATCCTATGTTGATAACCTTGAACATGGTACAGTGCTTTCGGCATTCTCTCATCAAAAAGCATCAGTTCTTCAAACCTGCTCTGTTGCCAATTCGCTTCTAGTATCTGGCACTCAGCCATAACCCACAGCGACGGAACCTCTATTTCAATCGGCAGAACAGCTGCCATCCCATAAACAAGAGAGTATGGAGTTGCCCCACTAGATGTCCAAATCGAAGTCCTATAGCCCCAGAGAGCAAATGGCAATTTGTCTGGCCAATCCTTGTAAGTCTCAACCATTTTCTACAAAATGTGCTTGATGTTCTTGTTGGTGGCCTCAACAGCTCTGTTGGTTTGCGGCCGATATGTAGATGACTTATGAAAAGCCACGTTGTACTTTTCCAACAAGTCGATCACTTCTTTCTTAAAATAGGAGCCATTGTCTGAAATGATCTCATTCGGGACCCCATAGCGACAAATGATGTCATTCCTGATGAACTTAGCTACATGTGATGCCTTCAACACTGCATAGGATTGGGCCTCGACCCACTTTGTAAAATAATCTATTGCCACCAGGATATACTCATGCCCATTCGAGCCTTTCAGCGTAAATGCCCCAATAACATCAATTCTCCAGACTGAAAACGGCCATGGTGAAGTCATGTCGTACAGCATCGACGGCGGGATATTCATGCGATTTGCATGAATTTGGCATTTGTGGCATCGCCAAACAAAACCGATACAATCCTCCTCCATGGTTGACCGGTAGTAGCCCTGTCTGAGAATCTTCTGAGATCGCATTACTCCACTCATATGTGATCCGCATTCTCCCCCATGAATGGCCTCCATTAGGCGCTTCGACTATTCTGCATCAACACACAGCTTGTGCATTCCCATATGACCACGTTTGTACAACTTACCCCTGCAAATGATAAACTGAGTAGCCATTCACTATATTACCCTTTCATCTTCGACATTTCCCCCTAGTGGATAGGCTTCCTTTTCCAAGAAGTTCCAGATAGGCTTCCTTTTCCAAGAAGTTCCAGACATCATAATATTAGGGGTTTTCATCTTGCACTTCATCTATTGCGGTGATTAACTCAAGGCCGGCCCATATCTCTATTCAATAATGATTGGATGCATCCGGACTCCGAAAAAGATATCTATCATAGAAGATAGAGTTGATAAGGCGTCAGCGAACCTGTTGTTCTCTCTTAACAGATGCGTGAAGGTTAGCTTCTCAAACCTAGGAATTAGAATATCCAGGGTTTGGTGATAGATTTTCATCCATTATTCTTTAACCTTCCAGTCTCCTTTTGCTTGAGACAAAACCAGGTTCGAGTTCCGAATAACGTCCAACCTTTTTGCCCCTAGTTCCAGGGCGGCTTGCAATCCAGTGATGCACGCCTCATATTCTGCTTCGTTGTTAGATACCTTGAACCGGAGTTTGAAGGCTAAAGGTATGTGGGAGTTATCGGGTGCTATCTATAACACCCCTATCCCATACCCATATTGGTTAGACGTTCCGCCAAAGTACATTGTCTAGATCTCTTCCTTGACTTGCAAAATAGCCTCATCTGGGAATAGGTATTCTACCTCTTCATCCCCTTCCACTGGGTGATCTGCTAAGAACTCGGCTATTGCTCTCCGTTTGATAGACTTGCTAGTGTCATACTTCAAGTCAAATTTGAAGAGAAGAAGCAGCCAATGAGCTAGCCTAACCGTAAGCGTTGGTTTCTCAAAGAGATATTTGATGGGATCTAATCTCAAAACCAGAATTATGGAGTGAGCTAATAGGTAGTGTCTCAACTTCCTGGTGGCCCATACCAAAGCTAAGCAAGCCTTCTCCAGCGAGATGTAATGGGTCTCATAGTCCAGCATCTTCTTACTTAGGTAATAGATGGCTTTCTCCACTCTATCCTCAGATTCCTAAGCAAGCATGCAGCCCATAATAGTGTCGGTAACTGACAGGTATAGAATCAATGACTTTCCCGGCTCTGGTGGTGACAACACCGACGGATTCCGAAGGTACTGTTTGATCTGCTGAAAAGTGAACTGGCATCAGTCATCCCATTGGAATTTCTTTCCTTTCTTTAGGAGAGCAAATAGTGGTTCACAAATCAAGGTTAATTTTGCAATAAACCGTCTTATGAATTACACCTTACCCGAAAAGTCTCGCACCTCCTTTTCAGTCTTTGGTGGTGGCATTTCTAGTATGGCCTTGATTTTGGAAGGATCAACCTCAATGCCCCTCTGTGTAATCAAGAACCCTAGTATTTTCCCTACTGTGACGCCAAAAGTGCATTTCTGTGGATTCAGCCTCCAACGATATTCTCTAATCCATTGGAAGAATTTCTTCAAGGCGGTGTAGTGGCCCCATCTTTCCTTGGACTTGACAATCATGTTGTCCACATACACCTCGACCTCTTTGTGGATCATATTATGCAAGATAGTGGTTGCAGCCCGTTGATAAGTAGCCCCAGCATTCTTCAGACCGAACAACATCACCCTATAGCAGTAAGTTCCTCACGGTGTGGTGAAGGCAGTATTTTCCTTGTCCTCGAGTGCCATCAAGATCTGAATATACCCGGAGCACATGGCTTGTGGTAAAGTCCACCAATTCATCGATGTGTGGTAGAGGAAAGTCGTCCTTCGGACTGGCTCTGTTCAGATCCCTAAAATCCACACAGACCCGAATTCTACCATCTTTCTTTGATACCGGAACAATGTTGGCCAACCAAGTCGGATACTCAGATACTAGCAAAAACCCTGCGTCTATCTGCATGGTGAGCTCTTCCTTAATCTTCAAAGCCCAATCTAGGTGTATTCTCCGAAGCTTCTGCTTGACGGGTCGGGCCTCGGGGTCAAGAGGGATCCGATGCTGTACAATCTGAAGATCGATTCCAGGCATGTCTTCGTAGGACCACGCAAAAACATCTTTGAAATCTTTTAATAAAGCGACTAAGCGCTAGCGTTCCTCCAAAGACAACATGGACCTGATCTGGACTAGACGCAGATCCTTCTCAATACCCACATTAATTGAAATGATTTCATCAACAATGGATTTTACAAACCTCTCTTCCTCTCGATCAATCAAATGTTTCAAAACTAGAGAAATTCCTTCCTCGTCGTTTTTATAAAAATTTTGAAAGTCATGATCAATGCAATACACAAGTGGCACAGAGAAGTATTCAGAAACTGTTGCAGCTTTCTCATTGAAAAGTTCCAGCTCATCCAATTCCTCAGTTACAACCGACTCAAAAGAAAAGGAAAAAGACGACCAGGACAAAACAACGGCATCCGGGTTATCAACCCCAAGAATACCGGACTCCGACTCAGAAGAACTAGAATCTGATTTCGACCCCACAGACCTTGTGAAATCAGATTCTGACTCACTACCTGCTTCAGAACTGTTGGACAAAAACCCCTCCTCTAGCTACCAAATAAGAGAGGGTACATTAGATGCATCCAGAATACCACCGGAAGGGTCCATACCTGATTGATCTCCGATGATGGAAACGGTGAAGTCATCCACCAAGCTCTCTGACTTGATCTGAGGACCCAAAAGGAGACACGCCAACGCTGCTTCTATCTCAAGTTCATTGGTATTGGACTCACCCTCTGTACTCTGTTCAGCCTCAGCAGTTAATTCAATCTGTTCTTCTGTGACTTCATCCTCTTGCAGTTGTAGGTTTTAGTCACCCCATTTTTAACCATCCTCAAGACTTGGACGTCATCATTTGAACACTCGATGATCATCAATGCTCGTGTTCGTTTTGAGTTCCCGGAAGTCTTGGCTACACGCCTTGCCTTAGGATCTCTCAACTTGTCTATTTTGTGCTTGGTTGTGGACCAAGGACTTGTGGTTTTGCTTCTGAGGGAAGAGGATGGCTTGTTGGCCATCCTCTCAACCCATCGGCCCAGGCATGACGCCATCGGCCTTATTTCCTTGCCATCGGCCAAGAGTGTTGGCCGATCAGTATTCTTTTTGGTCGATCGACCATATTTTTGACCCGAGACCTTTCCATCTTCTTTTTACAGATATTTTATGCCAGCTGTGACAGCTGGTATGCACATTTCCCATCCTCCATACACGTGTATGGAGGGACTTGTTTCAAGACTCAAGCTTGTTGAACAAGCTTGAGGATTGAAATTCTATAAGAAGGGAGGCCCCTCTCCCTTTCCAGAGGTTCTAAAAATTGCATATAGAAGTTCTATATCTCTCTATATATTTTACCTCTCTCCCTTTGCCCTTGTTTGTGCCCAAAAGTGTGATTTCTTCATACTATTGCACACAAACACCTACCAATACACCATCCTTTGGTTGCTGAGATCCTTAGGAGTTGGTTTTAGAGTTCTTGGAGTGGTTTAAGCTTAGAAAAGGTACTGGAGTTGTGTTCTTGAAGGTGTTCTTCAAGGGTGAGTAAACTACCTTTTAATCCCCCATTTTGGCTTAAGCTTTTAGACCCACTTGCATATTGTTTTAAGCCTAACTCTAAACTGAAAAAAGTTCTAATTTTTTATGCTTGTGAAGTTTGTTTAAGGTCACTTTTTGGTTGGGGGTAGTCTACCCCATCTTAGGCCTTGTTTGGCCTTTTTTTGTGCCTTCTCTTTTGAGCTTTGGAACCATCTTGTTTTGACATTCTCACCACTAAAATCCAGAGAAGTGGTTTTGGAGTCTTGAATAGGAGAGGGACACCACCCACTCCTTGTGTCTTGATTGCTAGTATTAATGGCTCATATTGGTAGCATATTTGCTTAGCATGTTTTGGCTTGATTTCAGCAAGTATTTGGTGTTATTTTTCCATGCTATACCTCTGTCTAAGGTTGGTTTGATAGCCTCTTACATGTATCATGCACTTGTCTTGCAATCCTCTTATTTGCCTTAACATGCATCTTGCATTTGGACCATCTTTCTTGCATATTTTGGCTCAACTCAAAGGAGATTTTAGTCATGTTTTACCATGTTCTAGCTCTAATTTGTATTGTCTTGGTCATGCATGCATTGTTTTGTATAGCCTTGGTTCAATCTAGCTTGTTGGCTTTGAGTGTCCAAGTCATTAGCATGCATTGCTTCGACTATTATCATGATTTGGCATGATTTCATATGAGATTTCTGTCAATATAGTGTGGCCATGCATTCACATTTGTCACCTTTTCCACGCATTGGGAGGTTTGTGTTTTATGTTTCAAGAATGAATCATTATGCATGCCATCAAACTTAGGCTTTTGGGATGCCATCTCAGTGGGTTTTTGGGCTTATTTTGACATGCCATAACTCTGTTTTTTATTGGTTAAGTCATGCCATGTTTGGTTGTAATAGGTGTTGTGTAATACCCCTTGTTAGCCTCGCATGCCTCATGCCTTTTGGACTTTTGTTCTAGCTTGTGTTGGCTAGGTTCGAGCTTGTTTTGAGTCTTGTATTGACCTACCTTGGGACTGTTTTGGTTGCCCTTGGCCCTTTGGGGCTTGATTCTTGTAGCCTTGGTACAAGCTCCTTGGCTAGCCTTAAGCCTTGAGCTTTCTTGCATGCTTATTTTGCATTTCATTCCATCATTTCTTAGCATTTTGGCCACTGATTTGGGCATGGCCAAGGTCTGCCCATTTTGGTTTAAGTCCATCTTTGCATGTTGTTGCATGCTTGACATGTTGCATGTTGTCGCATGCTTGCTAGTTTGCATGTTGTTGCATGCTTGTCCATCTTTGCATGCCATGCATGTTTGTATGTTTAGGTTGCATTTTGCATGCTTGCTAGTTTGCATTTTGTCACATGCTTGTTTAGGTCGCATTGCATTTGGCATGCTTGTTGCCTTAGCCTTGTGTGCATGTTTGAGTCATATTGCATTTGGCATGCTTATGTTGCATTGCATAGCTTTTCCATGTTGCATGCATCGCATTGTGTTTGGTTTGGGGTGTCAAACCAAACACGAGGACCGAGGGACGTTTCATACTTGAAGTGACGAAACGTGCCTCAATCCTCGGTCGCCGACACTCTTGATCCGACATGATAGAGTGTGAGGCATTCATGTATTTTTGTGCATTCATTCCATATTGATTTGTGCAATTTGGCCTCTTTGGCCATCATGCACCGAAATGCGTGATTGATGGCCCGAGGGTCGAACACTACACTCCTTTGAGTCTCAAACATGATAAGGGGTGTAGTGGCACAACATTTTCTTGCAAATGTATTGCCATGCCCTTGTTTGCCCTCTGTTGTAGCAAAAGGAGCAGTCTGCAGGAAGAGATGGCCGATTGGCGATCTTCACTGTTGATCGGCTAACAATTTATGGCCGATGGATGAAAAAGTGGTCGATGATCCTTTTCTCTTGGCCGATGGCCTTTTAGCATGTCTATAAAGTGGTTCTAGACTATCAATGAGATTTTCACAGTTTTCAAAGGTGTAGAACAGTGCAAGCAGAGGCAACATGAGGCATGGCAACGGGTTTCTGAGCAAGGCGATTGAGCATGCATCATTCAATCATTCCGAAGCGGAGCTGTGGCAACCTCTTTAGTTTCATACTTAGTCTGTTTTGTAACTTAATTAATTTGCTTAATTAATTATGGTTTTGTAATAATTAATTGGCTAGGATAGTTAGTTGATTAGTTGGCTTGTGTTATTTATTCGGACCCTCCGTCAAGAGGGCGAATTTTGTAATAAGTGTGCGTGAGTGTGTGAATGTCTTCCTACCCCACATCTTTCTCCCTTTTACTTAAACCGTTTACGATGGTTAGTTCTAGGTCATATTTCAATTAGCATACTTATGCTTGCATGCGTGCATCCATTCATTTGTCTTGCATGCACCAGGCTCGGCACATCGTACTAACCGCATTGTATTTCAATTCTTACTTGAATACATGATTATCAAGCGTTGGATTTCATATGCCATTTTAGAATAGCCGAGCCTATTTCTAGTTGCATTTTGCATGTGTTGCATTAGCCATTGTTGACATAGCTCGGATCATTCATTGATTACTAACTAGCTTTTGTTTTGGCTCGGAGTACTAGGTAAGCTTTTATGCTTTAGCATCTTGCATGTGTGTTAAGTGTTGCCATGATAGCATGCTTGCCATGAGGCTAACTACTTATATGATATAACTGCCTGAATGCCTGTGGGTGAAGGTTAGATTACTTGAATTGGAAAATTCATTGAAATGCGTGTTTTAAGCCCACTTGAGAGTGGCAAAATCATGCACCTTCAAATCATTTTTCAAACAAACAAACATGAGATGTTTTGTTCCAATTTAGGCGATTTAGTCTGTACTTGTGTGTTGTGCGCATCACATAGTAATCCCAGGCTAATAACCGGAATAAGAACACATGTGTTTTTGAAAACAAAATATCATGTTAGTAAAGGCCGATCTTTGATCAGGCGAGCAGGGGTGGTCATTACATGACCTTCCCGTCTTGTACCCAAGTTCCCGAGCCGAGGTAACTTTGGTGATGACGGACACGTGGCCTTAGACATGAGTCAGGGTTTCCTAAATTTCCCAAAACAAAAATATTTAGGTGGCGACTCTGTATCTGGCAATGCAGTCCATATTTGGCACTTTTTTACAAAATCAATTTTCCAAAACGATTTGTTGGGTTTGGACTCTTTGGTGATTTATCGGTCTTGCATTGCACTTTGCAGGATTAGATTCAGAACCATGACATTGAGTCCGAACTATAGCAGCCCAATGCACAAAATGGGATTTCGCGCCATTTCGCGCGTGGAGCCCGGGACGTTCAGGCATGTCTATATAGGTCGAAGAAAATCTCAAAGCCGGGCAAACGCCGCTTCTCAGAGTTCAACCATGGCTCAGGAAAGCCGCAAAATGAGAAGTCTTCCCACTCTCGAATAAAGCGGCCGTTCAGAGTTCCCTGAATTAGCCTATGCATGAGCTCATAGTGCTTCCCAATTTGCTTAGCTTTGGCTCTTCCTGCCATTTCCTTTCCTTTTCTTAGCCAGTCCTCTTTGGTAGGCGTGTAGCCGAGAGCAAAGGTATGTGGGTTATGCGGCACTTCGGCCAGTGCAATAACGCCCTTCCAGCTGCTCTTTCCTAATCCCATCCTGGGTATATGTTGTAGCTTGTTCATGAGGTAGACAGATTGAGCACTGACGTACAACCTCTCATCAATAGCCAAGATATCTTGCACCACCCGAGCCTCAGCCAAGGTAAACCCAGACAAGAAAACATCCTTGTTGCCCTGTACAATCTCCAGTATGGGTGTAGTAACCTCTGGCGGAGGATGTATAGATGAATTTTCGAATACAATGGCTACTCCCTTTCCAAGAGGGTCCTTCAGCATTTGATGCAAGATGGAAGAAACAACTTTTACTTGGTGCAGCCAGGGTCGCCCAAGTAACAAGTTAAAGGTAGCCGGAACATCCAGGATGTGAATTTCAATATCCTATTAGGCCGGCTCAACCTATGTTCTGATTTGAACTGTTCCTATCACCTCTCTGCTTCTGCTGTCATAAGCTCGGATCACCTAGGTCATTGGTACAAAATCCGCTGGCTTCAAGCCAATAGCATAAGTTGTACGAGATGGCCAAACATTAATCGCAGACCCAGTGTCCACCAATACAACCGGTACCCACTTCTCTCTGCACTCAGCTGAGATGTATAGCGGTTTGTTATGCGCAAAGCCCTCAGGTGGCAATTCCTTATCTGAGAAGGTTAAAGTTGGTGAGGCCCCTCTCGGGAAGACAAGTCCCACTAGTTGCTCTGGAGTTGTGTCGATAGACAGCTTGGCCTTGTCCATTGCCGACAACACCACTTGCCTGTGTACCCACGAAGCCATGAGCAACCCCTAGATGGATATGTCTGCTTGGATCTTCTTTAGTTGCCTCAATACAGCTTCTTCCTCTAACTATTTATCCTTCTATTTTTTGGCCTCCTTATCTTTTTCAGATGCTTCTAGTTGGTCCAAATGTGGGGGCTTGAAGTACCGCCGCTTCTAGTCATGTGATCCACTTCCCCAGAATACCAAGTGTCGTCCGGTAGGTTCTGGCCCCAATCCTTGTCTCTGTGGGCAAGATGGAGATCATCATCTTCTCACCACACTCCTTCGGTAACTGACAGGCAGTTGTCCGGTTACGTCGTAATTACTCTCACATCACAATCATTCCCTGCAGGGTGCTTGGCTTTTCTAGCTTTCTGAATGTTCCCATCCCTTCCTGTTCGAACCGCTTCAGTGCGGCTTCTTGTTTAGTGTCCACAGTACTTATGACGCCCATTTCTTGAGCGGAAATCTTAATACCGACGCTTTTCGACAACTTCCCCTTGTCCACGGCCGTTCCAATCCTTCTACCAGTTCCTGCTTCCAGCTGTTCTAGCTTTGGTTGAGATCCCTCCTCCACATCAGGTTCAGCACTGAGCCACCCAGAGTTGTCTGTCGGCCCGTTCAGAATGAACCAGTTTATCTGCATATCTCTAGAATCTTGTTCATCGAAGAACTACAGATTGTTGATGTCCTCCTCGAGGCCGGCTAAGTCATCCAGTCCCTGGCTTGGTCGATCCTCCCAGACTACACTCACTTGCATTCCTGTTGGCAACTCCAGCTCTGGTTTGGCCTGATTGGTTTGCACAACATTGTGGCTCGGGTTGTATTCCTCCTCAGATAAGTCCATGGAGCCCTCAGGCGCTGAACTGAAATTCCCATCCTCCAACAAGGCCACCCTGCCTTCATCTCCCATGATCACCACCACAGGTCTGGGTTGGGATGTGGACGCGTTCATCATGCACAAATCTGTTCTTTCTGGGATGAACAGCGCCGGCTCAGGTAGTTGGACGGGGGTGATATATATACTGGGGTCATAAGAGACGGCTAGTGTTTGCATGTGGTTTATTTGCCTGGGTGGAGGGGCTTGGTTATGTGGTGGAAAAGGATTTGTAGCGACATTGGGCTTTTCAGGAGGCGCTATCACTTTGTTGTCAATGAGATCCTGAATCTCATGACGTAATCTGAAGAACTAGTCGGTATCATGACCATGTTGTTGGTGGAAGGCGTTGTATTTGGCCAGGTTATGTGTAAGAGGGAGAGGATTAGGCAATGGGCATTGTTCTAATGGCTTCAGATGCCCTTTTCTTATTAGGACCCTCAAGGCCGTAGATAGAGACATGTAGAGTGGGGTGAAAACCCTCTGACCTCAAGGTTGGTGCTTCGAGGTTTGTGAGGTGGTATCAGATGCACCAAAAAGGATTGCCAGTTTTTAGCGTGGTTGTGACCAAACCCACATCGAAAGGCTTTGCAGCTATACTACTGCCAGTAGTCACATTGGAACTGCGCGTGAAAGCCTTCTTGGGCTGCTTTTTCTCATGGTCTATCAGACCCTGCTTCATTGTATCCTCTATTTGCACCCCTATCTCATGGAGTTCGACAAATGGAGATAGAGGTTAGACTATCATCTTCTATAACTGCCTCGGTTCCAGGTTACGGACCACCATTTGGATCTGGTCCTTTTCAGCTAGTTGGATGGTCATCATGGAGACCTTGGTCCTCCACCGGGTCACAAAATCGGAGAATCCCTCATTCGGCTCTTGGCGAGTCGCTTCGAGATCATGAGTTGTGACCTCAATCTGTGTGTTCTAGGAGTATTGAGCAATAAAGGCCTCAGTCATCTCTTCCCAGTTCCTCTTTATAGAGTCTTCAAGTTTAGCGTACCAAATGGCCGCGATACCTGACAGGGTCCAACCGAAGAGGGATAACTTCTACAATCTAGATAGGCCCATCGACCGTAGAATGTCTGAAAATAGCCGTAAGTGGACCATGGGATCACCCAAGCCATCATAGCAGTCTATATGCGACATTTTAAACCTTTCTGGCAATGTCACAACCGAATTTGTATGGCCATCCTCGATATCTGGGATCGAATTCACGCCCTATGTCCTTTTGAAGAGCTTCTCAAGCTTGCCCAGTTTCAACACAGTAGGGTCGACCTCAAACTCAGACAGCGCCTCCATTGGATAAACTGGTGCCTTGGAATGGGGTGGAATCGGATCCACTGGGGTGCTTGCATTTTCCTGGACATTGATCATAATCCCAGGTATCGGAATTCCCGCTGGGGGTGCTTGCGATGCTGAGTCAACTACAGGTTGCGGCTGCTGTTGTTGAAGCCTTTCTATAACCTCCTCTTGGCGAGCTATAACTTCGGCTTGGTGAGATGTGGTCTTGGCTTGTCGGGCAGCATACAGCTGGATGTTCTCAATAGTCTGTTGGAGTTGGTGAAACATTTCTTTCATTCCGGCTAGATACCGAGCCATTTGGATAAGTGAATAATCTCTTACTGAAGTAGAAACAGAAAGCTGTCCTTGACTAGGTGTGAGCGTTTGTTGAACTGGTGAGTTGTGCCGAACCGTCCTTCGTCTTGTAACTGGGGGTAGCGAAGCAAAAATTGGCTATCCTCTTACAAGATCCCCAGATCAGTAAAGTCTCCTTACTCGAGTCTAGAGTGCTTGGGGGGTAATAGCCTTGTCTGAAGCAATCATGAAAGACTACCTCTCAAAAAGAAAATAAAGCAAAAGAAACAAAAATCAGAAACCGCACAGTACCTCGACTCAGATAGAAACAACATGCAGTTGCATTCATAAGCTGGAGAACTGCACTGATTTCTGCCCCAAAACTGATACCCTCAAACTGATACCCAGACTTGGAACTGATACAAACATTCCTGTAGAGTTTCGCTCTAAAAGCACGTATCAAGCAAGTGAGAGCCAAAAACACCCCTATAATGGGGTAGGCTTACCCTGTCCAAATCTCATCCGGAACTAGGGATTCACTATGCAAACAAACGGTTTCAAAAAATTCCTGCAATCGGGTGAGCATCTTGTCCTAGTTTGGAACAGTCTCTATGGCTTCCGATATGCAACTAGGTCGATTGGTCAAAAAGGGTACCTCGGTAAGACCACCTAGTATACCCCTTCGCTCCTAACACTGAGAAGTGAAAGGAATATCAAACGGTACAGTGGTAGTCCAGATCCAAGGATTGTGTTCCCATCGTGGCAGAGCCCGCAACCGGTCAGCCTTATGGCAAGCTTTTCGAACCAAGCCTCTGGCAAACCGCTCAGGAATAGCACATGGCAAACTCTATGACTTAGGCGCACCGATGCAATTACAAATTCAAAGAAACACATAAGTGTAAATAAAACATCATATCATGAATTCGAGTCAAGTTCTCTAAATCCTCAGCAGAGTTACAAGAAACTGTGGACTCGTCTTTTTCTTGCGCCCTGCCTTTCGGGAAGGGTTTGAAAAGAAAGGCCTCACTGTTGGGACTCCCACGGTTCTGAATCTAGTCTCACAAGGGCAATGTGAAACTGTAGACGTCCACGAACGTCCCGGAAGAAATCCCCCGTTTTGTTCATTTGGGCTTACTATAGTTCAGGGCTCAATGTCACAGTCCTGTATCTAATCTTGCAGAGTGCAATGCAAGACCGATGAATCATCAAAGAGTCCAAATTCGGCAAATCGTTTTTTAAAACAGATTTTTTTGAAAGAAGTGCCAAACATGGACTGCTTTGCCAGATATAGAGTCGCCACCTAAATATTTTATTTTGGAAAATTTAGGAAACCCTGACTCGTGCCTAAGGCCACGTGTCCGTCATCACCAAAGTTGCCTCGGCTCGGGAACTTGGGTACGATTGGAGAAGGTCAACTATGAGCACCCCCACTCGCCCGATCAAAGATCGGCCTCTACTAACCATGATATCGAGTTTTGAAAACATTATGTGCTCTTATTTCGGTTATTAGCCTAGATTTACTATGTGATGCACACAGCATACAAGTATAGACTGGGTTGCCTGAATTTGGAACAAAACACTTCATGTTTGTTTTGAAAATGGTTTGCTACTTGCAAGTAGGCTGAAATGTAGATTTTTGCCACCCTCAAGTGGGCTTAAAACTCACAATCAGTGAATTATTCTAATTCAAGTAACTCACACTTCACCCACAGGCATTTAGGCAGTTATATCACATAAGCAAATAGCCTCATGGTAAGCATGTTATCATGGCAAACACTCACATACATGCAAGGATGATAAAACATAAACACTTACTGAATACTCCGAGCCAAAACAAGAAACTAGTTAGTAATCATGCATGATCCTAGTTCATGTTAAGATGGCTAATGCAACGCATGCAAAATGCAACTAAGATAGGCTCGGCTATCCTAAGAATGGCATATGAGATGTGACAATCCAATACATGTATTCAACTTGGAATTGAAATACAATGCAATTAGTATGATGCGTCGAGCCCGGTGCATGCAAGACATATGAATGAATGCAAACATGCGGGCATCAGTATGCTAATTGAAACATGCCCTAATCTAACCATCGTAAGCAGGTAAATAAAAGGGAGGAAGAAGTGGGGGTTGGAAGACATGCATCACAAACACGCACGCTTATTACACAATTGTGCCCTCTCTCGGAGGGACCGAAAGAATATACAGATTAATTAACCTACAAGCTAATTAAATATTTACAACACTTAACTAACTAATGAATCAATTAAGCTAACAAAAGCAGTAAAGAGGCCTCGGGAAGAGGGATGAATGCACGCATGTTCGATTCCACCCGAAAATCCATCGCCATACTCTTGCTGCCTCTGTTTGCACTGTTTTTCTTCTTTGGAGACTGCACAAGTCCCAAGGATGCTTCTAAAATATTCCCTGAGGGTTGTGGGATGCCACCGACCAACAGGAATGGTCACTAGCCATGGAAAGGTGGTCATCGACCATTAATGTAGCTCTCGGCCAGATATTTGTGGTCGGTCGGCACTCAATGTGGTCGGTCGGCCATCTATGCTTGCAGAATCCTATTTTTGCAGCAGCAGAGGGCAAACAAGACATGGCAATGCATTTCAAAGAAAATGTCTGCACAACCAACCTCCCTATCATGTCATGAACTCAAGGGAGTTTGGCTCCCGACCTTCGGCCCACCAATCACGCATTTCAATGCATGATGGTCCAAGGTGTCAAGTTGTGCATTTGATGTCAAATGAAATGCATAGAAACACACAAGGGACCCAACCTCTATCATGCTCGATCAAGAGGCAAGGCATGCATGCTCAATGCAATGCAACCTAGGCATGGAAGCAAAGTATGCACCATGAAAATGTGAACAAGCATGCAAACAGGCAAGCATGTGACAACATACAAACATGTGACAGCATGTTATATGACTAAAAGAGAGAATGCATGCCAAATGCATTACAACCTAAGCATGCAACAACATGTCATGGATTAAGTACACAACGAGGCACAATTGAACTAGCATGCTACAACCTGTAATTCACTAAATATGCAACAAATATGTGACAACATACTAGGCAAGCATGCAACAACATGCGGGGATGGTCTTAAACTAATATGGGCAGTTCTCAAATAAGCCCAAAATCAGTGGCCAAAATGCTATGGAAATGAGGTCCAAAACACATACAAACCTGCAAATGTGAAGGCCTAAAGACTAAGGCATAAGAGGGCAACTTTTAAGCACACTTAAAAGGGACAAACATGGACATATGGCAAGCATTTATAAACTTTGAAATCATGTTAAGGATGCTACCAAACCAACCAAACCATGCAAATAAGACATGCAACAAGGTCCAAAACTCAAGGCTAGCCAAGGGGGTCAAGCCATGACCATGTCAACCAAGCCTCAAAGGGCCAAAGGGACTCAAAACAGTCCCGAGGCAGACCAAAATAAGGCCAAAGACACACTTAGATGGCATCTAAATGGTCTAAGCATGGAAGCATACACAAAGGTCCAAACATGGAGCATAAAACACAAACTATCCAAAACACGGAATAGGTGATAAATGCAAGTATTTGAGCATGCTATATGGACTGAAATATCATTATAAGTGATGCCAAACCACTGAAACGATGCAAGTAGAGCATGCTAAGGAATCCAATACTCAAAGCCTACAAGCTAGATTGCATGGTAGCTATACAAAGCAAGTCGTGGATGACCCAAACAACCAAAACCAGACCTCAAGCACACCAAAACATGCATAAAAGCTTCACAAAGCTAGGCCAAAATCATGCTAAAAACACATGTTGCAACATTATGCATGTTAAGGCCAAAACATGAGATTACAAGAAAAGTGTATGGAGCATATAAGGCATGTCTAAACCAACTTAAAACAGTGCTATATCATGGCAAAACAAAGCCTAATATGCATGGAAATGGAGCTAAAGCAAGCTAGGCACACATGCTACAACACAAGCCACTTATGCAAGCATCAAAGACAACATGGAGAGGGGATGACCCTCTCCTATTTAGGACCTCAAAACCATCTTTCAGTGGTAGAGAGGTCATGCAAAGCTCAAAATAATGGCCAAAAGGTATGGCCTTAAACAAGGCCTAACAAGGCCTTAGAGGGGGGAAACAACCTCAAACCTCAAAGAGACCTTAAACAAAGATCAAAAGCAGGTAAAAACAAAACTTTTCTTAGTTTATAGCTAAGCTTAAAAACGGATGCAAGATAGGTTAAAAGCCTATGCAAAAAATGCGGAATAAAGGAAATAGTTCTCACCCTTGTAGACCTTCTTCAAGAAGACCACTCCAGCACCTTCCTTGGGTCAAAACCAGCTCAAAAACTTCAAGAACAACCCTTTCGCACCTCAGCAAGCAAGGTATGGTGTAACACTATGTGCCTTAGTGGAAAGCTAAGAACAAAACACCTTTTAACACACACAAATCAAGAGGAGAGGGAGATATAGAGATAGATAGATATAGGATTCTCTAACCCTAATCTCATACCTCTGGAACTTTTTTGGAACCCTTAAGGAGGGAGGAGAAGCCCTCCCTTTATAGGAATTCCAATCTTGCAAAGCTTACAAAACAAGCTAAGAAAGAGGGAATCCCTCCACACACATGTATGGAGGGGGTGCATTGTGGATGCCAGCTATTACAACTGGCATAAAATATCTGCCAAAAGTAGATGAACAGTGGTCGGCCAGCCAAAAATGACAAATTGACCAAAACAATGGTCGGCCGACCATAAAGAGTGCCGACCGGCCATCACCAATGGCCGGTAGCAACAAAACAGAGCCGGTGGCCTCAAGCCATGGCCGGTGAGGTGTGGGGATGGCCAACAGGCCATTTCCTATCCTTAGAAGCAAAATAACAAGTGTTTGGTGCAACACCAAACACAAAACAAGCAAGTCGAGAGATCCTAAGGCAAGGCGCGTAGCCGAGACCTCCGAGAACACAAAACGAACACGAACATGGATAATCACCGAGTGTTCAAACGGTGACGTCCAAGTCTTGAGGACGGTCAAAAATGGGGTGTCTATAGTTGCCCCTCTTTGACAGAACTCGAAAGTCATAACAATGACGGGAGTGAATGTCAAAGCCCAGAGACGACCCATTTTTGACAAGGCCGAAGACTTAAACAAAGCATACAAGCTACAGACAAAGGTATGCGCCCGAAGGCAGGGGGCAAAATGCAAGAACAATGCACAAAGCCGAGCATAACTTATGATCATGCAAAGAGAGCTGTAATGAAACATAACATGCAACAGTTTTAAGCTAGCGTACACCAAACTACACTACAATACAGAGAGGATGTAAGAGAATTATTCAATTCTCGATACGTCCCACACGGAGAATACAATACCTGTGCGGCTCGTCTGGTCGTGCTAGCTTCAAATGAACCGTACATACAATATCGTGCCTGAAAGAGAAAGAAACTTAACAGGTACAATATTGTTAGAAGTATGCATAACAATGCAATTGAAAGTGCGTCACAACGCAAGTGAAGGGGTGCATGTCAATGCGGATGGAAGGGGTGCCCAACAACGCACCCCGAGTGTGCGCATAACAATGCGATTTGAAACATAAACACATATAAGTAAAGCATACGCGAGAACGTGTGCAATGTGTAAAGAAACTTGAATACATATAAGTAAAGCATGACGCGACAGCGCATGCAATGTGTATAGGGACTTGAATGGAAGGGTGCAAGACAATGCAACCTAAGAATGCGAAACAACGCGGGTGGACGGGAGGATGCAAGACAATGCAACCTATACTCTATATGCAATGGATGGAATGGAGTGCATGGTAATGCAAGTGGAGACGAAACATGCGTGTTGACACAAGTGAAGAGTGCATGACAATGCAGGTGGAAGTGTATTACAATGCAATATATACTCTGTATGCAATGAATGCATGTAATGTATGCTATGTACAATGCAATGGACATACTAGATGATGCAGTGGAGAGACGCATGACAATGCAAATGAAACACGCATAACAATGCAAGATGAAAATGCAAATGAGACATGCATGACAATGCAAGATAGAGAAATGCATGACAATGCAAGTGTGGCATACGTGACAATGCATAACATATGTGCATAATAACGCAAGTAGGAGTGCATGACAATGCATGTGAGGTACGCATGACAATGCTACCTAAAGAAGATGCATTACCATGTAAGCATGGCGTGTGTGACAACGCACAAAATGTGTGCATAACAATGCGAGTAAGGTGTCGTATAACCCATGCGCGTTCACGACAAAACATTGTAACATAATGCATGTGGACCAACTTCCAGATCTTGCAGGAGACAAAAGGATACGAAAAGGATACACCGCATATGTATCAAGTACTATACACAGAACACACGGCTCGAGGTCAACACGAAGGTCGGTTAAGCTTCAAAAATGCAGTTTCTTGCACTGTCTTGAGCAAATAAGGCCCCAAACCACATCCATGACCCAAACAAAGGTGTAGGAGGTTTACCGGCCACTGGGGAAGACCACCGGCCATCCATCGGCCACAAAACAAGGCCATCGGCCATCTATTTGGCCGACTGGCCAAAAATGCCTGTTCGGGGCGGTTTTGTCCTTTTGGCCACGGGTCTTTAAATATAGGGCTTCTAGCCCTATTTCTTCACTTGCCTCTTGGTCGAAAATCTCTCCCCTCTCTCTCAAGGTTATTTTCCAACCTTCATTCCTCTTTTTTCCTTGGTTTTTGAGCCCGTTTCGTCGTTCGATTCGCGAACACCTCCTCGTTTCGCACGTTTTGAACCGAACAAATCTTGGTTTCGGTGCATTTTTTCTCGATTTCCACCACTCGAGGCTTGTTTTCCCCGAGTTTACCTTGATTCTCATGCCTTTTCCACACTCCGAGCTTTCCGCCCATTTTTCACCCTCTTGGGGTTGACTTTTCAGTTGACTTTTCACATTCTCGCCCGATTTTCACACTTCCGGCCATTTTCGCACCCTTCTCGATATGGCAGACGATCTTCCACAAGGTGGGGCTCCCCTGGAGATGGATGTTGACCCCGAGGTCGAGCTCCTACCTCTCTACATCCGACTGTTCGACCCGGCGTCTTACAGGACGTCTATACACGTGTTGCCTCCCGACGAACTTCGCCAGTTCAGGAGTTTTGCCAGGGGCGTGCCACTAGAGCTTTTACTGCGCGAGCCAGAGTCACATCTGTCCTTCGGCGCTTCTGAGGTACACTCTTCTCTATTTCATTTTCTGCAATGTAGAACACATAACTGCAATAGTCGTTTATGTTCCTTAATTGCTTAGCCCAGATACACCGATATACCACATGTTGTAGGTTACTGCGAGCACACCTATACTTAGTATTTGTTTGAATCTGAACACGTGCACACACACTGCACTGATACATCATATGCTGTAGTTCACTGTGAGCACACCGGCACCCAATATCTGTTTGAATCTAAACACGTGCACACGCGCTGTATTTTCACTGAAATGATCCGAACAAACTGTTGCATCACATGCTGAAGTTCACTGCGAGCACACCTGCACTTGATATCTATTTAACTGGAAATGTGCACACACACACTGCATTTTCACTGATCCTGAGTACATTCAACACTGTATTTGTAACACTGCTTCGCAACTGTTTGTTTTGACCACAGGGGATTCCCATGCCCTCCGGGGGTATGGGAACGTCATGGCCTGGGGGTGGTACATGGAGCTTCCTGAGGCGGTTCGCCGTATCATTGACCAGGTCAGCTTCGGCACTTTCTGCATGGGGCTCTCGCTCCACACTGCGAGCAGACCTCTTCTTGCTGCTTTGGTGGAGAGGTGGTGGGACACCACCAACTCCTTCCACCTTTCGGCCATAGGAGACATGACGATGACTCCCTTCGACTTCTCCATACTCACAGGCATCGGAGTAGGGGGTGATCCGATCCCCTTTGATACAGATATGGACGAGTAGGAGGCCGCTCATATGTACCTTCTTGGCAACCTACCGCCTCTTGCTCGTCCAGGATTTGTACGATACTCATGGTTCAAGGACCACTTCAGGATCCAGGCACCTGCCACTCAAGAGGAGAAGGAGCAGTACACACGCGGCTTTCTGATGTTCCTGCTAGGGACCACTCTCTTCGCCGACCGGGCGAACACTATGCCCCTTTGCCTGCTGAGTGCACTGGTCGACGTGACCAGGATCCGTGGCTACGACTGGGGTGGCACAGGCTTGGCCACACTCTACGGCTCAATGAGTTCATCATCCCGCCTCAGCGGACAGCTGCTCAGAGGCTACTGGTGGGCTTGGGAGGTACATCTTCTTCTTCTGTTTTACATTTCTGCTTTACATTCTTTGTACTCTGTATACTGTACACACTGCGGTCTTCTTCACACTGGTCATATACTGCACACACGGCACACATATAATCTACTTTACACACTGCGCACATTGCACAACACACTTCATATACTGCACAATCTGCTGCCAACTGACTGTACACTGCACATACTGTGAACACGCAATCTGCTTTACACTGACTGTATACTGCATGGACTGTACACTCTGCACAATGCACTGCTCAATGCATGGTTCTGCGCCTTCTGCTTTCTTCTGCATTCTACTTTATCTAATAAGCATACTGATATCTATTCTGTCACACTGTAGTTGTGGGTATGCGCCTACTTCCGAGGCTTGCCCCAGTACCAGAGGAGGAGATGCCTCCCATGATCCCATTCTCCCACCGCTTCGACGTGAGGTGCGAGCGGAGGCCTCGGGAGTCTTTCATATTCTTCCGCCGCTATTTCGATACTATCACCGCAGCAGAGGTATGTCAAACATTACAATTCATTTAAGCTTCGCTTTGCATTGCATTTTCAATAGCAGTAGATAACAAACTGTATTTTGTTTGCAGATCACCTGGCAACCATGGGCCTCATTGCCCATCGCAGTACAGGAGCGGTATGAGGGCACTCAGGAGACCTCCCGGTTTAGGATTTTTCTAGAGGGCCCCATTTGTCGGGCTTCGTACCTGGGCAAGCGCTTCCTGCGCCAGACCTTAGGTTTACCAGAGCAGATAGTCCCAGGTCCACCCCCTACTCATGTGAGGCATACTGAGAGGTACACTCTGCAGGAGATGGCCGATTATACGATCAGTTGGGACTGCAACCGTTTCAGAGGTGAGGGCAATTATGTCGAGTCCATCCAGGCCTATCTGATGCCGCCTCTGAGCAGTGCTCGTCGAGCTGAGAGGGAGAGACCAGCGGCGCCAGCAGCTGGAGCAGCAGTACCGAGGACACCGATGGTACCTCCAGCTCAGGGCAGGAGTGGGTCCTGGAGATGGCAGAGAGCTGGGTGGCTAGCGCTGCCTACGATGATGACATGTAGAGGGCAGGGTGGGGAGACTTATCAGATCCCCGTCGGTCCCCCTCCAGCTGATCATGAGTTAGTTGGGTTCTATGACTTGCCCCCGGTATGTACTACTACATTTTGTATTCTGTACCGTCATTTCATTTCATTTTATTCCGTTTGATATTCCGCAGAATAGTGATGCACACTTTTGCAGGCTTCGTCCGAGTATACTCGCCAGTCCCTAGAGTTGACCGCCTCCGTGATGGGGATGCTACAGCGGAACCTCGACCTGCTGGCCATCTACAATATCCCAGTAAATTTTTTCAACCACAGGCTTTCAAACACAGTCTCAAACTCTGCATAAACTGTTTCACATAATCTGATGAATCGCACTGCCAACACAGCACTTGATACACGGCACTCACGGCATTGGTATGTTGTAATCAAACACTGCTCATAGCATTGCTCACGTCATTCATACACTGCACTCACACACTGTATTCTGTACTGATACCATGTTCACAGCATTCATACACTGTACCTAGTCACTGTATTCTGTACTGATACCCTGTTCACAGTATTCATACACTGTACTCATACACTGTACTTGATATTCATAGCCTCTTTTTGCATAGCATACTGATGCGTTTGTCATTTGTGCTTTTCAGCCTCCATTCCAGATTCCGGCTGTAGGGGGTGCTCCAGCTGGGCCGTCTATTCCTACTCGGGGAGGAGGGAGAGTCAGGTGCGGGATGACATTCCATAGCCGAGGCAGACACAGGCGCACCCGTGCTGAGAGCAGTTCTCAAGAGCCCACTCCAGACGACGACGAGTCTGATGAGGAGGCGGCGTCATCGCATGGTGAGGCCGAAAATAGCTCAGACTCTGATTTTGGAGATGGTGGTGGTGATCCTGGACCCTTGTCCAGGAAGAGGACCAGGACCGACCCCCATACCTGAGATGACTGATTTTGATCCAGACTTTCTGCTGCCTTTTTCTTCCTTGCCCTGTTCAGACATTTTGTTGCTTTTCCTTTTTTGCTTTTTCTTTTTGCTGGTAGATTAAGCATATTGTACTGCCGCAGGCAGGTTTTTTTTTCTTCAAAACTATGTACTTGAAAAGATGATGAAATGAAACAAGCCTTTTGTTTGAAAAGTGTTGCATTTGTACATCACATCGCATTGCATCATATCACATAACAATGTAATGAGATTGAGCTTTTGTTTGAAAATTGGAACGCTTGTATCGTAATAACCAGATAATGAACCAGCTAACGACAAAACAACTTTATACAACCCACTGCTCATTCTGAACACACAGCCCATAACTCAGCGTTTGGTTTACTCGGCACATAGCTCATACGCATAGCTCATACTGAATACACGGCTCATTCTGAACTTGCAAAAGTTGAAACGCACTTAGATGCTCCAAAATTTCTTCTGCTCTACAACCCGGAACCCAAAAAGCTTCAGATAGGTCCAGGTTTTACTGTTCACAGTTATCGGGGGTGGACCCTGCGGTTTTATGGAAGAACAAAACTTGTTTTGCACAAATGTGGAGAATGTCACAACACTCTGAGCACAAAACGATTTATTTTTGAAAAAGAGAGTGAGAATAAGTTTTCAACTGGGTATTGGGTCGACGACTGACCGCAGCGAGAAAGACTAAATAAAGAAAAACAAAAGGCACACAACCTAAAAATATCAAGAAAAACTCGAAAAAGACTCAGAACAAGAGTTGAGGTAAATAAAACAAAAGACACGACACACAAACGTATTACAAAGACGAGAGACCTCTCAGTGCACGAGGAGCCAGTTTCTCTGGATATTAATTCCCACCCTTTCTTATTTGTGATTCTCACATCACTCGACCCTCAGGCTGGGTTTTTCTCTCAAAACCCTTTTCCTCACTTTTTCTCTCAGCACACATCTCTCTATTCTTTAATCTCTCATTTTTTCATCCCTCCCCAGGGTGTTTGATAGATAAACAAGAGGTTGTGGGTTCATGCCCAACACTGTTAGCTCGCAGCTATTTCTTCTAGTGACATCTAGTCAATGCCCCGGATAAGGGAGTGGAGTATTCTGATCCATGCCAATTCGTGCTTCGCACATGACTTGATACCTCGTTGCTTGGAGGGTGAGAGAGCCTTTAGCCCTTTACTATTTGCTTCAGTTGTGCCCTTTTTTTGGCAAGTAGAGTGTCCTTTCTAGTAGGTGTGTTGACAGATGGGGGAAAAGATAGAAAACTTGACTCAACTGTGCCCCTAATTTATCATTGTGACCATTTTTTGTTTTGGTTTTCTACTAAATCAAATTTTGACCATTATAAGAGTTAGATAAACATACTTGTTCCATTTTTGATTTGAAATCATGCAAGTTAGGCTATGAGCACTGAAATTTTTTCCTTTTTGGGTCCAAGAAAATGAAATAATTTTCAAGAAATTAGTCAACCTCAGTAAAATTCTCAAAAACTATTTTTGTAAACGGTCAATGCTCAACGAGCACGGAACTTACTCTTGAGATGCGCAACCTCAGATCTAAAGGAAAATTGCCCCTTTGCTGGAAGAGAGCTGCATGGCAATGGAAAGTTACCCCTTGTTTGAATGGTATCACAGCGAGTTGAATGGCAATGGAAAGTTACCCCTTGTTTGAATGGCACCACAGCGCATTGTAGTCAGTCCTCAGGGTGACGAACACAACCAAATCCTTAGCTTTAGAGAAGGCAAAGATGATTAAAACCATTACATGGACACAGTTGATTTGGAAGTGTTGGTGGCTGGACTTCAGAATGAAGTTGTCTACATACCCCAAACATGGGAATCAAGCCTTACGTAGTTCGGGTTTAAGGTACACTCGGTTACTAACCTCTCCTTTTGCGCTCTAACTTTTGCCAAGGCCGCCCTTTCTGGGTTTTTAACCTTGCGAGCTTTGTTCTTCTTTTCTTTTCATTTCTTTTCTTCTTTTTTTCTTTTCATCTGTTCTTTTCATTTTCTTCATTTTTTCTTCTTTTCTTTTTTTTTTTTTTTTTTTTTTTGCATTTTTCTCTCTTTTTTTGTTTCTTTTTCTACTTTTTCTTGCTCTAATTTTTGCCTAGGTCGCCCTTCTGGGTTTTCGGCCCAGCGAGCCTCTTAAGGGTAAAAGTGTATCTTTGTCCATGTCAAATGGTTTTGAGATCTCGGGGTCATTTGAATCCATTTTCTTTCATTCTGGGATTTGGCATTCTTGCCACTCTTTGTTGATTTGCAGAATGATCCATCTTCGGCTCTTCGAGCATATCTAAATTTTTTTTTTTTGCCCCTAGTTCCGGGGGTACTTCTAATCTAGCTTTGCAAGCTTCTTTTGATGACATCTGATCTCCTTGATCTGACTTTCATGCCTCTTGTTCGGGGGCTGCTTCGAATTTGGCCACACAGGCCTCGTTCGATGGTTGACCATTGAACATTCTGAATTAAGGTCTTAAGGTTTGAAAGCAAGGGGTCGAGTCTCGAGGCTGAGAGCGATCCTGAGCTACACAATCTCAAGAGCGATTCTACACAGGTCTTCGCAAGACCGCACGAAACAGTTTTTTGAAATATTTTAAGAAAGCGACAAATCGCTCGCACTGAAGACAGTGTAGAACCAATCTGGATCAAGCCAGGGTCCTTCTCAGTACTCATGTTAACAAACATGGTCTCAATTGTTAAGGGCTTAGCACGCCACTCTTTCTCTCAATTGATCAAACTTTGCAAAACCTAAGGAATTCCTTCCTCTTCGTTTTCATCACAATGTTCAAAAAGTTTTGAAAAACTCAGGTCAATGTAATGACTTAAAGGCACAGAAAAGCAGGTGAAATGCATTACCGTTTCATTCAAGTTTGCTGGCACAACAGGCTCAAAGAAGAAACAAGCACAAAAACATGAAAGCGAAAATACAAACACAAAACAAAATAGTGATATCCGAGGCAACGCCTCCGAGATCACCTAACTCTAACAAAACAGGACCGACTCGATACAACAAGACAGACCCAACTGACTCAGTATGAAAAGACTGACTCTATACAACGGGACTGACTCTAAACAACATAACAAAACTGACTCAATACCCGAGTCAGGAAGTACAAAAACCAGCATTCACAAATGCTCAAAACAGTGCGTGCCATATGCCACATCTGGAGTAAACTGAGTGCCGCCCGCAGGTGGTCCTAACCCTGATCACATGCTTGTACTATCCTTGAAGTCCACAATCTCAGTGGTGACAGACTTTGCTGAGCTGGGCAGGAGGATGACCTCATTATCGATCAAGTCTTGCACTTCGTGGCGAAGACGGAAGCAACTTTCGGTGGTGTGACCAACATGTTGATTGTACGCGCAGTACTGGGTAGCATCATGACTCGGTGGAAGATGAGCAAGGAGAGGCCGAGGCTCAAGGGGTTTAAGATGTCCATTTTCGGCAAGGATTTGAAACGCCTTAGACAAAGGCATGTAGAGAGCATGAAAAAACTTGCGCCCTCGGGGTAGGCACTTCGAAGTCTGTGGATTTTTGCTGGACGCACTAGCAAAAGGATCAGCAGGTGCTACCTTGGCTTTCTGGTCTTTTCTAGTTGCAGGGTTAGGATTGGGAGGAATGGTCCTGGTACGATGGTCCTTATCACGATTTTCCCTTTGGCTTATACTGCCCTTGGTCTGGGTAGGGAAAATATCATTCACGGTTTTAGTCACAACTGCGAGTACTTGCTGCTTATTCAACCCTCCGGCTTTCAAAGCCTCGACTGCCCACAGTAGTTGTTCAACAGGATCAGCGTCTGTTCCCATTTTGTTCTTACCTCTAGCCTCAGCTTGATCGAGGGTTTGGGTTGCTATATCAGAGCGGAACCCGGTTGTCGTCGACACGTCATTGCTATAGCTTGAGACAGCCTCAGGTTGGCTGAGCTCGATTACAATTCGCCCCAATAGCGGGGGCTCTTACGGTATAAAATTCCCGGCATACGATGTGGTTGGTGGCGAAGCGGACATTCCGTAGACTAGATCAGCCACAGATCTTTGGAGGTCGCCAATCATTCCCATTGACTCAAACGTGGTGGGTTCACGAGCTTGAAACAACTGGGGTTCCCAGATTGGGTGCGCGGCAGGCGACCTGGGCGGGTGTGGTACCTCAACATCGGTCTCATCCTGTAAGATGGTCCCTTGGTTTAGTGCGGCTGCCATAACCACAACTTCCTCTGAATTCTGCGACATCATAAATCCGCTGAACTGAACGGAGGTGATGTGGTTGGTGACTGGATTGATCAGATATCTGCCTTGCTTCGGCGAAGGAGAACACTGGCTATTCTGAACTCAGATCTCTGAAACTCCTCCCATCCTCCGGAAAAAGAAAACAGGCGGCGTCTCAGCCCAATTTTACCCACACAATCACAAGCACAGCTGAACAACTGTATTTGATCACTGATCACTGTTCCCAAAAACTACTGCCCCAAAACTAAATCTGATACCTGCAGATATAACTGATTCTCAACACACTGAACTGATGCCTGCAGGCCTGATGCCCAAACTTGCAAACGGATATGTGCGTTCCCTGTGGAGGTCAGTTCAAAAAGCACATAGCACATAACAAGCAAGTAAGAGCCAAAACACCCCTATGTTGGGGTAGGATTTCCCTGTCCTATTTTGTCAGGAGCTAGGGTTTCACTACGCACGTAGCGGTTTCACACAACCTATAATCGGGTAAGCAACCTGTCCTAGCTTGGAATGGTCGCTATGGATTCCGAATATGCACTAGGTCGAATGGTCAAAAAAGGTTCCCCGGTGACAACCAGGGTTTGTGTTCTCATCGTGGCAGAGCCCGTAACCGGTTAGCCTTATGGTACGCTTCTCGAAGCGAGCCTCCGGCAAACCATTCAGGAATAGCAGACGGCAAACATTGTGTCCTAGGCGCACCAATGTACATGCAATGCAAAGACACACATAAGTGTAGTCAAAACAAGATATCATGAATTCGAGTCCAGTTCTCTAAGTCCCCAGCAGAGTCGCCAGAAACTGTAGATGTCCCCGAACGTCCCGGGGAAAATCTCCCGTTTTGTTCATTTGGCCTTACTACAGTTCAGGGCTTAATGTCACGGTCCTGTATCTAATTTCGCAGAGTGCAATGCAAGATCGATGAATTATCAAAAAGTCCAAATCCGGAAAATTGTTTTTGAAAACAAATTTTTTTGAAAGAAGTGCCAAACATGGACTGCTTTGCCAGATACAGAGTCGCCACCTAAATATTTTATTTGAGAAATTTAGAAAACCCTGACTCATGCCTAAGGCCACGTGTTTGTCATCACCAAAGTTGCCTCGGCTCGGAAACTTAGGTACGATTAGGGAAGGTCAGCTATGAGCACCCCCACTCGCCCAATCAAAGATCGGCTTCTACTAACCATGATATCGAGTTTTGAAAACATTATGTGCTCTTATTCCGGTTATTAGCCTAGATTTACTATGTGATGCACACAGCATACAAGTATAGACTGGGTCGCCTGAATTTGGAACAAAACACTTCATGTTTGTTTTGAAAATGGTTTGCTACTCGCAAGTAGGCTGAAATGTAGATTTTTGCTACGCTCAAGTGGGCTTAAAACTCGCAATCAGTGAATTGTTCTAATTCAAGTAACTCACCCTTCACCCACAGGCATTTAGGCAGTTATATCACATAAGCAAATAGCCTCATGGTAAGCATGCTATCATGGCAAACACTCACAAACATGCAAGGATGCTAAAGCATAAACACTTACTGAGTACTCCGAGCCAAAACAAAAAACCAGTTAGTAATCATGCATGATCCTAGTTCATGTTAAGATGGCTAATGCAACGCATGCAAAATGCAAGTAAAATAGGCTCGGCTATCTTAAGAATGGCATATGAGATGTCACAATCGAATACATGTATTCAACTTGGAATTGAAATACAATGCAATTAGTATGATGCGTCGAGCCCGGTGCATGCAAGACATATAAATGAATGCAAACATGCGGGCATCGGTATGCTAATTGAAACATGCCCTAATCTAACCATCGTAAGCAGGTAAGTAAAAGGGAGGAAGAAGTGGGGGTTGGAAGACATGCATCACAAACATGCACGGTTATTACACAATTGTGCCCTCTCTCGGAGGGACCGAAAGAATATACAAATTAATTAACCTACAAACTAATTAAATATTTACAACACTTAACTAACTAACGAATCAATTAAACTAACAAAAGCAGTAAACAGGCCTCGGGAAGAAGGATGAATGCACCCATGCTCGATTCCGCCCGGAAATCCATCGCTATAATCTTGCTGCCTCCGTTGGCACTGTTTTTCTTCTCTGAGACTGCACAAGTCCCAAGGATGCTTCTGAAATATTCCCTGAGGGTTGTGGGATGCCACCGACCAGGAGGAATGGTCACCGGCCATGGAAAAGTGGTCATCGACCATTAATGTAGCTCTCGGCCAGAGATTTGTGGTCGGCCGGCACTCAATGTGGTCGGTCGGCCATCTATGCCTACAGAATCCTGTTTTTGCTGTAGCAGACGGCAAACAAGACATGGCAATGCATTTCAAAGCAAATGTCTGCATAACCAACCTCCCTATCATGTCTTGAACTGAAAGGAGTTTGGCTCTCGACCTTTGGGCCACCAATCACGCATTTCAATGCATGATGGTCCAAGGTGCCAAGTTGTGCATTTGATGTCAAATGAAATGCATACAAACACACAAGGGACCCAACCTCTATCATGCTCGATCAAGAGGCAAGGCATGCATGCTCAATGCAATGCAACCTAGGCATGGAAGCTAAGTATGCACCATGAAAATGTAAACAAGCATGCAAACATGCAAGCACGTGACAACATACAAACATGTAACAACATGCTATGTGACTAAAAGAGAGAATGCATGCCAAATGCATTACAACCTAAGCATGCTACAACATGTCATGGATTAAGTACACAACGAGGCACAATTGAACTAGCATGCTACAACATGTAATTCACTAAATATGCAACAAGTATGTGACAACATACTAGGCAAGCATACAACAACATACGGGGATGGTCTTAAACTAATATGGGCAGCTCTCAAATAAGCCCAAAATCAGTGGCCAAAATGCTATGGAAATGAGGTCCAAAACACATACAAACATGCACATGTGAAGGCCTAAAGACTAAGGCATAAGAGGGCAACTTTTAAGCACACTTAAAAGGGACAAACATGGACATATAGCTAGCTTTTATAAACTCTGAAATCATGTTAAAGATGGTACCAAACCAACCAAACCATGCAAATAAGACATGCAACAAGGTCCAAAACTCAAGGCTAGCCAAGGGGCTCAAGCCATGACCATGTCGACCACGCCTCAAAGGGCCAAAGGAACTCAAAACAGTCCCGAGGCAGACCAAAATAAGGCCAAAGACACACTTAGATGGCATCTAAATGGTCTAAGCATGGGAGCATACACAAAGGTCCAAACATGGAGCATAAAACACAAACTATCCAAAGCACGGAATAGGTGATAAATGCAAGTATTTGAGCATGCTATATGGACTGAAATATCATTATAAGTGATGCCAAACCACTGAAACGATGCAAGTAGAGCATGCTAGGGAATCCAACACTCAAATCCTACAAGCTAGATTGCATGGTAGCTATACAAACAAAGTCATGGATGACCCAAACAACCAAAATTAGACCTCAAGCACACCAAAACATGCATAAAAGCTTCACAAAGCTAGGCCAAAATCATGCTAAAAACACATGTTGCAACATGATGCATGTTAAGGCCAAAACATGGGATTACATGACAAGTGTATGGAGCATACAAGGCATGTCTAAACCAACTTAAAACAGTGCTATATCATGGCAAAACAAAGCCTAATATGCATGGAAATGGAGCTAAAGCAAGCTAGGCACACATGCTACAACACAAGCCACTTATGTAAGCATCAAAGACAACATGGTGAGGGGATGACCCTCTCCTATTTAGGACCTCAAAACCACCTTTCAGTGGTAGAGAGGTCATGCAAAGCTCAAAATAATGGCCAAAAGGTATGGCCTTAAACAAGGCCTAACAAGGCCTTAGAGGGGGGAAACAACCCCAAACCTCAAAGAGACCTTAAACAAAGATCGAAAGCAAGTAAAAACAGAACTTTTCTTAGTTTATAGCTAAGCTTAAAAATGGATGCAAGATAGGTTAAAAGCCTATGCAAAAAATGGGGAATAAAGGGAATAGTTCTCACCCTTGTAGACCTTCTTCAAGAAGACCACTCCAGCACCTTCCTTGGGTCAAAACCAGCTCAAAAACTTCAAGAACAACCCTTTGGCACCTCAGCAACCAAGGTATGGTGTAACACTATGTGCCTTAGTGCAAAACTAAGAACAAAACACCTTTTAACACACACAAATCAAGAGGAGAGGGAGATATAGAGATAGATAGATATAGGATTCTCTAACCCTAATCTCAGACCTCTGGAACTTTTTTGGAACCCTTGAGGAGGGAGGAGAAGCCCTCCCTTTATAGGAATTCCAATCTTGCAAAGCTTACAAAACAAGCTAAGTAAGAGGGAAATCCCTCCATACACGTGTATGGAGGGGGTGCATTGTGGATGCCAGTTATCACAGCTGGCATAAAATATCTGCCAAAAGCAGATAAACAGTGGTCGGCCAGCCAAAAATGACAAATTGACCAAAATAATGGTCGGCTGACCATAAAGAGTGCCGACCGGCCATCACCAATGGCCAATAGCAACAAAACAGGGCCGGTGGCCTCAAGTCATGGCCGATGAGGTGTGGGGATGGCCAACAGGCCATTTCCTGCCCTCAGAAGCAAAATAACAACTGTTTGGTGCAAAACCAAACACAAAACAAGCAAGTCGAGAGATCCTAAGGCAAGGCGCATGGCCGAGACCTCCGAGAACTCAAAACGAACACGAACATGGATGATCACCGAGTGTTCAAACAGTGACGTACAAGTCTTGAGGACGGTCAAAAATGGGGTGTCTATAGAAACTAATAAACACCAAAAAGTCCAATCCGACAAATCATTTGGAAAATCGATTTTAAATCAAATAATGCCGAAATTGGACTGCTTTGCCAGATATAGAGTTGCCACCTAAATACTTTTTTTTTTGGGGAAATTTAGGAAACCCTGACTCGTGCCAAAGGCCACGTGTCCGTCATCACCAAAGTTACCTCGGCTTGAGAACTAGGGTACGAGGGGGAAAGGTCATGAATTAAGCACCCCCGCTCGCCCGATCAAAGATCGGCCTCTACTAATCATGATATGTTATTTTATATACCTTATGTGTTCTTGTTCTGATTGTTAGCTAACATTACTATGTGACGCGCACAAGCAAGTATAGACTGAATCCCAAGAATTAGAACATTTCAAGTCATGTTTATTTACGAAAATGGTTTGAATTTGCCACCCTCAAGTGGGCTTAAAAGATGCGGATTTGCCACATCAAGTGGGCTTTAAAACATGATTTGCCACAACAAAGTGGGCTTAAAACACACATTCATTGAATCGTTCCAATTCAAACAAAGCCTCCATCCACAGGCATTCATGCAATTTAGCAAATAAGCACATAGCCTCAAAGAAAGCATGCGAAATATGGCAACTTGGCAATCACACTTATGCAAGTATGCTAAAGCATAAAGACTTGCCGAGTACTCCAAGCCAAAACAAAAACTAGTTAGAAAGATGCATGATCCTAACTATGTTAAATGTCTAATGCAACACATGCAATGTGAAATTAATAGGCTCGGCTACTAATATGGCATATGACTTGGTTCGATTTGATAACATGCTTTTAAACACGTATTCAAAGAATTATTTGAAATTACAATACAGTTAGAATGATGCACCGAGCCTCAGTGCATTCAATACAAATGAATGGATGCAAACATGCGATATGCTAATTGAAATATGACCCTAATTTAACCATCGAAAGCGATTAAATAAAAGGAAGAAAGACGAGAGGTTGGAAGACATATACACATACACGCACGCTTATTACAACATTTTGCCCTCACGAAGGAGGGTCCGAATGAATAAAGCCAACTAACTGCTTATGCTAAGCTAGGCTAATTAAGCTAATTATTACAAAACTTGAATACATAGATAAACTAATTAACTATTTATTACAACATTTGAAATGAATAATTAACTAACTATCTATGCTAATTAATTAAGAATTTGATTAGGCTAAGCTAATTAAATAAAATTACTACATCAACTAATTAGCTACATAATTAGGCTAATTAAATATTACAACACAATTTGCTATGCTAATGAAACAATTAAATAACAACGCATTTGATATGAGCATGACGGAAGATGGATGGCGGTTGCATGTGCATCGCCTGAAAGTTGCTTTGTCTGCCCAAAATTGCCTTTATTTCACCTTCAGCCACTGCCTTTGTTTCTACAAAACTGCACTGCTAGCCACACACCAAGGGCCGGCCGGGCCCACAGAGGGCCAGCCGTGCATTGATTTGGTTCAAACTTTGTTTTTGTGCTCTGAGGTGAAATTAGTGCAGATAGAGCATTTTTCAAGCTCTGTTTGCCCTTCTTCCCTTTTCTGTCATAGGAAGGCCTCAAGAGAATAATAGAATCATTTCTAAAGACATCAATGAGCAATTGATTACTTGATGCTTTAGGACATGATTTTGGACAAAATCAATAAATGTAATGCAAATGGACCACTCCTCCCTTTTTGTCATGAAATGAACTCAAAAAAGGGAAGTTGAGACCCCTCAAGGACATCAAAACACCATGGATTGATGCATGATGGCACTTGACATAAGAAGCTTGGCATAACATCCGGCCAAGTTCAAGGTTTTCGAGCCATTTTCTTTAAGTGTGTTGAACCAAATTTTAAACCAATTTTATTAGGCCTTGCCATTCTTTAATCCATTTGTCCAAATGTGATGTTAAGTCCTCTAATCAAGAAATAATATCAAACAAGAGGTCTCTCTAAAACATGAGAGAAAGGCTACCCCGTTGGCAATTAATCTCCTAAGAGATTAAGCCATTAAGTGTAAGCCATTCTTACATGTTTTGAGAAACCTCGATCGGTTGAAATCACTCTAAAACAAGTGATAGATAGTTGATTGATTAGTTAGGGTGAGACTCTTAACATGGAAATAAAGCAAAGTATAGCTTAGAATAATACAATATAAGCCACGTATGCAATTTATGAGACAACACATGAACTAACCAAAGCATGGAACAATTTTAAAGACCATGACAACCCTAAAACAGCCCCTAAAAGGCTAAAAATAGTGCTGAAATTACACTACAAAAGCCAAAAAAAAGTAAGCAAAAGAGGGAGAGAACTATAGCTAGTAAGCAAGCCTAAGGAGGGGTGGCTAACCCCTCCACTTTTTGAACCTCAAAATCACATATTTTAGCCTTTCAAAACTCTGAAAATTGGTTTGAATACTAAAGAAAGAGAGTAAAAAGGAGAAGAGTTTAGGTTATGAAATAAAGGTGTAGAAAGAGAAAATTCTTTCTACCCTTTTGGTAACCCTTCAAACTCAACTCCAACACCTTAAACAAACTCAAAAATAACGAAAACAGCAAGAATGATGAAGTGAAGAACAAAAATGAAAGCAAGGAAAGAGAAAGCAAGCTTTTACCTTTCAACAAGCTAGCTTGCTTTTAGAGTTTCAAACTCAAATTCAAAGCACTCTCAAGCTTGAATTACACTTCCTCAAGATCAACCAAGGCCTTAGGATGATCGAACAAGGCTATGTATGGTGTGTAGTAGTGGTGTAAGGAAACTAGGTTAGCTCAAAGGATGCCTTGCAATGGAAGAAGGAGGAGGAAGGGCTCTCAAGGGTGTATATCTCTCGTCTAGATATTTGTTCAATCCTCAAAACAATCCTAGAGCTTCGGTTTTGTAGAATTCGAGCTGAAAAGGTGAAAAATATCTTCAAAAATGGACAGCTGGCGGCCTCCTACCCAGAACAGTGTTTATCGCCATCAAAGTCCAGCCGGCCATCATCAATGCACGGCCGGGCCTTAATGGCCTCCCCTATTTTTTTCGTTCAATCTCAACTCATGAGAAGAAAAGGTCCAAAAATAAGACTCACAAGTTTCAATTAGGTAAATGTTGAAGATGTGAGGTTAGTTTAGAAGCTTAAGTGATTCTAAATCACTGCGAATTCGCAATTTAACTTTCATCATTGAGTGCACTAAACCAAGCGTTCGAGTCTCGCAAGTAGTCAAAAGTGGGGTGTCTACACTCATGTCGACAAAAGTTGTCTGTGAAGTTGATCTATATGATTATGTGCAATGCAAATGTGGGACATATTGGGTTTGAGTACAGTAAGCTAATTTGCAAGGTATCTCGTGCTTGGAGGTGCAGACACCTCAATGAAAAAGAATATAGACCATAGTGGGTTGGAAATGGGGTGGATTTCTGAAAAGTGAAGATCAACATTGCTCATTGGTGGAGAATTTACAAAAGATTGCACTCAATAGTTCACCCCATAGGTGTGATATAGGGTGATTGTTCGGATGGTCTACCTATGTGGACTAGAGTACAAAGTCTCACAAAACAAGTGTCAAGTCTCGTATAAATGTGAATTGTAGGCATTCATTGTACAATGTGATTTAGAAGTCCAAGCCTAGCACATAGACAATATTGTACAATTGAGACCAAGATAGACCTGCTAGCATCAAGAACTTTCGTTGTGTGCCTAACTTTAGTTTTGACAATCAACCACAAGTTTTAGTGATCCATATACCTATATTTTATTTATTTATTTATTTATTTATTATTATTACCATGCCAAGAATTTGCATATTAAATTTGAAACAAATTGTATAGTATCGTTCTCTAATGTAACCAAAAGCAAAAACCTTTCTACTCTTCCATTTTTGAATATTTACCAGCATGATGCACGCCACCTCGTCTAAAAATCATAAACAATTTTGATGCAGTTCTTATCCAAGCCATTTTGGAGGGATGACCAGAATCTAACCTTTCTGCAATATCAGCAACCCAATAACATTAATCTTTTTTTTGTAATAACCATTGTTAAATTTAAGCATAAGCCATGCAAACTGAATAAGCATAAATAATGGCTTACTTTGGAAAACCTCACTCTTCGTTAATTGGAAAAAGGCACAAGCAAGGGTAATGACCACTAATACGAAATTGATTGGAACGACAACAATAATAAAGGTCTGAAATGTGGCACTCCTATTGTCTGCACTAGGCATAAAATGCTAAGATTAGATTTTTCAAGTGCAACTTCAACAATTGACAGGAGGATCAAATGGTTCCAATCCAAAAAATACTAAAGAAAATAAATCAAACACGTTAAGGCATAAGACAGGATAATATGTGGTTCAATGTTGTGTCTTAGGAAATGAAAAGCAAATTCACCATATGTAATGAAAATTCCAAAGCTCACTTTTTAACTTAGCTACTAAAGAATACTATTGTCACACTTCACTACTTAAATCCTTTCAAAAAATACGATAAATAGTTCTAGAATGTTAGGGCATCGACTTTTCACATCGTGCCCTCCATAAAAAGCCCTAACAAAAATTAAATCTACGGCAAATAAAGACAATAGTTTTTATACTTTAGTCTTTCTGTCATTTTGGAGTTCAGATCATTTGTCGCCATTTCCTGCAGCTGTCCCTGCAGTGATCCAAAACGACGTCGTTTTGGACCTTTTTTTTTTTTTTTTTTTTTTACCCTTTTCTTATTTTGCTTTTCAGCCTCATTTGAGCTTCTGAACCCTAATCCCTCTTCAGAAAGGCGAATGGAGAGGTGATGAATGGAGATCAAGGCAATGAACGGAGGCGACTTGGTTTCCGTAGCGAAGCGACAAAGGCTAGGCGATTAGAGAGGCGACGAACAGAGAGGGCGAGACAGCTGGCCAACATGACTTCTTCAATGAATTCATATTCGACGCCTTTCATTTTCAGAGCAATCTCAACTCTGCAAACAAAAGGGCTTTCCCAAACACCAAACAACTTCTTTGGTAGTCTAGGCAGAGGATCTTAAATGATGGAAAAATGGGATAGTGAAAGACTCTCATTTCTGGTTTTTTTATGTCCATTTACTATATTGATCAAATATGTTGTTGGTGATTGGAAACCTTCAGTAGTCTGAGCAGAGGATATAAAAATATGAAAAAATGGGAAAGAGTCAATGAATAGGAATTTCTTTATTAATTTCTTTATGATTTCCATTGCATCCCTATAATTTCTTTATCAATTTCTTTATGATTTCTAGATCGAGATGTTGGCTCATCGTCGGTAGCAAGATCGAGATTGCGCGCGCACCCAAGAGAGAGAGAGAGAGAGAGAGAGAGAGAGAGAGAGAGAGAGAGAGAGAGACAAAGACAGAGAGAGTGACAAAGACAAAGAAGGGGGCTCGGCTATGGGTGAGTTGGTAGTTTTAGAGAGAGAAGAGAAAAACCAGAAAAAGATGAAGGGAATGAAGGTTTTGCTCTGCTTCTCTTTTTTTTTTCTTTTTTCTTTTTTTGAAATTTTGCCCTAAAATGACTGCAAGAACAGCTACAGTGAAGAGCGACAAATAATCTGGACTCATCATTTTGGTCCTTATAATATCAATTGGCTCAATTTTGACTTTGAATTTATGATTTTATTTCAATTTGTTCTAAATTATTTAATTAACATTTTTTTTATTTGTGAAAAAGATGTATATAAGTGACATGTATCCTATTTTTAAGAGTAGAATTATAAATTTACTCAACTCAGTGAGTTAATTTCAACTAATTCAATGATTATATTTCGTCAAAAACACTAATCGCATTATCAATTAAATCAAATCGACACAAAATTTACAATTGTGCCAATTGAAATTATAGGAGCATAAATGTACCTTTATTTGTTGTTGTGTTCATTTGATGGTGTTAAAGGGGGAGGAGCAAAAATAACTGCAAGTGGTGGCGGTGGCGGTGGCGGTGGCGGTGGCGGTGGCGGTTATAATGCCCCAAACAAAATACACACGATGATAACATAACATCCATTACTCCTTAAGATGCACTGAAATAATTCCCAACACTTACATTACATGATCATGAGATTAGTACAAAATAGTTCCATATGCGAATATACATTCAATGATTTCTAGTACTTGAATCTATAACATGTAAAACCTTTTAGTCAAAAATAAATAAATGCCCTCAAGGGGCTTAAAAATTCCAAGGCTTAAGCCTAGTTACACAGAAGATGATTTCTCATACCTATACATATATAGCCCTTGGCTTACAAAAAGAACAAAGTCACAACAAAATAGAGCCTTATGCTCTCTATACATACATCCACGCCCTAGTTTGGTGGGTTCACCACATCTTTTGCTGTACCAAAACCTCATAGGGTGAACATAAAGCCCAGTAGGAAATTCTTAACATAGTATATATAGTTTATACAAGCCTCATAAAATAGAATGCATATGCCATGCTATGCTTTTGACAAGAAAATCACATCTTCATCTTTTGAAATCCATTATGCTCAATGATATCTTGAAATTTCAACAGTTCAAAATTTATCAATTCAACTCAAGGGGCAGTAAATACGACTCAGGTAATCCTTAGGTTGGTGTCTGAAGTAGGCATAACTAGCACTACCACAAACCCCACTTCACCGGTTGCTAATCGAAAGGGAAATGGTACCTTCTCCGCACATGTTTTCGGTCTTTCACCTCAAACACTTAGGCCAACTTAATCAATTTCATCAACACCTCCTATCCGGACTTACCAACGTATTTACCCCAAGCAATTCCATAAAAAGATTTATTCGCAAACTTATTTTCTCAATGCAAAAGTTTCCAAACTCAAGTCAAAATGTGTAATAATCAATTGAATGAATATGCAATGCAATAATTATCAATGCCATATAACATCTCTTCATTTTCAAATATCTCAACGATAATTCCATGACAATCAAAATTTCCATTCCTCCTTTCAATGCTATTTCACAAAGTAGCCACATATTCAATGAATTCCATCAATTAAAAACAACATTTCCATACTTCGTACTTCTCTCAACAATTTAGTAATAAAATTTCCATGCAATAAAATGCAAAGCACTGCAACACAATACAATTGAAGCATGTTGTGGAGCTCACAAGATGCAAAAGGATACGGGAAGGGATGTTCCTCGCGTATACGGAGCGTCGCTCAAAGAGATATGGCCCGAGGTCAACTCGAAAGCCTACTAATGTTTTAAAAGTGCGCTTCTTCGCACCATCTTGAATAATGAAGGTGTCACACCAAACAATTTGACTCGAACAAGGGTGCGGGAGATGCGTCGACCGCAAAGGGTAGGGGTTATCAGTATCAATCCCGATACTCTGTTGCCCTACTCTTCTTCTGTTTTACTTTTCCTTTTTTACTGGTAGTTCAAGCACATTGCACTGCCTCAGGCAGGTTTGTTATCATCGTTTGTCAAAACTGTGTATTTCTTTGCAAAACACATGACGGAAATGAAATTGCTATTTGATTCAAAAGATGTTACATTTGCACGTTCTATGCATCGCATCGCAAGGCATCGCATAACAATGTGAATGAAATTGAAATTTATTTGAAAATTAAGCACTTGCATCGTAATAATCAGGTAGCGAACCGACTTACAACTCGATAAGCAAAATGAGAAAACTCGATAAGCTAACTAAGTGCGAGTACAACTCAATAAGCAACACGAAGACTTAAAGAGAGTGAAGTACAACTCGATAAACAAATGTGCAACAACTCGATAAGCAAATGGGCGCGGCCCGGCAAGAATTGATCACTGAAGGGCATTGGAAATGGTGGGATTCCCCAAATTCTGAGCATAAACAACTCAGGGAACAAAGGGGAAGACCACCGGCCCTAGGGAAGAGCCACCGGCCATGAGGAATCTCCACCGGCCAAAAGTGATGGCCGGTCGGCAATATATTTGGCCAGCCGGCCAAAAATGGAAGGAACCAGCAGAATGCTAACACCTGTCCTCTATTCAACCTTATCCCCTACAAAAGGCCCCAGTTTCGTAGTTTTCCTCATTTCCACACTGATTTACTCCAAATGGAAGAATTTCTTGCCCAAAATCTTGCAGCTTGGATTAACAACTTGGATGGCTCGGAAAAGCTAAATTTCCGGGGTTTCGGCATAAACGCACTATTCACTTTGGGTCGTACCCCGCTGCACTTTCCGCTTCTCCATGCCGCGGGAAGGTTTTGGAATCCGGTGACACATGTTTTTAGCTTTGGCGGGCAAGAGGTATGTCCCACCTTTGAAGATTTTCAAGTCTTAATGGAGTCTGAGCGTAATGAAGAGATCCTGCCCCAACCCCGTTTTGGCCATGCCCAAGCCTTAGGACAAATGTGTGGGTTCTCCGTGCCTGATGCTCGATCTCTGATTTGTGACGGAATGCTGGATATTCCGAGTTTGGCTTGCCATTTTTCTGAGACTGGTGACCGCGGCGACCGTCATTGGCAAGGTTTTCGGCGACACGCACTTTGTTTGTGTATGCTATCTCATTTTTTACTTGCCTCGGATTCTAGAGGATCTAGAGTCCGATTGATTGAAGTTACCCAAGGTTTGAAGGAGGGTAAGAGTTGCATTATCATGACTCTGGCTGAGACATTGACGGGTTTGGATGCTTTCTATCGCCGCGAAGCAACCAAATTTGCGGGGAGTCCACTACTACTGCAGGTAAAGTTTCCCACCCAATCTCTCATATGTATTGCTCACGTCACTCGGCTCTCAAGCTCGGTTCTCTCACAAAACCCTTTTCTTACTTTTCTCTCATCGTACACCTCTCTATTCTTCATTCTCTCATTTTTCATCTTTCCCCAGATATGGTTGATGGACAAGTTGCAGGTTGTGGACTCTTGCCTAACATACTCAGCTCGTGGTTACTTCTTCAGGCGGCGCCTAGTCGATGCCCTTGATGAGGGTTGGTGGTTCGACTGGATGTGTAGCTTGTCCGCGGATCGCATTGCTTGGCGATGTCCTTGGCTCAATCTACCGGCAATGAGCTACAGTATGACTTGCCAACCTGGGATTCAGCTGATTGGCTTGACTCACTGTGTCTTCAATTTTCCGTTCCGGATCCGAAGTCAATTTGGTCATTACCAGACTTGTCCACCAGAAGAGATAGAGTACCCAGCTGCATTCCCGATCCGAGGCGCACAGCTTGCCCGATATGCTACAGCGTGGAGAACCAGAGAGCTCCTGGCCCCCGCTCCTATTTTCAATTGCACTTTGTCTGATGAGTGTTGGGATTGGCTCAATGAAGAGGCACAGAATGGGCCTAGATTGGTATCAGAGACTTCGACCGGCTCTGGGAGGGGGCACAGGGGCACCTGACTTGACTATGCCCCGAGCTCATTGCTTTATTAGAACTTTCAAGTTTTCCTTACGATTGTAATAAAAAGCAACTTCAATTGTATGCAAGAGCAGGAGAACTTTGTATTGAAATCAATGAATTTGAAGACTGTGGTACTGAAAATTTTCCGCTTTGGTCTAAAAATGGTCTTAGTTGTAAAAAGATTAATTTTGAACAAAGTCAACTTTTATTAAAACTTTTCAAAACCATTTTCGATATGGATCAAAACTGAACATGCCTGAAATTTGTCACTGAGATGTACAATCCCGAATCCCAGCAACTGGAAAGTTGCCCCTAGTCTGAATAGCACCGCAGCACTGCACGGCAACGGAGAGTTGCCCCTAGTCTGAAAAGCACTGCACCGGAGATCACGATGAATGCTGATAGACAAAGATGACTGAGATGATCAAATGGACAAAGTTCATCGGGGAAAAGTTGGTAGCTGAACTTCAGGATGAAGCTGCCTACATATCCCAAAGATGGGAATCAAGCCTTACGTAGTTTGGCTTAGGTTCACTCGAGTATTTTCACTCTCCTTTTACGCTCTAACTTTTGCCAAGGCCGCCCTTTGCGGGTTTTCAACCTTGCGAGCTCAGTTTTTCTATTTTCTAATTTTCTGTGCTCTAACTTTTGCCTAGGTTGCCCTTTCGGGTTTTCGGCCTAGCGAGCCTCTCAAGGGTAATATTTCTTCAACTTGTCCATGTTGATCGGTTGTGAGAACTCCAGGCCATCTAGGTCCATCAGAACCACAGCTCCACCCGACCAGATAGCTTTCATGATATAAGGACCAGTCCAATTGGGTCTGAACTTGCCCCTTGGGTCATGGATGGGAGCTCGGTTGTCTTTGAGCACCAAATCTCCTTCCTTTAGGTTCCTAGACTTAACCTTCTTGTTGAAAGCTCGGGCAATTCTGCGTTGATAACCCTGAACATGGTACAGTGCTTTCAGTCTTCTCTCGTCGAAGAGCATGAGTTCCTTAAACCTGCTCTGCTGCCAATCTGCTTCGGCTATTTGGCACTCAGCCAATACTCGTAATGACGGAACCTCGATCTCGATAGGTAGGACAGCCTCCATCCCATAGACTAATGAGTACGGAGTCGCCCCAGTAGAAGTTCTAATCGAAGTCCGGTAGCCCCACAGAGCGAACGGCAACTTATCTGGCCAATCCCGGTAGGTTTCCACCATCTTCTGCAATATGTGTTTGATGTTCTTGTTGGCGGCCTCAACTGCTCTGTTGGTCTGCGGCCGGTACGTGGATGACTTATGAAAAGCCACATTGTACTTCTCTAACAAATCAATCACCTCCTTCTTGAAGTGGGAACCGCTATCTGAAATAATCTCGTTCGGGACCCCATAGCGACAGATGATGTTGTTCCTGATAAACTTCGCGACATGTGAAGCCTTCAAAACCACATAAGATTGGGCCTCAACCCATTTTGTAAAATAATCTATCGCGACGAGGATGAACTCATGCCCATTCGACCCCTTTGGAGTAACAGCCCCGATCACATCAATTCCCCACACTGAGAACAACCATGGCGAAGTCATGTTGTATAGCTTTGATGGCGGGATGTTCATGGGGTTTGCATGGATCTGGCATTTATGGCATCGTCGAACAAAGCCAATACAATCCTCCTCTATGGTGGACTAATAATAACCCTGTCTGAGGATCTTCCGCGCCAGCATTACCCCATTCATATGTGCACCACATTCTCCTCCATAGATGGCCTCCATCAGGCGCTTCGACTCCTCAGCTTCTACACACAGCTTGTGCATTCCCAGATGACCTCTCTTGTACAGTTTACCCCCGCAGATGATGAACTGAACAGCCATTCTCCTGATTGACCTTTTATCTTTGGCATTTGCCCCTAGTGGATACACGTCCTTCTCCAAGAAGTTCCAAATGTCGTAATACCAGGGGTTCTCATCCTAAGCCTCATCTATGGCAGAAATCGACTCATATGCCGGCACAAACTTCTGGTCAATGATGATCGGACGCATCCGAACTCCGGACGGGATGTCTATCATGGAAGATAGAGTTGCTAGTGAATCTGCGAACCTGTTGTTCTCTCTCACTAGATGAGTGAAGTTCAGCTTTTCAAACCGAGGAATTAACAAATCCAAGGTCTGGTGGTAAATTATCATTTTCTCTTCTTTGACCTTCCAATCTCCTTTTGCTTGAGATACAACAAGGTTGGAGTCCCCGATAACATCCAATCGTTTTGCCCCTAGTTCTAGAGCCGCTTCTAAGCCGGCAATACATGCCTCGTATTCCGCTTCGTTGTTTGAGACTTTGAACTGGAGCTTGAATGCTAAAGGGATACGGGAATTGTCGGGCGCTATCAACAACACTCCTATCCCATACCCATACTGGTTTGACGCTCCGTCAAAGTACACTGTCCAAGTTTCGTCTTCGACATACAAAATGGCTTCATCTGGGAATAGGTACTCAACTGCTTCATCCCTTTCAACCGGGTGGTCGGCAAGGAACTCTGCCACCACTCTCCCCTTGACTGACTTACGTGTTACATATTTCAAATCAAATTCGGATAGTAAAAGCAACCAACGAGCTAGCCTACCCGTAAGTGCTGGTTTCTCAAAAAGATATTTGATGGGATCGAGTCGTGAAACCAGCATTACAGAGTGAGCTAACAGGTAGTGCCGCAGCTTCCTGGTAGCCCATACCAAAGCTAGGCAAGCCTTCTCCAGCGGAGTATAGCGGGTCTCGTAATCCAACATCTTCTTGCTCAGATAGTAGATGGCTCTCTTCACCTTATCCTCTGATTCTTGTGCGAGCATACAGCCCATCGTAGTCTCAGTTACTGAAAGGTACAATATCAACGGTTTCCCTAGCTCCGGTGGTGACAACACGGGTGGGTTTTGTAAATATTCTTTGATCTGTTCAAAAGCTGCTTGACATCGGCCGTCCCATTGGAATTTCTTTCCTTTCTTCAGGAGACCAAAAAGTGGTTCACAAGTTAAGGTTAATTTTGAAATAAACCGTCTTATGAATTGCACTTTACCCAGAAAGCCTCGCACCTCCTTTTCAGTCATTAGTGGTGGCATTTCTAAGATGGCCTTGATTTTGGAAGGGTCGACTTCGATGCCCCTTTGCGTAATCAGAAACCCTAGCATTTTTCCCGCTGTAACACCGAATGTGCACTTCTGAGGATTCAACCGCAGCTGAAATTCTCTGATCCTTTGGAAAAACTTTTGCAAGGCGGTGTAGTGACCTTCTCTTTCTTTGGATTTGACAATCATGTCGTCCACGTACACCTCAACCTCTTTATGGATCATATCGTGCAATATTGTGGTCGCTGCCCGTTGATAAGTAGCTCCAACATTCTTCAACCCAAATGGCATTACTCTGTAGCATTATGTACCCCACGGTGTGGTGAATGCAGTCTTCTCCCGGTCTTCGGGTGCCATTACTATCTGATTATAGCCTGAGAAGCCATCCATAAACGAAAGCAAAGCGTGCCCTGCTGTGAAATCTACCAACTCATCAATGTGTGGCAAGGGAAAGTCGTCCTTCGGACTGGCTCTGTTCAAATCCCAGAATTCTACACATACCCGAATTCTGCCATCCTTCTTCGGTACTGGAACAATGTTGGCCAACCAAGTCGGGTATTTGGATACCAGCAGGAAGCCTGCGTCGATTTGCTTGGTGACCTCTTCCTTGATCTTAATGGCCCAATCAGGGCGGATCCTTCTGAGTTTCTGTTTGACAGGTCGGGCCTCGGGATCAAGAGGGATTCGGTGCTGCACAATCTCAGGATCGATTCCAGGCATGTCTTCGTAGGACCACGCGAAAACATCTTTGAAATCCTTTAATAAAGTGACTAAGCGCTCGCGTTCCTCTGAAGACAACGTGGACCCGATCTGGACCAGCTGCGGGTCCTTCTTAGTACCAACATTCACAGTAATGATTTCATCAACTAAAGGTTTGACAAACCTTTCCTGCTCTTGTTCAATTAAACGTTGTAAAACCGGAGGAATTTCGTCCTCTTCGTTTTCATCAAAATTTTGAAAGTCCTGATTTAAGCAATAAATCAAAGGCACAGAAAAGTACTCGGAAACCACATTCATATCATTCTCATTATGTACTTCCAAACCGTCCGATTCTTCTGTTACAACAGACTCAAAAGAGAAAGAAAAAGACGACCTGGACAGGACAGTGGCATCCGGGTTATCACCCCCAAGAATACCGGACTCAGACTCAGTCGAGCTGGAACCTGATTCTGACTCAACAAATTCGGAGGAATTAGATTCCGGCTCACTACCTGACCCGGTGCTGCTAAATAAAAATCTCTCTTCATACTGCCAAACAAGGGAGGGTGCGATAGATGCATCCAAAATAGTCGACGGTAGGCCCACAGCCGTTTTATTCCCGATCATGGACACCGAGAAGTTATCCCCTAAGCACAACTGGTCGATCGAAGGATCTGAAAGTAGACATGCCAGTGCTACCCCCATTTCAAGTTCGGTGTCCTCAGACTCCACTTTCCTGTTCTGTTCAACCTCAACTGTTGGGTCTGTCTGCTCTTCAGCCACATCATCCCCAGGTAACCGTAGGTCAAAGAAAATCTCGAACCCTGGTACGCGCTTCCTCTCTGCGTTTAACCACGGCTCTGGGAAGCCACAGAATGGAAAATCCTACCCCTCCTGGACAAAGCGTCCGTTTAGGGTACCCTGGATGGGCCGGTGCATCAACTCAAAGGGTTTCCCTATCTGTTTCGCCCTGGCTCTCCCAACGATCTCTTTTACTTTTCTTATCCAATCCTCCTTGGTGGGCAGATAACCCAAGCCAAAGGTATGGGGGTTGTGTGGCACTTCGGCCAATGCTGCGACGTCCTTGCGGCCGCTCTTTCCTAATCCCACCCCGGGGATATGTTGCAGTTTGTTCATGAGATACACTGCTTGGGCACTGATATATGTCCCCTCGTTAGTAGCCATGATATTCTGTACAACCTGAGCCTCAGCTAGGGTAAACCCCGATATGAACACATCCTCCATGCCATGCTCGATTTCTAGAACAGGCGTGGATACCTCCGGTGGCGGATGGATTGATGAATTCCCGAAAACAATGGCTACTCCCTTCCCATAGGGGTATTTCACCATTTGATGCAAAGTGGAGGACACCACCTTCACCTGATGCAGCCACAGCCGCCCCAAAAGCAAGTTGAAAGTTGCAGGCACCTCCAAGACATGGAAATCTATCTCATGCTGCCCCGGCCCAACTTTAGTCTGAACTTTTACGGTTCCCGTCACTTCTCTACTTGTATTGTCATACGCCCGGATGACTTGGGCTGTTGGTACATAATCCGCGGCTTTCAAGCCGATTGCAAACGCCGTCCTTGCAGGGCAGACGTTGATGGCGGATCTGGTATCGACGAGAACCACCGGTATCCATTTATTCCTACATTCCACAGAAATGTAGAGGGGTTTGTTATGGTCTGCCTCCTCGAGTGGCAGTTCCTTGTCGGAAAAAGTCAGCGTCGGGGTAGCTCCCCCCGGAAAGACTAATCCCACCAGCTGCTCTGGCGTGGTTTCTATTGAAAGCTTCGCTTTGTCCATGGCTGATAAGACAGCCTGTCTATGCACCCGCGATGCCATGAGCAGTCCCCAGATAGAGATATCTGCTTGTATCTTTTTTAGCTGTTTGAGTACAGCCTCCTTCTCAAGTTGCTTCTCCTTTTGCTTCTCAACCTCTCTATCCTTCCCCGAGGCCTCTGGCTGATCTAGGTGCGGGGGTTTGAAGTACCGTCTACTCCGCGTCATGTGATCAACCTCTCCAAGGTACCAGGTGTCATCAGGTTGGTTGTTCCCCCAATCTTCATCTGTGTGGGCAAGACACAAGTCCTCATCTTCCCACCACATTCCATCAGCATCTGACAAACATCTGTCCGGCTCTGGTATGGCTGTTCTTGTACTCGCAGCACCTTCCATCCATATGTTCGCAGCATTCTCTGTTCTTGTGCACACAGCAGTTTCGGTCCCCACATGGGCCTTTGCCTTCCTGATTCTCTCGGAATCTTCGAATCTTTCATGTTCTGGGTGTGTCAATACAACCGACAGTACAATAATTCCCGTATTCGAAATGCTCCAATCCTGAGCGAAATTCTTGACACCGGCGCTCTCCGGTGATGCACTTTGTTCTTCGACCTTTCCGGCTGTTACTGACATTCTCGCCCCTGCTGGGCCCTGTTCTAGCTGAAATTCTTCTACCACATTTGGTTGATCGTCTAACCATCCTGTGACCTCTGTCAACTCCTCATAATCATACCAGTTGACTGCCACGTCCCCTGGATCTTGATCACTGTAACATCGGAAATTGGCAAGGTCCTCTTCCACAGCTATTAAATCATCTGTTCCCTGTCCCAGACTATCCCCTTGGATTACACACAGTTCTCCTCCTACTGGAAATTCCACAGCTGGCACATCCTGGCCTATCGATGAAATGTAGTCACCCGGACTATATGTTTTCTCAACACAACTTCCAGATTCCGCGGATTCTGGACCAATAATCCTCTTCTCATTTGGGACCTCCTCTCTCCTGTCTTCGACAGTCACCACTGCTGGCTTGGGTTGGGTCATGGAGATGTCCATCATGCACAAGTCGGTGCAATCGGGAAGGAGAATCTCCGGCTTAGGCAGGTGGGAAGGTGTGATATAGATACTAGGATCGTAGGACACGACCCCAGTATGGATGAAATTAAGTCTTTTGGGTGGTGGAGCTTGGTTATGTGCGGGGAGAGGATTTGTAGTAACATTGGGCTTCTCGGGCAGCAGAATCACCCCGTTATCGATGAGATCTTGAATCTCATGACGTAATCGGAAGCACAGGTCGGTGTCATGACCGTGCTGTTGGTGAAATGCACAATACTTGGCTGGGTTGTGGGTAGCGGGGAGTCTTTTTGGTAAGGGCCGCGGCTCTAGGGGCTTCAAGTGCCCTTTTTTGATTAGCACCCCCAGAGCTTTGGACACGGGCATATAAAGTGGAGCGAAGGTTCTGGTATTTTTGGGTGGGTATTTGACTGTTGGTGGGCTGCTTCCGGACGCACCGGAGAATGGTGTGGCCGCCATATTTCTCGGAGGAGGGTTGGTGGTGACCATGCTCACTTCGGAGGCTCTTGTGGTTGTAGTGCCGCTCGGGCCTGCATTAGTGTTGCGGTTGAAAGTTTTTCGGGGTTACTCCCGGTCGTTATCAATTAAGCCTTGCTTCAAGGCATCCTCAATCTGCACCCCATTTCATGCAGGTCAGGAAAAGTAGGAAAGGGGAGCACAATCATCTTTTGCATCAACTTCGGCTGAAGATTGCGCACAATCATCTGAATTTGATCTTTGTCTGTAGGCCTTAAGGTCATCATCGAAGCCTTGGCCCTCCATCTGGTTACAAATTCTGAGAAACTCTCTTTAGGTTCCTGTCTGGTTGTCTCGAGATCACGGGTTGTAATCTCGATTTGTGTATTGTATGAGTACTGCGCAATGAAGGCCTCAGCCATCTCGTCCCAATTTCTCTTGACATCATCTTCTAGCTTGGCATACCATATGGCCGCCACACCTGACAGAGTCCGGCCGAATAAAGACATCTTCTGTAATCTACTGAGGCCCATCGGCCTTAGGATATCTGAAAACAGTCTCAGGTGCACCATGGGGTCCCCGGACCCGTCGAATCGATCAATATGGGGCATTTTAAATCTGTCGGGCAGCGTTACAGCTGCGTCAGTGTAGCCATCTTCAATGTCGGGGATGGTCTTGGCTCCTTGGGATCTCTTAAACAGCTTTTCAAGCTTGCTCAACTTTAGTGCAGTGGGATCAGTCTCGGACTCAAAGGGAGAGTCCGGTAGGTTGGTGGGTATTTTTGATAACTGGGGTTGGATCTGGGGTAGGATCGGGGGTAGGATCGGGGGTGGAGGTGGTCCCGTGGGAAGTTTTGTATCGTTCTGAACATTGGCTGTCTCCCCGAGGTTTGGAACTCCTGGCGGGGGAGGAACTTGCTGCGAAGTAGAGGCTCTGGTTTGTCACTGTAGCCTCACAATCAACTCCGCTTGTTCACTCACAACTGTGGCCTGTTGCCTGGCAAACTCTGCCTGTCGGACAGCATCCTGCTGCATCATTTTCATGCTTTCTTGGAGCTGGCGCACCATCTCCTCTAAGCTAGCCATACTATTCTGCTCTGGTTGAATTACCGGGATATATTCCCTTTCTGTAGGTGAAACAGAACTCCGACCTCTACTGAACTCAGGTGGGGTAGATAAGGCCCTCTGAACTGACTGCTGTAGTGATGCCTTCTGCCTAACGGTCCTCCGTCTAGTAACCGGGGGTAGAGAGTAATACACTGGTTGTCCGTCTACCAGATCCTCAAATCGATGGAGTCGATGACCTCTAGTCCAGAGTGCTTGGGGAATATCTGCTGGGTCAGAAGTAATTGTGCTCAACTACCTAGCAAAAAGATAAATAAAGCGTATAAATAAACAAACAATCGGACAGCGTAACGGCGTAAAATAAACATACAACACACGGTTGGGTATCATAATATGCTGCCAATAAGCTGAACACACTGTTCCTCAAATACTGATCACTGTTTCTGAATCATTGCCCCTAAGTCTGAATCTGATACCCGCAGATATGACTGATTCTCAAATTACTGATACTGATGCCCTCAGACTTGATACTCAATCTCGCAAACTGATATGTGTGTTCCCTATAGAGATACACTCTGAAAGCACATAGCACGTAGAGAGAGCAAAAACACCCCTATGTTGAGGTAGGGTTTCCCTGTCCTATTTTGTCAGGAACTAGGGTTTCACTACGTACGCAGCGGTTTCAAACAACCTATATCGGGTTGGAATGGTCACTATGGATTCCGAATATGCACTAGGTCGAATGGTCAGAAAGGGTGCCCCGGTAAAACCGGGGTTTGTGTTCCCATACTGGCAGAGCCCGCTACCGGTTAGCCTTATGGCATGCTTTGACAAAGTCAAGCCTCCAGCAGACCGCTCAGGAATAGCAGATGGCCAACACGGTGTCCTAGGCGCACCAATGCACATGCAATGCAAAGGGACACATAAATGAAATCAAAACAGGATATCACGAGTTCGAGTTAAGCTCTCTAAACTCCCCAGCAGAGTCGCCAGAAACTATAACAAGCCCGCGGGGGACCTCGCTACAGTTCGGACTCGATTTTGTCACGGTTCTAAATCTGAACCAAAGAGTCCAAATCCGGCAAATCGTCTTGAAAAAAAATAGATTTTGAAAGAAGTGCCAAACATGGACTGCTTTGCCAGATACAGAGTCGCCACCTAAATATTTTTTAATGGGGGAATTTAGGAAACCCTAACTTGGTGCCAAAGGCCACGTGTCCGTCATCACCAAAGTTGCCTCGGCTCGGGAACTTGGGTACGATTAGGGAAGGTCAGCTATGAGCACCCCCTCTCGCCCGATCCGAAGATCGGCCTCTACTAACCGTAATATCCAGTTTTGAAAACGTTATGTGTTCTTATTCCGGTTATTAGCCTAGATTTACTGTGTTATGCGCACAACAAATAAGTATAGACCGAATCGCCCAAATTGGAACAAAACATTTCGTGTTTGCTTTGAAAACGGTTTGCTACTCGTAAGTAGGCTAAAATGCAGATTTTGCCACCCTTAAGTGGGCTTTAGAAAAGATGGTTTTGCCACTGTCTAGTGGGCTTAAAACTCACAGTTTTAATGCGTTATTCCAATTTAGGTAATTCAACCTCCATCCACAGGTATTCAAGCAGTTATATCACATAAGCAGCTAGCCTCATGGTAATCATGCTATTATGGCAGCATTCACACGCATGCGACATGCTAAAGCATAAAAGCTTACTTAGTACTCCAAGCCCAAACACAGAAGCTAGTTAGTAATCAATGCGTGATCCTAGCTCATGTTAAAATGGCTAATGCAACACATACAAGATGCAACTGCAATAGGCTCGGCTATCCTACGATGGCATGTGAGATGCTACAAATAACACGTATTCAATTTGGGAATTGAAGTACAATGCAATTAACGTGGTGTACCGAGCCCTGGTGCATGTAAGACAAATGAATGGATGCACGCATGCATTGCATAAGGTATGCTAATTTAAATATGCCCTAATCTACCATCATAAGCAGGTAAATAAAAGGGAAGAAAGACGTGGGGTTGGAAGACATGCACACACTCACACACACTTATTACACAATTGCGCCCTCACTCGGAGGGACCAAAAGAATATACAGACCAAATAACAAATCAGCTATCCTAGCTATTTGATTATTACAGACCCTTAATTAATTAACAAAAATAAATGTACAAAGAAAGTGGCCGCAGCGCTGCCGCGGGATGCGCGAATGATGCATGCTCGATCCCTCTTGCCCGGAAACCCGTTGCCATAGCATTACTGCCACTGTTTTCACTGCCTTGCTTCTCTGAAAATTGCCAAAATCCCAGGGTATCTTCAATGAGCACTGCAGAACATCATCAGCTAAGTGGAATGACCACCGGCCATGGAAGAATTCCGTCGGCTGCTGATGAAGTTATCGGCCATTAGCCAATGGCCGGTCGGCACTAAATTCTGCCGGTCAGCAAAAACTTCCCTTGAAGAACACCTCAAGAACAACTGGTCCAGCCACCTCCCTTTGACCAAAATCAGTCCAAAACCTCAAGAATAAACCCTTCAAGCCTCTCAACCTCGAAGCAAGGTGTAATGGTGTGTGTATTAGTGCAAAAGTAAGGTCAAAATGCACTTTTAGGCTTCCAAACACACCCTAAGGATGAGAGAGAGGGAGATATAGAGAGAGAGGATGATATATTAGATGTATAGATATAGAAGCTCTGGTTTTTTGGTTCAAAAGCTCCAACCTCCTACAATGGGAGAGGAGGGGTGCTTACATAGGCAAAGCCAAAGGTTCTAGGCTTCTCCAAGAAGCTAAATGAAAGGGGCAAAGGGTGCAAAGGGTTCTTGGCTTCTTGGAGAAGCCAAATATAGTGCCGACCGGCCATTGGTTTTAAGCAACCATGGCCGGTGGCACCCATAAATAGTCGGTGATGTAAGGGGAAGGCTGGTGGGATGTGGGGATGGCCAACAGGCCATTCCCTGCCCTTCAAGGCAAAAACACAAGGGTTTGGTGCCAAAACCAAACACGGAATAGTCGAGTCGAGAGATCCTGAGGCAAGGCGCGCAGCCAAGACCTTCGGGAACTCGAGACGAACACAAACAAAGAGGATCACCGAGTGTTCAAGCGGTGACATCCAAGCCTTGAGGACGGTCAAAAATGGGGTGTCTACACTGCTGAAACTTACCAAAAACATACTGGGGAGTGCATCAGTGGCCTGCCGGCCATGGGGAGCCACCGCCGACCAAAAATGAAGGGGTGCCGGCCAAGGATGGTGCACTGCCGGCCATCTGCAGGACACTGCCGGCCACTGATGTACTGGGACACCAAGCTGCAGTAGAGCACAAAACAGAGAAAGGGAAGGGTCTCCCAAGGGTATATATGCGCTATGCCACTCCACATCACATTGAAACATCAAGGGAGAGGCGTAGTCGGATTCACGACCATCAATCACGCATCCCGATGCATGATGGCCAAAGATCCAACTCGTGCAAATCAATATGAAATGAATGCACAAATAAAACACGTAAGTGCCTAAAACTTTATCATGGATAATCAAGAGCGTCGGTGACTGAGAATTGAGACACGTTTCATCACTTGAAGTATGAAGCATCCCTCGTTTCTCGTGCTCGGATTAACACTTAATCCAAACAACAATGCTAACTTGGACATGTAATCATGTAATATGACTTAAGTATGCAAAATGCAATGTAATAAACACGCAGCAACATGTAATGGAACTAGTATGCAACAGCATGCAAAAATAGAGCAAGCACACAGCAATATGCAAGAGAAGCATGCAACAACATGCAAAGGATGGACTTAAACCAAGATGGACAGCTCTCATATAGGCCCAAATCAATAGCCAAAATTGATGAATTGATAGTATGAAAAGCATGAAAAGGCAAGGCAAACATGCGTGCCAATTGGCTTAAGGATTAAGGCATAAAGATGCAACTCTTAAGCACACTTAAAGAGTGACAAACATGGATATGTGACAACAAGGTAAGCTCTGAAATCTCATGTAAATTGATGCCAAATCAACTAAACAATGCAAGCATAGCATGTTAAGAGGCTCAAAACTCAAAGTTAACAAAGGGACTTAAGCCATGGCCATACAAGGCAAGCCCCGAAGGACTAAGGGGACCTAAAACAGTCCCAAGGCAGGTCCAAACAAGACCAAAAACAAACTCAAAGCTAGCTAACACAAGAGGCCAAAACATGGAGCATGCAAGGCTACAAAAGAGGCAATGCACTACACCTATAGAAACCAAACATGGCATGACTTGGAAAGTATAAAACAGAGTTACATCATGGTATAATAAGACAAAAAATGCACTGATATGATGACCCAAAGGCCTAAGCTTAATGTCATGCATAATTATCCATTCATGAGGCATAAAGAGCAAAGGTTCCAAGGCATTAAAAGCATGTCAAATGCAGGTGTATGGCCACATTTCATGGACTGAAATAACACTTAGAATGATGGCAAAGCATGCAAACATCACATGTATGGCATGGTAGGGGCCTCAAAACCCAAGACTAGCCTAAGCATTTACACTATAGCTATACAAAGCATGAGTGATATGGCCATGGCAGCCCAAAACAGTCCTAGGACAGCCCAAAATAAGAATAAAATCATGCTGGAGCAAAGCCAAAATATGCTAGGGTGATGAGTCAAAACATCATGCACATAAAGCTAGTAAGCAAGATTTGTTCTACAAGTATATGGAGCATGCAAATGATGACCAAACTAACTATGGAGAGAGTCATGACATGGAAAAACATCACCAAAAACATGCTGACTCATCATAAGCTAGAATCACATGTGAAAGCATGAAGCATGTGAGGCTAGTTTAAGTGATTTACACTACAAGTGTGTCATGCATGCATGGAGTGACAAAACCAACCCAAAATAGATCTAAGGCATGGTAAAACATTGCCAAAAATCTAGTAAAATGGACTCAACACAAGCTAGGAAAACATGCTACTTTGATGAGCTAGGAATGGGATTACACTACACATACAAGATGTATGCAAAAAGTGACCAAACTAGCCATGGACAGGGCCAAGGAAGGCCCTAAAAGTCACAAAAAAAAGGCCTGAACCAACCTTCAAAAATATGGAGAGGCATGCTCATTTGGAAGGCCAAAAATGTAAGCAAACAAGAACCAAAAGAGAGGGGGCCACCCCCTCTGATTTCAGGCCTCAAAACCACATGCCTACCACTGAAAATCCACTGGATTTCAGTGGTTAGAAGGCCAAACTAAGGCTAACACGGAGGCCTTAAGGCATGGCTCAAAACAAGGCCAATAAGAGGGTTGAAGACCCTCAAAAACCAAAAGACCTTAAACAACTACCAAAAGCTCTTAAAAACAAGACTTTTTTTCAGTTGAAAAGCAATGCCTAAAACCATATGCAAGAATGGCCAAAATAAGATAGAAAAAAGTGCTAAAATGGGGAAAATACGCGCCCCTGAAGATCAACTTCGAAACCAGCAACTTCAGGGAGTAAAACCTCACTTTCAAAGCTCAAGAAGTCCTCCCAAGAACCTTAATCCAAAGGTGGTGGTGTATCTCTAAGTGTTGTAGTGTAAAAGTGCAAGGAAAATGAACTTCAAGGCATAAATCAACAACAATATATAGAGAGAGAGAGATATTTCTTCTCAAAATGCTCAACCTTTGATAAGGAAAGAGGCTCTCTCCTTATAAAGAAGAAAAGCAATGCAAAGCTTCTTCAAGAAGCTTGGCAAGAGCTTTATCCCTCCATACACGTGTATGGAGGGAAGATAAAAGGATTCCAGCTGGCTCAAAAGATCTGGAGTAAAACCAGCTGAGACAGGGGTGATGTCGGCCATCAGGGATGGTCGACAGTGGCTCATTGATGGCCGGCAGTGCCAGACCGTGGCCGGCAGTGCACCAAGAAAAACATTCTGAAAGGACCAAGTCATGGTCCAAGAATGGGGCAGAAAGGATACAGCGTCTGGAAAGCTCGAACCTGTGACGTTCCGCCGCAAAAGTCGAATGCTCGACGAGCAATCGAACTTGTTTTCGGATGTACCTGCAAGCACAATCGAGTCTTGAGGACGGTCAAAAATGGGGTGTCTATAGTTGCTCCTCTTTGACAGAACTCGAAAGTCACAAAGTGACGGGAGTGAGTGTCAAAGCCCAAAGATGACCCATTTTTGACAAGGCCGAAGACTCAGGCAGACAGTCAACATAAGCATACAGAGATGCGCCTGTAGGCTGGGGCATAATGCAAATGATTTGTAAGATGCAAGAGCATAACTTATGATTATGCAAAGGAAAACTGTAATGAAGCAGTTATGCAAAATAAATGCAACATTTTAAGCGAATGAATAACAGTCCTACATATTTCAATAGAAAGAATGTAAGAAAATTATGCAATTCTTGCCACGTCTATCGTGGAGTGCATACAATACCATTCGGTTTGTCTGGTCGTGCCGACTCCAAATGAACCATACATACAATATCGTGCCTGCAAAAGAAAGAAACTCAATAGGTACAATATCCTTAGAAACATGCATAGCAATTCAAGTGAAAAGTGCGCGACAACGCGAGTGGAGGGGTGCGAAACAATGCAATCCTGTGGGTGCGAGACAACGCGGATGGAACCATGCGTAACAGCGCAAGGAAAATATGCGTAACAGCGCAGGATAGAGACATGCGAAACAACGCAAATAAAACATGTGAGACAACGCAGGTCATAGAAATGCGAAACAACGCAAATAAAACATTGAAAACATGTGTGACAGCGCAAGTTAAAGAAGTAAAACATGTAAAACACGCGTAACAGCACAAGTTAAAGAGATAAACATGCGTAACAGCGCAGGTTAAAAAAGTAAAACATGCGAGACAACGCATGTTAAAGAAATACGAAACAACACAAATAAAACATGCGAGACAATGCAGGTTAAACAAGTAAAACATGCGTGACAGCGCAAATAGAAGAAATAAACCATGCGTAATAGCGCAGGTTAAAGAGATAAACATGCGTAACAGCGTAGGTTAAAGATATGACATACGAGGCAACGCAGGTTAAAGAAATGCGAAACAACGCAAATAAAACATGTGAGACAACGCAGGTTAAACAAGTAAAGCATGCGTGACAACGTAAGTTAAAGAAATGTGAAACAACGCAAGTAAAACGTGCGAGACAACGCAGGTTAAGAAAGAAAACATGCATAACAGCGCTGTTTAAGAAATAAAACATGCGATACAGCGTAGGTTAAGAAAGTAAAATATGCGCAACTGTGCAGTTTAAGAAATAAAATATGCGATACAACGCAGGTTAAGAAAGTAAAACATGCGTAATAGCGCAGATTAAAGAGATAAACATGCGTAACAACGCAAGCAAAAACATGCGTAACAGCGCAAGTAAAGAAGTAGATAAGTGTGTGACAGTGCACATAACCTGCATAACACCGCAAGTTGAGATAAGAAGTTGGTAACAGCGCACATAACCTGCGTAACAGCGCAAGTTAAGATAATAGGTGCGTAACAGCACACTTAACCTGCGTAACAGCGCAAGTTAAGATAAGGAGTGCATAACAACGCACATAACCTACATAATAGCGCAAGTTAAAATAAGAAGTGCGTAACAGCGCACATAACTTGCGTAACAGCGCAAGTTAAAATAAGAGGTGCATAACAGCGCACATAACCTATGTAACAGCGCAAGTTAAGATAATAGGTGCGTAACAGCACACATAACCTACGTAACAACGCAAGTTAAAATAAGAGGTGCGTAATAGCACACATAACCTGCGTAACAGCGCAAGTTAAGAGAAGAAGTGCGTAATAGTGCACAGAACCTACATAACAGCGCAAGTTAAAATAAGAAGTGCGTAACAGCGCATATAACCTACGTAACAGCACAAGTTAAGATAATAAGTGCGTAACAGCGCACATAACCTGCGTAACAGCGCAAGTTAAAATAAGAAGTGCGTAACAGCGCACATAACCTGCGTAACAACGCAAGTTAAAATAAGAGGTGCGTAACAGCGCACATAACCTGCATAACAGCGCAAGTTAAGATAATAGGTACGTAACAGCGCACATAACCTGCGTAACAGCGCAAGTTAAGATAAGAAGTGCGTAACAGCGCACATAACCTGCATAACAGCGCAAGTTAAAATAATTGGTGCGTAACAGCGAACATAACCTGCGTAACAGCGCAAGTTAAGATAATAAGTGCGTAACAGCGCAAATAACATGCGTAACAGCGCAAGTTAAAATAAGAAGTGCGTAACAGCGCACATAACCTACATAATAGCGCAAGTTAAGATAAGAGTGATGCGAGATGCAAAACAATGGAAGTTTAGATGAGATGGAAAACAATGCAGATTTAATGAGATGCAAAACAATGCAAGTTTTGATGAGATGCAAAACAATGCAAATATGAACTAGATGCAAGACAAAGCAAATAGATGCAAGACAATGCAAATATAAACTAGATGCAAGACAATGCAAATATGAACTACATGCAAGACAATGCAAATAGAAACTAGGTGCAAGACAATGCAAATAGATGCAAGACAATGCAAATATAAGTTAGATGCAAGGCAATGCAAATATAAAGAATAGGTATTTAATTTAATAAGCAAATGCTAGGTGGCAACAAAAACAAAACAAACATGCTTAATGAAGACATCTTGAAAGGGGACTTCCGGTTTACTTCCTGGAAGGTTTCTGATGCGTCAAAAAGGATATACCTTGTGCGCGTTGATGGGCGATGACCACAGTACTTTGAGACCATGATTCTCGGGTTTCCACGGAGGCGTTTTGAATCAAATTTTGAGCATTCCTCGGGGTTGTTAGAACCCAGGGACACATACCAAGATCAAATCGGCAGGGGAAGTTGATAGAGGACTGCTGGCCATCAGGGAGAGCCGCCGGCTACTGCCGGCCATTGGTGGCCACTGCCGGCCATCGATAGGGTAGTGCCGGCCATCAATGTGCCCCTGCCGGCCATCGGTGGCAGATTCTGGCAAAACGGCCTTTTGGGCCGTGGGTCTTTAAATAGGCTAAAATCTAACCCATTTCCTCACAAACCCTTGCATAGAAGACATTTCTCTTCCTCCCTAGGTGTGCCTTCTCTCTAGATTTGCGCGTTCTACGCGTTTCCCAATGCCCTAAACAATCTTGAATCGTTAAAACCTCTTGGTTTTCTTCGATTTGAACCGATCAGAAATTGGATCTGAGGTGCCTTTCATCATCTCCCCCATTCGAGGATCATTTCCCCCGGATTTCTTTCGAGGTTAGTTCGCTCTTCGCGGGCTTTCAACTTTTCTTGAATTTTCTCTCTCTTAGGGTTTGGTTTGTTCAAAACTCCACGCTTTTGCTCATTTTCGCTCGTTTTTTGCTCGTTTTTGCATCTATCTCAGATGGCTGACGACGTTCCACATGATGAGGGCTTCCCCACACTCCCTCAAGTAGAGTTGGTAGCAGACTTTGCGGCTGAGCCAGAGATCGAGCCTCAGCCTTTACCATTGAGCACACGTCCCTTCGACCCCACGAGGTATCACCTGGAGACTCATATCATACCGGTGGCGGGAGGTAACATCTGCATATGAAACCTTCAGGTGCTGCCTGAACTGCTATTCTAACTTGAAGTGAGCTTGCACTTGGGGTCGAGATACACTCATACTCCAGAGAAACGGCGAGGCCTGAGAAGGTGCATCCGGAATACAATCTCGGAATCTGCTGAAGGTGAAACACACTCAGATGCTCCAAATTTTCCTTGTTTTCTTTTGCTTCACAGCCTATAACCTAAATAGCTTTAGATAGGTCCTGGTTCCACTGTTCTGACATGGCCTGGGTTAAACCCTGCGGTTTTACGAAAGAACAAAACCTGTGTTTGCACAAATGTGGAGAATAGCACAGTACTCTGAGCACAAAACGATTTATTTTGAAATTGAAATGAGAAATAAGTTTTTGACCGGGTATTGAGTCTACGACTGGACACAGCGCACTACGACTCAACAAAGAAAAAAAACAAAAGGTAAACAACCTAAACACATCGAGAAACACTCGAAACGACTCAAAACAAGAAATGAGACAAAACAAAAGACACGACACTCGGACGTGCACATGGAGCCTATTTCTCTGGGTATTGTTTCTTACCCTTTCTCATTTGTGATTCTCACATCACTCTGGCACTCAATCTCTTGTTTTCTTAAAAAGCCCTTTTCTCACTTTTTCTCTCAACGCACATCTCTCTATTCTTCAATCTCTCATTTTTAATCCCTCCACTGGGTGGTTGACGAATAAACAGGAGGTTGTGGGCTCGTGCCCCTAGCATTCTGCTAGATTCTTCTTCTTCTGCTCACAACAGTGAGCTTCTCCCGCAGAGGGGTTGTGGTATGACTGGATGGGCAGCAGATCAGCAACTGACATCAGTTGATGATGCGCTTGTGGGGAGTTTGGACGTGATCAAATCCGTCCAAATGAGGGAGTGGAATATCTTGATTCATTCCAGTTTGTGCTTCGCACTTGGCTTGATACCTCGCTACTCGGAGGATAAGGGAGCTTTCCGCCCTTTGCTGTTAACTTCAGTTATGCCTTGTTCTGGCAGGTAGAGCGCCCTTTCTGGCAAGTGTGGTGACAATGGGGAAAACACAGAACACCTGACTTAACTGTGCCCCTAGTTCATCATTTTGACCATTTTTTTGTTTTGCCTTTCTACTAAAACAATTTTAATCAAGATGAGAGTTAGATTAACATACTTGTTCGACTTTATGATTTAAAATCATGCAAGTTAGGCCATGGACACTGAAAATTTTCCTTTTTTGGGTCCAAGAAATGGTCCAGTTTTGGAAAAATGGAATAATTTTGGAGAGAATTAGTCAACTTCATTAAAAATTCTCAAAAACTATTTTTGCAAACGGCCACTGCTTAACGAGCACGGAACCTTCTCTTGAGATGCATAACCTCAGATCCAAAACAATGGAGAACTGCCACTTGTCTAAATGGCACTGCATGGCAACGGAAAGTTGCCCCTTGTTTGAATAGTACTGTAGCACACTGTAATCAGTCCTCAAAGTAACGATGACAACCGAACTCTCAGATACATAGGAGACAAAGATGATTAGAACCATTACATGGACACAATGGATTTGGAAGTGTTTATGGCTGGAGTTCAGAATGAAGTTGCCTACGTATCCCAAACATGGGAATCAAGCCCCACGTAGTTCCGGTTAAGGTACACTCGTGTATTAACCCTTACCTTTTGTGCTCTAACTTTTGCCAAAACTGACTGAACTGTATTAACCCTTACCTTTTACCAAAACTGTATTAACCCTTACCTTTTGTGTTCCGGTTAAGGTACACTAGGGGCTGAATTTGCCCCTAGTGTTGTGGATAGGAACTTGGTTGTCCTTCTGCAATACTTTCTTCTTTTCATTCCATCTGGTTTTTGGCATTCTTGCCGATCTTCATTAGCTTGAGAAAAGTCCCAATTTTTGACTCTTTGAGCACATCTGACATTTTTGCCCCTAGTTCAAGGGCTACGTTTGATCTAGCTTTGCAAGCTTCTTTTGATGACATCTGACCTTCTTGATTTGACTTTTCTTGCCCCTAGTTCATGGGCTGCTTCGAATCTGGCCACACAGGCCTCATTTGATGGTTGGCCGTTGAACATTCTGAATTCAAGTTCAAGGTTTGAAAGCAAAGGGGGTGAGTCTCGAGGCTGAGAGCAATCTTAGGCTGCACAATCTCAAGAGCGATTCCACACAGGTCTTCGCAGGACCACACAAAATATTTTTTTTGAAATCTTTTAAGAAAACGACTAATCACTCGCGCTAAAGACAATGTAGAACCAATCTGGATCAAGTTAGGATCCTTTCCAGTACTCACATTAACAAGCATGATTTCATTCATTAAGGTCTCAGCATGTCTCTCTTTCTCTCAATTGATCAAATTTTGCAAATCCCGAGGAATTCCTTCCTCTTTGTTTTTAGCACAGTGTTCAAAAAGTTTTGAAAAACTTAGGTCAATGCAATAATTTCAAGGCATAGAAGAGCAGGTGAAATGGACTGCCGTTTCATTCAAAACTTCTGGCACAACTGGCGCGAGGCAGAAGCAAACACAAGAGTGTGAAAATTTACTGCTGTTTCATTCAAATCTATTGGCACAACTGGCTCCAAGGCAAAAACAAACTCAAAAGAATGGGTGCAAAAGACAAACACAAAACAAGAGAGTGATGTCCGAGGTAACACTCCTGGAATCACCCAACTTCTATACAACAGGACTGCCTCGATACAACAAGACAGACCCGACTGACATAGTATAAAAAGACTGACTATATACAAGACAACAAAACTGACTGAACACCCAAGTCAGAAAGTACAAAAACTAGCATTCGCAAATGCACAAAATAGTGCGTGCCATACGCCACATCTGAAATAAACCAAACGCCGCTCGCAGGTGGACCTACCCCTGATCACATACTTGTACTACCCTTGAAGTCCACCACCTCAGTGATGACAGACTTTGCTGAGTTTGGTGGGAGGACGACCTCATTGTCAAACAGATCCTCACTTCATAGCGATGGCGGAAGTAGTTGTCGGTGGTGTGACTGGTCTGTTAATGGTACGCACAGCACTGGGTAGCATCATGACCAGCTGAAAGATGACTAGGGAGAGGCCGAGGCTCGAGGGGTTTGAGATGCCCATTTTCAGCAAGGATCTGCAGTGCCTTGGACAAAGGCATGTAGAGCGCATGGAATACCCTGCGACCTCGGGGCACATACTTTGAGTTTTGTGCATTTTTACTGGATGTACTAGCAAAGGGATCGGCAGGTACATGCTTGGCTTGCTGATTTTTCCTGGGTGTAGGATTAGGGTTGGAGGGAACGGTTCTTGTATGATGACCCTTCTCTCGATTTTCCCCTGGCTTAAACTACCCTCGGTCTGAGTAGGGAAAGTGTTATCCACAGTCTTAGCTACAACTGCGACTACTTGTTGCTTATTCAACCCTTCGGCTTTCAGAGCCTTAACAGCCTGCTGGAGTTGGTCATAGGGATCAGTATCCACCTTCACCTTGTTCTTTCCACTGGCCTCAGCTTGGTGGACGGTTTGGGTTGCTACTTCAGTGCGAAGCCTCATTGTTGTCGACATGTCATTACCGGAGCTTAAGACAACTTCAGGTTGGCTAAGCTCAATTACAATTCAGCCCAGTGGCGGGGGCTCCTGCGGCATGATGTTCCTGACATACGATGTAGTTGGTGGCAGGGTCGACATTCCATAGGCTAGATCAGCCACAAATCTTTGAAGGTCGCCAATCATTCCCATCAGCTCAAAGGCGGTGGGCTCACGGGTTTGAAATAACTGGGGTTCCCAGATCGGATGTGCGACAGGCAATCTGGACGGGTGTGGTATGTCAACATCGGTCTCACCCTGCATAGTGATTTCTTGGTTTAGTGCCGTTGCCATGACCACAATTTCCTCTGAATTCTGGGTCATCACAAGTTTGCTGAACTGGACGGAGGTGGTGTAACTGGTGACTAACGGACCTGACGAGCCGGTGAGCCTTTTCCTATCTTTTCTCAGCAAAGGGGAATGCTAGTTGCTCTGAACCGAGTCTTTGGACTGAAAGAGAAAACATGCAATATCTCAGCCTAATCAATACAGACATGGACATAGCTGAATAACTGTATTCAACCACTGATCACTGTTCCCCAAATTACTGCCCCAAAACTGAATCAAATACCCACGGATATAACTGATTCTCAAAATACTGATACTGATGCCCGCAGGCTTGATACCCAAACTTGCAAACTGATACGTACACTCCCTGTAGAGACCAACTCAAAAGTACATAGCAAGCAAATGAGAGCCAACAACACCCTTATGTTGGGGTAGGGTTTCCCTATCCTATTTTGTCAGGAGCTAGGGTTTCACTGCGCACATAGCGGTTTCAAACAACCTACAATCGGGTAAGCAACCTGTCCTATTTGGAATAGTCACTATGGATTCTGAATATGCACTAGGTCGAATGGTCAAAAGGGGTGCCCCGATAAAAATCGGGGTTTGTGTTCCCGTCGTGGCAAAGCCCGCAACCAGTCAGCCTTATGGCACGCTTCTCAAAGTGAGCATCCGGCAAACCGTTCAGGAATAGCAAACGGCAAACACGATGTCCTAGGCGCACCAATGCACATGCAATGGAAAGAAACACGTAAGTGTAATCAAAACAAGATATCAAGAGTTCGAGTCAAGTTCTCTAACTTCCCTAGCAGAGTCGCCAGAAACTGTAGACGCGCCTCGAGGGCCTCATGCTATAGTTCAGACTCAAGTTGTCACGATCCGAACCCACCCGCATGGGTTTAGGCCATAACCGACCAGTAATCATGAGATTACCTACGGCCTCAAATCAAACCAGACAAAACTCATCAGAGTAAAGGGGCCTAAAGGGAAGCAAAATTTAAAACTTTGTCCATAGAGCTGTGCTTACATGGCACATCAAAACAAACCATACATATGTACGTTAATAACTCACAACAGAAACATAGTGACATAAGTTCTGTACAGACAGGATCATCAAAAACTAAGTCAACCCATAAAAACTATAAGAAGACATATACAAAAACTTCGCCAACAAGACAAAATATAAATACACAGCAAAGGGGCGAAGACGGGTCTCGTACGTGAGACGCAAGGGCTGACTCTCCAAAACTCGGTTGTCCCATACTGACTTCACTGAGGCTGGGCCTGGACCTCTCTTGGCTCACCTACAAGCACATGAATGAGTGTGAGCGATAGCCCAGTGAATAATATCAAATAAAGAATATACATTGGAACAATATACATAAAACGGCCTAGGGGCCCAATTTGCGTTTCTAACTAATACATACATACATAGACATATGTAAGTTAAGTAACTGTGGTTCTAAACACATCATACGGCCTCGGGCCCAATTCATTCGTTTCATTGTCAAACCATTACTCGTGTCAAACTGGCCTTCAACCTTTTCAAACTTTCATATCAAACTGGCCTTTAGGCCCATTCAGATTTTTGTATCAAGCTGGCCTTCCGCCCATTCACATTTTTGTATCAAACTGGCCTTTAGGCCTATTTACACTTTCGTGTCGAAACGGCCTCTGGCCCATTCATTCATGTCTTGTCAAAACGACCTTTGGTCCATTCACTTATGTCAAAACGACCTTCGGTCCGTTCATTTATGTCAAAACGACCTTTGGTCCATTCATTTGTGTCAAAACGGTCTTCGGCCCAATCATTGATGTCAAAACGGCCTTCGGCCCAATCATTTATGTCAAAACGGCCTTCGGCCCAATCATTCATGTCAAAACGGCTTTCGGCCCAATCATTTCTATCAAAACGGCCTCTGGCCCATTTACTCTATTATTCAGATCAAACTGTCGTTCATATCAGACTATTATTCGTATCGAAATGGCCTTTGGCCCATTCCCTCTTTAGGCATAATAAGCGTTAGTCCAAAATCCAAATTAACAACTTATAGGAAGCTAAGCAATTGGACAATTAGCACATCTCAAATATCTTTATTAAGATACTACTCACAGTGATCGGCTTATGGATTTGCCCTGGAGCTCGACCCTACACATCACATAACATGTATGGGTCACAAATAATTCAATCCGTTCTAAATTCACATTTTCCTCTTCAGGCTTCATTCTTATCTCTTTAACTCAATTACAATGCTCAATGTATGCCTAAGGGTGCTTACAAGTGAAAGGGAACGGAAAAACAGAACATAATGCATTTTCAAAATTTCAGAAAACAGGGTCCCCGCTAAAGCGTGGACTTCTCCGCTCGAGCGTACCCTATAGGCCTGCAAAAGTGCTGGTTGCATCAAAAGTACGCTCGAGTGTGAAATAGGGCGCTCGAGCGGAAGGCTTGTCAAAATAGCTTCCCCGCTCGAGCGTGAATTACCCCGCTCGAGCTTACATCAAGTCTGCAAAAAGTACTGGGAGTACGCATTTCCCGCTCAAGCGGCAGGTTCCCCGCTCGAGCGGACCTCAAAATTCTGGAAACCCCAGAATTGTGTTCTTGAGCTTCATTTCAACTTTCAACCGACAATTCATGCATGTTATGGCTCAAATTACACATTTACACATGCTAACATGCTACCAATACAAGATTACAACATTAGGAAGCTCAATTTCATGATTTATCTACATGCATGTCCCAAAATATCTCAAACTCATCACCAACATGCTCAAATTCAAACATTCAAGACTTATACTCCTATGATTTGTACATGCATGTGGGAGATGCTCATCATTCTCAACTTAGATGGTACAAATGGTGATTATAACATGAGCTTTAACCAAAACTCTACATGAATCATGTGTTTCAAGCTCAAACATGCAAATTCAAAGTAATTTCTTACATACATGAGTTCTAAGACTTCAAACTCAACAAAAATCAACTCATTACATGCTCTTGATCACAAACAACCCTTGAACTTACAAGATCACAATTTCAAACTTATGAATTCAAGACCAAATGCTTACCTAGAGGCTTAATCTTCCAAACTATAGCAATTTCTTGAGTTTAATCCTCCAATTCTTCACAAATTTGAGCCAAACACCCAACTCTCCTCTTTTCCCTCTCTCTAGCCGACTCCCTTCTCTATTTCTTGAGTTTAATTCAGCCAAGAAGAATAACAAAGAGGGTATTTGAGTGTATAGTGCCCCACTAAGTCATAATATAATAATATAGAGTAATTGGGTACTAATTCATTAATTTAATCGATTTAATCTGACCCAAATCAATTTTCAATTAAACATCACCGTAGGCCCTAAAAATTATGCCAATCACAATGGCGTAATCAATTTCGGGTTCTGTGGCCGATAAGGCCTTCAATTTAATTTCCAAAGCAGATTATTCGAACAGATATTCCTACGGTGAACAGATAAAAATTCAAAACCACGTATTTTCACATAATGGCACACAAAATCATATTAAACACATAATCATACTCACATTAAGGACCGATTAATATATTACGGAACAGGGGTATTATAGTCTTCCCCCCTTTAGGAAGTTTGGTCCTCCAAACTTAATTTTCCTTTAGTCAAGCACAATTCGGAACACTTTTCATTCAACGGTTCCAATTCTTTTTGATAGCCACTTACTTAGCCCCAAAATCAAACAAAACTCAGTTCTCAATCAGTGAGAGACTTTTCTTTTCTTCCCTACAAGGCTTGTATGGTGCCATACCGAAACTAGAGTGTAAGCCGTCATTGTGGGCAAAGTCTGCCAACGATGGATAGATCTTTCCAATTCCCCGAAAATCTAAAGTACACATTTGGAGCATTTCTCCCAGAGTCTAAATAGTTCTTTCTGATTATACATCAATTTACGGATGGAAAGTAGTGCTGAATCCCAATTCAGTTCTCATTGCCTCTTGAAGGCTTGTCAAAATTCAAACACATTTTAGAATTTCTGTCTAAAACAATAGATATTGGGACCTCATGCAAACGAGCAATCTTATTGATATAACAGTGGCTAGTCTACAAGCATCATATGAAAATTTCACAGGGAGGAGACAAGCAACTTAGTAATCCTATATTCAAAAACTCAAACGGGACTTATATCTTGGGTGCTCAAGGTAGCCCCACAACGAAATTCGTAGTCACATATTCCCATTTCCATTCCCAAATAGAGAGATTGAAGTAGTTCCGCCACTATCTGATATTCAGCTTCGACCTGTTGGCCCCGAAAAATACTTAGACACACATTCACCAATTGTCCTCTTCAAGGTAGGTCACCAACATATTCATTCCGGATGCCAGCTAACTTTATCATAGAAGTTCGGTATATTCTCTTGTCACAAAAGTTCAATTCATTCTTCAATAATTGCATGATACGCAATCCGATTCGGTATTTAGTTCAGTAACTCATCACAGCTATTCAAGGTCAATCCAAAGTCCACAGGAATTCAAAGTGAATTCAGGCACTGATTCCCTAACCAACAGATGTAGTATCGAGGCAATTACCCATACAATGTACATAGTCCGTATATCCCCATAATACTGATTGTAAGGTATAATAACATCGAAGCATTCAATTTCCAACACAATACACGTGTTCTTAATTCATTCAACAGTTTACGGTTTACATTTCAGTTCAATATTCAATCCCTTGCCCCGTTGGGTCTTTTCGCATTATCTAATAGTCGTCAAAAGCGTAAGGCAATTCACATATGTAAATCCCCATGATGTCAAAGGCATTATCAAAGGAGTCAATCACATGTCAAACACAATTTACATATTCTCAGAGCCCTAATTGCAGAATATAATGGCACTGAGCAGTTATTTACACAAGGCGTACTGGATTCACACACCTCCGGATAATTAGGGTTTTTCAAAGCTTCTTGGATGTTTATAACATCTACATAATACCAAAGGATGACATTCCGGACCAAACAAAGGAATAATCATCTCGGAGCCAAAGCACACCCGTTCCCGACCGTCGGTGGCCGACCCGAGATCAATTAGACAAACCCACTCGTACAAGACCGTCGGCGGCAAAAGAGGTATCTCAACAAAAGTGCTACATAGGCTTAGTGTCCCCTAGCACGAAAGGACATCCCAAGAATGTCATCAAAACAAACATAATACCACTTACTATATCCTAATTTCCCAAAATTCGATAACACTGAAGCGGACACATGAAACATATTCTGATTAATCGAGGACAAATATTCAGTACTGTTTACAATCAAAGCAATCCGCTGTCATCGGTTTCTATAACGTCAAATAAGCGAAATTATGACAATTCAGAAGCATCGTTCCTTAAGACACCCAATTACAGGATTTGTACAACTCTGTTCATTTATAACACTTATGCCCCAATTGTTGAAGGTCGGTTCTCAATGGTGTTCATGGTTAGATTAGTCTGTTGATAGCCCACAAAAGATCTTTCAAACAAGTCAAGCATTCCAAACGAATTCAAGTTTTGGGTCTATCAGTTTTTCTGCCATGAATAATCTGGCTATTTATTCATGACAATTCGTGATCTCCCCTTAACAAAATCAAATCAAATATAAATTCTCATCAAATCAACCCAAGCAAGGGTCTTATCGGATTAAATCAAACAAAGGTTCCATCAAATTATATCCAATGAGAGTTCTATCAGGTCAAATCAGACAAAGGTTCTATCGGATCGAATCAGATAAAAGTTTTCTCAAGTAGGGTACATTCGGTTCTATAAGGCATACTCCGTTTTCTTAGGTACATGGTTGTTAGTTTCACAACTGTCCTAAGTTTATCAGTTCTCAAAGTCGTATTAGAATTATTCATCACAATTGTTCACATCAAGTATTTCAAGTCATGTACAATATGGCATTGACTACATAAATTCGGGGGTAGTTGCCTAAACATGCAGTTATTCAGATCAGAAGGTATGTACCATAATCAATACAGTAACTCCTAACAAGTCTTATATGCAATATATGGTGTACAGTAACACATTAAACAGAGTTCCTCAGTTGTACATAAAATAGGGTCTGTTACACAAAAGTTCCAAATTAGTCGCATAATCCAGTCAATTTTCTACCAATCAAGATACGTGATCTCGCAATTCATAGAGTTCGCTATTTGGGGTGCTCAACTCAGTCATACAATCGCAGGGTCATAATTCCAGTGGTTTGGTCATTGAAGACAGTAATATAACAAATCACCCTGAGCATAAGTTTAGATGTACATGTGCATGTGCAGAGTTAATCAATATCCCAATACATATTTCACAAATTTCCCAAATGGGGCATATACATTCAATGAATACGGTCTCGACCTTGTGGGTCTAACCAGTCTGGATACACATGCAGCAGATACGAAAGAAGATGCTGATCCAAATCAAATAATATCCCAAGCGAAGATGTACACATATACTAATTCAGAATCAATCACATATAGGCATTTGTTTATAAACAGTATAGATACCTGGGATAACGGCTGCAACATTCTGAGTACTTTCTGATACGAGTGCAATTACTCTATCTTGGTTAGTAATTCCTACCATTGGTACGAATTTGGCTGAGGCAGAAGATTTATTCACATTTTGTTCAGTTCGGGAACAGTTCTTTACCACACGGTCCATTTCACCACACCTATAACAAACCCTAGAAATCCAAATACAAACTCCTCAATGTTTCTTACACTGGTGGTGGCGAAGGTTCTTGCCATAGTGACAACTGGCATTGTTGTCTTAAGATTCCTGCCATTTCTTGTACTATTCTTTCCAGTCTATCAAGTCGGGCTATGGAAGAGCCTTCCAGCTCGTATGCCCTTAATTTAACCATCCTCTCCACAAACTCCTATTAAATCATGCCAAATACCGGGATGTCCAATACACAAATAAACACATAGTCACATTCGTACATAGACACGTCTTTATATTCTCATTTCACATACCGCACGCAATTAATCACATATGTAACAAATAATTTCATACTTATCAGATATCGCATGCTGAACATTTACTAAGTGATTATATACTCAAATCATGTTCATATTTCACATAGACACCTGTAGGCAGAATTGAATGCACATAGACAACTTTTCATGATTCATATATTCATGTATGTGCATTATAACAAAACAAACTTGTTGTACACATTAGTGTAACAATTCATATCTCATATTCGAATCATGTGTGGTACTTCCTTTAGCGTAACATATCATGTTGGTCAAGCATATCAAGTTCCATAATGGAACCTTCCGTACCGGTAACATGTCTCATACATAGGCCATGGTATTGTTTCCCCGGACGAGGGCCTATGCCACGGTATTATTTCCCCCGGGCTAGGGCCTCATGACCATAAGCCACAATATTATGTCCCTTGGGCGAGGGCCTCTGCCAAGGATACCACAATTACGTTCAAGGAGAATTTAGACAATCATTCATTTATACCAAACATAGCATTTCAAGGAACTTGTCATTTCATACCATCAGAAAATAATTAAGGCCAAACATAACCTTATAGAGTTCTTATTCCCCATCTGATTAAACTTGCATTATACCTTATACAAAAGATTCACAAGTATGCATGTATCAGAAAGCATACATATTCCAATGGTCTACAATGCAAGCAATTCACGAATTCATAGCACATAACTGTTCATATCGAAACACTTAAGCATATTCTTGATGCTTCTAAATTCATATTTATCACATGAATGCATCCTAGATCTTATCTAGACGCTTATTGCTCTTTTGGACAAGTGTGTGAATTATTAACTCATGCTCTAATACCACTCTGTCAGGACCCGAACCCGCTCTTACGGGTTAAGGCCATAACTGGCCAGTAATCATGAGATTACCTACGGCCTCAAATCAAACCAGACAAAACTCATCAGAGTAAAGGGGGCCAAAGGGAAGCAAAATTTAAAACTTTGTCCATAGAGCTGTGCTTACATGGCACATCAAAACAAACCATACATATGTACGTTAATAACTCACAACAGAAACATAGTGACATAAGTTCTGTACAGACAGGATCATCCAAAACTAAGTCAACACATAAAAACTATAAGCAGACATATACAAAAAAACTTCGCCAACAAGACAAAATATAAATACACAGCAAAGGGGCAAAGACGGGTCTCGTACGTAAGAGGCAAGGGCTGACTCTCCAAAACTCGGTTGTCCCAAACTGACTTCACTGAGGCTGGGCCTGGACCTCTCTTGGCTCACCTACAAGGACATGAATGAGCGTGATCGATAGCCCCGTGAATAATATAAAATAAAGAATATACATTGGAACAATATACATCAAACGGCCTCGGGCCCAGTTTGCGTTTCTAACTAATACATACATACAAAGACATATGTAAGTTAAGTAACTGTGGTTCCAAACATATCATACGGCCTCGGGCCCAATTCATTCGTTCCATTGTCAAACCATTACTCGTGTCAAACTGGCCTTCAGCCTTTTCAAACTTTCATATCAAACTGGCCTTTAGGCCCATTCAAACTTTCGTATCAAACTGGCCTTCGGCCCATTCACATTTTCATATCCAACTGGCCTTTAGGCCTATTTACACTTTCATGTCGAAACGGCCTCTGGCCCATTCATTCATGTCTTGTCAAAACGACCTTCAGTCCATTCACTTATGTCAAAACGACCTTCGGTCCGTTCATTTATGTCAAAACGACCTTCGCTCCATTCATTTGTGTCAAAACAGCCTTCGGCCCAATCATTGATGTCAAAATGGCCTTCGGCCCAATCATTTATGTCAAAACGGCCTTCGGCCCAATCATTTATGTCAAAATGGCCTCTGGCCCATTTGCTCTATTATTTAGATCAAACTGTCGTTCATATCAGATTATCATTCATGTTAGACTATCATTCGTATCAGAACGGCCTTTGGCCCATTCGCTCTTTAGGCATAATAAGCGTTAGTCCAAAATCCAAATTAACAACTTATAGGAAGCTAAGCAATTGGACAATTAGCATATGTCAAATATCTTTATTAAGATACTACTCACAGTGATCGGCTTGTGGATTTGCCTTGGAGCTTGACCCTACACATCACATAACACGTATGGGTCACAAATAATTCAATCCATTCTAAATTCACATTTTTCTCTTTGGGCTTCATTCTTATCTCTTTAACTCAATTACAATGCTCAATGTATGCCTAAGAGTGCTTACAAGTGTAAGGGAATGGAAAAACATAACACAGAATGTATTTTCAAAATTTCAGAAAACAGGGTCCCCGCTCGAGCGTGGACTTCCCCGCTCGAGCGTACCCTATAGGCCTACAAAAGTGCCGGTTGCATCAAAAATACGCTCGAGCATGAAATAAGGTGCTCGAGCGGAAGGCCTGTCAAAATAGCTCCCCCGCTCGAGCGTGAATTACCCCGCTCGAGCAGATATCAAGTCTGCAAAAAGTACTGGGAGCACGCATTTCCCACTCGAGCGGTAGGTTCCCCGCTCGAGCGGACCTGAAAATTCTGGAAAACCCAGAATTGTGTTCTTGAGCTTCATTTCGACTTTCAACCAACAATTCATGCATGTTATGGCTCAAATTACACATTTACACATGCTAACATGCTACCAATACAAGATTACAACATTAGGAAGCTCAATTTCATGATTTATCTACATGCATGTCCCAAAATATCTCAAACTCATCACCAACATGCTCAAATTCAAACATTCAAGACTTATACTCCCATGATTTGTACATGCATGTGGGAGATGCTCATCATTCTCAACTTAGATGGTACAAATGGTGATTATAACATGAGCTTTAACCAAAACTCTACATGAATCATGTGTTTCAAGCTCAACACATGCATATTCAAAGTAATTTCTTACATGCATGAGTTCTAAGACTTCAAACTCAACAAAAATGAACTCATTACATGCTCTTGATCACAAACAACCCTTGAACTTACAAGATCACAATTTCAAACTTATGAATTCAAGACCAAATGCTTACCTAGAGGCTTAATCTTCCAAACTATAACAATTTCTTGAGTTTAATCCTCCAATTCTTTACAAATTTAAGCCAAACACCCAACTCTCCTCTTTTCCCTCTCTCTAGCCAACTCCCTTCTCTATTTCTTGAGTTTAATTCAGCCAAGAAGAATAACAAAGAGGGTATTTGAGTGTATAGTGCCCCACTAAGTCATAATATAATAATATAGAGTAATTGGGCACTAATTCATTAATTTAATCGATTTAATCTGACCCGAATCAATTTTCAATTAAACTTTACCGTAGCCCCTAAAAATTATGCCAATCACAATGGCGTAATCAATTTTGGGTTCTATGGCTGATAAGGCCTTCCATTTAATTTCCAAAACAGATTATTCGAACAGATATTCCTACGGTGAATAGATAAAAATTCAAAACCACATATTTTCACGTAATGGCACACAAAATCATATTAAACACATAATCATACTCACATTAAGGACCAATTAATATATTACGGAACTGGGGTATTATACAAATCGTCACGGTTCTTAATCTGATCTCACAATGTACGATGTGAGATTGATAAATCACCAAAGAGTCCAAATCCGGCAAATCGTTTTGGAAAACTGATTTTTGTAAAGAAGCGCCAAACATAGACTGCTTTGCCAGATACAGAGTCGCCACCTAAATATTTTATTTTGGGAGAATTTAGGAAACCCTGACTCGTGCCTAAGGCCACGTGTCCGTCATCACCAAAGTTGCCTCGGCTCGGGAACTTGGGTACGATTGGGGAAGGTCAGCTATGAGCACCCCCGCTCGCCCGATCAAAGATCGGCTACTACTAAACATGATATTTTGTTTTTGAAAACACATGTGTTCTTATTCTGATTAATTAGCTAATCTTACTATGTGATGCCCACAGCAAATAAGTATAGACTAGATTGCCTAATTTGGAACAAAACAGTGCATATCCGTTTGTTTGGAAATGGTTTGAAGTTTGTTACTCGCAAGAAGGCTAAAGCGCGGATTTCAATGAATCGTTTCCAATTCAAGTAATCCAACCTTCACCCACAGGCATTCAGGAAGTTATATCAACTAAGCAGTTAGCCTCATGGCAAGCAAGCTTTCATGGTAATCAATAACATACATGCAGTATGCTAAAGCATAAACACTTACAGTGTACTCCGAGCCAAAACAATAACTAGTTAGTAATCAATGCATGATCCTAGTTCATGTTAAGATAGCTAATGCAACACACGGAAAATGCAACTAGAAATAGGCTTGGTTATTCTAAGATGACATATAAGATGCGATAATTGATACATGTATTCAACTTGGAATTGAAATACGATGCAGTTAGTATGATGAGCTGAGCCCGGTGCATGCAATGTAGATGAATGATGCAAACATGCAAAGCATAAGTATGCTAATTGAAGAATGAATGCAAGCATGCAAAGCATAAGGATGCTAATTGAAGAATGACCTAAAACTAACCAACAAAAGCAGGTAAGTAAAAGGGAGAAAGACGTGGGGTTGGAAGACATTCACACACTCATGCACACTTATTACAAAATTGGCCCTCTCAATGGAGGGTCCGAATGAATAATACATGCCAACTAATTAACTAACTAACAAGCTAATTAATTATTACAAAACCGAATTAGACAACTAGCTACAACTAATTATTACAAAACTCAGTTAATTAACAAATTAACTAATTATAACAAATTGATGCTAACTAACAAGTAAGCATGAAAAGCAAGCTGCTCCAGCACTGTTCGAAGAAAGAGAGGATGCATGCTCGGATGCCGCCCCAAAACGCTCTCTGGTTGCTCTTTAGAGGCTCTGTCTGCAGGGTGTCCTCGAGACCTTGCTGCTGAAACTTACTAAAAACATACTGGGGAGTGCATCAGTGGCCTGCCGGCCATGGGGAGCCACCGCCGACCAAAAATGAAGGGGTGCCGGCCAAGGAGGGTGCACTGCCGGCCATTTGCAAGACACTGTCGGCCACTGATGTACTGGGACACCAAGTTGCAGTAGAGCACAAAACAGAGAAATGGGAGGGTCTCCCAAGGGTATACATGCACTATGCCACTCCACATCACATTGAAACATCAAGGGAGAGGCGTAGTCGGATCCACGACCATCAATCACGCATCCCGATGCATGATGGCCAAAGATCCAACTAATGCAAATCAGTATGAAATGAATCACAAATAAAACACGTAAGTGCCTAAAACTTTATCATGGATAATCAAGAGCGTCAGCGACTAAGAATTGAGACACGTTTCATCACTTGAAGTATGAAACGTCCCTCGTTTCTCGTGCTCGGATTAACACTTTATCCAAATAACAATGCAATGCAAGGATGGCATACACAATGCTAACTTGGACATGCACTCATGCAATATGACTTAAGTATGCAAAATGCAATGTAATAAACATGCAACAACATGTAATGGAACTAGCATGCGACAACATGCAAAAATGGAGCAAGCATACAGCAATATGCAAGACAAGCATGCAACAACATGCAAAGGATGGACTTAAACCAAGATGGACAGCTCTCATATAGGCCAAAATCAGTAGCCAAAATTGATGAATTGATAGTATGAAAAGCATGAAAAGGCAAGGCAAACATGCGTGCCAATTGGCTTAAGGATTAAGGCATAAAGATGCAACTTTTAAGCACACTTAAAGAGTGACAAGCACGGATATGTGACAACAAGGTAAGCTATGAAATCTCATGTAAATTGATGCCAAATCAACTAAACAATGGAAGCATAGCATGTTAAGAGGCTCAAAACTCAAAGCTAACAAAGGGATTTAAGCCATGGCCATACAAGGCAAGCCCCGAAGGACTAAGGGGACCTAAAACAGTCCCAAGGCAGGTCCAAACAAGACCAAAAACAAGCTCGAAGCTAGGTAACACAGGGCAGAACAAGAGGCCAAAACATGGAGCATGCAAGGCTACAAAAGAGGCAATGCACTACACCTATTGAAACCATACATGGCATGACTTGGAAAGTATAAAACAGAGTTACATCATGGTATAACAAGACCCAAAATGCACTGATATGATGACCCAAAGGCCTAGGCTTAATGTCATGCATAATGATCCATTCACGAGGCATAAAGAGCCAAGGCTCCAAAGCATGTCAAACGCAGGTGTATGGCCACGTTTCATGGATTCAAAATAACACTTAGAATGATGGCAAAGCATGCAAACATCACATGTATGGCATGGTAGGGGCCTCAAAACCCAAGACTAGCCTAAGCATTTACACTATAGCTATACAAAGCATGAGTGATATGGCCATGGAAGCCCAAAATAGTCCTAGGATAGCCCAAAATAAGAATAAAATCATGCTGGAGCAAAGCCAAAATATGCTAGGATGATAAGTCAAAACATCATGCACATAAAACTAGTAAGTAAGATTTGTTCTACAAGTATATGGAGCATGCAAAGGATGACCAAACTAACTATGGAGAGAGTCATGACATGGAAAAACATCATCAAAAACATGCTGAAATGGACTCATCATAAGCTAGAATGACATGTCAAAGCATGAAACATGTGAGGCTAGTTTAAGTGATTTACACTACAAGTGTGTCATGCATGCATGGAGTGACAAAACCAACCCAAAACAGATCTAAGGCATGGTAAAACATCACCAAAAACCTACTGAAATGGACTCAACACAAGCTAGGAAAACATGCTACTTTGATGAGCCATGAATGGGATTACACTACACATACAAGATGCATGCAAAAAGTGACCAAACCAGCCATGGACAGGGCCAAGGTTGGTCCAAAAAGTCACAAAAAAAGGCCTGAACCAAGCCTCAAAAATATGGAGAGGCTTGCTCCTTTGGAAGGCAAAAAATGCAAGCAAACAAGAACCAAAAGAGAGGGGGCCACACCCTTTGATTTTAGGCCTCAAAACCACATGCCTACCACTGAAAATCCACTGGATTTTAGTGGTTAGAAGGCCAAACCAAGGCTAGCTTGGAGGCCTTAAGGCATGGCTCAAAACAAGGCCAACAAGAGGGTTGAAGAGCCTCAACAACCAAAAGACCTTAAATAACTACCAAAATCTATTAAAAACAAGACTTTTTTCAGTTGAAAGCAAGGCCTAAAACCATATGGAAGAATGCCCAAAATAAGATACAAAAAAGTGCTAAAATGGGGGAAATACTCACACTTGAAGATCAACTTCGAAACCAGCAACTTCAGGGGGTAAAACCTCACTTTCAGAGCTCAAGAAGTCCTCCCAAGAACCTCAATCCAAAGGTGGTGGTGTATCTCTAAGTGTTGTAGTGTAAAAGTGCAAGAAAAATGAACTTCAAGGCACAAATCAACAACAATATATATAGAGAGAGAGATATTTCTTCTCAAAATGCTCAACCTCTGATAAGGGGAGAGGCTCTCTCCTTATAAAGTAGAAAAGCAATGCAAAGCTTCTTTAAGAAGATTGGCAAGAGCTTCATCCCTCCATACACGTGTATGGAGGGCAGATAAAAGGATTCCAGCTGGCTCAAAAGATCTGGAGTAAAACCAGCTGAGACAGGGGTGCTGCCGGTCATCAAGGATGGCTGCCAGTGGCTCATTGATGGCCGGCAGGCTCACTCAATGGCCGGCAGCAACAAAGGAATGGCCGACAGTGCCAGACCAAGGCCAGCAGTGCACCAAGAAAAACATTCTGAAAGGACCAAGTCATGGTCCAAGAATGGGGCAGAAAGGATACAGGGTTTGGAAAGCTCGAACCCGTGACGTTCCGCCGCAAAAGGCGAATGCCTGACGAGCAATCGAACTTGTGTCCAGATGTACCTGCAAGCACAACCGAGTCTTGAGGACGGTCAAAAATAGGGTGTCTACACCATGTTGCCTTTGTTTTGGACCCAAAACCAGTAATATTCAAGCCTGCAACCCCTAGTGGCCTGCTGGCTACTTCTTTGGGTTACCGGCCATCATTTCTGGTTGTCGGCCACTGATGTGGCCTACCGGCCACCAGTGATGGCCGGCCGGCCACCAATGTCTTTTGTAAATATTTTGTGACAGCTGTGCCAGCTATTTGCACAGATGCTTGCATCTGCTCCCACGTTGGTTTTCTATACATAGGAGACTTCCCTCTCATATTTTGGAGTTAGAAAAATTTTGGATCAAAATTTTGCCTCTCTCTCGAGCAAATTTCTTCACTTTAGCCTATACACTCTCCATATTTGCCTATACACTCTTAACCAAACCTCTCCATCTTTGAGCTGAGGTATCTTTGTGCCTTGGTTGAGCTCTGGAGGGTGTGTTTTGTGTGGTTTTATTGCTTGAAAGTCATTTCCTCTTCAAGAGGTATAAAGCTTTATATTTTTACTTGCTTTATTTACTCTTTTTCCTACTATTTTCCAACCGTTTTTGGGTTATAAAAACTCTGTAGTTTTGGTCTGAAACTTGGGTTTTAAGGCCACTAAAGGTTGAGGGGTGGTTCACCCTTCTTTGCACCTTGCTCTCAAGGCCTTTACCCTTGTGTTTCCCACCTTTACACTATCTTTTTTTGAGCTTTTAAACACTGATTTTTAGATTTATTTCAGTGGCTAAAATCGTGTTTTGAAGTCCAAAATTGGAGGGGATAGCCCCCCTCCTTATGTTTTGCTTACTTGTCTAACATGATCCATGTTTTAACTTATTAATCTAGCTATTTTTGTCTTAATTCTAGCATGTTTTAAGATTGTTTTTAGACTATTTTAGGACTTTTTTTTAAGTGTTTGTTGTATTTGAGTCTTATATTGCATGGTTGTAGTTTAATTGTCCTTATGAGTTTGGTGTTTTAGGCCTTAGACACCACCCTATTTGAGTTGATTGCATTTATTTATGGCTTTCCATACTTGTGATCACTCTTAATCACCTCTGCAACCTCCTTCCTTTCTTGGCTTTTGTTTTTCTTTGAAAGTGGTTTCAAACTACTTGTTCGTTTAAGCATGAGATTGAGATGTGATGCTTAATGGTTTAGTCCTTTTGGGGGTTCATTAGCAACGGTATGATGTGTCTTTTATGCCTAAAAAACACTTGGTTTGAGCTCTCTTTCCATTAGAGGACTTAAACTCATCATTGGACTTAATGAAGTAAATGATGGTTGGTAATTAAAATGAAATAATTAAAATGGGACTAAAATGATGCAAGATATGAATTTGGTTTTGTGTTCAATCGGACGTTAATTGAACACATGGAACCTTAAGGCATTTCATACTCATTAGTGATGAAATGGTTCAAGTTTCCAAGGTCACCACTTCTCTTGATCAATTCATGAAAGGGAGGAGGTTTGAGTCTTGTTTTGTTGCTGTAGACCCGGCTTTCTTCGCGCGCCCCCTTTCGGAGAGGGCGCGAATTGGTCTTTCTACAGTTCAGACTTCTATCACGGTTCTGAATCTAATCTCACAAAGTGCAATGTGAGACTGATAAACACCAAAGAGTCCAAATCTAGCAATTGGCTTCGGAAAATCAATTTTGAATGAAAAAATGCCAAACATGGACTGCTTTGCCAGATTACAGAGTCGCCACCTAAATATGTTATTTTGGAAAATTTAGGAAACCCTAACTCATGCCAAAGGCCACGTGTCTGTCATCACCAAAGTTGCCTCGGCTTGGGAACTTGGGTACGAGAGGGGAAGGTCATGAAATGAGCACCCCCACTCGCCCGATCAAAGGATCGGCTTCTACTAAGCATGATATGTTTTTTTAAACACAAATGTGTTCCTATTCCGGTTATTATCTAACTTACTATGTGATGCGCACAACATACAAGTATAGACTCAATCACGAGAATTGGAATAAAACAACTCATGTTTGTTTTCGAAAATGGTTTGAAAGTGGTACTCGCAAGTAAGCTAAAGCGCGGATTTGCCACCCTTAAGTGGGCTTAAAAAAACATGATTTGCTACTTTGCAAAGTGGGCTTAAAACTCGCAATCATCGAGTTGTTCCAATTCAGGCAATCAAGCCTTCACCCACAAGCATTCATGCAGTTAAGCATTTAAGCAAATAGCCTCATGTCAAGCATGCTATCATGGCAACACTCACACTCATGCAAATATGCTAAAGCGTAAACACTCACAGTGTACTTCGAGCCAAAACAAAAAGCTAGTTAGAAATATGCATGATCCTAACTATACAGAATGCCTAATACAACACATGCAATAATGCAATTAAATAGGCTCGGCTATCTAAGATGGCATATGAATGCAACAATTGATACACGTATTCAAAGAAGTATTGAAATATAATGCAGTTTGAATGATGCGCTGAGCCTGGTGTATGCAAGACAAATGAATGATGCACGCATGCAAAGCATAAGGTATGCTAATTGAAATATGCCCTAAACTAACTGTCGTAAGCGGTTAAGTAAACAGGAGAAAGACGTGGGGTTGAAAGATATGCACACACACACACGCACCCTTATTACGACATTGTGCCCTCTCGAAGGAGGGTCTGAATGAATAAGCTAAGCTAATCTAGCTAATCCATTTAATCTAATTAGACTAATTATTACAAACCAATAAAGAAACAACTAAACTAAGCTACTTAATTATTACAACACTTTAACTAATTAACCAATTAATTAAATTACAAAACCAAGCTAACTAACAAGTAAAGCCCTAAACTTGTACTGCCTCAGCTTTGCTCTAAGAAGTTGAACATGGATGCCTCGGTTTTCATCTGAAAAAGCTCTCCAATTGCTCTTTAGAGGCTCTATTTGTAGGGTGTCTTCAAGGACTTGCTGTTGAACCTTACCAAAACAATGTTGGGGAGTGCACCAGTGGCCTGCCGACCATGAATGGTGGCCGCCGGCCATCAGTGTGGGACTACCGGCCACTGGTGTGCTGTGCCACCAAACTACAACAGAGCACAAAACAGAGGAAATGGAGGGTCTCCCTAGGGCATGTATGTACTGCGCCACTCCTCATCATTTCAAAACATCAAGGGGGAGGCACTTTCAGATCCAAGACCATCAATCAAGCAATTCACAATGCATGATGGCCAAAGATCCAATTTGCACAAATTCAATAAACGCACGACAAACAAGACTCTAAGACCACAACCTTATCATGAAAGATCAAAGGCAATGGAGACAAAGAAAAGCGGTTCATTTTCATCACTTCAAGCATGAAATAAACCAATCTTCCTTGTGTTCAATATAACGACCGATTGAACACAATGCAATGCACACAAAACATGATTATCTTGGTCAGGTTTTACTTGATTTGATTCTTGTTTACACATTTTACATTACCAAGTCATTCATTAACCGGTTTGTCTAATGTGAAAGTCCTCTAATGAGAGGAAAGCCAATCAAAAAATGGCTTAAGACATGAGAGAAGCCATGCCTTTGACTAGGAGGAACTCTCAAAAGAGGATTAAAGCCATTTAAGCATAAGCCTCAATCCCATGCCTTACACACAACTTGAAGACTAACCAAACCTCAAAACAAATCAAAAGATGAAGAAGTGAGGGAGATGGCAGAATTTCAGTGCTAGAATGGCATGAAAAACAAGACTCAAACATGCAAACAACTCATGTACAACATGTTAAGAGACTTAAGCATTAAGGCTAGTGAAGGAAACAACACTAGGACCATGTTCTACAATGCTCAAATGATCAAACCAGGCCTAGACAGACCTCAAACATGCCAAAACAATGGCCAAAATGTGCTGAGATGGTAGCATGAAAAGCAAGAAAAATCATGTTCATGCATTGGCTCACAAATAAGGCATATGGCACAACTCTCAAACACAATGAAAGAGGGATATATGTGAGTGTGTGGCAGAGAAATATGCTCTGAAATCACATGCAAAATGATGCCAAATCATGCAAACATCACAAGCTAAGCACGCAAGAGGCCTCAAAACACAAGGCTAGCAAGGGCCTTTGTACTACAACCATGCATAACAAGTCTCATATGACCAAAACCACTTAACACAGAGTTAAAGCATGCAAAACCAGTGGTAAAAGCATGCTAAAGTTAGACTAACACATGCTAGAAAGATGAGCCAAAACATTTAGCATACAAGACTAGTATGCAAGATTTGCACTACAAGTGCAAGATGCAAACAAGAAGTGACCAAGCTAGCCAAAAACAGAACTAAAACATGTTAAACAAGTCATAAAAACATGTTTAGATCAAGTCAAGAGATGGTAGAAAAACATGCTCATCTACTAAGCCATCAACACATGCAAAGGAGAAGCAAGGAGGGGCAGCCACCCCCTCCTATTTTGGTCCTCAAAACCAAGCTTTTACCACTGAAAATCCCCTGTATTTTGGTGGTTAAAAGGCCAAGAAGAGATTGTTTTAAAAGCTTTTAAACATGGCACACAGCTTAGCAAATAAGCCACAAAAGAGAGGAGAACACCTCTAATCTCAAAATAACCTCAAACTACCATTTCAAACACTTAAAAATAAAGGTTTTTGTAGTTGACAACTAGGCCAAAAACAACATGCAAGGGTGGCCAACCAATGAAGCAAAACAAAGCTTAAAAGGGGGTAACTTCTTACCCTTGAAGACAGCAGCAAAACAGCAAGCAAACAATCAGACTTCTGAACCAAAACCACTCCAAGGAGCTCAAACAAGGCCTGCATCAACCTCAAGTCTAAGGCTAAGGTGTTTGGCTGAGGATGCTAGTGCAAATATGCAAGAAAAACTCACTTTCAAGGCTAAAATGTAGAGAGAGAGGATTCTAGAGAGAGAGAGAGAGAGAGAGAATTTTAGCTCATCTCAAATTTTGTCACCCTTTGCATGCATATAGATAGCTTCTATATATAGAAGATACAAAGGAGCCTTGAAGAGATCCAGCCATCCACATGGGTGAAGATGAGCTAATCTGTGCAAATAGTTGTCAAAATATATGCCAAAATATCTACTGAACAGTTGGTGGTTGGCTGGCCATCAGTGGTGGCCGGCAGTGCGTCATTGATGGCCGGCAGGGCCTATTTATGGTCGGCAGTGCAAAGCTCATGGCCGGCTATGCATCGAGGGCACCACTATGCAAAGGCCAACACATGGTCAAAATATGAGACAGAATGGAAATGGGGTCTGGAAGGATCAAACCTGGAACATTCCGTCGCGAAAGTCGAGTACTCGACGAGTGATCAAACTTGTTGCTGGATGTACCCTGCAACAACATCCAAGTCTTGAGGACGATCAAAAATGGGGTGTCTACAGTTGCCCCTCTTTGACAGAACTTGAAAGTCATGAAATGACGGGAGTGAATGTCAAAGCCCAGAGACGACCCATTTTTGACAAGACCGAAGACTTACATAGACAAACAAGATAACAATATAGATACGCTCACAGGCTGGGGTAAAATGCAAATGATATGCACGATGCCGAACATAACTTATGATTATGCAAAGAGGGCTGTAATGAAACATTCAGATGCAAATGTTATGCAAAGAAATGCTATAGCAAACTTAGATATAAGAAAGTTAAGACAAACCAAACTACATTTCATGCAGAAAGGATGTAAGAAAATTATGCAATCTTAACTGCACCGCACGCAGGAAAGGCCAAAAGCGACTATCGAGTGTACCTGAAGTCTCAAACAAAACACATCCTAGCGTGCTACACGTGAGAGGAGCAAAGGAAGCGGTGTAAACACCAAAGGGCGGTATAAGCATCGGAACACTTCTAAATGTTTCTAACCAAGAACAAGATAGAAATCAGGCACACGACCCAATGTGTCTAGCCAAGAAGAAGGTGGTACAAGCATCGTGCACATGGTCCAAACGCTTCTAACCGGAGTATGGTATAAGCGTCGGGCACACAACCCAAAACGCTTCTAACCGAAGCAAAGAGGTATTAGCATTGGGCACACGGTCCAAACGCTTCTAACCAAAGCAAGGAGGTATAAGTGTAGGGCACACGGTCCAAACGCTTCTAACCGAAGCAGGGAGGTATAAGCATTGGGCACACAGTCCAAACTCTTCTAACCGAAGCAAGGAGGTATAAGCGTTGGGCACACGGTCCAAGTGCTTCTAACCGAAGCAAGGAGGTATAAGCGTTGGGCGCATGGTCCAAACGCTTCTAACCGAAGCAAGAAGGTATAGGCGTTGGGCGCACGGTCTAAATGCTTCTAACCAAAGCAAGGTGTCGGTGTAAACACCGGGCGTACCCGAATGTTTCTAACCAACAAAGAGGTAAGAGAGAGGAATGGTTTTACCTGGGATTCCTCTGAATGAACCGTACATGCAATATCGTGCATGTATGAGAAAAAAACTTGATAGATACAATGCGATGCAATGCATATCTCATGCGAGACGAATGATCGCAACGCGATGTTTAAGGTATGCTCCATGCAGAACATGCAAGAAATGAAGCAGAGACATATTTTATGCAAAAAAACGATCAGCGACGTACCTCCAGCACAACGTGTATATTTTACACAACACAATAATGCACATTCTATGCGACAATTCATAGTGCATGTTTAATGCAACAATTCAGAATGCATGCTCAATGCAACAATTTAGAATGCACGCTCAATGCAACAATTCAGAATGCATGCTCAATGCAACAATTCAGAATGCATGCTCAATGCAATAATTCATAATACATGGATATCTATGTAATGACAACGCATGTTTGGAAAAGACAACTCAAAGGCAACTCCCGATTTACCTCTCGGTGAGTTGCAATATGTTAAAAAGGATACACCTTGTGTGTGTTGATGGGTGATGGCCGTCACATACCGCGAAGGCGATTCTGGACTTCTGCGGAGGCACTTTGAATCAAGATTTGAGCACACATTGCATTTCTTGGGATCCAAAAACATAAATCAAAGTCAAGAGGACAGAGGGTGCTTGTAGAAGGCTGCCAGCCATCAGAGGAGGCTGTCGGCCCCCTGCCGGCCATCAGTGGCCACTGCCGGCCATCAATGAAGGGGTGCTGGCCATCGATGTGCCACTGCCGGCCATCGATGGCAGACTTGGGCAAATTGGTCTTTTGACTCATGGCTCTTCAAGTACACCCAAAATCACTTCATTTCCCCGCAAACCCTTGCACGAAATTATCTTCTCTTGCTCTCTAAGTGCCTCTCCTCTCTAGATCCGCGCGTTTTAAGCGTTTCCCAACACCCTAGAATCATTTTTCTTCGCAAAACCCTCTTGTTCTCTTCGCTTTGAACCGATCAGAAGTTTATTTCGACGCTTCTTTCATCAATTCCATCATTCAAGGTCGATTCCCCTCGAGTTTCTCCCAAGGTTAGTACACTTTTCTCGGGTTTCAACTTGCTTTGACTTTTTCTCTCTCCTAGGGTTTAACTTGTTCAAAGTTTCACTATTTTTCCGCATTTTTCCATATTTTTGATTCTCTTGTATCTATTTCAGATGGCACACGATGTCCTATATGACGGGGGGCTTCCCCGCACTTCCTCCGGTAGAGTTTGCAGTGGACTTTGCGGCCGAGCCGGATGTCGAGCTGGAGCCATTACCACCTAGCATACGCCCTTTTGATCCAACGAGGTATCACCCCAAGACACACGTGGTACCTGTTGCGGGAGGCATCAAAGCCTTCGTTGATTTTTCCAAGGACGTGCCAGACGACCTCTTACTGAGAGAGCCTATGTCTCACTTGTCAGCCATAGCCGTAGAGGTACAAACTTTGCTTTTCTGCAATACCACCTTTAGCTGTTGCATTTCTTACACTGTTTTGATCTGATTGCATCACATGCCTTGATCTGATTGTATTTCATACACTGCTATTTCACATCCAACTGTACTTCATACATCACTGCTCTGCATTCAACTGTACTTTCAATTGTACTTTACACCTCACTTGATCTAATTGCATCACATGCATTATCATAGGATGGATCTCGTTCCATCCGAGGCTACGGTACCATGACAGTATGGGATTGGTACGACGAACTTCCAGCCGAGGTCCATGACATCATCAACGGGCCCGGCTTTGGTCTATTTTGCTCCAGTTTGACACGGGTCACTGCGAGCCACCCTCTCTTAGGGGCTCTTGTGGAGAGGTAGTGGGATACCACCAACTCCTTCCAGTTTTCCTCCATGGGGGAGATGACGATGACTCCCTACGACTTCACCATGATTACCGGCTTAGGCATAGGAGGTGATCTGATCCCTTTCGATCCTGACATGGGAGAGTGTGAGGCTGCATGTGCTGCACTGCTCGGGGCACAGCCACCAACACTTCGGTCAGGTATGGTTTGATACAGCTGGTTTGAGGACCAGTTTAGAGGAGTTGAGATCGAGACTGTTGAACAGACCAAGCAGTACACCAGGGGCTTTCTCATGTTCCTCTTCAGTACCACCTTGTTCTCGAACAAGTGGAATACCGTAGGTTTGTATCTGCTGAGCGCATTGGTGGTGTTGCAGCGAGTCCTGTTCTACGACTGGGGCGGAGCCGGTCTCACCACTCTATATGGATACATGAGCTCAACCTCTCGGATGTGCGGGACCTTGATTGGCGGCTATTGGCGAGCGTGGGAGGTATGCAGCTTAGTTCCCCCTCTTCATTTTTACATTTTCTGCTCAGCATTTCTTGCTTTACATTTGTGCAACACATGTACTTTCTGCATTCTCTGTATCTGCTCTTGTACTGTATGCTTTCTGCTTTGCATTTTTCTGCACTCTGTTCATACACTGTATTGATCACATTTTCCTCACAGCTATGGGTGTACGCATACTTCCCAGCTCTTGCTCCATAGCCCATAAAGGAGACCCCAGCGACAGTTTCGTTCTCTTGGGTATACGACGGCCAGCTCCGCCGTAGGACCCAGGAGAACTTCATGTTCTTCCGTCAGTACTTCAACACGGTTACGGCGCGCGAGGTAATCTGGAACAAAGAAATCTACTCTTCAATGAACTTGATATACATATTGGTCAATTGACAACGACTGATCATTTGCTCATTCTCTTATTTTCAGATCACATGGCAACCGTGGGACGTGATACCGTCAGGGGCCAGATTCGCACATGAGACTGCTAGGGTCGTGGCTCGCTACCACATTCTTCTTAAGGGACTGATCTGCCACACTTGGTACTTGAGCGAGCACTTTGTGTGCCAGACCTTGAGCTTGCCTGCCCAGTCTATACTGATGGCACCTCCCGCATCTATGAGAGAGACACATAAGCTTTCTGAGGAGGAGGTGATCCAATTCATGGTAGGACTAAATGTAGACTTTTTTTTTGCATAGAGGGGGACTACGCGACCTTCATTTAGACGCATCTGATGCCGCTTCTGATCGGCATTTACGGAGGTGACGGAGTTAGAGCTCTAGCTGCGAGAGGGAGGGGCAGAGGGACCAGGGCGACCAGAGCCCGTGGCAGGAGAGATCCTGAGGCGAGGCAGGAGACTGAATGGCCAGAGTTGCCTACTATGTTGACTTACCAGAGACGTTCTGGGGAGACTTGCCAAATCCCCATTGAGCCCGCATCAGCTGGGCGTGCACTTGTTGGGGTTCGAGGCCAGACTCCAGTATGTATCAAACTTTACATTTCAATTCTGCATATTTACTTCATTTCAATTATGCTGTATGGAGTATTGATCTTTTCAATGCACTTGCAGGCACCCATACAGTACACAGGGCAGGCCCTTGAGCTAGTGGCTTCCTTGACAGATGGTACAAGCGAGTCTAGATCTGCTCAGCCTCTACAAGATCCCGGTAATCTTTCTTCAATTTGCATTTCATGCCATGAAACTCTCTGCTAACACATTAGCATTTCAAATGTTCCACACTACACTCATCTAATACATTGCACTAAAAGACTGCATAGATACACTGTTCCCATGAACTGCGCACGGCATACACTCACTACAACTAGTTACTGCTCACGGCACATACACTGCAATCATTCACTGGTCACGGCACATCATCTTTTGCATCCCATATACACAGACTATTGCATTCTCATAAATTGCCCTTTTTCAGATTCCTTTCGAGACGCCAACCCCGCCAATACGCCCCAGCAGGAGCAGAGGCAGGACCTTCAGCACCTCCCCCATCAGCAGAGAGGAGAGAGAGACACGCTCAGGCACATAGCCGAGGCAGAGCTAGGGGCATCCGTAGTGAGAGTGGCCCTTCAGAGCCCGTTCTGGGCGATGATGATGACGAGATGAGTGAAGAGGAGGGTGAGGTGGCGAGTGCACATTCAAAGTCCTCTAGGGATGGAGATGGCGACGCCTGCTCAGGGTCATCTGGGGACGAGGCTAGAGAGACTAAGGAGGGCTCTGGTTCAACTTCAGACAGGGATGCCAATGGTGACAGTGCTCCAGAGTTCGCTTGACCGAGGAAGAGGATGAAGAGGGCCTCTCGATCCTGAGATAGTCAGCACCAGTTCAGATGTTTTTTGCTTTGTTTTCCTTTTTTGCTAGTAGCATAGTATCATTGTACAGCCTTAGGCTGTTTTATTTTCTTCAAAACTTGTACTTTTGTAAAAAAAGAAACCATGATTGAAATGAAAACAGCTTTTTGGTCCAAAAGGTGTTACATTTTACATTCTAAGCATCGCATCGCATCACACAGCATGAAAATGAGATTGATCTTTGTTCGAAAACTGTAGATTCAAAATGCATTGCTCTTAATCAGGTAGTGAACCAACTAAAAACTGAAAGGACAAAACAACTCGATAAACAAAACAAGGCCTTGACAGGCTAAACAAAGTAAGTACAACTCGATAAACAAATTGCAACTACTCGAAAAACAGAATACATACAACTCGATAAGCAACAAAAAGCAACTTAACAAACTAAACCGAACGACTACAACTTAAACAGGCATGCTCAAGCCCGAAAAGAAACAAAACAAGACCCCGAAAGGTGCCGATAACATAATACAATTGCTGAAAACAACTGGATCTTCACACAGGAGATCATTGAGCATGAAGGGAGGCTGCCAGCCATGGGGAATGACCTGTCGGCCATCAGTGTGCCATTGCTGGCCACTGATGAGCCCCTGCCGGCCATCAATGGAACACTGCCGGCCATCGATGAGCAACACCTCCGAAATGTTGACACCTATCCTCCACTCAGTGCCTTATCCTCTACAAAGGTTCCAGCTTCGTGGTTTCTTCATTTTAGTTCCATTTTGGCCCCAAATGGAACCATTTCTTTCCCAAAACCTCTCCGATTGGCTTGCAGCTTTGGATGGCTCGGAAAAGTTGAATTTTTGTAGCTTCGGAATAAATGCACTATTTACGTTGAGCCGCACCCCGCTACGTTTTTCGTTCCTTCATGCCGCGGCTAGGTGTTGGAACCCGGTAAGTCATGTTTTTAGCTTTGGCGGCCAAGAGATATGTCCCACTTTTGTAGATTTCCAAGCTTTAATGGAATCTCGGCGCGATGAAGAGATCTTGAACCAAATCCATTTTGGTCACATCCAAGCTCTAGGACGGATGTGTGGGCTTACTTTGCATGACACTCGGTCTTTGATTCGCGACGGAGAACTGGATATTCCGAGTTTGATTCATCGATTTTCTGACGCTGGTAAACGTGGCGACCATCTTTGGCAAAGTTTTCGGCGACACGCCCTCTGCTTATGCATTTTGTCTCATTTCTTGCTTGCCCCTGGCTTCGGAGGGTCTAGCATCCGGTTGATTAAAGTTGCCCAAGGCTTGAAAGAGGGCAAGAGCTGCATTGGCTTGACACTAGCTGAGACTCTAATGGGTTTGCATGCTTTCCATTACCGTGAGACAACCAGATTCGCAGGGAGTCCACTACTCTTACAGGTAATGTTTCCCGACCTTCTCACATGTGTATTTCTCACATTACTCAACCCTCAGGCTCTTTTTTTTTTTTTTTTTCAAAACCCTTTCTCACTTTTCTCTTCACGTACACCTCTCTATTCTTTAATCTCTTTTATTTTTCATCCCTTTCTAGATATGGCTCATAGATAAGTTGAGAGTAGTGGACTCATGCTGAGCATATTCAGCACGCAGCTATTTCTTCCGACAACGACTCGTTGATGCCCCAGATGAGGGATGGTGGTGTGAATGGATGTACAGCCTATCTGCTGTCAACATTGCTTGGCGTTGCCCCTGGCTTAATCTGTCGGCGATGAGCTACAGCATATCTTGCCAAGCGGGCATTCAGCTGATTGGCCTGACACACTGTGTCTTTTACTTTCCATTTCAGTTTCGACGGCAGTTCAGGCACGACCAGACCCGCCCAGAAGAGGGAGTGGAATACTCGACTTCATATCTGATCAAAGGCTCACATCTAGCTCAGTATGCCACAGCATGGAGGACGAGAGAATTTCTAGCCTCCGCTCCCAATTTCAGTTGCACCTTTCTGACGAGTGCATAGCTTGGCTGGAAAAAGAAGCACAAACCGGGCCTACTTTATCATCCGAAGCTTCCACGAGCTCTGGGAGGGGGGTGCAGGAACACCTGACTTGACTATGCCCCGAGTTTATTGCTTTAATCTATATTTTCAAGTTTTCTTTCGAATGTAATAAAAAGCAACTTCAATTCGTATTCAAGAGTAGGAGAGCTCTGTACTGAAATCAATGAAATTGAAGGTTGTGGGTACTGAAAATTTTTGGTTATGGTCCAAAAATGGTCTAAGTTGTAAAAAGATTAATTGGAACAAAATCATCTTTTGTTCAAACTTTTCAAAACCATTTTCGATATGGATCACAACTAGACACGCCTGAGATCTATCCTCAAGATGCACAACCCCGAATCCCAACAACTGGAAAGTTGCCCCTTGTCTGAATAGCATTGCACTGGAGATCACAACCGAGCTCTTGAATGCAGAAAAGACAAAGATGACCAACATGATCACATGGACAAAGTTGATTTTGAAGTGTTTGTGGCTGGACTTCAGAGTGAAGTTGCCTACGTATCCCAAAGATGGGAATCAAGCCTTACGTAGTTCGGTTGAGGTTCACTCATGTATTAACACTCTCCTTTTGCGCTCTAACTTTTGCCAAGGCCGCTCTTTCTGCGTTTTCAACCTTGCGAGCTCAGTTTTTCTTATTTCAAATTTTCTGTGCTCTAACTTTTTCGTAGTCGCCCTTTCAGGTTTTCGGCCTAGTGAGCCACTCAGGAATAGTATTTCTTCAACTTGTCCATGTTGATCGGTTGGGAGAACTCAAGGCCATCTAAATCCATCAAAATGATAGCTCCACCCGACCAAATTGACTTGATGATGTAAGGACCAATCTAATTGGGTCTGAACTTGCCCCTAGGGTCGTGGATGGGAGCTCGATTGTCTTTGAGCAGTAGATCCCCTTCTTTCAGATTCCTGGACTTAACTTTCTTGTTGAAAGCCCTGGCAATCCTGCATTGATAACCTTGAATATGGTACAGTGCTTTTAGCCTTCTTTCATCGAACAACATGAGTTCTTCAAACCTGCTCTGCTGCTAATCTGCTTCCGCTATTTGGCATTCAGCCATTACCCGCAACGACGGAACCTCAACTTTGATCGGCAGAACAGCCTCCATCCCATAAACCAAGGAATACAGAGTTACCCCAGTAGAAGTTCGAATTGATGTCCGGTAGCCCCAAAGAGCAAATGGCAGCTTATCTGGCCAATCCTTGTAGGTTTCCACCATCTTCTGCAGAATGTGCTTGATGTTCTTGTTGGTGGCCTCAATTGCTCCGTTGGTTTGTGGCCGATAGGTGGATGACTTATGAAAAGCCACATTGTATTTCTCTAACAAGTCAATCACCTCTTTTTTGAAATGGGAACCATTGTCCGAAATAATCTCATTTGGGACTCCATAGCGATAGATAATGTTGTTCCTGATGATCTTAGCTACATGCGATGCCTTCAACATTGCGTAGGATTGGGCCTCGACCCACTTTGTAAAGTAGTCTATTGCCACCAGGATATACTCATGCTCGTTCGACTCCTTTGGAGTAACTGCCCCAATCACATCAATTCCCCAGACTAAAAATGGCCATGGCGAAGTCATTTTGTACAACTTTGACAGCGGAATGTTCATGTGGTTTGCATGGATCTGGCATTTGTGGCATCGCCAAACAAAACCAATACAATCCTCATCCATGGTTGACCAATAATAACCCTGTCTGAGAATCTTCCGAGCTAGCATTACCCCACTCATGTCCGCTCTGCACTCTCTTCCATGGATGGCCTCCATCAAGCACTTTGACTCTTCAACATCAACACACAGTTTATGCATCCCAAGATGGCCCCGTTTGTACAGTTTACCCCCGCAGATGATAAACTGAGCAGCCATTCTTTGTATTGCCCTCTTGTCTTTGGCATTTGCTCCTGGTGGATAAGCTTCTTTTTCCAAGAAGTTCCAAATGTCATAATATCAGGGGTTCTGATCTTGTACTTCATCTATGGCTGTAATCAACTCATAGGCCAGCACGAATTTCTGTTCAATAATTATCGGACGCATCCAGACTTCGAAAGGGATGTCTATCATGGAAGATACAGTTGCTAAAGAATCGGTGAACCTATTATTCTCTCTTAACAGATGGGCAAAGTTCAACTTTTCAAACCGAGGAATCAAGACGTCCAAGGTCTGGTGATATATTTTCATTCTTTCTTCTTTAACTTTCCAGTCTCCTTTTTGCTTGAGATACAACCAGGTTTGAGTCCCCAATGACATCCAACCGCTTTGCCCCTAGTTCCAGGGCAACTTCTAATCCAGCGATACATGCTTCGTACTCTACTTCATTGTTTGATACTTTGAACCGGAGCTTGAAGGCTAAAGGTATGCAGGAATTGTCGGGTGCTATCAGCAACACCTCTATCCCATACCCGTACTGGTTTGACGCTCCGTCAAAGTACATAGTCCAAGTTTCTTCTTCAACATGAAGAATGGCCTCATCTGAGAATAGATATTCTACTACTTCGTCTCCTTTTATTGGGTGATCGGCTAGGAACTCTGCTACCCCTCTCCCTTTCACAGACTTGCGAGCCATGTACTTCAAATTGAATTTGGAGAGAAGAATCAACCAACGGGCTAGCCTACCCGTAAGTGCTGGTTTCTCGAAGAGATATTTGATGGGATCTAATCTCGAAACCAGTATTACAGAGTGAGCTAACAGGTAGTGCCTCAACTTCCTGGTAGCCCATACCAAGGCCAGACAAGCCTTCTCCAGCGGAGTGTAGCAGGTCTCATATTCCAACATTTTTTTTCTCAAGTAATGATAGCATTCTCCACTTTGTCCTCAGACTCCTATGCCAGCATGCAGCCCATTGTCGTTTTGGTTACTGACAGATACAATATTAACGGTTTCCCCAGCCCTGGCAGTGACAACACGGGTGGGTTCTGTAGATATTGCTTGATCTGTTCGAAAGCAACTTGGCATCGGTCATCCCATTGGAACTTCTTTCCTTTCTTCAGGAGACCAAACAATGGTTCACAAGTCAAGGTTAATTTTTTAATAAACCATCTTATGAATTGCACTTTACCCAGAAAGCCTCGCACCTCTTTTTCAGTCCTTGGTGGTGGCATTTCTAAGATGGCCTTAATCTTGGAAGGATCAACCTCGATACCTCTTTGTGTGATCAAGAACTCCAGCATTTTCCCGGCTGTAACACCAAAAGTACATTTATGAGGGTTCAACTGCAACCGATACTCTCTGATCCATTGGAAAAATTTCTTCAAGGCAGTGTAACGGCCCTATTTTTCCTTGGACTTGACAATCATGTCATCTACATACACCTCAACCTCTTTATGGATCATATCGTGCAAGATCGTGGTCGCAGCCCGTTGATACGTAGCCCCAGCATTCTTCAAACCGAACAGCATCACCCTATAGCAGTAGGTTCCCCACGGGGTAGTGAAGGTAGTCTTCTCCCTGTCTTTGGGTGCCATCAAAATCGGGTTGTAGCCTGAAAACCTATCCATAAATGAGAGTAGCGCATGCCCCGTAGTGAAGTTCACCAATTCGTCGATATGCGGCAGAGCAAAGTCGTCCTTCGGACTGGCTTTGTTCAAATCTCTGAAATCCACAAATACCCGAATTCTACCGTCCTTCTTCGGCACCGGAACTATATTGGCCAACCAAGTAGGGTATTCAAATACCAACAGAAACCTCTCATCAATCTGCTTGGTGACCTCTTCTTTGATTTTCAGAGCCCAATCTGGGCTGATCCTTCGGAGCTTCTGCTTAACAGATTGGGCCTCTAGGTCAAGAGGGATCCGGTGCTGTACAATCTCAGGATCGATTCCAGGCATGTCTTCATAGGACCACGTGAAAACATCTTTGACATCTTTTAATAAAGCGACTAAGCACTCGCGTTCCTCAGAAGACAACATGGACCCGATCTAGACCAGCTGCGGATCCTTCTCAACACCAACATTAATTGAGGTGATTTCATCAACCAAAGGTTTTACAAACCTCTCCTGCTCTCGGTCAATCAAGTGCTTTAAAACCTGAGGAATTTCTTCCTCGTCGTTTTCATCAAAATTTTGAAAGTCCTGATTAATGCAATAAACTAAAGGCACAGAAAAGTACTCAAAAGAAACAACAGTACCATTCTCATTCACTTCCAGCTCGTCTAATTCTTCGGTTACAACCAACTCAAAAGGAAATGAAGATGACGACCTAGACAACACGACGGCATCCGCGTTATCACCCCCAGGAATACCAGACTCTGACTCAGAAGAACTGGAATTTGATTCCGACTCCACAGACTCTGTGGAATCAGATTCCGGTTCACTACCTGAGCTGGAACTACTAGATAAAAATCGTTCCTCGTATTTCCAGACGAGGGAGGGTGCGATGGATGCATCCAGAATGCTGGAAGAAGGGCCCACAACTGAGTTATCCCTAATCATGGATCTGAGAGGAGACAAGCCAGTGCTACCCCCATTTCAAGCTCTGTGTCATCGGACTCATCCTCATTGCACTGCTCAGCCATAGCTGTTGGGTCAGTTTGCTCTTCGGTAATTTCATCCCCTAGTAACTGTAAGTCAAAGAAGATCTCAAAACCCGGCAAGCGCCGCCTCTCTGAATTCAGCCATGGCTCTGGAAAGCCGTAGAACGGGAAATCTTCCCGCTCCTAGACAAAGCGTCCGTTCAAGGTCCTGCGGATAGGTCTATGCATTAACTCATAGTGCTTCCCAGTTTGTTTAGCCCTGGCTCTTCCAGCCATCTCTTTTCCTTTTCTTACCCAATCCTCTTTGGTAGGTGTATAACCTAGACCAAAGGTATGGGGATTGTGTGGCACTTCGGCCAATGTAGCGATGCCTTTTCGGCCACTCCTTATTAATCCCATCTCGGGCACATGTTGAAGCTTGTTCACGAGGTAAAGAGATTGTGCACTGACATACAACTCCTCATCAACAGCTAAAAGATCTTGCACCACCTCAGCCTCAGCCAAGGTGAACCCAGACAGGAATACATCCTCCACGCCATGCACAATTTCTAAAACTGGTGTAGAAACCTCTGGCGGCGAATGTATTGAAGAGTTCCCAAAAACAATTGCCAAGAGATGGCTCTCACCTGGTGCAAGCACGGCCGCCCAACAAGTAGATTGAAGGTAGCTGGAACATCTAAGACATGAAACTCAATGTCCTGCTGCCCCAGGCCAACCTGAGTTTTAATCCGTACCATCCCCATCACCTCCTGACTGGTGTTGTCGTATGCCCCCGTATCACCTGGGCTATTGGTGCGAAATCTGCAGGCTTCAACCCGATAGCATATGCCGTTCGTGATGGACATACATTAATAAGCATTAATAAGCAGTCCCCAGATGGAGATGTCTACTTGAATTTTCTTTAGCTGCTTCAATACAGCTTCCTCTTCTAACAGCTTGCCCTTTTGCTTCTTAGCTTCCCTGTCTTTCCCTCATACCTCCGGTTGGTCCAAATGTGGGGGCTTGAAGTGCTTCCCACTTCGGGTCATATGGTCAGCCTCCTCAATATACCAGGTGTGATCTGGGAGGTTCTGTCCCCAGTCTTCATCTGTATGGGCCAGACGCAAATCGTCATCTTCCCACTACATGCCCTCAGCAATCGACAGACAACTGTCCGATTTTGCTGTAGTTGTTTCCGTGCTCACAGCACATTCTGCCCCTCATGTGCCTTGGCTTTTCTAGCCCTGTCATCATTCTCGATTTTCTCTTGTTTGAACCGCCGCAGCGCGTTCTCCTGTTCTGTGTCTGTTGCACACAAACTGCCCAAGTCCCGAGCAAAATTCTTCACACCAGTGCTCTCTGGCGATTCTTCCTTGTTCTCGACCATTCCGGCCACTGTAGATTTTCCCGTTTCTGATTGCCCCTATTTTGGCTGAGACTCCTCAACAATATCTGGCTCGTCACTAAGTCACCCTATAGCATCTGTTGCTCTATTTGCATCACTCCAACCAACCTGCACATCCCCCAGGTCCCGCTCATCAAAGAACTGTAGGTTACTGATATCCCCTTCAAGGTCGGCTAGGTCATCCAACCCCTGATTTGGCCCATCCTCCCGGACAACATATACCTCTGCCCTAGTTGGCAACTGCACTTTCGACTTAGCCTGGTCTGTCGACACAATATAACCGCACGGGTTGTATGTTTCCTCAGTTAAACTTGCAGATCCCTCAGGTTCTGAACCAACGTTCCCATTCTCCTCCAAGGTCACCCCGGCTCTGTCTTTAACAGTCACCACCACTGGCTTGGGCTGGGTTAGGGAGGTGCTCATCATGCACAAATCCGTGCTTTCGGGGATGAACACTGCCAGCTTGGATAGGTGGGAAGGAGTGATATATATGCTAGGGTCGTATAGAACGACCATGGTTTGAATCAGGTTTATCTGTCTAGGTGGATGAGGGGGGTTGTTATGTGGTGGGAGAGGGTTAGTGGTGACATTTGGCTTCTTAGGAGGCGCAATCACCTTGTTGTCAATGAGATCTTGAATCTCATGACGTAATCTGAAGCATTGGTCAGTATCATGCGCATGCTGTTGATGGAAGGCACAATACTTGGCTGGGTTATGTGTGGGAGGGAGGTTATTTGGTAGTGGGCGTGGTTCCAGGGGCTTCAGATGCCCCTTTTTTATTAGAACCCCCAAGGCTTTGGACAGGGGCATGTAAAGTGGGGTGAAGGTCCTCTGGCCCCTAGACGGATATTTTGTTGGTTGAGAGGTGGTTCCGGACGAGCTAGTGAAGGGTGTGGCTATTTTTGGGGTGGTGGTGGTGACCATGCCCATATTAGAAGTTCTTGCGGCTGCACTACTACTTGTAGCTGCATTCGAAACGCATGTAAACGCCCTCTTGGGCAGCTCTCTCTCCTGTTCAATCAGACCTTGCATCATAGCATCTTCTATTTTTACCCCAATCTCATGTAGGTCAGCAAAGGTGGAGAGGGGTAAGACGATCATTCTCTGCATCAGCTTGGGTTGCAGGTTATGCACAACCATCCTTATCTGATCCTTTTTCGAGTGGCCGAGTTGTCATCATGGAGGCCTTAGCCCTCCATCAAGTAACAAAGTCAGAGAAGCCCTCATTCGGCTCTTGCCTGGTTGCCTCGAGATCACGTGTTGTGACGTCGATTTGCGTATTGTATGAATATTGGGCAATGAAGGCCTCGGCCATCTTCTCCAAATTCCTTTTCACTGAGTCCTCCAGTTTGGCGTACCAGATGACTGCAACACCCGGCAGGGTCCGACCAAAGAGTGATAGTTTCTGGACTCTTGTCAAGCCCATTGGGCGTAGAATATCATAAAACAGCCTCAACTGAACCATAGGATCGCCCGCGCCGTCAAAGTGATCTATGTGAGGCATGTTGAACCTGTCCGGTAATGTCACTGTCAAATCAGTGTATCCATCTTCTATGTCTGGGATCGAGTTAACTCCCTAGGCCCTCTTGAACAGTTTTTCAAGCTTACTTACCTTCAGAGCGGTTGGATCAACCTCAAATTCGAACGGCGTGTCCACTGGATTAGCCGGTGCTTTAGACATCTGAGGTGGGATTGGCGGTGGGACTGGCCCTATTGGAACGTCTGTATTTTCCTGGACATTTGCTGTTTCCCCAGGTGTTGGAACCCTAGGTGGGGGTGGGGGTGGATGCAAAACAGATACTCCGGCTTGTTGTGGTTGCTGTTATTGTTCAAGCCTGACAATCAGTTCTGCCTGTTGAGCTACAACCTCTGCCTGACGAGCGGTAAGCTCTGCATGGCCTGCATAGTCTCTTGGAGTTAATGTATCATGTCCTCCATGCCGACTGGAAAGTGTGGATCTGACTGAACAGGTGTATGTTCCTTCTCTAAGGTAGAATCAGATATCTCAGCCCAACTGCGCACAGGTGAGGTAGATAATGACCGCTAATCTGGTAACCGTTGTACTGATGATCTGTGCCTGGATGACCTCCGTCTCGTAACCGGGGTAATGCAGCAAACACTGGTTGTCCGTCAACTAGATCCTCAGATCGATGAATTCTCCCAATTCGTGTCCAAAGCGCTTTGGGGGTATTCGCCTCGTTGGAAGCAATGATGCAATACTACCTTGCAAAAAGGAAAATAAAGCAAAATAAGGAAACAAGAATCAGAAAAACGGACAACATTTCGGCTTAGATAAAGACAACACACAGTTGATATCATAAGCTGAACAAACTGTTCTCAAACACTGAACTCTGCCCCCAAATCACTGCCTCAAATCTGATACCCCCAAATACTGATGTCCTTAGACTGATACCCAGACTTGCAAACTGATACATGCATTCCTGTAGAGACACACCCTAACAGCACGTAGCAAGTAAGTGAGAGCCAAAACACCCCTGTGGTGGGGTAGGGTTTCCCTGTCCTATTTTGTCAGGAGCTAGGGTTTCACTACGCACGCATGCGATTTTAAACAATCTTGCTTTCGGGTAAGCAACCTATCCTAGTTTGGAACAGTCTCTAAGGTTTCCGATATGCAACTAGGTTGATTGGTCAAAAAGGGTGCCTCGGCGGTGATCCCGACCAGAGGTTTATGTTACCATCGTGGCAGAGCCCGTAACCAGTCAGCCTTATGGCACGCTTTTCCAAGCAAGCCTCTGGCAAACCGTTCAGGAATAGTAGATGGCAAACACTATGACATAAGCGCACCAATGTACATGCAATGCAAAGAGACACATAAATGTAGACAAAACAATATATCATGAGTTTCAAGTCAAGCTCTCTAAATCCCCAGCAGAGTCGCCAGAAACTGTAGACTCAACTTTCTTCACTCGCCCCGCTTTCGGAGAGGGTGCGAATTGGCCTTTCTACAGTTCGGACTCCTATCATGGTTCTGAATCTAATCTCACAAAGTGCAAAGTGAGACTGATAAACACCAAAGAGTCCAAATCTAGCAATTGGATTTGGAAAATCAATTTTGAATGAAAAAACGTCAAACATGGACTGCTTTTCCAGATTACAGAGTCGCCACCTAAATATTTTATTTTGAGAAAGCCCACGTGTCTGTCATCACCAAAGTTGCCTCGGCTTGGGAACTTCGGTACGAGAGGAGAAGGTCCTGAAATGAGCACCCCCGCTCGCCCGATCAAAGGATCGACCTCTACTGAGCATGATATGTTGTTTTAAAAACACATATGTTCCTATTCCGGTTATTATCTAACTTACTATGTGATGCGCACAGCATACAAGTATAGACTTAATCATGAGAATCGGAATAAAACAAATCATGTTTATTTTCGAAAATGGTTTGAAAGTGCTACTTGAAAGTAGGCTAAAGCGCGGATTTGCCACCCTCAAGTGGGCTTAAAAAAACATGATTTGCCACTTCACAAAGTGGGCTTAAAACTCGCAATCATCGAGTTGTTCCAATTCAAGCAATCAAGCATTCACCCACAGGCATTCATGTTGTTAAGCATTTAAGCCATGGAAAGCATGCTATCATGGCAACACTCACACTCATGCAAGTATGCTAAAGCGCAAACACTCACAGTGTACTCCGAGCCAAAACAAAAAGCTAGTTAGAAATATGCATGATCCTAACTATACAGAATGCCTAATGCAACACATGCAATAATGCAACAAAATAGGCCTGGTTATCTAAGATGGCATATGAATGCAACAATTGATACACGTATTCAAAGAAGTATTGAAATATAATGCAGTTTGAATGATGCACCAAGCCCGGTGCATGCAAGACAAATGAATGATGCACGCATGCAAAGCATAAGGTATAGTAATTGAAATATGCCCTAAACTAACCATCGTAAGCGGTTAACTAAAAGGGAGAAAGACGTGGGGTTGGAAGACATGCACACACACATGCACCCTTATTACAACATTCACCCTCTCGAAAGAGGGTCTGAATGAATAAGCTAAGCTAATCTAACTAATCTAATTAATATAATTAGACTAATTATTACAAACCAACAAAGAAACAACTAAACTATGCTACTTATTTATTACAACACTTCAACTAAATAAGAAATTAAATAAATTACAAAACCAAGCTAACTAACAAGTAAAGCCCTAAACTTGTACTGCCTCAGCTCTGCTCTAAGAAGTTGAACATGCATGCCTCGATTTCTGTCCCGAAAAGCTCTCCAATTGCTCTTTAGAGGCTCTGTTTGCAAGGTGTCTTCAAGGACTTACTGTTAAACCTTACCAAAGCAATGCTGGGGAGTGCACCAGTGGCTTGCCAGCCATGAATGGTGGCTGCTGGCCACCTGCCGGCCAACAATGAAAGGGTACCGGCCATCAGTGTGGCACGGCCGGCCACTGGTGTGCTGTGGCACCAAACTGCAACAAAGCACAAAACAGAGGAAATGAAGGGTCTCCCTAGGGCATGTATGCACTGTGCCACTCCTCGTCATTTCAAAACATCAAGGGAGAGGCACTATCGGATCCAAAAACCATCAAGCAAGCAATTCACAATGCATGATGGCCAAAGATCCAATTTGCACAAATTCAATAAATGCACGACAAGCAAGACTCTAAGACCACAACCTTATCATGAAAGATCAAAGGCAATTGAGACAAAGGAGAGCGCCTCATTTTCATCACTTCAAGTATGAAATAAACCAATCTTCCTTGTGTTCAATATAACGTCCGATTGAGCACAATGCAATGCACACAAAACATGATTATCTTGGTCAGGTTTTACTTGATTCGATTCTTGTTTACACATTTTACATTACCAAGTCATTCATTAACCGATTTGTCCAATGTGAAAGTCCTCTAATGAGAGGGAAGCCAATCAAAAAATGGCTTAAGACATCAGAGAAGCGATGCCTTTAACTAGGAGGAACCCTCAAAAGAGGATTAAAGCAATTTAAGCATAAGCCTCAATCCCATGCCTTAAGCACAACTTGAAGACTAACCAAACCTCAAAACAAAACAAAAGATGAAGAAGTGAGGGAGATGGCAAAATTTCAGTGCTGGAATGGCATGAAAAACAAGACTCAAACATGCAAACAACTCATGTACAACATGTTAAGAGACTTAAGCATTAAGGCTAGTGAAGGACACAACACCAGGACCATGTTCTACAATGCTCAAATGATCAAACCAGGCCTAGACAAACCTCAAACATGCCAAAACAATGGCCCAAATGTGCTAAGATGGTAGCATGAAAAGCAAGAAAAATCCTGTACATGCATTGGCTCACAAACAAGGCATATGGCACAACTCTCAAACACAATGAAAGAGTGATATCTGTGAGTGTGTGATAGAGAAATATGCTCTGAAATCACATGCTAAATGATGCCAAATCATGCAAACATCACAAGCTAAGCATGGGAGAGGCCTCAAAACACAAGGCTAGCAAGGGCCTTTGTACTATAACCATGCATAACAAGTCGCATATGACCAAAATCACTCAACAGAGTTAAAGCATGCAAAACCAGTGGTAAAAGCATGCTAAAGTTAGACTAACACATGCTAGAAAGATGGGCCAAAACATTAAGCATACAAGGCTAGTATGTAAGATTTGCACTACAAGTGCAAGATGCAAACAAGAAGTGACCAAGCCAGCCAAAACCAGAACTAAAACATGTGAAAAAATTCACAAAAACATGCTTAGATCAAGTCAAGAGATGGTAGAAAAATATGCTTATCTACTAAGCCATCAACACATGCAAAGGAGAAAAAATGAGGGGAGGCCACCCCCTCCTATTTTGGTCCTCAAAACGAAGTTTTTGCCACTGAAAATCCCTAGATTTTAGTGGTTAAAAAGCCAAAAAGAGATTGTTTTAAAGGCTTTTAAACATGGCACAAAGCTTAGCAAATAAGCCACAAAAGAGAGGAGAACACCTCTAATTTCAAAAGAACCTCAAACTACAATTTCAAACACTTGAAAATAAAGGTTTTTGTAGCTAGAAACTAGGCCAAAAACAACATGCAAGGGTGGCCAACCAATGAAGAAAAACAAAGCTTAAAAGGGGGTAACTTCTTACCCTTGAAGACAGCAGCAAAACAGCAAGCAAACAATCAAACTTCTGAACCAAAACCACTCCAAGGAGCTCAAACAAGGCGTCCAAGAACCACAAGTCTAAGGCTAAGGTGTTTGGCTGAGGATGCTAGTGCAAATATGCAAGAAAAGCTCATTTTCGAGGCTAAAATGTAGAGAGAGAGGATTCTAGAGAGAGAGAGAGAGAATTTTAGCTTAGCTCAAATTTTGTCACCCTTTGCATGCATATAGATAACTTCTATATATAGAAGATACAAAGGAGCCTTGAGGAGATCCAACCATCCACATGGGTGAAGATGAGCTAATCTGTGTAAACAGCTATCAAAATATATGCAAAAATATCTATTGAACAGTTGGTGGTCGGCTAGCCATCAGTGGTGGCCGGCAGTGCCTCATTGATAGCCGATAGGGCCTATTTATGGCCGGCAGTGCAAAGCTCAGGGCGGGTAGTGCCATACCATGGCCAGTAGTGCATCAAGGGCACCACTATGTAAAGACCAACACATGGTCAAAATATGAGACAGAATGGCAATAGGGTCTGGAAGGATCAAACCTGGAGCATTTCGTCGCGAAAGTCGAGTACTCGACGAGCGATCAAACTTGTTGCTGGATGTACCCTGCAAGAACATCCAAGTCTTGAGGATGGTCAAAAATGGGGTGTCTAGAGTTGCATTCATTGAAATTGCACACTTTGGTTCATAGGCCATGATGCAATGAAATTGCTTGAGTTGGTGGTTTGTGGACCAAGTTTTGTCCCTCCTTTGAGCTATTTGATGATAAGGAGTGGTGAGTTGTGTAGACAACCCTTGAGAATACCTGTGCATGCTCTGTTTGTTCTCTGTTGCCGCAAGATGAACCCTGCAGCAGTGGACGGTAGGCCACTTTCCATGGCCGGTAGGCCACTTTCCATGGCCGGTAGGCCACCTTTGCCTCGCTGGTGGCCTACAGGCTGTCACTCCTGGCCGGCCGTCCATCTCTGCAAAATCCAGCAGTGTGTTTTTTGAGCAAAGTAGAGCTATTCTGGAGGTGGACAAAAGTGTAAGTGTTCTACTGTGCAACAGAGACCTTCTGGAAGCAACACAGTGGCCTTTTCGGGTGGAAACCAAGCACATGCATGAGCATTCCTTGCATATCGAGCCTGTTTAGTTTAAATACTTAGCTTAGATATTTGTTGTAATTAATTAGTTGTAGCTAATTAATTGTCTAAAGTTTTGTAATTATTTTAATTAGCTAGATTAGTTAATTAATTAGTTTGGTTTGTAATAATTAGTTAAGTAGTTTAGCTATTTATTCATTTAGGTTTGTAGTAGTTAATTAATTAGTTTAGCTTTAATTGGTTAGCTAGTTGGTTCCTTCGGACCCTCCTACGCGAGGGTGCAATGTTGTAATAATGTGTATGTCTTCCAACCCCATGTCTTTCTCCCTTTTATTTACTAGCTTACGATGGTTAGTTTAGGGCATCATGTTTTGATTAGCATTCTCCATGTTTGCATCCACTTGTATTGCATGCATCGAGGCTCGGTTCATCATTCTAAACTTACATTGTTAGTTTAAATACTTCTTTGAATACGTGCTTAGACCTCATGCTATCAAATTGCTTCACATATCATGTTTAGAAGCCGAACCGAGTAATCGCATATCGCATGTGTTGCATTAGTCATAGTGCATAGTTAGGATCATGCATTCTTTCTAACTTTATTATCTTTTTGGCTTAGAGTACTAGGTGAGACTTTACTCGCTTTAGCATATCGCATGAATGTGATTGTTGCCATGAAAGAATGCTAGCTATGAGGCTAATTGCTTAAATGTTACACTGCTTGAATGCCTGTGGATGAAGGCTAATTGCTTGAATTAGAATAATTTTAGTAATGTTTATATGTGATCACTTCTTCAAGTGGTACATACTTCAAACAATTTTCAAAACAAACATGAATCAAGTGTTCCAATTTTTGCATGATAGTCAATATTTGTGTGTATGTGCAACCACTACAACAAAAATAGTTTTTAGCCACGAAAACTAATGACGAAATTTTTTTTTGTCACGAAATACGTATCTTTTAATGACGAAAATCATATTTCGTTTCCAAATGTGCCATTTTTGGAGAAAAAAATAAAATTTCGTCACCAATCTAAATCATAATAAAAAAAAATAGGTGACGAAATTATATTTCGTCATTATTTATATTTTTTTTGTCACCAAATATTTTCCCACTAACATTTTCGGGGGGGGCCAAAATTAATAGACTTTTGGTGATGAAAAAATTGGTCACCAATTATAAAAATTATTAATGATGAATATATTTTTGTCACCAATAAATTTTAATATTTTAATATCATTTAATGACAAAATTATTTTTGTGGCCAATATTATTATTTTTGGTGAAGAAATAATTTTGCCACCAAAAAATAATTTAGTCACTAAATATTTTAGGGGGGAAATAATTTAGTCCACTGAAAAGAAGAAAAGAAGAGACACTGTGATGAATCCTCCATCTCCATCACCATACCTGACCTTTCTTCCTTCAACCCCTCTTTCACCACCACCACCGACTCAATCACTTCACCACTGCCACCTCCGCCTCTACCGCAGCCTCCCGATCTCCCAACCGCTCTCTCAACACTCAAACATCTCATCCACCTCTCCGAAACCACCCACCACTCCACCTCCACTCTCCTCCCCACCACCGCCACCGCCACCACCACCATTGCCCTCTGCCCCTGTCCTTTCAATTTCCTCCACCACCTTCCATCGGAATCCCTCTTCTGCCACTCCCTCCAATGCCCTTCTTTCCCTTCCCCCCTTCTCAATCTCGACCCCCTCCTACTCCAATCACTACGCTACACCAACACTCTCAAACTCTCCCAACAACTCTTCAATCAGAACCGCGTCCTTCAAATCCTACACGATCCCAACTCTGACCTCTGCTTCTCCCTCGACGATTACTACGACTTTGGTCCCAATTTCTTCTACCCTAATGGTGTGAGACTTCAAGTTGTAGCCCCCTAATCTTCCAAGTACTGTTTTTATTTTGTTTTGTTTTTTTTTTTTTCTAGTGTTTCTGAACTTAATTTTTGATTTCTCTATTTTACAGGCCAAATCAACCGAAGAACAACTCAAACCTCTCTTCGATTACCACCGTGCTCAACCCTTCGATGTTGTCTGCCTCAACGGTCTATCCTCTTTCTCTCTCTCTATATATATATAGATATGTGTGTGTGTGTGTGTACGTCTTAAACATTTTAATTTTTGGAATTTGCAGATGATTGTTCAGATTCATCCATAGCTTTCTCTCCCAAACGAAGGAAGCATTCATATACCGCTGTAAAGATCTCTAATTTTTGTAGATTTTATTGAATTTGAATGATTTAGCAACCTAGAATGTGAGCCTTTGTTTGAAATTGATTTGAGTGTTGGTATTAATTTGAATTTAGGTTAGAAGGTAGATAAGAATGAGAAATTCATAGAGGTTGTTGATTGTGAAGATAAGGAAGAGGATGATTGGCTATCTCCACCTCCTAAAGTTTCAGTTGATACACTGAAACTCGGTGAGGATTCAACTATAAAGGAGTTGAGGTATATTCCTTTTTTTGGTTTCAACTTAATGGGTTAGCTCAGGAATTCATTTTATGTTTTGTGGCTCCTTTATCTCTATCTTTTAGTTCATATAGTTTAAAGCAACTATGAATTTTATTACTTGTGTGTGCATTTGTTTGAAGCTATTTTTGTTGTGTTAGTGCTTTAATTGGTGAGAGACCATTCACTGGTGTTCTAAAGTAGAGGCAATGTGCCTTATTATTGGAATTGATACCTAAAAGGAACCAATGTGTCTTATTATTGAGACCAAAGATGGTTGGTTTGGCAGACAAGCTGCTAATTTAGTGTGAGTAATGCTGGAATTCGCATCTCACCATTTGATGCAACTTGATTATAAGTGGAATTCGTATCTCACCATTGCCATTTGTTTTTCTAGATTATCCTCTTGAGGTGTTGTTGGAAACTGTCTCTCAACTCTTCTAGTTGATATGATTTTATTCTCTTCCTAGAAAACTTCTATTTTGCTGTTGCTGGAACCAAAGTTTTCTTGATTCACCATCACAGCAGCACCTAGCTAAGTCAACTAATTTGTTAATGTTATTCTATTTTTTGTTTTGTTTTTGTTTTTGTTTTTTTTTTTAATTTATATTAAGAGGCAAGTGTTGAATTGTGTGTTAGTGATGTAAATCAAAATCATAATATCTCAATAAGCTACATTTGGTGTTGAAATTCAAAAAAGAAAAGAAAAGGCATAGTATTTGATAAGGGTTTACCCTTGTTTGGTTGCTCAGAAAATTGGCCAAATTCTTTTGAATTATGCTTATTATAGTAGTAATATATATATATATACCTTTGTTTGGGTTATGAGAAAATGGGCTGAAATATGAAAAAGAGAACTTGATTATAAGTGGAACTGTTCTATCAAACTTAAGTACTTAGTTGATTTTGGAACTGAAAAACCTGTAAATGCATCCCTTGTTTGGCTGCTGAGAAAATAGGGAAAACTTAAGGAAGCTTAATTTTGAATGAATGCTATGTAGATAATAGAAAGAATGTAATCGAGAAGTCAACATTTTCAAATACAAATTGTTTTCCCAAGTTTTAACCATTGAAACTAATATATTGGAAGTAAAAAAGTTCAATTATAAATTTGAAAAACCTTTTAAGTTTCAAATTTTGGTTACTTGTAGCATGGGTCAAGTTTTGCAAATCACTATTAATTAAATCATAAATATGATAGAATGAATGACTTATTTTCATTTTGCAGTCTTGTAGTTTCCTATTTAAATATCCTTTTATATTGAGATTCATTAGTGGATCTACCCATTGTAGGATTTTACTCACTTGCATACATTTATGGGTCATGAGCATAAAATTGCAGATATAGTTTTCACAGATGAAGAACAACCATTGTGCATAAGTGGTGATGGTGGAGTTGGCATTTACATCTAGGGTATTACTGATCCATTTGGTCAAGAACCAATAAAGAAACTATTTGAGCAAAAAGATTGGCGCTATACTGGTATTCATGACCTTGCCATTTCTGGAACTGGATACCTATATACTGGTAGTGGAGATAAGTCAATAAAGGCATGGTCCTTGCAGGTAATGGGCTTATACTCATTTTGTGGCCACTCTGGTTACACAGTAATTTTATTGCTTTGGAATCTGAAAATTGAGGTTTTGTTTAATTTTTATTCAGGATTACTCTCTGTCTTGTACTATGAATGGGCATAAGTCAGTTGTCTCTACTCTAGCAGTTTGTAATGGGGTTCTTTATAGTGGAAGTTAGGATGGAACTGTCTGGTTATGGTGTCTTAGTGATCACAGTCCTTTGACAGTATTGGGGGAGGATGCACCTAGAAATGTGACCTTTGTTTTGTCTCTTGCTACCTATGGGGATGCTCTTGTTGTGGCTCATGAGAATGGGTGTATAAAGGTTATGTATTTTTTAAACGCTACTTAACTTGGTTATATTTGGTCATATTTCTATAGGCACTAGTTGGAAGTTGGAACTGCTAATAATTTTGTTCAGCTTTCTGTTCATGTTTTTATCTTAATAAAGTTTCCCGTCTGAAAATAATCAATGAATTGAGTTTTGCTTACCTGCCTATGAATTTCATTTCCTTAAGTACATCTGGTCTCAGGATGCACAAAATAGAGTTGCAGCATTTGCTCTCCATCGCCTGTTTCCGGATCTCCCTGTCCACCTGCCTATTATCGAGCCTTATGCTTCACTTGTTCTGCACTGGGTGGAAGGTGACTTTTCTTACATTCTATGACGTCAGATTGGCAGAACTATCTTTTCTAAGGCTTTGACTTCATTGTGTACTGTAGACTTGAAATTCCTTTGATATGTAAATAAATCTCAGTTTTAATTTCCATTCATACTGGAAGTATGATATGATGTTTTTGGACCTGTAGACAATTTCTCTATTGCTTAAAATTTTACAGGGGAATCATCAACCAAGATAGGAGACAGTGAGGAAGATCGAATGGCTGGTTTTGTGGATTCGTTGTTAAATGTTGATGGCCCTGAATCAATTGCTTCTGTTGATTCCTTGAGTGGTTTGAAGAAAAGTTTCAAAAACCACTTATGCAAGAAAACATCGACTCAACTGCTGCTCCAGCTAGTCTAAAAGTTGAAAGTATGTTCATGGGCTTCTCCATGGGCCTTTTCTTGTCTAAAGTAATTTTTATTCCTTTTATCATTGGAAGTGTGACTTGGAAAATAACAATGGAGACAATCGACTATTAGTCAGGGCTTTGGTGGCTAAATTGATAAGGCCTTTAAGATATTAATTAGGCGCTTGCAAGATGGCTTTCATGCTCAAAAAAGATGTGATCCTTCTCAAAGTCTTCTGAATCGTGATTCATTTTTTTAATATACAGGTCTCAACTATAAAAAAGAAGCAGAGAGTTCTTGTCTGAGACAGGAGCTAGAGAATAAAAAGAAAATGCAAAGATATAGGGTTAGTATCTTCCTCTTTTACTTCTCCTTTTGGAAAGTGATCCGGTGGAGAGACTTCAGTAAGTTTCTAGTTGTACCTAACATGCCCTTTCACATTATACCGTTTTTCCTATCCCACTTGACTTCATGTCCTAGCAACTCCTGCACTCATGTACTATTAATCTTTCACAATGATACAGTATATTGTAGCTATCTACAACACTAGCAATGCATTTTTTTAATTAGTAGTTGCCATTGGAAATCAATTATGCTGTGAGGGTATATTGGCACACAAGCATGTTGACTATGGCATGTATGAACTGGAAGCCTTGGATATGTTTGTTCTCATTCTGTATTTTAGAAAGAAACACAAGTCTGGATCCTAAATGTTTTTCCCATTGTTCCTTTTTATTAAGTATAACTATATAAATTACTTGGTTTAGGGTGCAGTACTGTAACAAAAGTTTGTAACTGTACCATTACATGGAATTTATAACATATGGTTAAGTGACATCAAGAAATTTAATATTTAATTCTCAAATCCCCCCCTTTTTTTTTTTGTGGATAAATTAAGCCGATGGAGATGAAGAATACTTGTAGTCTTGGCACTATTTCTCTTCTTTCCAAATTACTTAAATTCATGAAAAAAATACATGGAGTACTTCAATAATGGCCTTATGAACCATTACAATCACCTTATGAAAAAGGGGTCAACCATCAATTAAGAAGCATGTACATTGTAAGGTGTCTGAGGTGTCATGTATTGTCAGACACCATGTTGGACACCATGTCAGACATGGACATGCTGCGATACTCATCGGACACTTTTCAATACCTATTCCTGTCGGACACACTTCCAAGCATGTCATACTATTTTTAAAATTTTTCTAGACTTAGACACACTTTAAACACTTTGGAAACACGTGCTTGTCGCTTCGACACACATGAAAAACATAACCAATTTGAATATTATTTTTTAAAAATCCAATGATAAAAGAAAAATAATGTAAATCTATACCTATCATCCTTTTTAAACTTTAAAATTAGTCTTTAGACTCTAGAAATTAGTATTATATTGCAGTTTGTTATTATCTTTGAATTAAACATTTATATACATGGCATATAATAATTGCTTATCTCTATATATGATATATAATAAATATGTAAAATTATATATTTTGAGTGTGTCCTCCACCTGTCGTGTTCAACGTTTTTTTGCATTTCCATGTCAACATGTCCGTATCGTGTTCGTGTCATGCGTCTGTGCTTCTCATCTATAAAGAATATTCAAAATTGTTACAAGATTTGGGACTTCAACCATATGGATATAGGATGCATATATGTTTAAATTACTAGTGATCATTTAGAAGTCTTTTTTTTTTTTTTGGCCACTGCTTGGTGATTTGTGCTGCGTCCCTATTTTTTTTTGGTTACCTGTCCATTTTTCGAAGAAAGAGTTGTAGTAATTTTGCCCTTTGTTTGTTCTTTCCCCCCATCAAGTTCTTGCAATCAGCTTTTAACCAAGATTAGGGTCATTTAGCAACATTCAGTGGAGCAAGTTATCTTAAATTTCACTGTATTATTTATGTATATGTTAATTCTTTCTTTGCCAGGTAGTAGATTTGTCCATGCCCTGTTTGGTCATTTCTGTTACGCTTTAACTTGTATAATGTATTATGGTTCATGTTTGTAGCACATGTTAGATTCTAGAGCTGCATTGCCAATTGCTGAGCTGAAGGGTGATATATTGCGATTGCTGAAAGAGAATAATGTTCTTGTTGTTTGTGGGGAAACATGTTCTGGAAAGACAACTCAAGTCCAAATTTGATTTATTTTTCCTGTTAATATACTCATAGTTGGTTTATCTTTTTAACATGCATTCTTGTACCCCAACATAAGCTTTCCCTAGCTTGCTAGTGCAACCTTCTCTGATATTCTCCTTTTCTCTGAACAGCAGTATATGTTTTATTCTGACTAGCAGTTTATGTAGGTCCCCCAATATATATTGGATGACATGATTGAAGTAGGACGTGGTGGAGACTGTAACATTATATGCACACAACCAAGGAGAATAGCGGTCAGTATAAAATTTCAATATGGTTGTTTCAATTCTGCCTTTTGTCCTCATAATACTCATACATGGTGTAGAGCTTTTGCTTCAATGTGAGGAACTTATTTAACTATTATTATGGATGTGTAATATTATGCGTTAGGCCAATAACGGCAGCTAGGTTTCACTCAGCAAGCCATTTGCAAATGCTTAGCCAGCAATGTGATTAGCTAAGTACAAACACGAACGTGGAAGCAAATCTAGAGCAAATTACATAGTTTTATTGGTGGCCTTTTAGCAATCCATGTCAAAGTGGGGCAGTTGGATCTTTAGTTGAGGAATACTTTATGATTGTTATCAGAGTGATGGCTGGTTGGCTGGAGATTTTTCATGTTTTTGTAGAAGTTCTCAATATATGTTGGTAAGTTGAGCGGCAGGAAAATTTATTGCACAAAAGAAGATGATGCAGGACAGTTAAACTTGGAGTAAATCTGCTTACAAGGCATTTGCTTGATTGTCATAATTTATTATTTTTTTTGGCGTGCTCTTCTTAGTCTTAACTCTAGCTATCACCATTTTATTGTTATCCATTTAAAAATGTTTGAATTGACCTAATACGTTGTTATTCGTCGGTTTTCTAGGTTATTGATAAAGTTCAAGAGGAGACAAAGAGCCATGCAGGTATGTACTGCACTTATCTTTTTATTCAGCATGTCCTCTCTCTTAGCTTATGAAACAAATGTTTTTCTTGTAAACTCTGCTTAGCTTTATTTGTGAGTTCAATTACTGATGTGAGTATCAATTTAAATGCTTGAAAGAGATCAATTGGTAGCATGTGACTCCCAGTTTGAAAACTAAGTCGAAAAAGGCACTCTTTTCACACTTAAGCTTGAAAATAGGCCATTGGGGGCTAAAATAGTGTAATAGTCATTAGGAGGACTGAGGAACACCTCAAACACCTTGGGAGAGATGAATGTAAGTTGCGGAAACTTACAGAACTAGCACGGGACTCCCGGTTTGAAAACTAACTCAAAAAATACACTTTTCTCACACTTAAGATTGAAAATAGGCCATCGGGGGCCAAAATCGTATAACAGTCACGAGAAGGCGTGGGGAACACTTCCAACACCTCGGAAGGGACCAATGTAATTTGTGAAAACTTACGGAAGTAGCATGAGACTCCCAGTTTGAAAACTAAGTTAAAAAATGCACTTTTCTAACACTTAAGCTTGAAAATAGGCCTTCGGGGGCCAAAATCGTGCAACAGCCACGAGACGGTCCAGGAAACACCTCAAACACCTCGGGATGGACCAATGTGAGTTGTGGAAACTTACGGAACTAGCACGGGACTCCCGGTTTGAAAACTAAGTCCAAAAATGCACTTTTTCACACTTAAGCTTGAAAAATAGACCTTCGGGGGCCAAAATCGTGCGACAGCCACGAGACGGCCCGGAAAACACCTCAAACACCTCGGGAGGGGCCAATGTGAGTTGTAGAAACTTACGGAACTAGCACGGGACTCCCGGTTTGAAAACTAAGTCCAAAAAAGTACTTTTTCATACTTAAGCTTCAAAAATAGGCCTTCGGGGGCCAAAATCATGCAACAGCCACGAGACGGCCTGGGAAACATCTCAAACACCTTGGGACGGACAAATGTGAGTTGTGGAAACTTACGAAACTAGCACGGGACTCTCGGTTTGAAAGCTAAGTCCAAAAATGCACTTTTTCACACTTAAGCTTGAAAATAGGCCTTCGGGGGCCAAAATCGTGCAACAGCCACGAGGCGGACCGGGAAACACCTCAAATACCTCGGTACGGACCAATGTGAGTTGTGGAACTTACGAAACTAGCACGGGACTTCCGGTTTGAAACTAAGTCCAAAAATGCATTTTTCCACACTTAAGCTTGAAAATAGGCCTTCGGGAGCCAAAATCGTGCAACAGCCACGAGACGGCCTAGGAAACACCTCAAACACCTTGGGAAGGACCAATGTGAGTTGTGAAAACTTACAGAATTAGCACGGGACTCCCGGTTTGAAAACTAAGTCCAAAAATGCACTTTTCCATACTTAAGCTTGAAAATAGGCATACGGGGGCCAAAATCGTGCAACAACCACGAGACGGCCCCGGAAACACCTTAAACACCTCGGGACGGACCAATGTGAGTTGTGGAAACTTACGGAACTAGTACGGCACTCCCGGTTTGAAAACTCCAAAAATGCACTTTTCCACACTTAAGCTTGAAAATAGGCCTTCGGGAGCCAAAATCGTGCAACAGCTACGAGACGGCCCGGGAAACACCTCAAACACCTTGGGACAGACCAATGTGAGTTGTGGAAACTTACGGAACTAGCATGGGACTTCTTGTTTGAAAACTACTCCAAAAATGCACTTTTCCACACTTAGGCTTGAAAATAGGCCTTCGGGTGCCAAAATCGTGCAACAGCCACGAGACGGCTCGGGGAACACCTCAAACACCTCAGGAGGGGCTAATGTAAGTTGTGGAAATTAACGGAACTAGCACGGGACTCCCGGTTTGAAAACTAAGTCCAAAAATGTACTTTTTTACAGTTAAGCTTGAAAATAGGCGTTCGAAAGCCAAAATCGTGCAACAGCCACGAGACGGCCCGGGAAACACCTCAAACACCTCGGGATGGACCAATGTGAGTTGTGGAAACTTACGGAACTAGCACGGGACTCCCAGTTTGAAAACTAAGTCCAAAAATGTACTTTTTCACACTTAAGCTTGAAAATAGGCCTTCGGGGGCCAAAATCGTGCAACAGCCACGAGACGGCTCGAGAAACACATCAAACACCTCGGGATGGACTAATGTGAGTTGTGGAAACTTACGAAACTAACATGGGACTCCCAGTTTGAAAACTAAGTCCAAAAATGCATGTTAAATTATATATGTTATGGATAAGATAATAATTGTCTAATTGACATTTTTTTTTTTTTTTGTGTTTCATTTTTTTTCAGATTCGAGATTTGATATGGACGTGTTTGGTAATTTGGAGGGCCGATGGTAGAATATGGACGTGTTTAATCCGCCCTTGATATTTATTTTTGTTAATATTAGTAGACATGTTTTTTGTTGGATATTAGGAGATGTGTTTGGTAATCTGCATACGGTTGATATTATATTTTTGTGGATATTAATAGACGTTTTTTGTAGATACTAAGAGACATGTTTATAATCCGCATGCAGTTCATATTATATTTTTGTGGATAGTGCTAAAATTCAATTGTAATGTTTATGAAATGAACAGATTTTTGAATTGATTTGTAATAAATATTTTATTGAACAGGTTATTGAAATGCGCAGGGAATTGTTACTGAAAAGAAAAAATTTCGGAAGAAAATAGTACTCTCACTTTCAAAATTTTTAATTTTTATTAGTGACGAAATAAAAAATGTCGCTATTAGTTTTCAAAAAACATGACGAATAATTTTGTCACGTTTGCTAAAATATTTCGTCGCTAAATTGAAATATTTGGTGACAAAATGTTTTTTGCCATTGAATAATTTTCTTTTTTGCTCATTTTAGTAACGAATTGTTTTGTCACCTTAATCCATATCATTGGTGAGGAAAACTTTCGTCGCTAAAATATATTTGGTGACAAAATATTTCGTCGCAAAAAACATTTAAAATAAAATATTATTTAGTTTTGGTGACGAAATTGGTGTTTTAGAGGACAAAAAATTCAACATTTGGAGATGAAACATTTCGTCACCAAAAATGAAAAATAGGTGACGAAACTGTTTTTCGTCACCAGGTACTTTTTGTGACGACGTATAGGCCACGAACGTGGTGACAAATTTTTTTCGTCACAGATCACTTTAGTGACGAAATTTTGATGTTTGGAGACAAAATCAGTCTGTCACCAAAGGCCTTTTTTGTTGTAGTGAACGCATCACATAGTAATGCTAGCCTAATAAATCAGAACGAGAGCATATAATGTACATAAGATTCATATCATGATTAGTATAGGCCAATCTTTGATTGGGCAAGTGGGGGTGCTCAATTTATGACCTTCCCCTCTCGTACCTAAGTTCTTGAGCCGAGACAATCTTGGTGATGATAGATATGTGGCCTTTGGCACGAGTCATGGGTTTCCTAAATTTTCCTAAAAAATATTTAGGTGGCGACTCTGTATCTGGCAAAGCAGTCCATTTTTGGCATTTTTTGATTTTCCAAAAGATTTGTCGGATTTGGATTCTTTGGTGTTTATCTATTTCACATTGCACTTGTGAGATTAGATTCAGAACCGCGAGAATCCGATATTGTAGGGCTTATTCGACTACTGAAAGGGGGCGCAAAAAAGTGAAGCTACACTTGCCCAAAAAGCTTGCCGAAAGGCTGACTAGTCGTGGGCTCTACCATGTTGGAAACAAAACCCTTGGATTTGGACTGCTACTGTACCCGCTTGATCCTCCTTTCACTTCTTGGTGTTAGGTGTGAGAGGTATATTAGGTAATCTTGCTGAGGTATCCCCTTTGACCATTTAGCCTAGCTGCATGTAGTAAGCCACAGTGATTGTTCCAAACTAGGACAGGATGCTCACCCTAACGCAGAATTACGTGAAACCACTTGTTTAAAATAGTGAAACCCTAGTTCATCGTAAAACTAGGACAGGGTAACCCTATCCCCCTCATAAGGGTGTTTTGGCTCTCTCTTAACTGGTATGTGCTTTACAGTAAAACTGTACAAGAATGTGCACATCAGTTGCACATATGGTATTTGTTTTGGGGCAGGATTCAATGTGGAGTGTAGTCCCAGAGCTTTGATCATGTCTGTGTTGATAACATCTTGGTTGAGGTGTTGTATGGCTTTTGATTACTGCTCTTTTGCTTTATTTCTTTGCTAGATAGTTTAAAACCATAGCTTGAGAGGTGACTGTTGGAGATCTTTTCCGGGGACAGCCTGTGTTTGCTTCATTGTCACCGGTTACAAGACGAAGAAGAATTAAACAGCATTCACTAGTTCAGTTCTTACCACAGTCACCTCTTAGCTCACTTGTGTCCAGTCCAATTCAGGAACAATCATCTACTTCCAGTTCAGCTCAAGAACGGTCACCTATTCTAATGGCACAATATCCTCTGGTAAATATGGAGGACTTAATACTTGTGGCTCCCCTTCTTCACGCCCCCTTTCGAAAGGTTTGAAATGAAGGGCCTCACAGTTCGGACTCCCGTGGTTTTGAATCTAATCTCACAAGTGCAATGTGAAACTGATAAACACCAAAGAGTCCAAGTCCGGCAAATCTTTTTGAAAAATCGATTTTAAATCAAATAATGCCAAAATTGGACTGCTTTACCATATACAGAGTCGCCACCTAAATAGTTTAATTTGAGGAAATTTAGGAAACCCTGACTCGTGCCTCGTTTCGGGAACTTAGGTCTGAGAGGGAAAGGTCATGAATTGAGCACCCCCGCTTGCCCGATCAAAGATCGACCTCTACAAATCAGAATATGATCTTTTATAAACTTTATGTGCTCTTGTTCCAATTATTAGGCTAGCTTTACTATGTGATGTGCACAATGAAGTATAAACTAGTTTGCTCAAGTTGAAATAATTCAACTCATGTTTGTTTGCGAAAATGTTTGAATTTGCCACCTCAAGTGGGCATAAAACATGATTTGCCACTTAACAAAGTGGGCTTAAAACACACATTCGTTGAATCGTTCTAATTCAAGCAACAAGCCTTCATCCATAGCCATTCATGTAGTTTTGCATTTAAGCACATAGCCTCATGGTAAGCATGCTAGACATGGCAACATTCATACTTATGCAAGTATGCTAAAGTGTAAAAACTTACCTAGTACTCCGAGCTAGGAAAACATGAGTTAGTGAAATAATGCATGATTCGTAACTATACAAGATGCCTAATGCAACACATGCAATATGCAATTAATAGGCTTGGCTACTAACATGGCACGTGATTGGATTTAAATAACATGCGATTAAACACATATTCAAAGAAGATATCGGAATGGCAATGCAGTTTGAATGATGCACCGAGCCTCGGTGCATACAATACAAATGAATAGATGCAAGCATGGGATATGCTAATTGAAGTATGATCCTAATCTAACCATCAAAAGTGATTAAATAAAAGGGAGAAAGACGTGGGGTTGGAAAACATACACAAGCACGTACACTTATTACAACATTACGCCCTCGTCAAGGAGGATCCAAATGAATAAGAGCTAAGCAACTAGCTACGCTAATTAAGCTAACTAATTATTACAAATCAAATGGATAACTAGTTAAGCTAGTTACTAATTATTCAACACTTTAACTAACTAGTAAACTAATTAATTAATTTACAACACAAACGTATACGAACTAAGCAATTAAGACATTAAACTATGATGCCACTGCTCCATCTCAGGAAGTGGAAGATGCACATGCTCGATTTTCACCTCGAAAAGACCTCTGTTTTGCTCTCGAAAGTCTCTATTTGCAGGGTTAAGCATTTCCAGAACCTTTCTGCTTCACCTTACCAAAATCATGTTGAGGTTTACAACAGTGGCCTGCCGGCCATGGATGGCTGTTGCCGGCCATCTGCCGGCCAAAAAGGTGTACTGCCGGCCAGAAATGATGCACTGCCAGCCACTGGTGGTGCACTGCCGGCCACTGATGCATTGGATCACCATGCTACAACAAAGCACAAACAGAGCAAAAATGGGGGTTTTCCAAGGGTTTGTTTGTACTGTATCTCTCCTTATCATCTCGAAATCTCAAAGGAGTGACACATTTGTATCCAAAACCACCAATCAAGCAAGTTCATTGCATGATGGCCAAAGATCCAAGTTGTACAATTTCGATAAATGCACAAATATGACCAACAAGACCACCACCCTATCATGCATGATCAAGGGAAATGGAGACCAAGGAAAGTGGCAAATTTCATCACATTTGATTATGAAATGACCCATTTTACTTGTGTTCAAACTAATGTCAGGTTTGAACACATGCGATGCAACACAAAAAAAGCATATCTTGCCTCTTTTATTTGCCAATTTTGTTTACACATTTTAATTACCAAGTCATTCCTTAAGCACTTAGTCCATTAGTGAGTGTCCTCTAAATGGAAAGAAAGCTCAAACCAAAGGTTGTTTTACACATGAAGGAGACCGCGTGCCGTTGGTAATGAACCCCAAAAGGGATTAAACCATTAAACACAAACATCCTAATTTCATGCTTTAAACAAGCAAATGGTTTAAACCACTTTCAAAACAAAAATAAAACCAGGAAAGGGGGAAGGTTACATGTCACAACCCAAACCCGCCCCCGTGGGTTAAGCACGTAACCGGCCAGTAATCATGATATTACCTACGGCCTCAAACCAAACCAAACGTATTTTAACAGAGTTAATGGGGGCCAAACGGAAGCAATTTAAAACTTTGTCCATAGGGTTGTGCTTATATGCACGTCATAACATTCCAGACATATGTACGTTAATAACTCATGACAGAAACATAATGACATAAGTTTTGTACAAACAGGATCATTCAAAACTAAGTCAACCCATCACAACTATGTATAGATATACACAAAGTCCTCGCCAACATGACAAAATATAAATACATAACAAAAGGGCGAAGACGGGTCTCGTACGTGAGACACAAGGGTTGACTCTCCAAAACCTTTGTTGCTCCTCACAGACTTCACTAGGGCTAGGTTTGGACTTCTCTTGGCTCACCTACAAACACATGAATGAGCGTGAGCGAAAGCCCAGTGAATAATATCAAATCAAATACAGAAGTTACGTAACAATGTAGAACAACATGTTCCAAATGGTCTTGGGCCCAATTCAGATTTCTATTTAACAGATATATAAATATACGAAATTCAAATCAAGTGACTGTAGTTCCAAACATTCTGGCCTTTGGCCCATTCAGATTTCCATTCATGTCAAAACGGCCTTCGGCCCATTCATTTATGTCAAAACGGCCTTCAGCCCATACATTCGTGTCAAAACGGCCTTCGGCCCATTCATTTCTATCAAAACGGCCTTCGGCCCATACATTCGTGTCAAAACGGCTTTCGGCCCACTCATTCATGTCAAAACGACCTTAGGTCCATTCATAAATGTCAAAACGACCTTCGGACCGTTCATTTTTATCAAAACGACCTTCGGTCCATTTATGTTTATCAAAACGACCTTTGGTCTATTTATGTTTATCAAAACGACCTTTGGTCCATTTATGTTTATTCATGTCAGACTTTTGTCCACAATCCCAATTAGCAACTCATAAAGCTTATAAGGGAATAACAATTGGACATTCACAATCATTCGAATATCGATATTACTCACAGTGATCGGTTTGTGGATTTGCCCTAGAGCTTGACCCTACATATTTCATGAACACAAAAGGGTCACTAATAGTTCAATCCATTCTTTAATTCACATATTCCTCTTTAGGCTTTATTCTTATCTCATTAACTCATTTACAATGCTTAACACATGCCTAAGAGTGCTTACAAGTGAAAGAGAACGGAAAAAAAATATAACACAGAATGCATTTTCAGAATTTCAAAAAACAGGGTCCCCGCTCGAGCGTGGACTTCCCCGCTCGAGCGGACCCTTAAGCCAGCAAAAGTGCTGGTTACCTCAAATTCCCGCTCAAGCGTAAACTTGGCCGCTCGAGCGGACTTCATGTCTACATAGCTCCCCGCTCGAGTGTCAATTCCCCTGCTCGAGCGGGCGCCATGTTTGACAAAAGTGCTGGGCATATGATTTTCCCGCTCGAGCGGCACTTCCCCCGCTCGAGCAGACGTAAAAAATCTGGGATTTCTGGATTAAGTTCTTGAGCTCCAACACGATTTTCCAACCAATTTTTCATGCACTCTAAGCCTCAAAGTTCACATATAATCATACTGACGTGGCACCAATGCAAGATTATAACACTATGAAGCTCAATTTCTTGATTCATCTACATGCATGCCCCAAAATGTGTCAAACTCAACACTAACATAACAAATTCATGAATTCAAGCTCATATCTTCTCAAATTGTACATGCATGAGATAAATTAGCCACATTCTCAACTTAGATAGCACAAATGATGATTATAACATGAGCTTCAATTAAAATTGTACATGGATTATACATTTTCATGCTCAAACATGCAAATTCAAGGTACTTTCTTACATGCATGCACATAATGGCCTTCAATTCAACAAAACCAATTCAATTTTCTTATAATCAGCTAACTCATGTTCTTGTCCATTAATAAATCTTGAATTTATAATTTACAAACTAAAATCCATGAGTTTACTTACCCAAGAGTTCAATCTCCCAAACTATAACAAAATCTTGGGCTTAATCTTGAAGTTCCCCAAATCTTGAGCCAAAATCACCCAAATTCTCTCACTCTCTCTCTAACAGCCGGCCCTCTCTTTTCTTTTCTTAGAGTTTCATCAGCCTAAATCATCTAAGGGAGAGAAATGAGGTGTAATGCTAAAACACAACAAATCCCACTAAGTCAATATAATAAGAATAAAATAATTGGGCACCAATTCATCACTTAACTCAGCTGAATCTGGTCCGAATCAATTTTTCAATTAAATTTCATCGTAGGCTCTAAAAATTATGCCAATCACAATGGCGAAATCAATTTCGGGTTCTGTAGCTGATAAGGCCCTCAATTTAATTTCCAAAAAGATTATTCAAACAGATATTCCTACGGTGAACAGATAGAACTTCAGAATCACATATATTCACATAATTGGCATACAAAATTATATCAAACACATAATCATATTTAAATCAAGGACCGATTAGCATATTACGGAACAGGGGTATCACAGTCTTCACCCCTTTAGGAAGTTTGGTCCTCCAAACTTAATTTACCTTTTTCCAAAAACAATTCGGAATACTTTCTTATTCAACGATTTCGTTCCTTTTGATAGTTATCTACTCAGTCTCAAAATCAAGAAACACTCTGTTCTCAATCTATCAAAGACTCAACTTTTTCTCCATACAAGGCTTGTATGGTGTCACACAAATCTAGAGTGTAAGCTGTGGTTGTAAGCAAAGTCTGCCAACAATGGATAGATCTTTCAAATTCCCTGAAAAATCTACTGCATAAATTTGGAGTATTTCTCCCAAAATCCAAAAAGTTCTTTCTGATTATGCGCCAATTTGCGGACGAAAAGCAGCGCCGTATCACAATTCAGTCCCTATTGCCTCTCAAAGGCTTGTCAAAATTCAGACACCTCTTAGGATTCCTGTCTAAAACAATAGATACTAGGATTCCATACAACGAGCAATCTTACCGATGTAACAATGGTTAATCTATAAGCATCATACGAAACTTCACAGAGAGGAAATGAGCAAACTTAGTAATTCTATATACAATAACCCAAACAGGACTTATACCTTGGGTGTTCAAGGTAGCCCCCCACAATGAAATTCGTAGCCACATAATTCTCTCTCTATTTCGAAATAGAGAGAGGTCAAAGTAGTTCGACCACTATCCGATATTCGACCTCAACCTGTTGGCACCGAAAAACATTTAAACATAATTCAACAATTTCCTTCTTCGCGATAGGTTGCCAGAACATATATATCAAATGCCAACTAACTTTATCATAGAAGTTTGGTCCATTTCCTTATCACAGAAGTTCAATTCATTCTCTAACAATCCCACAATCCACAATCCAATTCGGTATTTAGTTCAGTGACTGATCACAGTTATCCAAAGTCAATCGAAAGTCTACAGGAATATAAGGTGGATTCAGATACTAATTCTCGAATTAACAAAGGTGGTATCGAAGCAATTAACCACACGATATACGTAACTCACTAATTCCCATAGTACCAATTGTAAAGCACAATAACATCAAAGCAGTCGACTTCTAACATAATACACGTGTTCTCACTTCATTCAATAGTTTACAGTTTGCCATTAGGTTCAATATTCAATTCCCTGTTCCATCGAGTCTTTCTACATTATCTGCTAGTCGTCAAAAGCATAAGGCAATTCATATATTAATTCCCATGGCTTCAAGGATATTATCAGAAATAGTCAATCACATGTTGAACACCATTTACACATCCTCAGAACCCCAATTGCAGAATATAATGGCACTGAGCAGTTATTACACAAGACATACTGAATTCACACACTTTCGGATAATCAGGGCTTTTCAAAGCTTCTTGGATGTTAATGGCATCTCCATAATACCAAAGGATGACATTCTGGACAGAACAAAGGAATAATCGTCTCGGAATCAAAGCACACCCGTTCACGACCGTCGGTGGCCGACTCGAGATCGATTAGGCAAACCCACTCGTACAAAACCGTCGGTGGCAAAAGAGATTTCTTAACAAAGGTGCTACATAGGCTTAACGTCCCCTAGCACGAAAGGACGTCTCAAGAATGTCATCACAACAAGCACAATACCACTTACTATAACCTGATTTCTCAAAATCCGATAACACTGAAGCAAACACATGAAACGTATTCTGATTAGTCGAGAATAAATATTCAGTACGGTTCACAAACAAACCAATCCGTTGTCATCGGTTTCCATAGCGTCAAACAGGCAAGAATACGATAACACACCAGCATTGTTCCTTAAGACAACCAATCACTGGATTTGCACAATTCAGTTCACCTATAACACATATGTCCTCAATGGTGTTCATGGTTAGATCAATCTGTTGATAGCCCACCAAAGGTCTTTCAAATCGGTCAAGTGCTCCAAACGGATTCAAGTTTTGGGTCTATTAGTTTTCCTGCCAAGAATAATTTGGCTATTCATTTATAAGCAATTCTTAATTCCCTTTAACAAGGTTAGATCAGATAGAGGGTCTTATCAAATTAATCCCGTCAAAGGTCTTGCCAAATCAAATCAAGCAAAGGTCCCATCAAATTATATCCAATAAGGGTTCTATCAGGCTAAACTAGACAAGATTCTATCAGATCGAATCACATCAAAGTTTTCTCACATAGGGTATATTTGGTTCTGTAAGGCACACTTCGTTTGCTTAGGTACATGGTTAATAGGTCCACAACTGTCCTAAGTTCATCAGTTCTCAAAGTCAAATCGGAGTCATTTATCTCAACTGTTCATGTCAAAGTATTTCATGTCATGTACAATATAACATTGTTCACATAAGTTCAGGTGTAGTTGCATATACATGCAGTTATTCGTATCAGGAGGCATGTATCATGATCAGTATAGCAGTTCTCAAACAGGTTTTAGATGCGAACACATAGTACACAGTAACACATTAAACCAAGTTCCTCGGTTGTACGTAAGATAGGGTCTGTTACGCAAAAGTTCCAAATTAGTCACAATAAATAGGTTTATGAGTCGAGCTCAGTATAGTCACATAATCCAGTCAATTTTCTACCAATCAAAACACATGGTCTAACATTTATAGAGTTCATCAATATTCCAAAATGTACTTCACAATTCTCCCAAACGGGGCATATACCTCCAATGAGTACGGTCTCGATCATGTGGGTCTAACCAATCTAGATACACATGCAGCAGATATGAAAGAATATGCCGATCCGAATCAAATAAGATCCCAAGCAAGGACATACACGTGTACTGATTCAAAATCAACTAATACATAAGCATTCGTTCGTAAACAGTATAGATACCTCGAATAACAATCGCAGTATTCTGAGTGCTTTCTGGGATGAGTGTAATTACTCTATCCTGAGTAGCAATTCCTACCACTGGTACGAATCTAGCTGAGGCAGAACATTTATTCACATTTGCTTAGTTCAGGAACCCTTCCTTACCATATGGTCCATTTTACCACACCTATAACCAGCCCCCGAAATTTGATAACAAACTCCCCGGTGTTTCTTACACTGATGGTGGCAAGAGTTCTTGCCGTAGCGGCAACTGACGTTGTTGTCTCAAGATTCCTGCCATTTCTTGTACTATTCTTTCCAGTCTATCAAGTCGGGATGTGAAAGAGTCTGCCAACTCGCATGCCCTTACCTTATTCATACTTTACACAGATCTTTACTAAGCCCTGCCAAATACTGGGATACCCAACACAAAGACAATCACAGACATACATGGGTACATTCGTACATTACTATATTCTCATTTTATACATTGACAAGGCACAATTAATCACATACGTAACAGATGATTGCGTACTTATTAGATATCGCATGCTGAACATTTACTAAGTAATTATATACTCAAATCATGTTCATATTTCACATAGACACCCGTAGGCAGAATTGAATGCACATAAACAACTTTTCATGATTCATATATTCATGGGTGTGCATTTCAACAAAACAAACTTGTTGTACATATTAGTGTAACAATTCATGTCTTATATTCAAGTCATGTGTGGTACTTCCCTTAGCGTAACATATCATATTGGTCAAGCATATCAAGTTCCATAATACAACCTTTGGTACCGGTAACATGTCTCATACATAGGCCACGGTATTATTTCCCCCGGGCTAGGGCCTCATGACCATAAGCCACAGTATTATGTCCCCTGGGCGAGGGCCTCTGCTAAGGATACCACAATTATGTTCAAGGAAAATTTTGAACAATCATTAATTCATACAAACATAACATTTCAGGGGACTTTGTCATTTCATATCATCATAACATAATTAAGGCTAAATGTAACTTTATAGAGTTCTTACTCACCATCCGATTGAACTTGCACTATACTTTATACAAAAATTCACGAGTATGCATATACCAGAAAGCATACATATTCCAATGGTTTACAATGCAAGCAATCCACAAATTTATAGCACATAATCGTTCCCATTAAACAATTAAGCGTATTTTTGATGCTTTCAAATTCATACTTATCACATGAATGCATCCTAGATCTTTTCTAGACGCTTATTGCTCTTTTGGACAAGTGCGTGAGTTACTAACTCGTGCTCTGATACCACTCTGCCACGACCCAAACCCGCCCCCGTGGGTTAAGGACGTAACCGGCCAGTAATCATGATATTACCTATGGTCTCAAACCAAACCAAACGTATTTTAACAGAGTTAATGAGGGCCAAACGGAAGCAATTTAAAACTTTGTCCATAGGGCTGTGCTTATATGCACGTCATAACATTCCAAACATATGTACGTTAATAACTCATGACAGAAACAAAGTGACATAAGTTCTGTACAAACAGGATCGTTCAAAACTAAGTCAACCCATCACAACTATGTATAGATATACACAAAGTCCTCGCCAACATGACAAAATATAAATACATAACAAAAGGGCGAAGACGGGTCTCGTACGTGAGACACAAGGGCTGACTCTCCAAAACCTTTGTTGCTCCTCACAGACTTCACTGGGGCTAGGTTTGGACTTCTCTTGGCTCATCTACAAACACATGAATGAGCGTGAGTGAAAGCCCAGTGAATAATATCAAATCAAATACAGAAGTTACATAACAATGTAGAACAACATGTTCCAAACGGCCTTGGGCCCAATTCATATTTCTATTTAACAGATATATAAATGTACGAAATTCAAATCAAGTGACTGTAGTTCCAAACATTCTGGCCTTTGGCCCATTCAGATTTCCATTCATGTTAAAACGGCCTTCGGCCTATTCATTTCTGTCAAAACGGCCTTCGGCCCATACATTCGTGTCAAAACGGCCTTCGGCCCATTCATTTTTGTCAAAATGGCCTTCGGCCCATACATTCGTGTCAAAATGGCCTTCGGTCCACTCATTCATGTCAAAACGACCTTAGGTCCATTCATTTTTGTCAAAACGACCTTCGGTCCGTTCATTTTTATCAAAACGACCTTCGGTTCATTTATGTTTATCAAAACGACCTTCGGTCCATTTATGTTTATCAAAAATGACCTTTGGTTTATTTATGTCTATCAAAACGACCTCTGGTCCATTTATGTTTATTCATGTCAGACTTTTGTCCACAATGCCAATTAGCAACTCATAAAGCTTATATGGGAATAACAATTGGACATTCACAATCATTCGAATATCGATATTACTCACAGTGATCGGTTTGTGGATTTGCCCTGGAGCTTGACCCTACATATTTCATGAACACAAAAGGGTCACTAACAGTTCAATCCGTTCTTTAATTCACATATTCCGCTTTAGGCATTATTCTTATCTCATTAGCTCATTTACAATGCTTAACATATGTCTAAGAGTGCTTACAAGTGAAAGAGAACGGAAAAAAAATATAACACAGAATGCATTTTCAGAATTTCAGAAAACAGGATCCCCGTTCGAGCGGACCCTTAAGCCTGCAAAAGTGTTGGTTACCTCAAATTCCCACTCGAGCATAAACTTGGCCGCTCGAGCGGACTTCATGTCTACATAGCTCCCCGCTTGAGCGTCAATTCCCCTGCTCGAGCGGGCGTCATGTCTGCCAAAAGTGCTGGGAGTACGATTTTCCCGCTCAAGCGGACGTCAAAAAATATGGGATTTCCAGATTAAGTTCTTGAGCTCCAACACGATTTTCCAACCAATTTTTCATGCACTCTAAGGCTCAAAGTTCACATATAATCATACTAACATGGCACCAATGCAAGATTATAACACTATGAAGCTCAATTTCTTGATTCATCTGCATGCATGCCCCAAAATGTGTCAAACTCAACACTAACATAACAAATTCATGCATTCAAGCTCATATCTTCTCAAATTGTACATGCATGAGATGAATTAGCCACATTCTCAACTTAGATAGCACAAATGATGATTATAACATGAGCTTCAATTAAAATTGTACATGCATTATACATTTTCATGCTCAAACATGCAAATTCAAGGTACTTTCTTACATGCATGCACATAATGGCCTTCAATTCAACAAAACCAATTCAATTTTCTTATAATCAGCTAACTCATGTTCTTGGCCATTAATAAATCTTGAATTTATAATTTACAAACTAAAATCCATGAGTTTACTTACCCAAGAGTCCAATCTCCCAAACTATAACAAATCTTGGGCTTAATCTTGAAGTTCCCCAAATCTTGAGCCAAAATCACCCAAATTCTCTCGCTCTCTCTCTAACAGCCGGCCCTCTCTTTTCTTTTCTTAGAGTTTCATCAGCTTAAATCATCTAAGGGAGAGAAATGAGGTGTAATGCGAAAACACAACAAATCCCACTAAGTCAATATAATAAGAATAAAATAATTGGGCACCAATTCATCACTTAACTCAGCTTAATCTGGTCCGAATCAATTTTTCAATTAAATTTCACCGTAGGCTCTAAAAATTATGCCAATCATAATGGCGAAATGAATTCTGGGTTCTGTGGCCGATAAGGCCCTCAATTTAATTTCCAAAAAGATTATTCAAATAGATATTCCTACGGTGAACAGATAGAACTTCAGAATCACATATATTCACATAATTGGCATACAAAATTATATCAAACACATAATCATATTTAAATTAAGGACCGATTAGCATATTACGGAACAGGGGTATCACATTACAAATATGATTAGGTGCTGAAAATGAGAACATGCAACCAACTCAAACCAATGGTAGTTAAAGTCTTAAAACACTAAGCTAATGAAGGAATTAACACTACAACCATGCCATACAAGGCTCAAATGAGACAAATGACCAAAAAGAGAGGCAAAACAGCCCTAAATATGATCTAAAACATGCTGGATTTAATCCAGAAAAAGCTAAAATGGTAAGCTAATAGATGGGGTTACACTACAACCATGCAAAAGAAGACTTAAACAAACTAACAAGCCCAAAACAGGGCTAAAACAGGTTATTTCAGAGGCCAAGACATGCTGGACTTAAACTAAGTTAAGCTAAAAAAATATGCTAACATGTGAAGCTAACTAAGCATAGAAACAAGACACAAGAAGGGGATGCTAACCCCTCCAATTTTGGACTTCAAAATGAGTTTTTTACCACTGAAAAACCTCTGACATTCAGTGGTTAAATGGCCCAAAAAAGTTGATTTGAATGTGCTGAATAATGGCACAAAAACCTTTACAAGCAAAGAAGCAAGAAAGGTAAGCTACCCTTTAACCAAAAATGGCCTTAAACCAACACTTTTAAGCCATAAAAAATAGAGCTTTTACAGTTCAAAACCAGCCTCAAAACAGTTGAAAGAAGATAGAAAAACAAGTATTAAAAGCAAGCTAACAAGACTAGTATTCTACCTCTTAAAGCAAGAATACTTTTAGGAACAAGTTCAAGCGAAAGCCACCTTCAAGAGCTCCAAGAAGGCCCCAAGTAACCTTAGCTCAAATGTGAGAGGATTTAGTTTAGGAGATGTAGGCTAAAGTGTAGAGAAGCTAAGCAAACACACACAAATTTGCGAGAGAGAGAGAGAAAAATTTTATGTCTCAAATTTTCTAACCCCATCACGTGAGAAAGAGGGGACCTATATATAGAAAACACAAAATTTCCTCACAAACATCTAGCCATACACATGTTGGAAGATGCATGAATCTGTGCAAACACCTGGCACAAAATATCACAAAATATCTGCAGGAAACACTGGTGGCCGGCCGACCATCAGTGATGGCCAACAAGGCTTTATTGATGGTCAACAGGGCACATCAATGGCCGACAAAGGAGAAGTGGTGGGCGGCAGCCTCCCAGGATGGCTAGTAGGCCATCTGAAACTTCATGCTGAAAAGACCTAGGCATGGTCCAAAGATAAGACAAAATGGATGCAGGGTTTGAAATGTTCAAAGTTATGGCATTCCGATGATAACTTCGAGCACTGGGCAAGCAATCAAACTCGTCAACAGATGTACCTACAAGGACATCCAAGTCTTAAAGGGCCGCCAAAAATGGGGTGTCTACAGTTGCCCCTCTTTGACAAAATTCGGAGTCATGAAATGATATGAGTGAATGTTAAAGCCCAAAGACGACCCATTTTGACAAGGCCATAAGACTTGGACAAATAATCAAGACAGAAAACAAATGGTTGCGCTCGCAGGTGTAGACGTCCCCGAACGCCCCGGGGGAGGACTCTGTTCTGTTCATATTGGGCTCGCTACAGTTCGGACTCAAATTGTCACGGTTCTTAATCTGAACCAAAGAGTCCAAATCTGGCAAGTCGTTTTGGAAAACTGATTTTTAGAAAAGAAGTGCCAAATATGGACTGCTTTGCCAGATACAGAGTTGCCACCTAAATATTTTTTTAATGGGGGAATTTAGGAAGCCCTGACTCGGTGCCAAAGGCCACGTGTCCATCATCACCAAAGTTGCCTCGGCTCGGGAACTTGGGTACGATTGGGGAAGGTCAGCTATGAGCACCTCCTCTCGCCCGATCAAAGATCGGCCTCTACTAACCATGATATCCGATTTTTGAAAACATTATGTATTCTTATTCCGGTTATTAGCCTAGAGTTACTATGTTATGCGCACAGCAAACAAGTATAGATCAAATCGCCTAAATTGAAACAAAACATTTCATGTTTGTTTTGAAAATGGTTTGCTACTCGCAAGTAGGCTAAAATGCAGATTTTGCCACCCTCAAGCGGGCTTTTGAAAAGATGATTTTTGCCACTATCTAGTGGGCTTTAAACTTACAGTTTTAATGCATTATTCTAGTTTAGGTAATTCAACCTCCACCCATAGGCGTTCAGGCAGTTTTGTCACATAAGCAGCTAGTCTCATGGTTATTATGCTATCATGGCAACATTCACACACATGTGGCATGCTAAAGCATAAAAACTTACCTAGTACTCCAAGCCAAAACAGAAACTAGTTAGTAATCATATGCGTGATCCTAGTTCATGTTTGAAATAGCTAATGCAACACATGCAAAGATGCAATCTTGTAATAGCCCGACCCTCGCATGTGTTTCTGATATGTTTAATCTCTTCTTTTGGTGCTTTGAAATGCTTAATGTGAAATGTTTGAGATTTTATCTGTTGGTTAAGAAAGATATCTGTTACTCTTAAACTGTTCAGAATAGAAATTGAGAGCTTTAGAGACATAATAATTCGAGATTGATGTTATATTTGGATTCAGCATAATTTTTAGGTAATATTAAGTTTATCTGTGAAATTTTAATTTCGGATGATTAAACGATTGAAATTCGTCCTTTTCCCACCTTATTTATCTATATAGATATAAATATCTATGTCTTGAGTTTGAAGTTTCACACAACACTTGGACTAGAGAAAAGTTTGGGTTAGAAAAAGGGGATTGAGAGGAAGGGTGAAGAGAATTCCTTAAGTGGGTTGAGGATTAGAAGATTTAAACTCAAGGTATGTAAATTAATTGTGTTGCCTTGGGTAGGAATTTTGGTGTATGTGTATAATTTCTCTGAGGTAGGGGGTTTATGGATTTAATTGAGATGTGTTGGTGTTAAATTGAGTTAGAATCCATTTCTATTTCTTCTCTATGCAAGATTATGCTTCCTTTTGGTTTTGAATAATCTTATTGTATAAAATTCCTCATGCTTATAATATGTTCATGAATGTAAGAAACAAGAATTAGGTTGTATTCAAGTGACTGTATGATTGTGACACTTTGCACCAAATTGATGTTTGGGTATGGAATTATATATCTAGCTATGATGTCTCTTAAGTTACATGAGATTTCAACTAAATGTTGAGTATTTAAAGATCCATTTTGACCCATGAGAATGCCACCAAAAAGTTCCATTTTTGAAGAATTTCGAACAGGTTTTTGGCTGATTCGCCGCACGTGCGGGGATCACTGCCGCACATGCGGCATTTTGGGCAATTTTGGGCGAAGCACACTGCTAAAACCGCACGTGCGGGGCACCACTGCCGCACGTGCGGGAGGAGTTGCCGCACGTGCGGGGCTCACAGCCGCACGTGCGGCCCAAGACCAAAAAGTTGGGATGCTTCTTTTGACCTGTTTGACCCTCTAAAATGTGTAAAATGACCATTTAAAATTGTTACAATGTGCTTTTATTTACTAGAAGTTATGGACTGAAACGCGAATGCGAATATAAGGGAATTTTGAACTAACTTATGGGTTCTATGTGTATGTAGGACACACGCCAGGAGGAAGCCGTATTTCGCCATTACACTGTGAGTAATAGTGCAAAGAATATGTAGTCATTTACTATTGATAATTATTTAAGTTCTATTTCCGTCTGCTTTCCGTATATTCTTACCTTACTTGAGCTTGAATAACATGTGATATGAATGAGATGTAAATGTGGAAAGAATTTGTGAACACTCTGTAACCTTCTGGGCCGAGGGCCATTTTGTGACATTCTGTAACCTTTTGGGCCGAGGGCCATTTTGTGACATTCTGTAACCTTTTGGGCCGAGGGCCATTTTGTGACATTCTGGAACATTTTGTGACATTCTGTAACCTTTTGGGCCGAGGGCCATTTTGTGACATTCTGCAACATTCTGGGCCGAGGGCCATTCAGTGACATTCTATGATATTCTGTAACATTCTGTAACCTTCTGGGCCGAGGGCTAACTGTAACATTCTGGGTCATGGACCATTTGGTAGCATTGAATTAATTTCATGAACTTCGTAATTACATACATATGGTTATGAGTATAATTTCAATTACGCGTTGGCTTATCTTGGTACTATTATTCACTGAGCTTCGCTCATTCCTCATATTGTCTGTTTCTGTAGGTCATCAACCCGGGAACCAGTCTTAACTCCTGAAGCTCGTTCCTTTTTGTCAACCCTTATGGTTAGGCACATAAGAAGACCCGTTCTACCTTTGTAGACTTTTGTCAAGTTTTGGCTTATATTCTAAGTACCTGTTTTTGGGTTGTCTGTAATTAATATTTTTGTTTATGCCCACTCCTAGGGCAGGGCCTGTATGTATGTGTAAAAGTAACCGGTGCACAGCTGTATGGTTTTGTATAGTATTTTTCTGTTAAATGTGCATGATCCTGGCAAGTCAATAGTAGCTCAATGGACATGGTTGGTTATTGTTCTATAATGCTTCCGTTCTGGCCCCTACATTACATTACATGTATATATCAGGTCTAGTGCCCATTTTTGCATAGGTCATGCCCAAACTTTTAGGGGCGGTTTTGGGTCTTGACAAGTCTAGACAGGCTTGGCTATCCTAAACATGGCATGTGAAATGCAACAGATAACACGTATTCAATTTGGAATTGAAATACAATGCAGTTAGCGTGATGCGCCGAGCCCGGTGCATGCAATACAGATGAATGATGCACGCATGCATAGCATAAGGTATGTTAATTTAAATATGTCCTAGTCTAACCATCATAAGCGGGTAAATAAAAGGGAAGAAAGACGTGGGATTGGAAGACATGCATACACTCACACACGCTTATTACAAATGCGCCCTCACTCGGAGGGACCAAAAGAATAATATAGTCCGGTTAATGAATCAACTATCCTAGCCCATTAATTATTACAAAACTTCTAATTTAATTAACAAAGTAAATATAGAAGGAAGATGGCCGCAGCCCTGCCTTGGAATGCGTGAATGATGCATGTTTGACTTGTCTCGCCCGGAAATTCACTGCCATAGCACTGTTTCCTCTGTTTACACTGCCCTGCTCCTCTGAAAATTCTGAAAGTCCCTAGAACTGCTCCTTGAGTGTTGTGGAATGTTATCGGCCAAAAATATATGCTACCGGCCAGGGGAATACTCTCATTGGCTAAATATTGTTCTCTCGACCAAACATTCTTTGCCGGTCGGCACTCAGAACTGCTGGTGGGCCAAATCTTCCTGCTGAAACCTGCAGTTGACAGCAGCAGAGGGCAAGCAGTGTATGGCATGGAATTTTCAAGCAAATGTAAGCATGGACACACTCCCTATCATGCAATGGACTCAAGGGAGCATGACCCTTGACCCTTGGGCCATCAATTGTGCATTTCGATGCATGATGGCCTAAGAGGCCAAGTTTGCAACTTGATGTAAATGCATGCAAACAAAACAAATGAGTGCTAATCCCCTATCAAGTTGAGATCAAGGGCATTAATGACCAAGGGTTGAGAGGTGCTTCGTCACTTTGAGTACGAACACTTCTCAATCCTCATGCTTGGTTTGACACCCCAAACCAAGCAATGCAACGCATGTACACAAACATGGTTCAATTATGCAACATGAGGTTAAGCTACAAGTCATAACGACTGTAATGTATTCTAAGCATGCAAACTAAGTCAATGCAATCTAAACATGCCAAGTATGCGACAAGTATATGAGATGGAACTAGCTAAACACTATACGCACATGCGAGTATAATACAATGTAAGCATGGAACCAAAACAATGCAAGATGATCATGCAATGGTAGACCTAAAACACGAAGGGGCAGACCTCAGCCCACCCCCAAAACAGTGACAAAAGATGCCTAAAATGATGGATAAATACTACCGTAAGCATGCACACCAATAGGCTCAAGACTAAGGCATAACAAAAGGGCATTCTACTACCACTACCCTAAGCAAACACGGCATAAGCTATACAACCAAAACAAAGTTTTAAGGCACCAAAATAAGTCCCAAAACCCATTGATATGGCAGCTCAAATGACGCAAACACATAGGCATGCACAATGCTTCATTTTAAGGCATAAAAGGAGACTTCTTCAAGGCATGGAAGGAATGATAGATGCAAACATTTAAGCACAAAACATGGACTGAAATGGCATGGTAAGTGATTCCAAATCACTAAAATAGCCTAGTCAATGCATTCTAATGACTCACACACCCGATGCTAACGTGCTAGAATGCTAAGGAGCCATACAAAGCATATCAAATACGACCACACCAGTACCTAACAGACCTTGAGCATGACAAAATATGACCGAGAACTTCACAAAGTAAGGTCAAAACATGAGAGCATGGTGGTCAAATGGCATGATACCCTTCTAGGCAAAATAAGGGAATACAAAGCAAGTGCATTGTACATGCAAAGGGCCATGAATCCAACCAAAAATAGACATATGTTATGACCCAACAACACCCAAAAACCTCTGAAATGGTAGCAAAGACAACTACTCATGCATGCTACCTTTGTAAGCCTTAAACACAAGCAAAAGAGACATAAGGGGAGAGGGGTGTCCCTCCCCTATGCAAGACCTCAAAACCTCTTATTCACCACTGAAAATCCACTGGATTTCAGTGGTGAGAAGGCCAACACACAATAGTAACCAAGGCTCAACAAAGAAAGCACTAAAAAGGCCAAACAAGGCCTAAGAGGGGGAGGTCGACCCCCAACACCAAAATGACCTTAATGAAGTATCTTAAGCATGAAAATACAAGACTTCTTTCAGTTATATACAAAGCTTAAATCAGCATGCAAGACAGGTCAAAAGCTAATGCAAGATTGGGGAAAATAAAGCAAAAGAGTTACCCTTGAAGAACACTTCAAGAACAACAGGTGCAGCCACTCTCTTCTGACCGAAATCAATCCAAAACCTCAAGAACAAACCCTCAATGCCTCCCAAAGTCGGAGTATGGTGTAATGGTGTGTGTCTTAGCGCAAAAGTAAGGTCAAAACATACTTTTAGGCCACAAAACACACACAAAAGAGGAGAGAGAGGGAAATATAGAGAGAGAGGATATATATCAGAGGTATATATGTATATTGCTCTGGTTTTTGCTCAACCTCTGACAATGGAGGAGGAGAGGCTCTTATATAGACAATGCAAAAGCTCTAAGCTTACAAGACAAGCTAAAACAAAGGGTCAAGGGAGGCAAGGGGGGCAAGGCTTCTCAAGGAAGCTAACCCAAGGGTTCAAGCTTCTTGAGGAAGCTAAGACAAGGGGTCAAAGCTTCCTCAAGAAGCCTTGAGCAAAGGGTGCAAAAACAAAGGGTCAAAGGTGCAAAACAACCACACTTATGCACGGGGGAGAGGGTTGGTGCATTCCAGCTGGCACAGCTGGCATGCACCATGCCTGAAGGGTGCAAAAGGGTAATACCGGCCAGCAAAGGAGGTCACCGGCCAAAAAGATGGTCGACCGACCACACAAAGTGCCGACGGGCCAATGGTATATTTCACCAATGGCTGGTAGAGAGAATGAACGGCCGGTGGCCTCAATACCAGGCCGGTGGGGGTCAGGGGTAGCTAACAAGCCACTTTCTGCCCTCCAAAGCAAAAACACAAGTGTTTGGTGCAAAACCAAACACAACACGATCGAGTTGAGAGATCCTGAGGTAGGGCGCGGAGCCGAGACCTCCGGGAACTCAAAATGAACACAAACATGGATGATCACCGAGTGTTCCAACAGTGACGTCCAAGTCTTGAGGACGGTCAAAAATGGGGTGTCTACAGGAGGCAGGCTACGTATCCCTTCGCAAGGAATCAAACCAGCGTAGTTCTAGGGCAAGATGCAAATTATATGCATGATGCAAGAACATAACTTATGATCATGCAATGAGACTGTGCAATGAAACATTTAAATGCATATGCAATGCAATGAAAATGACATATTTAAACAGACAGAAATAGGACACAGCAATCTCAATCATGAAGAGAAGTAAACAAACACGCCACGCGTGGGAATTACGAACCAAACCACATTTCATGCAGAAAGGATGTAAGAAAATTATGCAAGCTTAACTACGCGACGCACAAGAAAGACGAAGAGCAACAAAATCATCGGGCGTACCCGAGATGTCAAACAAGATCCTAACGCGTCACATGCGGAAGAAAATGAGGATGGTGTGAACACCGAGACGCACTCGCATGTTTTTTAACTGAAGGATGCTATGAACATCAGGACGCACTCAAATGTTTTTAACCGAAGGACGGTAATCGAAGGGTGGTATGAACATCAGGATGCACTCAAATGTTTTTAACCGAAGGACAGTAACTGAAGTGTGGTATGAACATCAAGACGCACTCAAATGTTTTTAACTGAAGGACGGTAATCGAAAGGGTGGTATGAACATTAGGACGCACTCAAATGTTTTTAACCGAAGGACAGTAACCGATGGGTTTATCCTAATGCATTGCACGCGAAAGAAAGGAGAGTAAAAGGATATGACTCGAAGGGCACGAATGATTTTACCAGGAACTCCTCTGAATAGACTGTACATACAATATCGTGCCTATGTACAAAAGCATGCTATGTAACGACAATGCATTTTCTATGCATGAAACAAAAATGAAAGCATATTCTATGCAACAATAGAGAAGTGCATATTCCATGCAATAATGGATAAGCGCATATTCTATGCATGTGTAACGAATAAGAAACGCATATTCTATGCATGATAACAATTGAGATATAATGGCATGTTCTATGCGAACCAAACAATTTGAGAGCATATTCTATGCAAGATTCAAAGGAAAGTGCATATATTCCATGCATAATTCAAAAACAAAAGCAATAAACATGTTCTATGCAAAAGCGGAAGCACATTCTATGCAGCTAGAATAAGAGCATGTTCTATGCAACAGTATAAGTGGAATGCACGTTCCATGTAACAACAAAGAAACACATATTCTATGCAATAACAAAAGCATATTCGTCAAAACCAATTCAGGAACAACTTCCGATTTACCTCTCGAAAAAATTGCAATATGTTAAAAAGGATACACCTTACTTATGTTAATGAGTGACAAACATCGTGCACTGGAAATGCAATTCTGAGCTTCCATAGAGGCATTCTGAACCAAACAATTAACAGTCCCTTCACTTCTTAGAATCCAAGGAGATAAAATAAAACCAGGGACACAAGGAAAACCCTTGGAAAGCTGAGGGCCATAAGAGGGGGCCGCCTGCCACCTGCCAGCCACTGGTGTGCCTTGCCGGCCATCGATGGTAGACCGTGGGTAAAAAGGGTTTTTGGCTTGGGGCTTTAAGTATGGGTCACTACACCTCATTTCCTCACTTTCCCTTGACTGAAAATGCTCTCTTTCTCTCTCTCTCTCTCTCCCTCCCTCCCTAGGTGCTTTCCCTCTTTAGATCTGAGCCTTTTACGTGTTTTCCAACGCCCGACACAAACCTTATTCGCTAAATCCTTCTAGTTCTCTTCACTTTGAACCGATTGGAATTTGATTTCGACGCTTCTTTCCTCATTTCCACTATTCTAGGCTTATTCCCCTCGAGTTTCTCTCGAGTTCTGTGCACTCTTCTCAGCTTTGACTTTTTCCTTCATTTTCTCTCTCTTAGGGTTGACTTTTTCCAAGTTTACCCATTTTCTTCACTTTTCTCCCATCACGAACCTATTTTCAAATGGTGGATGATTTTCCTCATAATGGGGCTCCTTCCGAGCTTCCCCTAGTGGACTTTTAGGTGGACTTTGACGCTGAGCCAGAGCCGTTACCGTTGAGTGTACGGCCTTTTGATCCAGCGAGGTATCATCCTCAAACACACATATTGCCCACTACTGGAGGCATCAGATGTTTTACTGATTTCGCTGACGACGCGCCAGAGGACCTACTGTTGAGGGAGCCAGAGTCTCATTTATCAGCCATTGCCATTGAGGTACGAACTCTATTTCTATGCATTTCTACCCTTAAGTGTTTGCATTTCTTTCATTGCATTCATCTGACTATATCTCATACACTGCCTTGATCTGATTGCAACTAATGCACTACCACAGGGTGAGTCTTGTGCCTTTAGGGGCTATGGTGCAACGACTGCTCGAGATTGGTATGGCGAGCTTCCAGCTGGAATTCGAGACATTATTGATGAGGCAGGCTTCGGCCTCTTCTGCTCCAGCTTGACTCAGGTTACCGCGAGCCGTCCACTTCTTGGAGCACTAGTGGAGAGACAGTGGGACACCACCAACTCTCTCCACTTTTCCACCTCATGGGAGATGACGATGACGCCTTACGACTTTGCCATGATCACCGGCTTAGGTGTAGGGGGTGATCCGATTCCTCTCAATCCTGATATTGGGGAGTAGGAGGCAGCCTGGCTCGAGTTAGTTGGGGCACACTGTAGGCACCCCATTTTTGACCACTCTTAAGACTTGGGCACTACTAATGGTTTACTTGGTAGTGAAAGGTGTGTAGGGCAAAGGTTCAATTTCTTCGGCAATGAGAGAGTTAATTCCCAACTTCATACCCCTTTTGGACCAAAACAATCTTGATCAAAAGATTTTAGACCTTGAAACCCTCTCTTTCAAAATGTTTTGGAAATAAAGTTCCTACGATGTTTCGACGCTTGCATTTCGTTAAATGTTGCGCTTTTCGATAAACCGAGCAAGGACAAAGTGGAAATGAATGAAAGAGAGATGAAATCTTTGAAAAATCTTTCAAAACACCTTGTTTAGGGGTGTGGAGTTGAAGAAAAGAGGAAATGAGAGAAAACTAGTTTGGGAGAAGTTCGACATGTATCCGGGTAGGACCAAAACTGTGCGGCTTCACCAAAATAGGCATAACTTTTTGCACAGTTGGAATTTTGATGCAAGGCTACCACTATTGGAAAGCTTACTTCTGGGGCTTCAATTTAGACACTTGCTAGCCACTTTTTGGCCTTGCCAGCCACTTGCCAGTCACTTTTCTTCCCAACCAGCCACTTTTTTTTTTGTCTACCAGCCACATTTTCTAGTCTGCAGACCAAAAAAGTGGTCTGCAGCCATGCCACCACCTTCCTCTCTCTGTGCAGACCACCTTCCCCCCCGTGTTGACCATTTTTTGTCCTTGCAAACCACTTTTTGTGGTCGGTCGACCAGTACAAGTAGCTGGCCGGCCACTTCAAGTGGTCGACAGCTTTCCTGCAGTTTCCTACAGATATTTTCTTGCCGGCTCTGACAGCTGGTGAGCACAAAAACCATCCTCCATACACGTGTATGGAGGGATTACATCTAGCTTCAAGCTTGTTCAACAAGCTTGAGGCTTAGTTTTCTATAAAAGGGAGGCCTTCTCTCCCTTCTCCAGGTTTTGAAATTTGCTTAGAAGATATACATACACATCTATCTCTATATTTCTCTCTTTGTCTCATTTTTGTGCTTGAAAGTGCCTTTCTTTCACACTTTTGCACACAAACACATAGTGAAACACCATACTTTTGTTGCTGAGGCACCCAGAAGCTGGTTTTAGTGTTTTTGGATTGGTTTGAGCTCAGAAAAGCTGCTGGAGTTGTAGCTTTGAAGTGGTTCTTCAAGGTTGAGTTTCGAACCCCTTAAACCTTGGTTTTTGTTTAAGCTTTTGGACCTATTTTCTTGCTTATTTTGGCTTAAATTTCTACTGTAAAAAGTTCTGATTTTTAGTGCTTAACATGTTTGTTTAAGGCCTTGTTGGTGTTGGGGGTGGTCTACCCCCTCTTGTGCCTTGTTTGGCCTTGTTTTTGTGCTATCCTTTTAAGCTATTGGGATGACCTCTTTTGGCTTTCTCACCACTGAAACTTAGAGGAATTTTAGTGTTGGAAAGTGTGTTTTGAGGTCCCAAATAGGAGGGGGTCATCCCCTCTCCTTGTATCTTGAATGCTTGCCTTATTAGCCTCATGTTTGAGCATGATTTTCTAGCATGCGTTGGCTTTATCTCAGCATATTTTTGGTGTTATTTTGACATGGCATACCTCTGTTTTAGCTTGGTCGAGTCACCACTTTCATGCATTCTACACTTGCAGTGTAATCTTGCATGCTAGCCTAATATGCATCATGCTTTTGGACCATCATTCTAGCATGTTTTGGCTCAACTCCAAGAAGCTTTTGTTCATGTTTTACCATGCGTAAGCTCTGATTTAAGTGTTTTAGGCCATGCATGCCTTGCTTTGTATAGCTATAGTTCATTCATGCTCACTAGCTTTGAGTTTCCAAGCCACTAGCATGCATTGTTTGGGATATTTGCATGATTTGGCATCATTTGATATGTGATTTCAGTACATGTAGTATGACCATACACTCACATCTTTCACTCTTTCAATGCTTTGGAGGGTTGGTGCTTTATGCCTTAAGTATGAGCCATTGTGCATGCCATCTTGCCTAGCCTTTTGGGCCACCATTTCAGTGTGTTTTTGGTGTTGTTTTGCCATGATACAACTCTATTTTTGGTTGGTTAGAGCATCCCTCATTTGCTTCTTACACTTGTAGTGTAGGTCCTCTTTACTAGCTTTGCATGCCTAATGAGTGAGCTTGTTATTCTAGCATGTATTGACTGGGTATTAGCCCATTTTTGGTGTTAATTTGACATGCCATAACTCTGATTTTTATTGGTAAAGTCATCTCATGCTTGGTTTCGGTAGGTGTAGTGTAATCCTCCTCATTAGCCTTGCATATTCCATGTTTCATGCCCTTCATGCTAGCATGTGTTAGCTCTAATCCATGCATGTTTTAGCATCATTTTGACATGCTTTAGGATTGTTTTGGGTTGCATTGGCCATCTGCTTCATGTATTGCATAGCTATAGGACAAGTGCCTATGCTAGTTTCAAGCTTTGAGTCTTCTAGCATGCTTCATTTGTGACATGTACATGATTTGGCATCATTTCACATGTTATTTCAGAGCATATAGCATTGCCATGTTCCCATTTCTTTCACCCTTTGAGTGCCTGTAAGGGTCATGCATTGTTGCCTTGTTTGTGGCCTAACTTGTATGCATGCATGCCTAGATCTTTGGGCTCCCATCTTAGCTTGTTTTGGTCCTTGTTTTGACCTATTTGAGCTCTGACCGTGGCTGGTTCATCCATTTGTGACATGTATTGCATGCCTCTTATGTAGTCCCCTTCACTAGCTTTAATGCTTAAGGACCCTAGCATGCTATGCTTGCTTTGTTTGAGTGATTTGGCATCATTTCATACCTAATTTCAATGCTTATAGTGTGGCTACACTCTTACATTTGTCACTCCTTGAGCACTTTTGAGAGTTGTGCTCTTGTGCTTAATTGATAGGCCATTGCATGAGCATGCATTTTCTAGCCTTTCATGCCATCTTTTAAGAGTGTTTTGGCCATTGTCTTGGCATGCATGAAGTCTATTCGGGGTTGGTGTAGTCCATTGTGCATTGCATTGTATAGCCTTAGTGTTGTGTGCCTCAATGCTTAAAGACTTTGTTTTGGCATGCTCATGTTGCATTGCATTGTATTTCCATGTTGTTGCATTGTACGGTGTTCGGAATGAAAGTTAATCCAAACACGAGAAACGAGGGGCGTTTCATACTTGAAGTGATGAAACGTGCCTCATTTCTCGGTCGCTGACCCTCTTGATCATGCATGATAGAGGTTAAGGCCCTTATGTGTTATGTGTGCATTCATTCATATTGATTCGTGCAAACTTGGCTTCTCGGCGACCGTGCATTGCGATGCTCGATTGGTGGCCCAAGAGTCGAGAACTACACTCCCTTGAGCTTGAGAAATGATAGGGAGAGTGGTTATGTACACATACCTTGCAAATACACTGCTATGCCCCTTGTTGTTCTCTGCTATAGCAAAACTGGAGCTTGGCAAATTAAGTGGTCGACCAGCCAATTTTTCTAGTCTACAGCATACTTAAGTGGTTTACAGGTGGTCTACACCACCATAAAGTGGTCAGCAGCCTTCCTGGAGGTCTCCATGATGGAGTAGAAGCTACCTGGAAGTTTGTGCAGTGTTCTGAAATCAAATGCAAACAGAGGCAAGTTGGGGCATAGTGATGGATTTCCGAACGAGGCGACCGAGCATGCATGCGCTTCTCGACCCAAGAATCCTTTTTACTACTTTGTTTAGATAGCTTACACTTTGGTTCTGTGCTTAAGTAGTTAATCCGTTTAGCTACTCATTTGTATTTAATTAGCTAGTGTAGTTAGCTAATTAGCTCGTTTTGTAATAATTAGTTAACTTGTAGTTAATTAACTTTGTTTTGTAATAATTAGTTTAAGTAGCTTAGATTTGCTAGTTAGCTTATTATTCGGACCCTCCACCGAGAGGGTACAAATGTTGTAATAAGTATGTGTGTGTGTGATGCTTGTCTTCCAACCCCCATTTTTTCTCCCTTTTACTTAACCGCTTTTGATGGTTAGTTTAGGGTCATTTTCAATTAGCATCCTTATGCTTCGCATACGTGCATCATTCATCTGTTTTGCATGCACCTGGCTCGGCGCATCATACAAACTGCATTGTATTTCAATACCTATTTGAATACATGTTATCAAGTTGCATTCACATGACATCTTAGAATAGCCGAGCCTATCTTAGTTGTTGCATTAGGCATTCTTGACATTGCTAGGATCGTGCATTGATTTCTAACCTAGCTTTTGTTTTGGCTTGCAGTACTAGATAAGCTTTTTACGCTTTAGCAAATTGCATGAGATGTGTATGTTGCCATGATAGCATGCTTGCAATGAGGCTAACCACTTAAGTGTTTTAACTGCATGAATGCCTGTGGATGAAGGCTTCATTGCTTGAATTGGAACAATTCATCAAAATGCGAGTTTTAAGCCCACTTGAGAGTGGCAAAATCATGTTTTCTTAAGCCCACTTGAGGGTGGCAAATCCTTGTCTTAGCCTACTTGCGAGTAGCAACTTCAAACCATTTTCAAACAAACAAACATTGAGATGTTTTGTTCCAAGTTGAGTGATTTAGTCTATACTTGTATGTTGTGCGCATCACATAGTAATTCTAGGTTAATAATCGGAATAAGAACACATGTGTTTTAAAAAACAACATATCATGTTAGCAAAGGCCGATCCTTTGATCGGGCGAGTGGGGGTGCTCATTGCATGACCTTTCTTTCTCGTACCCAAGTTCCTGAGCCGAGGCAACTTTGGTGATGACGGACACGTCGCCTTAGGCATGAGTCAGGGTATCCTAAATTTCCCCAAAATAAAATATTTAGGTGGCGACTCTGAAATCTGGTAAAGCAATCCATGTTTGGTGCTTTTTTGATTAAAATCGATTTTCCAAAATGATTTGTCGGATTTGGACTATTTGGTGATTTATCAGTCTCACATTGCACTTTGTGAGATTAGATTTAGAACCGTGACATGAGTCTGAACTGTAGTAGCTAAGAACTACAATTCGCGCCCTTGCGCGCGGAGCGGAATTCCGGGCGGTCTACACACACCCACCGATATACCGGACAGGTATGGTGTGATATACCTGGTTCGAGGACCAGTTCAGGGCGACCGAGCCTGAGACGATAGAGGAGATAGAGCTGTATGCTAGGGGCTTCCTCATGTTCATCTTCGGTACCACCTTGTTTTCAAACAGGTGGAACACCGTGGGCCTGTATTTGCTGAGTGCCTTGGTGACTCTTCCTCGAGTTCAGTTTTATGATTGGGGCGGAGCCGGCCTCACCACATTATGCAGATATATGAGCTCTTCCTCCCATCTATGAGGGAATTTGGTTGGAGGCTACTGGGGAGCCTGGGAAGTACACATCTCAGCACCCTCTTTACACTTTACACTTTACATTTCCTGCTCAGCATTTCTTGCTTTACATCAGTTCAACATATGTGCTTTCTGCTTTACACTTTCTGCATCTGTTCATATTGTAAGCTTTCTGCTTTGCATTTTCTGCATCTGTTCATACTCTATTGGTTACATACCTCTGCATTTTTCCTGCAGCTATGGGTATACACATACTTCCCGACTCTTGCCCCAGAGCTTGTAGATGAGGTTCTATTGACGGTCCCCTTTTCTCGGGTATACAACGGCCAGCTTCACCGTAGGACTCGTGAGCCCCTCATGTTTTTCCGCCAGTACTTCGACATGGTAGCGGCGCATGAGGTAACTCGAAACACAGTCATTCTTTTTTTTCTTTACAGCTATTTTAATTCATACATTAGCAACTGACAGCGACTAATAACTTGTTCACTTTCCATTTCAGAACAGATGGTAGCCTTGGGCTATGATACAGACAGGGCTTCAAGCCTAGTACCGTGCGACTTGGGGCATTTCCCGTTATCATATGCAACTTGAGGGCCAAATTTGCCGAGCCTGGCTCTTAGGCAAGCGCTTTGTGCACCAGACCATGGACCTGCCTGCTCCGTTTATACCGATGGCACCGCCAGTATCCATGAGAGCGACAGACAAGCTATCTACCGATGAGGTGATCCAGTTCATGGTAGGCTTGGAGGTAGAGTATTTCTGTGTAGAGGGAGACTACGTGGCCTTTATCCAGACACACTCGATGCCACCTCTAGCCGGTGTTCGTAGGGGTTAAAGAGTGAGAGCTCCTGCCGCGAGAATGAGACGTAGAGCGACCCGGGCGAGTAGGGCCCGTGGCAGAGGGGCTTTCCAAGCTAGGTAAGGGATCGGATGGCCAAAGCTGCCTACTGCATTCACATGTTGGCGGTATACTGGGGAGGCCTATCAGATCCCGATTGAGCCCGCAGCAGCTGGGCATAGATACACTAGAGCCCAGGATACACCTCCGGTATCTACCACATTTTAGTTTTCCCATCTCTTTCTGATATTTGTTTGTTTTGGACATTGATCATTCCCAATGCATTTACAGGTACCCCCAGGATATACCGAGGATCTGTTTGAGCTACTAGCCTCATTTGAGGGCATGATATTGAGGAGGGAGGCATTGCTCGGCTTCCATGGCATTCAGGTAATTTCTTCAATTTTCTTGCATTTCAGTTATCAAATTTCCACTGACACAGTAAAACTTGACACGAGAACTGCCCCACATTGCACTAATACACTGCATCTGAAATACTGAACTCTCATTGTCACGACTCGAACCTGCCCCTATGTGTTAAGGACGTAACCGGCCAGTAATCCTAAGATTGTCTACGGCCTCAAACTAAAACAAACGTAACTCAACAGAGTAAAGGGGTCAAACGGAAGCAATAATTAAAAACTTTGTCCATAGAGCCGTGCTTATATGCACTACAAAACAAACTGTACTCATATACGTTAATAACCCACGTCGAAAGTACAGTACCATAAAATTCTTTACAGATAGGATCATTCAAACTGAGTCAACCTATAACAAAATATATACAAGTATACATAAAGTCCTTGCCAACAAGACAAAATGTAAATACATGACAAAATGGCAAGGGTAGGTCTCGTGCGTGAGACACAAGGCTGACTCTCCAAAACTCATGTTGTTCCTGGTTGGCTTCACTGGGGCTGGGTTTGGACTTCTCTTGACTCACCTACAAACACATGAATGAGCATGAGCGATAGCCCAGTGAATAATATCAAATACAGAGGTTACATAACAATATGTAGAACAACATGCTCCAAACGGCCTTGGGCCCAATTCATACTTCTATTTAACAGATATATATAACTATACAAAATTCAAATCAAGTAACTGTAGTTCCAAACATTCTGGCCTTTGGCCTATTCAAGTTTCCATTCATGGCAAAACAGCCTTCGGCCCATTCACTTATGTCAAAACGGCCTTCGGCCCACTCGTTCATGTCAAAATGGCCATCGGCCCACTCATTCATGTCAAAACGACCTTCAGTCCATTCATATATGTCAAAACGATCTTCGCTCCATTCATATATGTCAAAACGACCTTCTGTCCATTCATATCTGTCAAAATGACATTCGGTCCATTCCTTTCTATCAAAACGACCTTTGGTCCATTCAGTTCTATCAAAACGACCTTCGGTCCATTCATTTCTATCAAAACGACCTTTGCTCCATTTATCATTATCAAAACGACCTTTGGTCCAATCATTCATTCATGTCAGACTTTTGTCCACAATCTCAATTAGCAACTCATAAAGCTTATAAGGGAATACACAATTGGACATTGATAAGCTTTCGAATATCGATATTACTCACAGTGATCAGCTTGTGGATTTGCCCTGGAGCTTGACCCTACACATTTCATGAACACAAAAGGGTCACTAACAGCTTAATCCGTTCTTTGCTTCACATGTTCCTCATTAGGCTTTATTCTCATCTCATTAATTCATTTACAATGCTAAACATATGCCTAAGAATGCTTACAAGTGAAGAGATCAGAAAACAGAACTCAGAATGCAAAAACAGAATTTCATAAAACAGGGTCCCCGCTCGAGCGTGGACTTCCCCGCTCGAGCGGACCCCTAAGGCCTGCAAAAGTACTGGATATGGGAAATTTACGCTCGAGCGTTAAATCTGGAGCTCAAGTGAAAGGCCTCTTTACATGGCTCCCCGCTCGAGCGTGAACTTCCCCGCTCGAGCGGAAGCCAAGTCTGCAAAAAAGTTCTGGATGTATCATTTTTACGCTCGAGCGTGAACTTGGACGCTCGAGCGGAAGCCCATCCTATGTAGCTACCCACTCGAGCGGACATCATGGTCTGCAGAAAAAATACTGGGAGCACGTATTTCCCGCTTGAGCGGCCATTACCCCGCTTGAGTAGACTTCAAAATTCTGGAAAACCCAGAATGTGTTCTTGAGCATCCATTCGATTTTCCAGCCAATTTCTCATGCATTCAAAGGCTCAAAGTTGACATATAATTGTTCTAACATGGTATAGACCCCAAATTACAACTCAATGAGGCTCAATTTCACAAATAAGTTACATGCATGCCTCAATCTCCCTTCAACTCATTCTAACACAACCAAGTTCATGCATTCAAGCTCAAATCTTTACAAATTGTTCATGCATGTGGTGAGTTAACCACATTCTCAACTTAGACAACTCAAATGGTGATCAAGACATAAGCTCCAATTTAAATTGCACAAGGATTATACATTTTCATGCTCAAATATGTAATTTCAAAGTAATTCTTACATGCATGCACATATTAAACTTCAATTCAACAATACAACTCAATTTCATTTCAATCTTGCTCTTGATCACCAAAATAGCTTGAACACACACAAAATTACAACTATAATCCAAGAATCACTCACCTAGGAGCTTTGATCTTCTAAGCTCTAGTCAATTCTTGAGCTAAATCTCCAAAACTTCCAAGCTTTAAGCCAAATTAGCACAATTCCTCTCCCTTTCTCTCACTATGGCCGGCCCTTTCTTTCTCCCAATTGTCTAACTTAGATTTTGAGTTCATATGGGTTAAAGGAGAGTATAGTGCTATTATACAACAAGCCCCACTTCACATGATATTTCACTATAAAATATTTGGGCACTTAATTCATCAATTAAATCAATTTAATCTGACTTGAATCAATTTTCAATTAAATTTCACCGTAGGCTCTAAAAATTATGCCAATCACAATGGCGTAATCAATTTCGGATTCTGTGGCCGATAAGGCCCTCAATTTAATTTCCAAAGCAGATTATTCAAACAGATATGCCTACAGTGAACAGATAAAACTTCAACATCACATATATTCACATAATGGCACAAAAAATTATGCTAAACACATAATCATATTTAAATTAAGGACCAATTTAGCATATTACGGAACAGGGGTATCACAGTCTTCCCCCCTTTAGGAAGTTTGGTCCTTCAAACTTAATTTACCTTCGTCGGGAAACAAATGTGGATAGCTTAGTCACATTTCCTCCTCTTTTTCTCATGTAGCATCCGTCCCATAGTGTTCTTTCCACTCTACTTTCACCATTGGGATGGACTTGCTTCTCAATTGTTTCACTTGCCTGTCTACAATCCGTTCCGGCCATTCAGCATATAACCTGGTGATAATCGATCACATGAAACGGGTCCTGGAGGTAACCCCTTAACATCGACCCATGAAACACATTATGGATTGGCTAGAATCCCGGTGGCAAGGTGCAGACGCGCCCCGAGGGCCTCACTCTACAGTTCGGACTCCCTTTTGTTGTCGGTTCTTAATCTGAACCACAGAGTCCAAATCCGGCAAATCATTTTGAGAGAAACAGATTTTTAGAAAAGAAGTGCCAAACATGGACTACTTTGCTAGATATAGAGTCGCCACCTAAATATTTTATTTTGGGGGAATTTAGGAAACCCTGACTCGGTGCCAAAGGCCACGTGTCCGTCATCACCAAAGTTGCCTCGGCTCGAGAACTTGGGTACGATTGGGGAAGGTCAGCTATGAGCACCCCCTCTCACTCGATCCGAAGATTGGCCTTTACTAACCATGATATCTAGTTTGGAAAATGTTATGTGTTCTTGTTCTGGTTAATTAGCTAATCTTACTATGTGATGCGCACAACACAAAAATATAGACTAGATCGCCTAATTTGGAATGAAGCATTGCATATCCGTTTGTTTGGAAAACAATTTGAAATTTGCTACTCGCAAGTAGGCTAAAGCACGGATTTCAATTAGTTGTTCCAACTCAAACAATCCAACCTTCACCCACAGGCATTTAGGCAGTAATATCACATAAGCATCTAGCCACATGGTAAGTATGCTGTCATATTAACATTCACACTCATGCGAGATGCTAAAGCAAAAATACTTACATCGTACTCCGTGCCAAAGCAATGAACTAGTTAGCGATGATGCATGATCCAAGTCCATGTTAAGTGCCTAATGCAACGCATACAGAATGCATTTAGGATAGGCTCGGCTAACCCTAAGATGACATGTGAAATGCAACAATTCGATGCACGTATTCAAGTTAGATTTGAAATACTTATGCAGTTAGCATGATGCGCCGAGCCCGGTGCATGCAAGACTGATGAATGATGCACACATGCATAGCATAAGGTATGCTAAATTAAACGTGCCCTAATACTAACCATCAAAAGCAGGTAAGTAAAAGGGAGAAAGAAGTGGGGATTGGAAGACATGCACACATGCACCCACACTTATTACAAATTCGCCCTCGTTCGAAGAGAGCAAAAGAATAATACAACTAATTAACCTACAAGCTAATTAAATATTACAGACCAATTAAACTAGTTAAGCAAATTAACTAATCTAATAAAACAATAAAAAGCAGCCTCGGGAAGAGGGTCCAATGCACGTGCGTTCGGTTCCGCTCGGAAGTCCACTGCCATGCACAAGTTGCCTCTGTTTTCCCTGCTCTGCTTCTCTGAAGACTGCCAAAGTCTCAAGGGACACTGTTTGGACACTGTGGAGCACCACCGGCTGAGGCAAATGGTCACCGACCATAAAAATATGGTCATCGACCATTGGTTGAGCTAACGGCCATCCATGAATGGTCAATTGGCACTCTATGTAGCCGACCAGCCAAAACTTCCTGCAGAAACCTATTTTGACAGCAGTAGAGGGCAAAACAAAGCATGGCAATGCATTTCAAGCAAATGTATGCACTAACACATCCCTTATCATGTTTATGACTCAGAGGGACATGGTTCTCGACTCTCGGACCACCAATCGCGCATCTCAATACGTGATGGCCCAAGGCATCAAGCATGCACTTTGATTTTAAATGAGATGCACAATCAAACAAACAAATGGGGAGCTCAACCTCAATCATGGATAGTCAAGAGGTGAGGCATGCATGCTAATGCAATGCAACCTAGACATAGAACTAACTATGCAAAATGAGCATGCAAGCAAGTAATGATGCTAGGCACACAACCTATGGAATCAAGCATGCAAGGCATGGAATGACAAGCATACAAGATGTAATGTGGGCATGCAAGTAGGCAAGGCATGTGACAACATGTTAGGTCACCTAAACAATGCAACAACACACAAGGTGAGCATGCATCAACATGCAAAGGAGGGACTTAAACTAATTTGGGCAGCTCTATACTAAGCCCAAAACAGTGGCCAAAGTGCTCAAACATGAGGGGCAAATGCATATGCACACATGCATGCAAGTTGGACCAACACTTAGTCATATAGAAACAACTCTCAAGCACACTTAAGAGGATGCAAACATGGACGAATGGCATGCTTTATAAGCTCTGAAATTGCATGAAAGAGAGGTGCCAAACCAACTAATCAAAACAAGCAAAGCATGCAATAATGGTCCAAGTATTTAAGGCAAGCCAAGGAGGCTTAAACCAAGGCTAAGTCAACCAAGCCTCACAAGGCTAAGGGGACTTAAAACAGGTCTAATGCAGACCTAAACAAAGCTAAGCATGCACCTAGGTGGCATCTAAGTGGCCTAAACATGCAAGCATACAAAGAGGCACATTCATGGAGCCTAAGGCAACAACCTTTTAACACATTGAAGGAGCATCAAATATAAGCATATAGGCATGTTATAAGGACTGAATTAACATGTTAAGTGGTTCCAAACCACTGAAATAATGCAAGTAATGCATGCTCATGGTTCATGCACTTAAGGCTCACAAGCCAAGAATGCAAATGGGCTATACTAAGCATGCCATGGTCGACTAAAGCAACCCAAAACAATGCTAAAACAAGCACAAAAGCTTCACAAAGCTAAGCCAAAACAAGTGAGCATGGTAGTCTAAATGCTAGGCACATGTTAAGGCAATAATGTGGCATTACAAGACATGTATGCAAGGCATGCAAGGTGTGTGCAAACCAACATAAAACAGTGCCATAACAAGTCAAAATAAGCACAAATAATAGCTAGGACATGGCCAACATGAACCTAAATTAGATGCTCACACATGAGGCAAGAATGGCCCTATTCAAGGACAACAAGGAGAGGGGGTGGCCCTCTCCTTCTTAGGACCTCAAGACACCATCCTCATCATTGAAATCTCTCAAGATTTCAGTGGTGAGGAGGCCCAAACAAAGTGGTCCTGGAGCTCAACCAAAATGGCACAAAATGGGGCCAAACAAGCCCTAAGAGGGGTCAAACAATCCCAAATGCCAAAACACTCTTAAACAACTATTTAAAGCCCTTAAAAATAGAAATTTTATAGGTTATACACAAAGTCTAAAAACAATTTCAAGATAGGCCAAAAGAGTGTGCAAAAATGGGGTAAAAAGGAACAAAAATCTTACCCTTGTAGACCCCTTCAAGGATGGAGTTCCAGCTACTTTCCTTAGCTCAAAACCAGCTCAAAACCTCTGAAAATTGTTCCTTAGCACCTCAGTAGCTCAAGGAAAGTGTAACTCTAGGTGTTTGTGTGCAAAACTAAGCACAAAACACCTTAAGGCAAAAATGGAGGGAGATAGAGATAGAAATAGATACACAAGACCTAACCCTAACTCAGAGCTCCTCTGGACTCCTTTTTGTCTAACCCTAATGGAGGGAGAAGAGGCTCCCTCTTATAGAGCTCACTCTTGCAAAGCTTATCAAGTAAGCTAGTCAAGAGGGAGATCCCTCCATACACGTGTATGGAGGGGAGCAAAGTGTATGCCAGCTAGTATAGCTGGCATAAAAATATCTGCAAAAGCAGATGAACAGTGGTCGGCCAGCCAAAAATGTAATTTGACCAAAATAGATGGCCGGTTGACCATCTAAAGTGCCGGTCGGCCAAACATTTGGCCGATGGCAACAAAACACAACCGGTGGCCTCAAGCCATGGCCGGTGGAGTGTGGGGATGTCTCACAAGCCATTCCCTGCCCTCCAAAGCAAAAACACAAGTGTTTGGTGCAAAACTAAACACAAAACAGTCGAGTCGAGAGATCCTGAGGCAAGGCGCATAGCCGAGACCTCCGGGAACTCAAGACGAACACAAACAAGGCTGATCACCGAGTGTTCAAGCGGTGACGTCCAAGTCTTGAGGACGGTCAAAAATGGGGTGTCTACAGTTGCCCCTCTTTGACAGAACTCGAAAGTCATAAGAATGACGGGAGTGAGTGTCAAAGCCCAGAGACGACCCATTTTTGACAAGGCCAAAGACTTAGACAAAGCATGCAAGACAATACAGATATGCGCCCGAAGGGAGGGGCAAAATGCAATTGAAAATGCAAGAAGCCAAACATAACTTATGATCATGCAATGAAAGCTGTAATGAAGCATAACATGCGACAGTTTTAAGCTAGCATACACAAATCCAACTACACTACAATGCAAAAAGGATGTAAGAGAATTATGTAATTCTCGATACGTTTCACTCGGAGAATACAATACCTGTGCGGTTCATCTAGTTGGGCCAGCCTCAAATGAACTGTACATACAATATCGTGCCTGAAAGAGAAAGAAAACTCAATAGGTGCAATATTGTTAGCAACATGCATGACAATGCAAAATGATATGCAATATATACAAAACTATGTATAAACAATGCAAATGATATGCAATGTATTTGAAACAATGCAAATGATATGCAATGCATTTGAAACATGATCAAATCATGAACGGTTCAAAACCACACAAATGTCAATAGAAATGATGGAGATTCAAAATCCGTCTACCATAGAAAAGGTGCCGCAACCCTCAAAGCGCGTACACATGCAGAACTATGAGTGATGTAGACGGACACAAGAACAAGTAATTGGGTGGAATGACATAAGTGGGGAAACGACCCGCTAACGAAAGAACATGATCCTAATACCGGATGCAAAAATTACACTACAATGTAATATATACAATGGTTATGGCGTGTGGGCCAAACCGTATCTCGCCAAGGAAAGACATGGACACATACAAACCATGTCTAACACAGAAAAGGTGCTACAACCCTCAAACCAACATACCAGCATGGAATATGCGCGTACACATGCAGAACTGTGCTTCGACGTGAAAAGTATGGGCACATACCAGACTAAGCTCAACAAGGAAAGGCGCAAGCCACAAACGGAGGTGATGCAATGGATGCATGCAAGCTACAATGCGATATGTACAATATGCAATGGATGGGTGTATACAATGGATAAGGCACGCGGGCCAAAACATATATTGCCTAGGAAAGGCATAGACACAAACAAAACGCGTCTAACACAGGAAAGGTGCCGCAACCCTCAAACCAACATACCAGCGTGGAATAGGCGCGTACACATGCAGAACTGTGCTTCGATACGAAAAGTGTGGGCACATACCAGACCAAGCTCAACATGGAAAGGCGCGAGCCATAGATGGAAGTTGATGCAATGGATGCATGCAAGCTACAATGCAATATTTACAATATGCAATGGAATGTAAATGCAATATTTACAGTGGAATGCATGACATATGCACTGTTTACGATGTAATGCATGACATATGCATGTTTTTTTTTTTTTGTTTCAAATGCAAATGATGCATGTTTTTTTTGTTTTTTGTGTGTGTTTTTTTTTTTTGAAAATGCATGTGATGCATGAAAGGGAAAATGCATGACGATGCAAACGCGTGACAACGCACGCCTTTTGATATGCACAACAATGCATATGATCTTGAAAGCGCGACCGCACGTGCCGCTCAAAATGTTTATAAATTCGAATGCGCGACGACGCGCATAGCTTGAAATGCATGATAATGCATGTGAACTCGAATGTGCGACGGCACGCGTCGCTTGAAATGCATGACAATGCGAATTGTGCGCGTTACAACTCGTGTAGACATGCAAAACGATGCAAGGGATGATGTGTACTACAACGCATGCAGACATGCGACAACAACAAAGGTTTTGCACCTTCAAAGGATTTAAGGTCACCTAGACCGAGCGTGTTTAAGGTCTCGCCAGACCGTGCGTATTTAAGGTCTCGCCAGACCGTGCGTATTTAAGGTCTTGCTAGACCGTGGAAAATGCATAACAATGCGAGTTGTGTGCATTACAACACGTGTGAGGCAACTTTCGAATCTTGAAAGAGACCAAAGGATACAAAAAGGATACACCGCATCCATATTCAAGTGTCACGCGCAGAAGGCACGGTCTGGAGCCAAAACAGAGATCGGTTGAGCTTCGGAAATGCCTTTTCTTGCACTTTCTTGAGCAATGAGGGTCCCGAACTACAGATCTGACCCAAAAAAAGGTTATAGGAGGCTCACCGGCCATCAGAGGAGGTCACCAGCCATCCACCGGCCATCAAAATATTCCATCAGCCAAATATTTGGCCGACCGGCCAAGAGTGTGGCCGACCGGCCAAAAATGCCTGAATCGGGCCAGTTTGGTCTTTTGGCCACGGGTTTTTAAAAATAGGGCCTCTAGCCCTATTTTTCCCACATCCTCTTGTTCGAAAACTCTTTCCCTCTCTCTCAAGAGCATTCTTCTCTCTTCATTTCCTCGTTTTCTTACGTTTTCGGTCCCGTTTCGTCGTTCGATTCGCGTATACCTTCGCGTTTCGAACGTTTTAAACCGATCGAAACTTCATTTCGGTGTCTCGTTTACGATTTCTGCCACTCGGGGCTTGTTTCCCTCGAGTTTTTCTTGATCCTCATACCTTTTCCTCATTTTGGCTTTTCCAGCCATTTTTCGCCCTCTCGGGGTTGACTTTCTGTTGACCTTTCACATTCTTGTCCGGTTTTCCCTCTTCCGGCCATTTTTTTACCACTCTCGGCATGGAGGATGATCTTCCACAGGGTGGGACTCCCCCGGAGCACAAGATGGATCCCGAGGTCGAGCCCCTGCCGCTCCACATTCGGCCGTTCGACCCGGCGACCTACCGACTGATGATTCACATACTGCCTCCGGACGGACTTCACTAGTTCCGGAGTTTTGAGAGGGCAGTGGCTCCAGAGCTTCTCCTGCGCAAGCCAGAGTCACATCTATCATACGGCGCTTCTGAGGTACATTCTTCCCCATTTTATTTTTCGCAATGTAGAACACTTAACTGCCATAGTCAATCCTATTCTTTAATTGCTTAGCCCGGATAAACCGATACACTGTATGTTGTAGTTGACTGTGAATACACTTGCACTCGATATCTGTTTGAATCTGAACACGCGCATACACACGACACTTGCCCTGAACCACTCAAACATGTTGACACATCACACGTTGTAGTTCACTGTGAGCACACCGGCACTCAGTATCTATTTGAATCTGAACACGTGCACACACGTTATATCTATACTCATATGTTGTAGTTCCCTGCTAGCACACCGGTACCCGATGTTTGTTTGAACTTGAAAACGTGCACACATGTTATATTGCCACCAATTCTGAATACTCTTCAAAACTGTACATTTTATATTGCTTCGCAACTATTTGCTTTTAAACAGGGAGATTCCCATACCGTCCGCGGGTATGGGAATGTTGCCGCCAGGGATTGGTACATGGAGTTACCAGACGCAGTCCGTCACATCGTCGATTAGGCCGACTTCAGGGCCTTCTGCAGAGGACTCTTGCGCCTCACTGCGAGCAGAACTCTCCTTGCTGCTCTAGCGGAGAGGTGGTGGGACACCACCGACTCATTCCACCTCTCTGTCGCGGGAGATATGACGATGGCTCCCTATGACTTCTCGATGCTCACTGGCATCGGGGTAGGGGGTGATCCGATCCCCTTCGACACCGACATGGATGAGTGGGACGCTGCCCAGATACACTTGCTTGGCACTCAGCCGCCACTCGCTCGGGCAGGATATGTGCGATATTCGTGGTTCGAGAGCCATTTCCAGGATCAGGTGCCAACCACTCGGGTAGGGGAGGAGCAGTACGCACGCGGCTTCCCCATGTTTATGCTGGAGACGACAATTTTCGCTGATCGGGCAAACACCGTGCCTCTCTGTCTACTCAGCGCTCTTGTGGATGTCACCCGGATCCTGCGCTATGATTGGGGTGGGGCAGCCTTGGCCACACTCTACGGGTACATGAGCTCAGCCTCCCGTTGCAGTGGGTAGTTGCTTGGAGGCTACTGGTGGGCTTGGGAGGTACGTCTTCTTCTTTTGTTTTTCATTTCTGCCCTACATTTTCTATACTCTGTACACTGCACACACTGTGGTCTGCTTCACGCTGACTGTCTACTGCACACACGGCACACATATACTCTGTTTTACACTGACTGTACACTGCACACACTGTACACTCTGCCACAATACACTGTACCATACTCTGTTCTACTATTTCTACTTTTATTCTGCATTCTGCTTTATCTGATAAGCATACTGGTATTTACTCTGTAGTTGTGGGTCTACGCCTACTTTCAAAGACTCGCCCCAGTGCCAGACATGGAGACCCCTCTTGGAGTGCCATTCTCCCGCCGCTTCGACGTGAGGTGTGTGCGAAGGCCTCGAGAGACGTTCATCTTCTTCCGCCGCTATTTTCAGACCATCACCCCCGCAGAGATATGTTTAGAACTTGCAGTTCATTTAAGCTTCGCTTTGCACTGTATTTTCCATAACAGTAGATAACAAACTGCATTTCATTTTCAGATCACCTGGCAGCCGTTGGCTCCATTGCCAGCCGAGATTCAGGATCAATTTGCCGGTGCGGAGGAGACTGCCTGCTTCAGGTTTCTGCTAGAGGGCCCGGTCTGTCGGGCCTGGTACCTGGGTGAGCGTTTCCTACATTAGACCCTGGGTTTGCCAGAGCAGATATTTTCGGTTCACCCTCCTAAGCACATGAGGGATACCGAAAGGTTCACTCCTGAGCAGATTGCGGACTACACGATTGGCTGGGATGCGACCTGCTTCAGAGGCATAGGCTACTACTTAGAGTATGTCAGGGCGTATATCATACGGCCTTTGAGTAGTGGCCGCCGAGCTAATAGAGGGGGACCTGTGGCGCCAGTGATCTGAGTAGGAGCAGGAGTGGGGGCAGGAGCACCGAGGGTGGCTCGGGGCCGTGGCAGGAGTGGAGCTCAAAGGGGACAGGGGGCTAGTTGGCCAGTACTGCCCATGACGATGACATGCCGAGGGTGGGGTGGGGCGACTTACCAGATTTCCATTGCTCCCCCTCTGGCGGACCACGAGCTAGTCGGGTTTTACGGCTTGCCTCCGGTATGTACTACTGTATTTTGTATTCCGTACAGTCATTTCATTTCATTTCGTTTGATATTCCGCAGAATACTAATGCCTCTAACACTTTTACAGGCCTCTTCCGAGTACACTCGCCAGTCCCTGGAGCTGACTGCTTCGGTGATAGGGATGCTCCAGCAGAGCCTCGACCTTCTGGTGATTTACAGTATTCCGATATGTTTCTCTGACCATGGTCTCAAATCATACATAAAATGTTTCACATATCTGATGCACAACACAACACTAGATGCACTACCCTCACGACATCTGACATACTGTACTCATACACTGCGTTCTGCACTGACACACTGTTCACAGCATTCATACACTGTACTCGTACACTGCATTCTGGACTGGTATACTGCTCACTGTGTTCACACACTGTACTCATACACTGCATTCTGCATTCGTACCCTATTTGGCGCAGCATACTGATGCATTTTGCCTTTTGTACTTGACAGCATCCCTTCCAGATCCCTCCTGTAGAAGGCGCTCCAGCTGGACCTTCCGCTCCTACTCGAGAAGGCAGAGTATTCCCCCGCGGACTCATGTTGGGAGTAGCTCACGGGCACCAGTTCCTGATGACGACGAGTCCGAGGCGGAGGCGGAGGCGGAGTCATCTAAGGAGGAGACCGGAGATGGCACTGACTCGGGCCCAGATGATGGCGCTGCTGATGATGCTCTTGGACCTTCGTCCAGGAAGAGGACAAAGACGGACCCCTAGGCCCAAGACCATTTGATCCAGGTTTTTTCTGTTTTTCTTTTCTTCTTCTTGTTTTGCTTTTTGTTGGTAGCTAGAGTACCTTGTACTGCCACAGGCAGGTTTTTGTTTTCTCCAAAACTTTGTACTTGAAAAGATGATGAAATAAAACAAACTCTTTGTCTTAAAAAGTGTTACATTTGTATATTTCATACTTTGCATCGCATTGCATCATGTTACACCTCAATGTAAATGAGATCGGTCTCTTGCCTGAAAATGAAACACTTGTGTTGCAATAACCAGATTATGAAATGGATGACGTCAAAACAACTCATACAACTCACTGCTCATTTTGAACACTCAGCTCATACCCTGCTGGGGATTAATCTACATACAGCGAATTCTGAACAAACAGTTCAATCTGACATGACGGAATACAAAGGTTGAATTTGCTGAATCTGAAACACACTCAGATGCAATCCGGAATCCATATGCTCATTGTTTCCAAGTGATCCGGATTGAACCCCTGCGGTTTTATAAAAGAACCAAATCTGTTTTGCACAAATGTGGAGAATGGCACAGCACTCTAAGCACACAAAATGATTTGTTTTTCTGAAATTGAAAAGGGTTTTATAAACTAGGATATCGAGCCTACAACTGAACTTAGTGAAAGAGACTCGACCAAAAGGTACGCGACCTAAACACGACGAGACACGCTAGAGAGACTCAAAACAAAAGTTGAGATAAACAAAGCAAAAGATGCAACACACAGATGTGTTTACAAAAAGGAAAGACCTCAAGTTACGAAGAGCCAGTTCCTCCGGGTATTTTCCCACCCTTTCTGATTTGTGATTCTCACATCACTCGGCCCTTAAGCTCGGTTTTTCTCTCAAAAACCCTTCTGCTCACTTTTCTCTCAAGTTACACCTCCCTATTCTTTAATCTCTTATTTTTCATCCCTTCCTAGGGTGATTGATGGATGAATAGGAAGTTATGGGTTCACACCCAACACTGTTAGCTCGCGGCTATTTCCTCTAGGGACGTGCAGTTGGTACTCCGGATGAGGGAGTGGGGTATCTTGATCCATCCTGATTCGTGCTTCGCACTTGGCTTGACATCTCGTTGCTTGGAGGATGTTGAGAGCTTTCAGCCCTTTTACTGTTAACCTCAGTTGTGTCCTTTTCTGGCGAATAAGGTGCCTTTCTGGCAAGTATGTTGATGACGAGGGAGAGACAGAACACCTGACTCGACTGTGCCCCTAGTAAATCGTTTTTGACCATTTTTGTTTTGGTTTTCTACTAAAACAGTTTTGACCAAAATGAAAGTCAGATTAACATACTTTTTCAATTTTTGATTCGAAAATCATGCAAGTCAGGCTATGAGCACTGAAAATTTTCCTTTTGGGTCCAAGAAATGGTCCAGTTTTGGAAAATGAAATAGTTTTCGAGAAAATAGTCAACCTCAGTAAAAATTTTCAAAAACTATTTTGGCGAACAGTCAATGCTCGACGAGCACAGAACTTACTCTCGAGATGCACAACTTCGGATCGGAGGCAATGCAAAATTGCCCCTTGTGTGGATGGCACTGCACGGCAATGGAAAGTTGCCCCTAGTTTGAATGGTGACTCATGGCAACTCATGGCAACGGAAAGTCCTTGTCTGGATGATGCCGCAGCATTTTGTAAACAGTCCTCATTAGTGATGATCGCAAACGAACTCTCGGATACAGAGAAGGCAAGAATGATCAAAACCATTACATGGACTTAGTCGCTATGAAAGCGTTGGGGGCTGGACTTCAGGATGAAGTTGCCTACGTATCCCAAACATGGGAATCAAGCCTTACGTAGTTCCGGTTAAGGTACACTCGGGTATTTAACCTTCACTTTTTAGGCTCTAACTTTTGCCAAGGCACCCGTTGCGGGTTTTTGACCTTGCGAGCTTTGTTCTTCTCTTTTTTTTTTTCGTTTCTTTTTTCTTTTTTTCATTTTTTTTGTTTCTTTTCCTTTTCTTTTGCATTTTTTGTATTTTCTCTTGCTCTAACTTTTGCCTGGGTCGCCCTTCAGGGTTTTCGGCCCAGCGAGCTTCTCAAAGGGTAAAAGTGTAACAAGTCCATGCCAAATGGTTCTGAGACTCCGAAATCATCTGAATCCAAGAGAAGAGAATAACTGTTGTTCTGATTTGTAGAAGGATCCATTTTCGGCTCTTCGAGCGCATCGGGCATTTGTGTCCCTAGTTCGACGGATGCTTCTGTTCTAGCTTCACAAGCTTCTTCTGATGAGGTCTGATCTTCTTGATCTGACTTTGGTGCCTTTTGCTCGAAGGCTGCTTCCAATCTGGCCACACAGGCCTCTCTTGATGGTCGATCGTTGAACACTCTGAATTGTGGTTCAAGGTTTTAAAGCAAGGGCTTAAGTCTTGAGGTTGAGAGCGATCCTAGACTGCACAATCTCGAGAGTGATTCCACATAGGTCTTCGCAGGACCGCGCAAAACATTTTTTGAATTTTTGAAAGTTTTTAAGAAAGTGACAAATCGCTCGCGCAGAAGACAGCGTGGAACCAATCTGGATCAAGCCAGGGTCCTTCTCAGTATTCACGCTAACAAGCATGATTTCAGTCGTTAAGGGCTTAGCACACCTCTCTTTCTCTCAATTTGATCAAAGTTTTGCAAATCCCTAGGAATTCCTTCCTCTTTGTTTTCGCCGCAGTATTCAAAAAGGTTTTGAAAAACTTAGGTCAATGCAATGATTTTCAAGGTACAAGAGAGCAAGTGGAATGTACTACTGTTCCATTCAAATCCTCTGGCATAACTAGCTCAAAATAGCAGTAAGCACGAAAACATGATAGCCGCAGCTGTTTCATTTAGATTCCCTGGTTACAACTGGCTCCACGGCAGAGACAGACTCAAAAGAAAGCAAAAGGGTAATTACAAAACAAAAGGGTGTTCAAGGCAACAACCCCGAAATCACCCGACATTCTATACAATGGGACTGACTCGACACGACAAGACAAACCCTTAAGCAAAAAGACAGACTCAAAACAAAGAGACAGACTCGAAACAAGACCACCGAACTGACTCAACACCTAAGTCGAAGATCACAAAAATGGCATTCGCAGATGCTCAAAAGTGCGTGCCAGACGCCACATCTGAAATGCACCGAGCGCCGCTCGCAGGTGGTCTAACCCCTGATCACAAACTTACAGTATCCTCAAAGTCCAATAGCTCAGTAGTGACAGACTTTGCTGAGGTAGGTGGAAGGATGACCTCATTGTCGATCAAATCTTGCACTTCGTGGCGAAGGCAGAACAACCATCGATACTGTGACCGGACTGTTGGTGGTACGCGCAGTACAAGGTAGCATCATGTGAGAGAGGGAGATTCTTCGGGAGAGGCCGAGGCACGAGGGGTTTAAGATGCCCCTTTTTAGCCAAAATTAGAAATGCCCTAGACAAAGGCATGTAGAGGGCATGAAAGACTCTGCGCCCTCGAGGTAGATACTTTGAAGTCTGAGTATTCTTGCTAGGCGCACTAGCGAAAGGGTCGGCAGGCACTGCCTTGGCTTTCTGATCTTTCCCAGGTGCAGAGTTGGGATTGGGAGAAACTGTCCTGGCATGACGGGGCCTATCCCGATTTTTCGCCTGGCTTGAACTGCCTTCGGTTGGAGTGGGGAAAGCATCTTCCATAGTCTTGGCCACAACTACGAATACCTGTTGCTTATTCATCCCCCCAGCTTTCAAAGCCTCCACTGCCCACAGTAGTTGCTCAACAGGATCAACATCTGTTCCCGCTTTGTTTTTACCTCGGGCCTCGGCTTGATCGAGGGTTTGGGTTGCTGTATCAGAGTGAAACCCGATTGTTGTTGATGCGTCGTTGCTATAGCTGGAGGCAACCTTAGGTTGGTTTAGTTTGATCACAATTCGCCCCAGTAACGGGGGCTCCTGCGGTACAAAGTTCCCGGCATGTGATGCGGTTGGTGGCGAAGCCGACATCCCATAAGCAAGATCAGCCACAGACCTCTGGAGGTCGCCAATCATCCCCATCAACTTGAATGTGGTGGGCTCGCGAGCCTGATACAACTGGGGTGCCCAGACCGGGTGTGCAACAGGCGACCTGGGCGGATGCGGTATTTCAACACTGGTCTCACTTTGCAGAATGATTCATTGATCTAATGCGGCAGCCATAACCACTATTTCCTCTGAACTTTGGGTCGTCACAAGTTCTTCAAACTGAACGGTGACTGACGGATCTGATATCTACCTTGCCTCAGCGAAGGAGAATATCGGCTACTCGGCACCGAATCTCTAAACTGAAAGGGAAAAACATGCAGCATTTCAGCCCAACTTTATCAGAACAGACAGAAGTACAACTGAACAACCATTTCTGACGACTGATCATTGTTCCCCAAATTACTGTCCCCAAAATACTGAATCTGATACCCGCAGATATAACTGATTCTCAAAAATACTGATACTGATGCCCTCAGGTCTGATACTCAAACTCACAAATTGATATGTGCGTTCCTGTAGAGATACACTCCAAAAGCACATAGCACGTAAAGTAGAGCCGAAAACACCCCTATGTTGGGGTAGGGTTTCCCTATCCTATTTTGTCAGGAGCTAGGGTTTCACTACGCACACAGCGGTTTCAAACAACCTAAACTCGGGTAAGCAACCTGTCCTAGTTTGGAATGGTCACTATGGATTCCGAATATGCACTAGGTCGAATGGTCGAAAAGGGTGCTCCGATAAAACCAGGGTTTGTGTTCCCATACTGTCAGAGCCCATAACCGGTCAGCCTTATGGTCATGTCTTGACAAGACAAGCCTCCGGCAAACCGTTCAAGAATGGCAGATGGCAAACACGGTGTCCTAGGCGCACCAATGCACATGCAATGCAAAGAAACACATAAATGAAATCAAAACAGGATATCACGAGTTCGAGTTAAGCTCTCTAATACTCCCCAGCCGAGTCGCCAGAAACTGTAGACGCGCCCCGAGGGCCACACTCTACAGTTCGGACTCCCTTTTGTTGTCGGTTCTTAATCTGAACCACAGAGTCCAAATTCGGCAAATCGTTTTGAGAGAAACAGATGTTTAGTAAAGAAGTACCAAACATGGACTGTTTTGCCAGATATAGAGTCGCCACCTAAATATTTTATTTTGGGGAAATTTCAGAAACCCTGACTCGGTGCCAAAGGCCACGTGTCCGTCATCACCAAAGTTGCCTCGGCTCGGGAACTTGGGTACGATTGGGGAAGGTCAGCTATGAGCACCCCCTCTCGCCTGATCCGAAGATCGGCCTCTACTCACCATGATATCTAGTTTTGAAAACGTTATGTGTTCTTGTTCTGGTTAATTAGCTAATCTTACTATGTAATGCGCACAACACAAAAATATAGACTAGATCGCCTAATTTGGAATGAAGTATTGCATATCCGTTTGTTTGGAAAACAATTTGAAATTTGCTACTCGCAAGTAGGCTAAAGCACGGATTTCAATGAGTTGTTCCAACTCAAACAATCCAACCTTCACCCACAGGCATTTAGGCAGTAATATCACATAAGCATCTAGCCACATGGTAAGCATGCTGTCATATTAACATTCACACTCATCCGAGATGCTAAAGCAAAAATACTTACATCGTACTCCGTGCCAAAACAATGAACTAGTTAGCGATGCTGCATGATCCAAGTCCATGTTAAGTGCCTAATGCAACGCATACAGAATGCATTTAGGATAGGCTCGGCTAACCCTAAGATGACATGTGAAATGCAACAATTCGATGCACGTATTCAAGTTAGATTTGAAATACTTATGCAGTTAGCATGATGCGCCGAGCCCGGTGCATACAAGACTGATGAATGATGCACACATGCATAGCATAAGGTATGCTAAATTAAACGTGCCCTAATACTAACCATCAAAAGCAGGTAAGTAAAAGGGAGAAAGAAGTGGGGATTGGAAGACATGCACACACGCACCCACACTTATTACAAATTTGCCCTCGCTCGGAGAGACCAAAAGAATAATACAATTAATTAACCTACAAGCTAATTAAATATTGCAGACCAATTAAACTAGTTAAGCAAATTAACTAATCTAATAAAACAATAAAAAGAAGCCTCGAGAAAAGGGTCCAATGCACGTGCGTTTGGTTCCGCTCGGAAGTCCACTGCCATGCACAAGTTGCCTCTGTTTTCCCTGCTCTGCTCCTCTGAAGACTACCAAAGTCTCAAGGGACACAGTTTGGACACTGTGGAGCACCACCGGCTGAGGCAAATGGTCACCAGCCATAAAAATATGGTCATCGACCATTGGTTGAGCTATCGGCCATCCATGAATGGTCTATCGGCACTCTATGTAGCCGACCGGCCAAAACTTCCTGCAGAAACCTGTTTTGACAGTAGTAGAGGGCAAAACAAAGCATGGCAATGCATTTCAAGCAAATGTATGCACCAACACATCCCTTATCATGTTTATGACTCAGAGGGACATTGTTCTCGACTCTCGGACCACCAATCGCGCATCTCAATACGTGATGGCCCAAGGAATCAAGCATGCACTTTGATTTTAAATGAGATGCACAATCAAACAAACAAATGGGGAGCTCAACCTCAATCATGGGTAGTCAAGAGGTGAGGCATGCATGCTAATGCAATGCAACCTAGACATAGAACTAACTATGCAAAATGAGCATGCAAGCAAGTAATGATGCTAGGCACACAACCTATGGAATCAAGCATGCAAGGCATGGAATGACAAGCATACAAGATGTAATGTGGGCATGCAAGTAGGCAAGGCATGTGACAACATGTTAGGTCACCTAAACAATGCAACAACACACAAGGTGAGCATGCATCAAAATGCAAAGGAGGGACTTAAACTAATTTGGGCAGCTCTATACTAAGCCCAAAACAGTGGCCAAAATGCTCAAACATGAGGGGCAAATGCATATGCACGCATGCATGCAAGTTGGACCAACACTTAGTCATATAGAAACAACTCTCAAGCACACTTAAGAGGATGCAAACATGGACGAATGGCATCCTTTATAAGCTCTGAAATTGCATGAAAGAGAGGTGCCAAACCAACTAATCAAAACAAGCAAAGCATGCAATAATGGTCCAAGTATTTAAGGCAAGCCAAGGAGGCTTAAACCAAGGCTAAGTCAACCAAGCCTCACAAGGCTAAGGGGACTTAAAATAGGTCTAATGAAAACCTAAACAAAGCTAAGGATGCACCTAGGTGGCATCTAAGTGGCCTAAACATACAAGCATACAAAGAGGCACATTCATGGAGCCTAAGGCAAATCCTTTTAACACATTGAAGGAGCATCAAATGTAAGCATATAGGCATGTTATAAGGACTGAAATAACATGTTAAGTGGTTCCAAACCACTGAAATAATGCAAGTAATGCATGCTCATGGTTCATGCACTTAAGGCTCACAAGCCAAGAATGCAAAGAGGCTATACTAAGCATGCCATGGTCGACTAAAGCAACCCAAAACAGAACTTAACATGCTAAAATAAGCACAAAAGCTTCACAAGGCTAAGCCAAAACAAGTGTGCATGGTAGTCTAAATGCTAGGCACATGTTAAGGCAATAATGTGGCATTACAAGACATGTATGCAAGGCATGCAAGGTGTGTCCAAACCAACATAAAACAGTGCCATAACATGTCAAAATAAGCACAAATAATAGCTAGGACAAGGCCAACATGAACCTAAACTAGATGCTCACACATGAGGCAAGAATGGCCCTATTCAAGGACAACAAGGAGAGGGGGTGGCCCTCTCCTTCTTAGGACCTCAAGGCACCATCCTCATCACTGAAATCCCTCAAGATTTCAGTGGTGAGGAGGCCCAAACAAAGTGGTCCCGGAGCTCAACCAAAATGGCACAAAATGGGGCCAAACAAGCCCTAAGAGGGGTCAAACAATCCCAAATGCCAAAACACTCTTAAACAACTATTTAAAGCCCTTAAAAACAGAAATTTTATAGGTTATACACAAAGTTTAAAAACAATTTCAAGATAGGCAAAAAGAGTGTGCAAAAATGGGGTAAAAAGGAACAAAAATCTTACCCTTGTAGACCCCTTCAAGGATGGAGTTCCAGCTACTTTCCTTAGCTCAAAACCAGCTCAAAACCTCTGAAAATAGTTCCTTAGCACCTCAGTAGCTCAAGGAAAGTGTAACTCTAGGTGTTTGTGTGCAAAACTAAGCACAAAACACCTTAAGGCAAAAATGGAGGGAGATAGAGATAAAAATAGATACACAAGACCTAACCCTAACTCAGAGCTCCTCTGGACTCCTTTTTGTCTAACCCTAATGGAGGGAGAAGAGGCTCCCACTTACAGAGCTCACTCTTGTAAAGCTTCTTAATTAAGCTAGTCAAGAGGAAGATCCCTCCATACACGTGTATGGAGGGGAGAAAAGTGTATGCCAGCTAGCACAGCTGGCATAAAAATATCTGCAAAAGCAGATGAACAGTGGTCGGCCAACCAAAAATACAATTTGACCAAAATAAATGGCTGGTCGACCATCTAGGGTGCCGGTCGGCCAAACATTTGGCCGATGGCAACAAAACACAGCCGGTGGTCTCAAACCATGCCCGGTGGAGTGTGGGGATGTCTCACAAGCCATTCTCTGCCCTCCAAAGGAAAAACACAAGTGTTCGCTGCAAAACCAAACACAAAACAGTCGAGTCGAGAGATCCTGAGGCAAGGCGCGTAGCCGAGACCTCCGGGAACTCAAGACGAACACAAACAAGGATGATCACCGAGTGTTCAAGCGGTGACGTCCAAGTCTTGAGGACGGTCAAAAATGGGGTGTCTACACAAGGCAACTTTGTAAGCAACTGGGCCAAGCCTTTCCAAAATCTGAAACGGCCCAATGTAATGGGGCAACAACTTGCCCTTTTTCCCAAATCTGACTTGGCCTTTCATCGGAGAAACACGGATGAACACATGGTCACCAACCTCATACTCGAGAGGTCTTCTCCAAACGTCTGCATAATTCTTCTATCGATCTTGAGCTGTTTTGAGCATTTGTCGAATGGTTTTGATCTTTTTAGAAGTGTCTTGCACAATTTCTAGCCCAAGCAAAGCTCTATCCCCGACTTCTGTCCAACAAATAGGTGATCTACACCTCCTACCATATAAAGCCTCGTATGGTGCCAAACCAACGCTGGAGTGGAAGCTGTTATTATAAGCAAATTCTGCAAGTGACAAATAATCTTCCCAACTTCCCTGAAAATGCAAAGCACACATGTGAAGCATATCTTCCAAAGTTTGAATCGTTCGTTCGAATTGCCCATCTGTCTGTGGGTGAAATGCAGTACTGAACCTTAGTTCAATTCCCATAGCTTCCTGCAAACTCTTCCACAATCTAGACACAAATTTCGGATCTCTATCCGACACAATAGACACCGGAACTCCGTGTAAACAGACAATTTCATCAACATAAATAGTAGCCAATCTGTAAGCAGTAAATGTAGTTTTGATAGGAAAAAAATGTGCAGATTTAGTTAGTCTATCAACTACAACCCAAACAGAATCCATACCTCGAGAAGTCCAAGGTAGGCCAACAACGAAATCCATAGTCACATGATCCCACTTCCATTCAGGAATAGGGAGGAGTTGAAGTAGATCGCCTGGTTTCTGATGTTCAGCCTTGATTTACTGACACTGAAGGCACTTGGACACATATTCTGCAATCTCTTTCTTCATTTTAGGCCACCTATAAGTCTGTTTCAAATCCCGATACATTTTATTGTTACCCAGATGCATAGCAAATATGGATCTGTGGGCTTCATCTAAGACCCTCTTCTTAAGTTCCGAAACATCGGGGACACACAATCTATTTTAGAATTTCAACACTTCATTCTCAATGCTAAATTCTGCTTTTGGACTCGTCTCAATTTCATCAATTACTTTTCTGAGGAATTCATCCTCTTTCTGTTTCTGCTTGATTTCGTCAATGATCGCCGGCTCGGCTATAATAGCGGCTATCAGTCCGCCCTGTTCACCTACTACCACTTCAATTTCAGACTTCTCAAAGTCTTGCAAAATCTCCCTTTGTTCTGTAAGCAAATAAGCCATACTCCCTGTTGATTTTCTGCTCAAGGCATCAGCAACTATATTGGCTTTCCCGAGATGATACTGAATCTCTAGATCGTAATCTTTGATCAGTTTCAGCCATCTTCTTTGAAGCATATTCAACTCTTTCTGCGTGAAGAAGTATTTCAGGCTCCTATGATCCGTGTAGACTTCACACTTTGCCCCATACAAGCAATGCCGCCAGATTTTCAAAGCAAAAACAACTACGGCCAATTCTAGGTCATGTGCTGGATAATTCTTCTCGTGTGGCCTCAATTGTCGGGAGGCATAGGCAATAACCTTTCCGTTCTGCATTAACACACAACCCAAACCTTTATAAGATGCATCACTGAAAATTATAAAATTTTCCGTACCTGACGGTAGTGTCAAAATTGGTGCAGTAGTCAATCTCGTCTTCAATTCATGAAAGGCTGATTTTTTTTCTTCGTTCCACTCAAATGGTTGCCCTTTACGTGTCAATTGGGTAAGAGGCACAGCCAATTTCGAAAAATCCTTCACAAACCTCCTGTAGTACCCAGCTAAGCCCATGAAACTGCGAACTTCTGTCACATTAGTTGGTGTAGGCCAATTTACAATTGCTTCTATTTTCTGCAGGTCTACTGAAATTCCCTCCTTGTTGATCACATGCCCTAAGAAAACAACCTCATCCAACCAAAACTCATATTTCTTTAGTTTAGCAAATAATTTTCTTTCCCGAAGTATTTGTAAAACAGTTCTCAACTGATGTTCATGTTCAAGTCTGTCTTTAGAGTATATCAAAATATCATCAATGAATAGTACAACAATCTCATCGAGGTAGGTTTTAAAAATTCTATTCATTAAGTCCATAAACACTGCCGGAGCATTAGTCACTCCAAATGGCATAACAAGAAACTCAAAATGACCATACCTCGTTCTGAATGCGGTTTTCTCAACATCCTCTGCCTTAACTTTCAGCTAATGATACCTGGATCTCAAATCAATCTTAGAAAACACCTGTGATCCCTGTAGTTGGTCAAATAAATCATCAATACGGGGTAAGGAATATTTGTTCTTTATCGTTACCTTGTTCAATTCCCGGTAATCGATGCACAGGCGCAGAGTACCATCTTTCTTCTTCACAAATAACACTGGTGCACCCGAAGGCGAAGTGCTGGGTCGAATAAACCCCTTATTAAGAAGGTCTTGCAACTGTTCCTTCAATTCTTTCATCTCGGCGGTAGCCATCCTGTAGGGAGTTTTAGAAATAGGCTGGATGCCTGGCATAGTCTCAATAGTAAATTCTATCTCCCTGTCTACCAATTCCCCCGGTAATTCGTTTGGAAACACATCTGGGAATTCTCTAACAATAGGAATATCATTCAATTCAACATTCACAGATTGTTCAGTCAACACATAGCACAGATAACCCTAGCACCCTTTCCTGATCAGTTTATATGCATTCATTGTAGATATAAAATAAGGTGGAGGCACTACCCCATTACCCACAAACAGAATTTGTTTTTGTTCTGGTGGTTTAAGTACAACCCTTTTTGTCACACAATCTATGGTGGCACAATACTTGGTCAACCAATCCATGCCCAAATTTACATCGAAATGTCTAAAGTTCATGGGCAACAAATCTACATATAGGGTAGCATCTTCAATATGCATGTCACAAAACCGATATATATAATCACATAACACAGATTCCCCTGATGGAGCAGACACGCATAACAAATATGGCAATAACTCTAGGGGTCTATTTAGTCTAGATGCAAATGTATATGTCACAAATGAGTGCGTTGATCCAGAATCAATTAATACAAAGGCATCCTGATTACATATTGAAATAGTACCTGAGACAACGGCATTGGCATTCCGTGTATTACCCGGAACAAGTGCAAAAACTCTCCCCTATCTCACTGTATCCCCAGTAGTAGCAGATTTCAAAATATTTCCCAGCTTCGGGATCGATGTAGTGGAACTAGCTGCTAGTTTCCCATTGTTCTGATTACACTCTCGGGCTATATCCCTTGTTTCCCACACTTGAAATAGGCCCCTGATGCACGGTAACAGACTCCACGGTGCCTTTTGCTACAAATGTTGCACATAGGAGCTGTGTCTCAAGAAGAACTTGAAGTAGTTGAGGAGCTGGTGTTTTGCTTTTTCAGAAATTTCTTCTTCAATAAGAAGCCTCGTCTTTTGTTGCCTTTCCATTCTGTTCCTAGCTTAGCATGTCTTGCTATGTTGGCCTCTGATATGATGGCCCTGTCAAGCACTCCAATGTAAGTCTCTAGCTTTAGAACATTCACCCTCTCTAGGATGTCATTACGGAGTCCACCTTCAAAATGTCTTGCCTTTTTATAGTCCGTGTCAATTACATGTGGTGTAACCCTGGCCAATTCAGTGAACTTGGCCTCATACTCAGCCACTGTCACGCTATCTTGTTTTAATTCCATGAACTCTGCCACCTTCCTATCCCGTACACATTGCAGAAAGTATTTGTCATAGAATATTTCCAGAAACTTCACCCAGTCAACATCCTTATGATTTTCTCGCATCAACATCCACCATCTTCTTGCTTCCGCTTCTAAGATAAAAGTGGCTAGAAGCACTTTCTAAGTTTCTGAACAGGGGAACACTTCGAATAATTTCTCAATGCCGAGGACCCACGCTTCGGCTTTCAACGGGTCTAATCCCCCATGAAACTGTGGTGGTTTCATTTTCTTGAATTCCCTGGTGAGAGCTATTATTCGGTTATCATTTTGATGATCTGGCACGGGTGGTGCCGGAGGTGGAGGTGGCGGGTGTGGTTGCTGCCACTGTTGTTGCCACTCCTGTTGCTGTCTCAAAGCTTCTGCCATTTCCTGTATCAGTCTTTCCATTCTGTCCATTCTGGCAGTTGAAGATTCCTCTAACTCATCACCTCTAGTTCTCACCATCTGATTAAACTTGCATTATATTTCATACAAAAAGTATACAAGTATGCATACACTAAGAAGCACATATTTCCAGATAATTTGCAATGCAAGTAGTTCACAACCTACACAGATAATTATTCATATCAAATCAGTTAAGCATATTATCAACGCTTCCAAGTTTATATTTATCACATGAATGCATCCTAGATCTCATCTAGACGCTTATTGCTCTTTTTGGACAAGTGTGTGAGTTATTAACTCGTGCTCTGATACCACTCTGTCACGACCCGAACCCGCCCCTATGGGTTAAGGACGTAATCGGCCAGTAATCCTGAGATTACCTACGGCCTCAAACTAAAACAAACGTAACTCAACAGAGTAAAGGGGCCAAACGGAAGCAATAATTAAAAACTTTGTCCATAGAGTCGTGCTTATATGCACTACAAAACAAACCGTACTCATATACGTTAATAACCCACGTCGAAAGTACAGTACCATAAAATTCTTTGCAGACAGGATCATTCAAACTGAGTCAACCTATAACAAAATATATACAAGTACACATAAAGTCCTTGCCAACAAGACAAAATGTAAATACATGACAAAATGGCAAGGGTAGGTTTCGTGCGTGAGACACAAGGCTGACTCTCCAAAACTCATGTTGTTCCTGGCTGGCTTCACTGGGTTGGGTTTGGAGTTCTCTTAGCTCACTTACAAACACTTGAATGAGCGTGAGCGATAGCCCAGTGAATAATATCAAATACAGAGGTTACATAACAATATGTAGAACAACATGCTCCAAACGGCCTGGGGCCCAATTCATACTTCTATTTAACAAATATATATAACAATACAAAATTCAAATCAAGTAACTGTAGTTCCAAACATTCTGGCCTTTGGCCTATTCAAGTTTCCATTCATGGAAAAACGGCCTTCGGCCCATTCACTTATCTCAAAACGGCCTTCGGCCCATTTATTTCTGTCAAAACGGCCTTCGGCCCATTCATTTATGTCAAAACAGCCTTCGGCCCACTCGTTCGTGTCAAAACGGCCTTTGGCCCACTCATTCATGTCAAAACAACCTCCGGTCCCTTCATATCTGTCAAAGCGACCTTCGGTCCATTCATATATGTCAAAACGACCTTCGGTCCATTCATATATGTCAAAACGACCTTCGGTCCATTCCTTTCTATCAAAACAACCTTCAGTCCATTCAATTCTATCAAAACGACATTCGGTTCATTCAGTTCTATCAAAACAAGCTTCAGTCCATTCATTTCTATCAAAATGACCTTTTGTCCATTTATTATTATCAAAACGACCTTTGGTCCAATCATTCATTCATGTCAGACTTTTGTCCACAATCTCAATTAGCAACTCATAAAGCTTCTAAGGGAATACACAATTGGACATTGATAAGCTTTCGAATATCGATATTCTTTCGAATATCGATATTACTCACAATGATCGGCTTGTGGATTTGCCCTGGAGCTTAACCCTACACATTTCATGAACACAAAAGGGTCACTAACAGTTTAATCCGTTCTTTGCTTCACATGTTCCTCATTAGGCTTTATTCTCATCTCATTAACTCATTTACAATGCTAAACATATGCCTAAGAGTGCTTACAAGTGAAGAGATCGGAAAACAGAACTCAGAATGCAAAAACAGAATTTCAGAAAACAGGGTCCCCGCTCGAGTGTAGACTTCCCCGCTCGAGCGGACCCCTGAGGCCTGCAAAAGTACTGGATATGGGAAATTTATGCTCGAGCGTTAAATCTAGAGCTCGAGCGAAAGGCCTCTTTACATGGCTCCCCGCTCGAGCGTGAAATTCCCCGCTCGAGCGAAAGCCATGTCTGCAAAAAATTTCTGGATGTATCATTTTTACGCTCGAGCGTGAACTTGGACGCTCGAGCGGAAGCCCATCCTACGTAGCTACCCGCTCGAGCGGACATCAAGGTCTGCCGAAAAAATACTGGGAGCACGTATTTCCCGCTCGAGCGGCCATTACCCCGCTCAAGCGGACTTCAAAATTCTGGAAAGCCCAGAATGTGTTCTTGAGCATCCATTCGATTTTCCAGCCAATTTCTCATGCATTCAAAGGCTCAAAGTTCACATATAATTGTTCTAACATGGTATAGACCCCAAATTACAACTCAATCAGGCTCAATTTCACAAATAAGTTACATGCATGCCTCAATCTCCCTTCAACTCATTCTAACACAACCAAGTTCATGCATTCAAGCTCAAATCTTTACAAATTGTTCATGCATGTGGTGAGTTAACCACATTCTCAACTTAGACAACTCAAATGGTGATCAAGACATAAGCTCCAATTTAAATTGCACAAGGATTATACATTTTCATGCTCAAATATGCAATTTCAAAGTAATTCTTACATGCATGCACATATTAAACTTCAATTCAACAATACAACTCAATTTCATTTCAATCTTGCTCTTGATCACCAAAATAGCTTGAACACACACAAAATTACAACTATAATCCAAGAATCACTCACCTAGGAGCTTTGATCTTCTAAGCTCTAGTCAATTCTTGAGCTAAATCTCCAAAACTTCCAAGCTTTAAGCCAAATTAGCACAATTCCTCTCCCTTTCTCTCACTGTGGCCGGCCCTCTCTTTCTCCCAATTGTCTAACTCAGATTTTGAGTTCATATGGGTTAAAGGAGAGTATAGTGCTATTATACAACAAGCCCCACTTAACATGATATTTCACTATAAAATATTTGGGCACTTAATTCATCAATTAAATCAATTTAATCCGACTTGAACCAATTTTCAATTAAATTTCACCGTAGGCTCTAAAAATTATGCCAATCACAATGGCGTAATCAATTCCGGATTCTGTGGCCGATAAGGCTCTCAATTTAATTTCCAAAGTAGATTATTCAAACAGATATGCCTACGGTGAACAGATAAAACTTCAAAATCACATATATTCACATAATGGCACATAAAATCATGCTAAACACATAATCATCTTCAAATTAAGGACCAATTTAGCATATTACGGAACAGGGGTATCACAGTCTTCCCCCCTTTAGGAAGTTTGGTCCTCCAAACTTAATTTACCTTCGTCGAGAAACAAATGGGGATAGCTCAATCGCATTTCCTCCTCTTTTTCCCATGTAGCATCCGTCCCATAGTGTTCTTTCCACTCTACTTTCACCATTGGGATGGACTTGCTTCTCAATTGTTTCACTTGCCTGTCTACTATCCGTTCCGGCCATTCAGCATATTCCATATTTTCATCAATAGCAACCCGGTGATAATTGAACTCATGAAACGGGTCTCGGAGGTAACCCCTTAACATCGACACATGAAACACATTACAGATTTGCTCGAATCCCGGTGGCAAGGCAACTTTGTAGGCAACTGGGCCAAGCTTTTCCAAAATCTGAAACGGCCCAATGTAACGGGGCGACAACTTGCCTTTTTTCCCAAATCTGACTTGGCCTTTCATCGGAGAAACACGGATGAACACATGGTCACCAACCTCATACTCGAGAGGTCTTCTCCGAATGTCTGCATAATTCTTCTGTCGGTCTTGAGCTATTTTGAGCCTTTGCTGAATGGTTTTGATCTTTTCAGAAGTGTCTTTCACAATTTCTGGCCCAAGCAAAGCTCTATCCCCAACTTTTGTCCAACAAATAGGTGATCTACACCTCCTACCATATAAAGCCTCGTATGGTGCCATACCCATACTGGAGTGGAAGCTGTTATATAAGCAAATTCTGCAAGTGACAAATAATCTTCCCAACTCCCCTGAAAATCCAAAGCACACATACGAAGCATATCTTCCAAAGTTTGAATCGTTCGTTCGGATTGCCCATCTGTCTGTGGGTGAAATGCAGTACTGAACCTTAGTTCTATTCCCATAGCTTCCTGCAAACTCTTCCACAATCTAGACACAAATTTCGGGTCTCTATCCGACACAATAGACACCGGAACTCCGTGTAAACGGACAATTTCATCAACATAAATAGTAGCCAATCTGTACGCAGTAAATGTAGTTTTGACAGGCAGAAAATGTGCAGATTTAGTTAGTCTATCAACTACAACCCAAACAGAATCCATACCTCAAGAAGTCCGAGGTAGGCCAACAACGAAATCCGTAGTCACATGTTCCAACTTCCATTCAGGAATAGGGAGGGGTTGAAGTAGACCGCCTGGTTTCTGATGTTCAGCCTTGACTTGCTGACACTGAAGGCACTTGGACACATATTCTACAATCTCTTTCTTCATTTTAGGCCACCTATAAGTCTGTTTCAAATCCCGATACATTTTATTCTTACCCGGATGCATAACAAATACGGATCTTTGGGCTTCATCTAAGACCCTCTTCTTAAGTTTCGGAACATCAAGGACAACAGTCTATTTCGGAATTTCAACACTTCATTCTCGATGCTAAATTCTTCTTTTGGACTCATCTCAATTTCATCAATTACTTTTCTGAGGAATTCATCCTCTTTCTGTTTCTACTTGATTTCGTCAATGATCACCGACTCAGCTGTAATAGCGGCTCTCAATCCGCCCTGTTCACCTACTACCACTTCAATTTCAGACTTCTCAAAGTCTTGCAAAATCTCCCTTTGTTCTGTAAGCAAGCAAGCCATACTCCCTGTTGATTTTCTGCTCAAGGCATCAGCAACTGTATTGGCTTTCCTGGGATGATACTGAATCTCTAGATCGTAATCTTTGATCAGTTCCAACCATCTTCTCTGACGCATATTCAACTCTTTCTGCGTGAAGAAGTATTTCAGGCTCTTATGATCCGTGTAGACTTCACACTTTCTACCAGATTTTCAAAGCAAAAACAACTGCGGCCAATTCTAGGTCATGTGTTGGATAATTCTTCTCGTGTGGCCTCAACTGTCAGGAGGCATAGGTAATAACCTTTCTGTTCTGCATTAACACACAACCCAAACCTTTATAAGATGCATCACTGAAAATTACAAAATTTTCCGTGCTTAACGGTAGTGTCAAAATTGGTGCAGTAGTCAATCTCGTCTTCAATTCATGAAAGGCTGATTCTCTTTCTTCGTTCCACTCAAATGGTTACCCTTTACGTGTCAATTGGGTAAGAGGCACGGCTAATTTCGAAAAATCCTTCACAAACTCCTGTAGTACCCAGCCAAGCCCATGAAACTGCGAACTTCTGTCACATTAGTTAGTGTAGGCCAATTTACAATTGCTTCTATTTCCTGCGGGTCCACTGAAATTCCCCCCTTGTTGATCACATGCCCTAAGAAAACAACCTCATCCAACCAAAACTCACATTTCTTTTGTTTAGCAAATAATTTTCTTTCCCGAAGTATTTGTAAAACAGTTCTCAAGTGATGTTCATGTTCAAGTCTGTCTTTAGAGTATATCAAAATATCATCAATGAATACTACAACAATCTCATCGAGGTAGGTTTTAAAAATTCTATTCATTAAGTCCATAAACGCTGCCGGAGCATTAGTCACTCCAAATGGCATAACAAGAAACTCAAAATGACCATACCTCATTCTGAATGCCGTTTTCTCAACATCCTCTGCCTTAACTTTCAGCTAATGATACCCAGATCTCAAATCAATCTTAGAAAACACCTGTGATCCCTGTAGTTGGTCAAATAAATCATCAATACGGGGAAAGGGATATTTGTTCTTTATCGTTACCTTGTTCAATTCCCGGTAATCGATGCACAGGCACAGAGTACCATCTTTCTTCTTCATAAATATCACTGGTGCACCCCAAGGCAAAGTGCTGGGTCGAATAAACCCTTTGTTAAGAAGGTCTTGCAACTGTTCCTTTAATTCTTTCATCTCGGCGGTAGCCATCCTGTAGGGAGTTTTAGAAATAGGCTGGATGCCTGGTTCAGTCTCAATAGTAAATTCTATCTCCCTGTCTACCAATTCCCCCGGTAATTCGTTTGGAAACACATCTGGGAATTCTCTAACAATAGGAATATCATTCAATTCAACATTCACAGATTGTTCAGTCAACACATAGCACAGATAACCCTGGCACCCTTTCCTGATCAGTTTACATGCTTTTATTGTAGATATCAAATAAGGTGGAGGCACTACCCCATTACCCACAAACATAATTTCTTTTTGTTCTGGTGGTTTAAATACAACCCTTTTTGTCACACAATCTATGGTGGCACAATACTTGGTCAACCAATCCATGCCCAAAATTACATCGAAATGTCAAAAGTTCAAGGGCAACCAATCTACATATAGGGTAGCATCCTCAATATGCATGTCACAAAACCGATATATATAATCACATAACACAAATTCCCCCGATGGAGCAGACACGCATAACAAATATGGCAATAACTCTAGGGATCTATTCAGTCTAGATGCAAATGTATATGTCACGAATGAGTGCGTTGATCCAGAATCAATTAATACAAAGGCATACATATTGAAATAGTACCTGAGACAACGGCATTGGCATTCCGTGTATCGCCCGGAACAAGTGCAAAAACTCTTCCCTATCTCACTGTATCCCTAGTAGTAGCAGATTTCAAAACATTTCCCGGCTTCGGGATCGATGCAGTGGAACTAGCTGCTAGTTTCCCACTGTTCTGATTACACTCTCGGGCTATATGCCCTTGTTTCCCACACTTGAAATTGGCCCCTGATGCACGGTAACAGACTCCATGGTGCCTTTTGCTACAAATGTTGCACGTAGGAGCTGTGTCTCGGGAAGAACTTGAAGTAGTTGAGAAGCCTGTGTTTTGCTTTTTTAGAAATTTCTTCTTCGAAAAGAAGCCTTGTCTTTTGTTGCCTTTCCATTCTGTTACTGGCTTAGCTTGTCTAGCTATGTTGGCCTCTGATATGATGGCCGTGTCAAGCACTCCAATGTAAGTCTCTAGCTTTAGAACATTCACCCTCTCTAGGATGTCATTACGGAGTCCACCTTCAAAATGTCTTGCCTTTTTATAGTCCGTGTCAATTACATGTGGTGCAAACCTGGCCAATTCAGTGAACTTGGCCTCATACTCAGCCACTGTCATGCTGTCCTGTTTTAATTCCATGAACTCTGCCACCTTCCTATCCCGTACACATTGTGGAAAGTACTTGTCATAGAATATTTCCAGAAACTTCACCCAGTCAACATCCTTATGATTTTCTCGTATCAACATCCACCATCTTCTTGCTTCGTCTTCTAACACAAAAGTGGCTAGAAGCACTTTCTGAGTTTCTGAGCAGGGGAACACTTCGAATAATTTCTCAATGCCGAGGACCCACGCTTCGGCCTTCAACGGGTCTAATCCCCCGTGAAATTGTGGTGGTTTCATTTTCTTGAATTCCTTGGTGAGAGCTATTATTCGGTCATCATTCTGATGATCTGGCATGGGTGGTGCCGGAGGTGGAGGTGGCGGGTGTGGTTACTGCCACTCCTATTGCTGTCTCAAAGCTTCTGCCATTTCCTGTATCAGTCTTTCCATTCTATCCATTCTGGCAGTTGAAGATTCCTCTAACTCATCATCTCTGGTTCTCACCATTTGATTAAACTTGCATTATATTTCATACAAAAAGTATACAAGTATGCATACACTAAGAAGAACATATTTCCAGATAATTTGCAATGCAAGTAGTTCACAACCTACACAGATAATTATTCATATCAAATCGGTTAAGCATATTATCAATGCTTCCAAGTTTATATTTATCACATGAATGCATCCTAGATCTCATCTAGACGCTTATTGCTCTTTTTGGACACGTGTGTGAGTTATTAACTCGTGCTCTGATACCACTCTGTCACGAGCCGAACCCGCCCCTATGGGTTAAGGACGTAACCGGCCAGTAATCCTGAGATTACCTACGGCCTCAAACTAAAACAAACGTAACTCAACAGAGTAAAGGGGCCAAACGGAAGCAATAATTAAAAACTTTGTCCATAGAGCCGTGCTCATATGAACTACAAAACAAACCGTACTCATATACGTTAATAACCCACGTCGAAAGTACAGTACCATAAAATTCTTTACAGACAGGATCATTCAAACTGAGTCAACCTATAACAAAATATATACAAGTATACATAAAGTCCTTGCCAACAAGACAAAATCTAAATACATGGCAAAATGGCAAGGGTAGGTCTCGTGCATGAGACACAAGGTTGACTCTCCAAAACTCAAGTTGTTCCTGGCTGGCTTTACTGGGGTTGGGTTTGGACTTCTCTTGGCTCACCTACAAACACATGAATGAGCGTGAGCGATAGCCCAGTGAATAATATCAAATACAGAGGTTACATAACAATATGTAGAACAACATGCTCCAAACGGCCTAGGGCCCAATTCATACTTCTATTTAACAGCTATATATAACTATACAAAATTCAAATCAAGTAACTGTAGTTCCAAACATTCTAGCCTTTGGCCCATTCAAGTTTTCATTCATGGCAAAACGGCCTTCGGCCCATTCACTTATGTCAAAACAGCCTTCGGCCCATTCATTTATGTCAAAACAGCCTTCGGCCAACTCGTTCGTGTCAAAACGGCCTTCGGCCCACTCATTCATGTCAAAACGACCTTCGATCCATTCATATATGTCAAAACAACCTTCGGTCCATTCATATATGTCAAAACAACCTTCGGTCCATTCATATATGTCAAAACGACCTTCGGTCCATTCCTTTCTATCAAAACGACCTTCGGTCCATTCAGTTCTATGAAAACGACCTTCGGTCCATTCAATTCTATCAAAACAACCTTCGGTCCATTCATTTCTATCAAAACGACCTTTAGTCCATTTATTTTTGTCAAAACATCCTTTGGTCCAATCATTCATTCATGTGAGACTTTTGTCCACAATCTCAATTAGCAACTCATAAAGCTTATAAGGGAATACACAATTGGACATTGATAAGCTTTCGAATATCGATATTAGTCACAGTGATCGGATTGTGGATTTGCCCTGGAGCTTGACCCTACACATTTCATGAACACAAAAGGGTCACTAACAGTTTAATCCGTTCTTTGCTTCACATGTTCCTCATTAGGTTTTATTCTCATCTCATTAATTCATTTACAATGCTAAACATATGCCTAAGAGTGCTTACAAGTGAAGAGATCGGAAAACAGAACTCAGAATGCAAAAACAGAATTTCAGAAAACAGGGTCCCCGCTCGAGCGTGGACTTCCCCACTCGAGCGGACCCCTGAGGCCTGCAAAAGTACTGGATATGGGAAATTTACGCTCGAGCGTTAAATCTGGAGCTAGAGTGGAAGGCCTCTTTACATGGCTCCCCGCTCGAGCGTGAACTTCCCCGCTCGAGCGGAAGCCATGTCTGCAAAAACGTTCTGGATGTATCATTTTTACACTCGAGCGTGAACTTGGACGCTCGAGCGGAAGTCCATGCTACGTAGCTACCCACTCGAGCGTGGACTTACCCGCTCGAGCGGACGTCAAGGTCTGCAGAAAAAATACTGGGAGCACGTATTTCCCGCTCGAGCGGCCATTACCCCGCTCGAGCGGACTTCAAAATTTTAGAAAACCTAGAATGTGTTCTTGAGCACCCATTCGATTTTCCAGCCAATTTCTCATGCATTCAAAGGCTCAAAGTTCACATATAATTGTTCTAACATGGCATAGACCCCAAATTACAACTCAATGAGGCTCAATTTCACAAATAAGTTACATGCATGCCTCAATCTCCCTTCAACTCATTCTAACACAACCAAGTTCATGCATTCAAGCTCAAATCTTTACAAATTGTTCATGCATGTGGTGAGTTAACCACATTCTCAACTTAGACAACTCAGATGGTGATCAAGACATAAGCTCCAATTTAAATTGCACAAGGATTATACATTTTCATGCTCAAATATGCAATTTCAAAGTAATTCTTACATGCATGCACATATTAAACTTCAATTCAACAATACAACTCAATTTCATTTCAATCTTGCTCTTGATCACCAAAATAGCTTGAACACACAAAATTACAACTATAATCCAAGAATCACTCACCTAGGAGCTTTGATCTTCTAAGCTCTAGTCAATTCTTGAGCTAAATCTCCAAAACTTCCAAGCTTTAAGCCAAATTAGCACAATTCATCTCCCTTTCTCTCACTATGGCCGGCCCTCTCTTTCTCCCAATTGTCTAACTCAGATTTTGAGTTCATATGGGTTAAAGGAGAGTATAGTGCTATTATACAACAAGCCCCACTTAACATAATATTTCACTATAAAATATTTTGGCCCTTAATTCATCAATTAAATCAATTTAATCCGACCTGAATCAATTTTGAATTATATTTCACCGTAGGCTCTAAAAATCATGCCAATCACAATGGCGTAATCAATTCCTAATTCTGTGGCCGATAAGGCCCTCAATTTAATTTCCAAAGCAGATTATTCAAACAGATATGCCTACGGTGAACAGATAAAACTTCAAAATCACATATATTCACATAATGGTACATAAAATCATGTTAAACACATAATCATATTCAAATTAAGGACCAATTTAGCATATTACGGAACATAGGTATCACACTCATATTGCATTCATACTCTGTACCTGACTTCAGCATATACTCATTCTCCCCCATACTTGCATTTGATACGTATACTGTGGCTGGCATATGACAACTGGCTTTTTATGTCCCATCGATACCGGGTGCGCCAGCAGGTGTAGCACCAGGACCAACAGTGCCTCCTCCGGCGGTAGGGAGAGAGAGGCAGGCTCCAGCACGCGGCCGAGGCCAAGCTAGGGGCACCCAAACTGAGAGTGGCCATTCAGAGCCTATTCTAGACGATGACAATGCTGAGACTAGGGAGGCTGAAAAGGCAGCGAGTCAGCATCCTGAGTCATCCGAGAGTGAAGACGATGATGCTAGCTCGGATTCTGAGAGTGGGGAAGCTGATGCTGAGGAGGGTTCCGAGGTGGAGAGTGGAGATGGCTCCAGTTCAGACTTTGATCCAGATTCAAACAGTGGCGCCGACGGAGACAGTGCCCCAGAGTCCCCTCATTCGAGGAAGAGGACAAAGAGGGCCTCTAGATCCTGAGATGGATGGCATTGATTTTTGTATTTTTGCTTAGTTTCTTTTGGTTAGTAGTGTTAGCACATTGTACAGCTTTAGACATGTTTTATTTTCTTTAAAAACTTGTACTGCACCTTTTGTGAAAACAACCATGATCAGAATGGAAACCAGTTTTTTATTTGAAAGAGTGTTGTATTTTGCATTATGAGCACCGCATCGCATGAAAATGAGATTGAATTTGATAATGAAATGTGAAAACTTGTATTGTCACAACAGTTTGAATCAGGTAATGAACCGACCAACAACTGACATTCTAGACACAACATACAACTTGATAATTGAAATAGCAACAACTCAATAACAAGACAACTTGATAAATAAAACAAAACAACTCGATAAAATTGTTAAAAGGAAACGAAAGGACTTAACACAAGACCTCAAGACACACAAACAGCAGAGCAAAACACATGCATCCAACACTATTCTTCACAAAGGAGGACAGCAGGCATGAGAGGAAAGTTACCAGCCATAAGTGGTGAATGCCGTCCATAAGGGATGGCTTGCCAACCATCTATACCTCTTGCCAGCCATCAATGGTGCCTTGCCGGCCATCAATGTGTAGGACCTCCAAATTGTTGACACATGGCTTTCACTCACTGCCTTATCTTAAACAAAAGGCTGAGCTTCGTGATTTCTTCATTTCAGCTGCAAATTCTTCACAAATGGAGCCATTCTTTGCCGAAAAACTCTCGAATTGGATTGCAACTTTAGATGGCCTGGTGTAGACACCCCATTTTTGACCGACCTTAAGACTCAGACGTCGCCGATTGAGCGCTCGGTGATATTGCATACTGTGCTCATTCAGAAGTCTCAGAGTCGCGGCCGTGCGCCCTGCCTCCGAACTTCCGAACCCTTTTCTGTGCCTTGTCTCGGTTTGCGAACCAGGCTCGGTTTTCTCTGTTTTCTTTCCTGAGGGAAGGGAGTAGTCCTGTAGACTATCTCCCGGTGGCCGTGAGCTACATTTCGTGGCCATAGGTCATTTTGCCCATTTCGGAGCCCGATTCCCGGTTTTCGGGGCCGTCAGGCCGTGTGCCTCGGCTCGGGACCGCCCAACCATCTCCGATTTCTCCGGTTTTTGGCAGGTGCCTCTGTTTTGTCATAACAAGGCACCCTGGGGCCCCTGATGCCCACTTCGTGGCCGTATGCCACTTTCGGTACTTATAGCCGGTTTTCGGGCCCCGAACCTCGCGGTTTGGCCCCCGAGCATTCATTTCGCATCGGTTTTCTCCGGTTCTTGGCAGGTACCTCTGTTTTGTCATAACAAGGCACCCTGGGGTCTCCGATACCCACTTCGCTGCTGAACACCACTTCCGGTGCCTACAGCCCATTTTCGGGACCCCGAACTGCGCGGTTTGGGCCCCGAGCGTTCATTTCTCATTAGTTTTTGTTCAATTTTGGCAGGAACCTCTGTTTCAACACCAGGAAGATCACTGGGGGGTAGGAGGCCAGCAATTATCCCAGATAACCAGTTTCGCTCCTCCGGCGCCCGTTTTGCTCACTTCCGGGCCAATGTTGAACACCCTGGGGGTATTTTCTTCCAACCAAAGCTACATATCTGTGATCAGGGGACATGGGAGGACACAAAAAAGTACTGGTCGGCCAGCAGTTCAAGAGTTCATTTTTGAGCCTCTTCTTCAAGTCCAATGTTGTGGCTCCTGCTTCAGTGTTGCCAAATTCCAACCTTGGATCCTTGTTCTACACATCTGGGAGGACACAAAAAGCAGGTGGTCGGCCAGAAATTATGCAGTTCATTTTTGAGCCTCTTCTTCAAGCTCTATGTTGTGACTCCTGCTTCAGAGTTGCCAGATTTCAACCATGGGGCCTTGTTCTACACACATTGGAGGACACAAATAGTAGATGGTCGGCCCGAAATTTTATGGTGTATTTTTGGACCCTGGCCGGCCGGCCAGGGTGAGTGGCTGGCCGACCAGGTGAGGTGGCCGGCCGGCCCCCTTGCATAAAGCCACCTGGCCGGCCTGCTTCCCCCTTTCCAGCTCATCCCAGCTGTCCGGATATTTTGTCCAAAAGATCTCCCCATCCGGGGGATATTTTGGGAGGGAAAGCTTGGATGCTTTTCCCCCCCCCCCCTTTTACACCCCATTTTTCCTATTAAAGGGGCTGGGCAGCTCCTTCCTCAAGGTTAGAAAAAATTGCCTCAAGACATCCCTCTCTCAAAGCTTCATTTCCATAGCCAAAACCTTGAAAAACTTCCAAGTTCCTAGCTCTCCTCTTCATCAACCCTTAGCTCCACCATCAACACTACCATTCCAGCAGCAAGGAAGTGTTCTCCAGGGGTTAAGAAGCAACAAATTCAGGCCAAGAAGTAGCAACACTTGGATCTTCAAGGGTAAGTCTCCAAATCTCATCTTTGTAGCATAATTTTCCATCATATTTTTACCCTATTTCCTTTTGTTTTTGGGGCTCCGACCCCTACTGGTTTTAGGCTTATTTTGAGCCCCTCTACAACTTTGTAGAAGGGCTAAACTTCATTTGGTGTCCCCATGATACACTTGCTTCAATACCACTCTTTATGCCATTATTTTGCATGCTTTATTTGGCTTTTGATTGGTCTGATTTCGAGCATACTATAAACTGTTAATGGGCCTATTTTGAGGCCCTCTTCAACATTGAAGAAGGGCTCCATCATGTTTGGTGACTCTACCATGCACTTCCTTTGAAATGCTTCCATTTTACCGTAAAATTGCATGATTGTTTTGGCCTATTTGTGATCTGAGTTGGAACTTGTAACATACTGTGATTGTGCTTATTTTGAGCCCCACTTCAACATTGAAGAAGGGCTCAACCTAGTTTTCCTGCTCCACATATCACTTGCTTTGAATTCTTGTTCCACTCCCATTTTGCATGCATTTTTAAGCTCACCATGCTTCGGATTTCAGCCTTCATCAGGCTTAGAGAGTGCCTTATTTTGGTCCATTATTCATTCTTTGTTAAGGGTCTTAGGTCATTTGATGACTGGTTGTGGTACTTGTTTTGTAATCCTTCAATTTACCGTAAAATTGCATGTTTGTTTAGGCTTGCTTAGCCACTGATTTGAGTCTTCATCAGGCTTAGAAAGTGTCTTAGAATTGTCTATTCTTCATCTTTTGTTAAGGGTTAAAAATTGTTTGATGCTTGTTTATGGTACCTCATGTTGTAGCCCCTTATTGGCTCATTTTTGCATGCCCTTTTGAGCATATCTATACACTGAATTAGAGGATCTCATCTACTGTAAATATGCATGTTTTTGGCCCCTCTTCAATTTTTTAGAACTGTTTTTTCTGGTTTGAGCATTGTATATATTACTTGCTTTGTAATTCCTCTCTTTTTCCCCGTTTTTGCAAGCTATTTTTGCCATGCTTGTGGTTGTTATTTAGCCTTGCTTTGTACTGAAAAAATGCCATATTTGGGGCTGCCTTGCTACTGTTTTTTCTGTCATGTATCAATTGTGCATGTTTGGCATAGCCGTAGGCCATTTCGGGTGCATTATATCGCATTTCGGGCATTGGGTGCAATTTTGTCATAATTCGGGGGCTGTTTATGCATCATTTTACCCGCTGAAATTTGCATTTTCCATATGCCATTTGTCGCATCTCATTTGCATGTCATTTCTGTGCCTTAGGGCCATGCCTCGGTTTGCGCGCCCGCGGGTACGCACTTCGAGGCACTTCGTTTTCATCCGACGGCATCTGATGTGAGTGCGGCTGAGGCCCTCTCATGTTAGTGTAAGCCCAATTTGCATTTTCCATGTCATTTTGCATTCCGTATGCATCGCCTCGGTTTGCGCGCCCGCGGGTACGCATTTCGAGGCACTTCACTTTTATCCGACGGCCTCCCGTGTGAGAGTGGCTGAGGTCCTCTCATGTTGGTATAAGTCCATTCTACATTCCGTATGCCATTTCATTCTATTTCATCATCGCCTCGGTTTGCGTGCCCGTGGGCACACATTTCGAGGCACTTCGATTTTATCCGATTTACATTTCATCATCGCCTCGGTTTGCGTGCCCGTGGGCACACATTTCGAGGCACTTCAGTTTTATCCATTCTGCATTCCGTATGCATCGCCTCGGTTTGCGTGCCCGTGGGCACACATTTCGAGGCACTTCAGTTTTATCCGACTTGCATTTCATATCATCGCCTCGGTTTGCGTGCCTGTGGGCACACATTTCGAGGCACTTCAGTTTTATCCGACTTGCATTTCATATCATCGCCTCGGTTTGCGTGCCTGTGGGCACACATTTCGAGGCACTTCGGTTTTATCCGATTTGCATCTCATTTTCATCTCATTCTCCCAGTATAGTGCATACCAGGTTGTATCTTAGATTGCACACATTTCGAGACACTTCGGTGTTATCCGATTTGCATCTCATTTTCATCTGCATTGCACCCTATATTGAGTTGTGCAATCCGATTCCTCGGCTATCATGCATCGATATGCGTGATTGGTGGCACGAGGATCGAGGCATGCATATATTTGTGAAATACATTGCTATGCCCTTTCCTGCTCTCTGTTGCAGCAAAATCCAAACTCAACAACTTTTCGGAGTCCGGCGCGCATTTCGAGAAATACTGCAAACAGAGGCTAAATCGGGCATCTCAGTGGATTTCTGCGCAACACAGTCCAGCATACATTATATCAGAAGCGAGGCACCCCCTGGCTTGCATGCCAGTTTTACTGCTTTCCTAGATTAATTTGTTAATTAATTAGAAATCTGTACATTATTCGGACTGTATATTTTGGACTGTATATTTCGGACTGTATATTTATTCGGACCCTCTGCGCGAGGGCATAACTGTAATAAGTGTGGGTGAGTGTGATGTATGTCTTCCAACCCCACGTCTTTCTCCCTTTTATTTATCCGCTTACAATGGTTAGATATAGGACATATTTCAATTAGCATAACAGCATGACAGCATGTTTGCATCATTCATCTGTTTTGCACGCACCGGGCTCGGCGCATCATACAAACTGCATTTGTATTTCAATTCCAAATTGAATACATGTTAGCTGTAGCATTCCATATGCCATGTTTAGAATAGCCGAGCCTGCTATAGTTGCATTTTTGCATGCGATGCATTAGGCATTTCTGTATACTTAGGATCCATGCATGATTTCTAATCAGTTCCTGTTTTGGCTTGGAGTACTAGGTGAGTTTTATGCTTTAGCATCCTTGCATGCATGTGAGTGTTGCCATGATAGCATGCTTGCCATGAGGCTAAGTGCTTACATGATATAACTGCCTTGAATGCCTGTGGGTGGAGGTTGAGTTACTTGAATTGGAACATTTCATCAATCATGTTTTCTAAGCCCACCTGAGGGTGGCAAATCCGCGTTTTAGCCTACCTGCGGGTAGCACCGTCAAACCATTTTCAAATGTTTTGTTCCAATTCAGGCGACCCAGTCTATACTTGTTTGCTGCGAGCATCACATAGTAAACTAGGCTAATAACCGGTATAAGAGCATACAATGTTTTCAAAAACAGATATCATGGTTAGTAGAGGCCGGTCTTTGACCGGGCGAGCGGGGGTGCTCACGATGTGACCTTCCCCAATCGTACCCAAGTTCCCGAGCCAACTTTGGTGATGACGGACACGTGGCCTTTGGCACCGAGTCAGGGTTTCCTAAATTTCCCATTTTAAAAAATATTTAGGTGGCGACTCTGTTATCTGGCAAAGCAGTCCATGTTTGGCACTTCTTTCAAAAAATCAGTTTTTCTCAAAACGATTTGCCGGATTTGGACTCTTTGGTTCGAGATTTAGAACCGCAACAAAATCGAGTCCGAACTGTAGCGAGGTCCCTCGCGGGCTTGTTACACCTGGAAAAGCTGAATTTTTGGGGTTTCGGCATAAATGCACTATTCCCGCTGAGTCATTCTCCGCTTTGTTTTTCGTTCCTTCATGTCATGGCTAGGTGTTGGAACCCGATCACGCACGTCTTTAGCTTCGGGAGACAAGAGATATGCCCGACAATTGAAGAATTTCAGGCGCTAATGGAATTCCGACGTGATGAGGAAATTCAACCTCAGCCCCATTTTGGTCACATCCAAGCTTTGGGAAGGATGTGTGGGCTCACTTTGCATGAGGTTCGATCCTTGGTTCACAATGGAAAGTTGGACATCCCCAGTTTGATTCATCGATTTCTGACACCGATGACCGAGGCAATCTTTTCTGGCGGGGTTTTCGATAACATGCCCTTTGTTTGTGCATGTTGGTGCATTTTCTCCTTGCCCCTAGCTTCAGAGGGTCTAGCATTCTATTGATCGAAGTAGCCCAAGGTTTGAAAGAGGGTAAGAGCTGCATTGGCTTAGTGTTAGCTGAGACTTTGATGGGTTTAGATGCCTTTCATCGGCGAGAGACCACCAAATTCGCGGGGAGTCCACTACTTCTTCAGGTAATGTTTCCCACCCTTCTCATATGTATTTCTCACATCACTCGACACTCATGCCCTATTTTTCTCTCAAAGCCCTTTTCTTACTTTTTTACTCAACATACAGCTCTCCAGCTATGGCTGATGGACAGGTTGAAGGTAGTGGATTCTTGCCCTACATATTCCGCACTGGGGTATTTCTTTCGCCAACGGCTAGTGGATTTCCCGAATGAGGGGTGGTGGTGCCATTGGATGTGCAACAGGTTTGCTGTTGACATTGCTTGGCGTTGCCCCTGATTTGATCTGCGTAAGATGAGCTACAGCATGACTCGGCAACTTGGCATTCAATTGATTGGCTTGACACATTGTGTCTTCTACTTTCTGTTTTGGTTCAGGCATCAGTTCATACATGACCAGACTTGCCCAGAAGAGGGGGTAAAGTACCCGACTTCATTCCCAATCTGAGGTTCACAATCGGCTAGATATTCCACTGCTTGGAGGACAAGAGAGCTTCTGGCTCCTACCCCTAGTTTCAACTGCCCACTTTCTGGCGAGTGTCTAACTTGGCTGGAGGATGAGGCACAAACCGGGCCCACTTTAGCGTCAGGAGCTTCCACAAGCACAGGGAGGGGGCGCAGGAACACCTAACCTATCTATGCTCTAAGTTTATTGCTTTGATCTTACTTTTCAAGTTTTCTTCTTGAATGTGATAAAAAGCAAGTTTGATTTGTATCGAGAGTTCGGAGAACTTTGTATTGAAATCAATGAAATTGAAGTTGTGGGCATAGAAAATTCTCCTTTTGGTCCAAAAATGGTCTAAGTTGTAAAAGATTAATTTGAACAAAATCAAATTTTATTAAAACTTTTCAAAACCATTTTCGATAAGGATCACAACTTGACACACATGGAATCTATCCTTGAGATGTACAAACCCCGAATCCATAAATGGAAAATTGCCCCTACACTAAATAGCACTGCTCAGCACTGTAGTCAACTCTTCTCTCAGAGTAAGGATCACAACCAAACTTTCAAATAACGAACAGACAAAGATGCCTTGATCAAACACATGGACACAATTGATTTGGAGGTGTTTACGACCAAACTTCATAATGAAGTTGCCTATGTATCCCAAAGATGGAAATCAGGCCTTCGTAGTTCGATTCGGGTTTACTCGAGTATTAACATCTCCTTTTGCGTTTTAACTTTTGCCACGGTCGCTTTTTCTGGGTTTTCAACCTTGCGAGCTTAGTTTTTCTTTCTTTCCAATTTGTTTGTGCTCTAAGTTTTGCCTAGGTCGCCCTTTTGGGTTTTCGGCCTAGCGAGCCTCTCAGGGATAATATTTCTTTAACTTGTCCATGTTGATCGGTTGGGAAAATTCTAGGCCATCCAAGTCCGTAAGAATAACAGCTCCACCCCACCAAATAGTTTTGATGATGTAAGGACCGGTCCAATTGGGTCTGAACTTGCCCCTAGGGTCATGGATGGGAGCTCGGTTGTCTTTCAATACCAAATCCCCTTCCAAAAGATTTTGAGACTTAACTTTCTTGTTAAAAGCCCTAGCAATCCTGCGTTGATAACCTTGAACATGGTACAGTGCTTTCAACCTTCTATCATCAAACAACATTAGTTCTTCAAACCTGCTCTGCTGCCAATCCGCTTCTGCTATTTGGCACTCAGCCATAACCCATAGCGACGAAACCTCTATTTCAATTGGCAAAACAGCTTCCATCCCACAAAAAGAGAGTATGGGTTTGCCCCAGTAGATTTCTGAATTGAAATTCTGTAGCCCCAAAGAGCAAATGGCAATTTGTCTGGCCAGTCCCTGTAAGTCTCAACCATTTTCTGCAAAATATGCTTGATGTTCTTATTGGCGGCCTCAACAGCTCCGTTGGTTTGCGGATGATATGTGGATGACTTATGAAAAGCCACGTTGTATTTCTCCAACAAGCCGATCACTTCTTTCTTGAAATGGGAACCATTGTTTGAAATGATCTCATTCGGGACTCCATAACGGCAAATGATGTTGTTTCGGATGAACTTAGCCACATGCGCTGCTTTCAACACTGCACAAGACTGAGCTTCCACCCACCAGAATGTATTCATGCCCATTTAACCATTTTGGTGTAACTGCCCCAATGACGTCAATTCCCCAGACTGAGAAAGGCCATGGTGAAGTCATGTTGTACAGCTTTGACAGCGGGATATTCATGCGATTTGCATGGATTTGGCATTTGTGGCATCACCAAACAAAACCAATACAATCCTCATCCATAGTGGACCAGTAGTAACCTTGCCTGAGAATCTTCCGAGCTAACATTACTCCGCTCATGTGTGCTCCACACTCTCCCCCATGGATGGCCTCCATTAGGCCCTTTGATTCTTTTGCGTTGACACACAAATTGTGCATTCACAGGTGACCTCTCTTATACAGTTTACCTCCGCAGATGATAAATTGAGCGACCATCCCCCGTATTGCCCTCTTATCTTTGGCATTTTCCCCTGGTGAATAAACCACATTTTCCAAGAAGTTCCAGATATCATAATACTAAGGGTTTTGATCTTGCACTTCATCTATTGCGGTGATAGTCTCGTAGGCTGGTGTATATCTTTGTTCAATGATGATCGGACGCATCCAAACTCCCAACGGGATGTCTATCATAGAAGATAGATGTGATAAAGTATCAACGAACCTGTTGTTTTCTCTTAGTAGATGCGTGAAGGTTAGTTTCTCAAACCTAGGAATCAGAACGTCCAGGGTCAAGTGATAGATCTTCATCTTTTCTTCTTTCACCTTCTAGTCTCCATTTGCTTGAGACACAACCAGGTTCGAGTCCCTGATGACGTCCAACCTTTTTGCCCCTAGTTCCAAGGTGGCTTCGAAACCAGTGATAAATGCCTCGTATTCTTCTTTGTTGTTAGATACCTTGCACCGGAGTTTGAAGGCTAAAGGTATATGGAAATTGTCGGGTGCTATCAGCAATACCCCTATCCCATAACCGTACTGGTTTGACGCTTCGTCAAAGTACATTATCCAAATCTCTTCCTCTACTTGCAGAATAACTTCATCTGGTAATAAGTATTCTGCCGCTTCATCCCCTTCCACTGGGTGATCTGCCAGAAACTCGGCTACCACTCTCTCCTTGACAGACTTGCGAGTGACATACTTCAAATCAAATTCGGAGATGAGAAGCAACCAACGGGCTAGCCTACCCATAAGCGCTGGTTTCTGAAAAAGATATTTGATAGGATCTAATCTCGCAGAATTACAGAGTGAGCTAATAAGTAGTGCCTCAACTTCCTGGTAGCCCATACTAAGGCTAAGCAAGCCTTCTCCAGCAAGGTGTAACCGGTCTCATAGTCTATCATTTTCTTGCTCAAATAGTAGATGGATTTCTCCACCCTATTTTCAGATTCCTGAGCAAACATGCATCTCATTGTTGTGTCTGTTACTGACAAATACAGAATCAAGGGCTTCATTGGCTCTGGCGGTGACAACACGGGCGGGTTTTGGAGGTACTGCTTGATCTGCTCGAAAGCGAATTGACATCGGTCATCCCATTAGAATTTCTTTCCTTTCTTCAGGAGACCAAATAGTGGTTCAAAGTCAAGGCTAATTTTGAAATAAACCGTCTTATGAATTGTACTTTACCAAGAAAGCCTCACACTTCCTTTTCAGTCCTTGGTGGTGGCATTTCTAGGATGGCCTTGATTTTGGAAAGATCTACCTCGATGCCCCTCTGTGTAATCAAGAACCCCAGCATTTTCCCTGTTGTTACGCCAAAAGTACACTTCTGTGGATTCAACCTCAATCTGTATTCTTTGATCCGTTGGAAGAATTTCTTCAAGGTAATGTAGTGGCCCTCTCTTTCCTTGGACTTGACAATCATGTCATCCACGTATACCTCAACTTCGTTATGGATCATGTCATGCAGAATTGTGGTCGCAGCCTATTGATAGGTAGCCCCGACATTCTTCAGCCCAAACGACATTACCCTATAGCAATAGGTTCCCCACGGCCTAGTGAAGGCGGTTTTCTCTCTGTCTTCGGGTGCCATCAAAATCTGGTTATACCTGAAAAATCCATCCATGATGGAGAGCAACGCGTGGCCTGCAGTGACGTCCACTAATTCATCGATGTGTGGCAAGGGAAAGTTGTCCTTCAGACTGGCTCTGTTCAAATCTCTGAAATCCACACACACCCGAATTTTGTCATCTTTCTTTGGCATCGAAACAATGTTAGCCAACCAAGTTAGATACTCAGATACTAGCAAGAACCTTGCATCTATTTTCTTGGTGACCTTTCTTTAATCTTCAAAGCCCAATCTGAGCGTATTCTCCACAACTTCTATTTGATGGGTCGGGCCTTAGAGTGAAGAGGGATTCGATGTTGTACAATCTTATGATCGATTATAGGCATGTCTTCGTAGAACCACGTGAAAACATCTTTGAAATCTTTTAGTAAAGAAACTAAATGCTCGCGCTCCTCCAAAGACAACGTGGACTCGATCTGGACCAAACGCAGATCCTTCTCAATACCCACATTAATTGAAATGATTTTATCAATGAGGGGTTTTACAAACCGCTCATCCTCTCGATTAATCAAATGTTTCAAAACCAAAGGAATTCCTTCCTCATCGTTTTCATTGAAATTTTGAAAATCATGATCAATGCAATATACAAGTGGCACAAAGAAGTACTCAGAATCTGCAGTTGTATTCCCATCCAAAAGGTTCAGCTCATCCAATTCCTCGATTACAACCGACTCAAAAGAAAAGGAAAAAGACGACTTGGACAAAACCTCGGCATCTGGGTTATCAACCCTAAGAACACCGGACCCCGACTAAGAGGAACTAGAATTTGATTCTGACTCCACAGACTCTATGGAGCCAGATTCTGGTTCACTACTCGACTCAGAACTACCGGACAGGAAGCCCTCCTCCAGCTGCCAAATGAGGGACGGTGCGTCAGATGCATCCAAGATACCACTGGAAGGGTTCACACCCGGTTGGTCTTTGATCATGGAAACGGTCAGGTTATCCCCCAAGCTCTCTGAGTTGATCTAAGGATCCGAAAGGAGACATGCCAATGCTATCCTTACTTCAAGTTCACTGCTGTTAGAATCACTTTATGTGCTCTTTGCAGCCTCAGCAGTTTGCTCAATATGTTCCTCTGCGTCACTCTCTTGCAGCTGCAAGTCGAAGAAAATTTCGAAGCCGGGAACTCGCTGCTTCTCAGAGTTGTACTAGGGTTCAGGGAAACCACAGAATGGGAAGTCTTCACCCTCCCGAACAAAATAGCCATTCAGGGTTCCCCGGATAGGTTGATGCACAAGTTCATAGCGTTTCCCACTTTGCTTTGCTCTGGCTCTTCTGGCCATCTCTTTCCCTTTCCTCACCCAGTCCTCTTTGGTGGGCGTATAGCCAAGCCCAAAGGCATGTGGGTTATGTGGCACATCGGCCAATGCAGTAATGCCCTTCCAGCCACTTCTTCCTAATCCCATTCCAGGCATGTGTTGTAGCTTGTTCATGAGATATACAGATTGGGTGCTGACATATAGGCTCTCTTCAATAGCCAAGATATTCTGCACTACTCGGGCCTCAGCCAAGGTAAACCTCGAAAGGAAAACATCCTCTTCGCCATGCACAATCTCCAGCACAGGTGTAGTGACCTCTGGCAGAGGATGTATAGATGAATTCCCGAAGACTATGGCCACCCCTTTCCCATGAGGGTACTTCAGCATTTTGTGGAGAACGGAAGAGACAACTTTCACTTGGTGCAGCCAGGGTCGCCCAAGTAGTAAGTTGAATGTGGTTGGAACATCCAGGACATGGAACTCAATATCCTATTGTGCCGGTCCAACCTGCACTCTGATCTTTACTGTTCCGATCACCTCTCTGCTCGTATTATCGTACGCCCAGATCACCTAGGCCGTAGGTAAAAAAATCTTCTGGTTTCAAGCCAATAGCATAAGCTGTGCGAGAAGGACATACATTGATCGCTGAGCCAGTGTCGACTAACACGACTGGTATCCACTTCTCTCGGCACTCTACGGATATATGTAGAGGCTTGTTGTGGGTAGAGCCTTCTGGCGGTAACTCCTTATCGATTTTAGGTCAAAGTTGGCGTTGCGCCTCCCGGGGAAGACTAATCCCACCAATTGTTCCGGGGTAGTCTCAATGGACAACATGGCTTTATCCATCACCGATAGTGCATCCTGTCTGTGCACGCGCGAAGGCATAACCAGGCCCTAGATAGATATGTCAGCTTGAATCTTTTTTAACTGTTTCAGCACAGCCTCTTCCTCTAACTACTTATCCTTCTGTTTCTCTACTTCTTTGTCCTTTTCGGAGGCTTTGGGTTAGTCTAGATGTGGTCGTTTGAAATATCGGCCACTTCTTGTCATGTGGTCGACCTCTTCCACGTACCAGGTGTTGTCAGGAAGGCCTTCACCCTAATCTTCATCAGTGTGGGCAAGATGCAGATCATCATCTTCCCACCACATAGCTCCGGCAACCAACAAGCAATTGTCCAGTTCCGGTTGGGTCATCTTCTCGTCACAGATTTCTCCCACAGGGTCTTGGGTTTTTCCCGCCTTCTGTTTGTTTCAATTTACTTCTTGCTCAAGGCACCTCAATGCGGCTTCTTGCTCTGTAGGTACAGTACTAACTATGCCCAGCTCCTGAGCCACTTTCTTTGCACCGGTGTTTTCCGGCAGCTTACCCTTTTCACCGACCGTTCTAGCCATTGCAGTGGTTCCCGCTTTCTGTTTTTCCAGCTTCAATTCAGTTCCCTCGTCTATATTAGGTTCATCACTTAGTCACCCAGAATTGTCTATTGACCCGTTCAGATCAAACCAATAAATATATGCGTCCCCTTGATCTTGCTCATCAAAGAACTGTAAATTGTCTATATCCTCCTCCAGGTCGGCTAGATCATCTAATCCCTGACTTGGTCCATCTTCTCGAACCACACTGACCTCCATTCCAACTAGAAACACCACTTCTAGCTTATCTTGGTTGATCGACACAATATAGCAGCTCAGGTTGTACACCCCATCAGATAAGTCCTCAAAGCCCTCGGGCAACAGACTGGCATTCTCCACCAAAGCTAACCTCCCTTCATCTTCTGTTGTCACCACTACGAGTTCAATTTGGATTGTTGACGTGCTCATCATGCATAAGTCTATGCTCTCAGGGATGAACAACGCCAGTTTAGGTAAGTGGGAAGGGCTGATATATATACTGGGGTCGTAAGGGACAGCCAGTGCATGGATGAGGTTTATATGTCGGGGTAGAGGGGCTTGATTATGTGGTGGGAGGATTTGTAGTGACATTGGGTTTTTCAGGAGGTGCTATCACCTTATTGTCTATGAGATCTTGAATCTCATGATGCAATCTGTAGCATTGATCAGTTTCATGACCATGTTGTTGATGAAAAGCACAATATTTGGCCTGGTTGTGTTTAGGTGGGAGAGGATAGGGCAATGGGCATTGTTCTAATGGCTTAAGATGCCCTTTTCTGATCAGGACCCCTAGGGCATTGGATAAGGACATATAAAGCGGGGTGAAGACCCTTTGGCCTCGGGCCTGATGGCTTGAGGTTTATGAAGTTTTATTGCAGGTGTTGGCGAACGGGTTAGTAGTTTTGGGTGTGGTAGTGACCATGCTCACATCCGAAGGCCGTGCAGAGGTGCCACCAATCGTGGCTGCATTGGAGCCGCGTGTAAAGGGTTTTTTGAGCTGTCCCTTCTCATGGTCTATCAACCCTTGCTTCATCACATCCTCAATTTGAAACGCTATTTTATGGAGCTGAGCAAACATAAACAAAGGTAAGACTATCATTTTCTGTAATAATCTTCCTTGCAAGTTATGGACCACCATCCTGATCTGGTCCTTTTTAGAAGGCCAGATAGTCATCATAGAGGCCTTAGCCCTCCAATGGGTCACGAAATCCGAGAAGCCCTCCTTCGGCTCCTGGCGAGTTGCTTCGAGATCATGAGTAGTGACCTCGATCTGAGTATTGTAGGAGTACTGCGCTATGAAGGCTTCGGCCATCTCCTCTCAATTTCTCTTCACAGAGTCTTCGAGCTTGGCGTACCAAATAACCGCTATATCTGATAGGGTCCAGCCGAAAAGCAACAACTTCTGTAGTCTGGTGAGACCCATTGGCCGTAGGATGTTAGAGAATAGTCGTAGATGGACCATAGGATCCCCGAAGCCGTCGAACTGGTCTATATACGGCATCTTGAATCTGTCTGGCAAAGTTACTGCGGCGTCTGTATAGCCATCTTTAATATTAGGGATTGAATTCACGCCTTGCACCCGTTTGAAGAGCTTTTCTAGCTTGTTGACCTTCAATGCAGTGGGGCAACCTTGAATTCAAATGGTGCCTCCATTTGGTAAATTGGTGCCTTGGAAGTCTGAGGTGGGATAGGATCTACCTGAATGCCCGCACTTTCCTGGATGTTAATTGTGACCCCGGGTGCCGAAATTCCCGCTGGGGGTGCATGGGATACAGAAGCTACTACCGGTTGGGTTTATTGTTGCTGAAGCCTATCTATTAATTCTGCTTGGTGAGTTGCGATCTCAGCTTGGTGGGCTGTGACCTCGGCTTGGCAGGCAGCATCTAGCTGCATAGTCTCAATAGTCTGCTGGAGCTGACGAAGCATATCTTCCATGCTGACTGCAGAATGCTGAGCTATCAAGACTGGTGAATACTCTCTTTCTGGAAGTAGAAGACTGAGCCTGACTGAGCACAGGCGAAGTAAGTGGTGACTGCTGAACTAGTGAGTTATGCCTAATCCTCCTTCCTCCGGTAACCGGTGGGAGGGAAGCAAACACTGGCTATCCTGTTACAAGATCCCTGGATCAGAAAAGTCGCCTTACTCGAATCCAGAGTGCTTGGGGGGTAACAGAATCATCAGAAGCAATGATGAAAGACTACCTTGCAAAAAGAAAATAAAGCAAAAAGAAACAAAAATCAAAAACCGCACACCACCTCGGCTCAGACACAAACAACACGCAGTTACAATCTTAAGCTGGAGAACTATACTCAACACTGATTTCTGCCTCAAAACTGATACCCAGACTTGCAACTGATACATACATTCTTGCAGAGTTTCACTCTAAAAGCACATGTCAAGCAAGTGAGAGCCAAAACACCCCTATGATGGGGTATGGTTACCCTGTCCTAATTTTGTTAGGAGCTAGGGATTCACTACGCAAAACAAGCGGTTTTCATATAATTCCTGCATTCAGGTAAGTAAGTTGTCCTAGTTTGGAACAATCTCTATGGTTTCTGATATACAACTTGGTCAATTGGTCAAAAAGGGTACCTCGGCAAGACCACCTACTATAACTCTCATACCTAACACCGAGAAGTGAAAGGAGGATCAAACAGTACAGCGGTAGTCCAGATCCAAGGGTTGTGTTCCCATCGTGGCAGATTCTGCAACCGGTCATCCTTTTGGAAAGATTTTCCAAGCAAGCCTCCGCCAAACCGCTTAGGAATAGCAGATGGCAAACACTGTGACTTAGGCGCACCAATGAAAATGCAAATGCAAAGAAACACATAAGTGTAGATAAAATAACATATAATGAGTTCGAGTCAAGTTGTCTAAATCCCCAGTAGAGTCGCCATAAACTGTGGCTCCCCATCTTTACGCCTCCTTTTAGAAGGTTTGAAATGAAGGGCCTCACAGTTCGGACTCCAGTGGTTCTGAATCTAATCTCACAAGTGCAATATGAAACTGATAAACACCAAAGAGTCCAAATCCGGCAAATCTTTTTAGAAAATAGATTTTAAATCAAATAATGCCAAAATTAGACTGCTTTGCCAGGTACAGAGTCGCCACCTAAATATTTTAATTTGGGAAAATTTAGGAAATCCTGACTCGTGCCGAAGGCCACGTGTCCGTCATCACCAAAGTGGCCTCGGCTCGGGAACTTTGGTCCGAGAGGGAAAGGTCATGAATTGAGTACCCCCGCTCGCCCGATCAAAGATCAACCTCTACAAATCATAATATAAACATTATGTGCTCTTGTTCCGGTTATTAGGCTAGCTTTACTATGTGATGCGCACAAGGAAGTATAGACTAGTTTACTCAAGTTGGAACAATTCAACTCATGTTTGTTTACGAAAATGGTTAACTAACTAGCTAACTAGCTAGCTAACTAATTATTACAAAACTCGAAACTAATTAACTATTCTAGCTAATTAACTGTTACAAACCAAAATCAAATAACTAGCTAAACTAACTAATTATTTACAACACTTAATTAGCTACAACTAATTAATTACAACATGCATCTAAGCTAGATATTTAGGCAATAAGCGAGCTTGAAAATGCAAGGGAGGCTCATGCACGCGCTCGGTTTCCACCCGAAAAGCCACTGTTTTGCTTTTACAAGCCTCTATTTGTGCATTTGATCACTGAAAATTCTGCCAACTTCCAGAACACCTCTACTTCATCTTATCAACACATTGTGCAAAAATCACTGATGGCCGACATGAGGGACAAGGGGCCGGTTAGCTACCATTGGTGGCCGGATAGCCACTGATGGTGGCTGTCGGCCACTGCTAGTTCAGACTTCCATGTTGTAACAGAGAGCGAAATAGTGTATTCTCACAGGTTGTTTGTATTGTTTACCCTCCTTATCATCACACAAGCTCAAAGGAGAGAAACTCTTGGCCCTCAAACCATTAATCAAGCAATTTCCATGCATGATGGCTAAGGGACCAAGTTTGTACAAGTTTAATAAATTCACAAACAAGACCAAAATGACCACTACCCTATTATGCATGATCAAGGGAAATGGAGACCAAGGAAAGTGGCACATTTCATCACTTTTGAGTATGAAATGTCCCATTTTCCTTGTGTTCGAATTAATGTCTGATTCGAACACATGCAATGCAACACGAAAGATGCTTATCTTGTCTCTTTTACTTTTCAATTTTTGTTAACTCATTTTAATTACAAAACCATTCCTTAATCCAATTGTCCATTGGTGAGTGTCCTCTAATGGAAAGAAGGCTTAAACCAAAGGTTGCTTTGGGCATGAAAGAGGTATTACACTGTTGGTAATGAACACCCTAAGGGATTAAACCATTAGGTGTAGCACTTCCATTTCACACTTAGGCAAACAAGGGGTTTAAAACCGCTTTCAAAGAAAACAAAAGAGTGGAGAATTGAGGGAGATTGCAGAGATTAAAGTGTTGAAAATGAATGATAAAAGAACTAAAACATGCAACCAACCCAAGCCAATGAGAATTAAAGCCTTAAAACACTAAGCCAGTGAAGAAATTAACACTACAACCATGCCATGCAAGGCTCAAATAACTTAACCATCCAAAAATAGAGTTAAAACAAGTTATTTCATAGGCTAAATTATGCTGGAATTAAGCTACAAATTGCTAGAAAAATAAGCTAATACATGAGGCTAACTAGGCATGCCGACAAGACACAAGGAGGGGAGGCTAACCCCTCCAATTTTAGACTTCAAAATAAGGTTTTTGCCACTGAAAAACCTCTGAAATTTAGTGGTTAAAAGGCCCAAAAAAGTTTGTTTGAAAGTGATGAAAAATGGTACAAAAGCTTAACAAACAAAGGAGCAAGAAGGGTAGACCACCCCCCAACTCAAAATGACCTCAAACCAACACTCTTAAACCATAAAAACAGAGATTTTGACAGTTCAAAATCAGCCCAAAAAGAGTTGAAATAGGTGGCAAAACAAAGATACAAAACAAGCTTAAACAAGGTAAGTGTTATACCTTTGAAGCAAAGCACAAATTAGGCACAAATTCAAGCTCAAACCTCCTTCTAGACCTCAAAAAAGACTCCAAGGGACCTCAGCTCAAAGATGGTCAAGTTTGATTAAGGGTTGGTATGCAAAAGTATAGAGTAACTAGGCAACCAAGCACAAAATATCAAGAGAGGCAGAGAAAGCTAGAGAGAGAGAGATTTTTTTTTTTTTGGTCTAAAATTGCTGACCCTCAAAAATGGGGGAAGAACCCCCCTATATATAGAAAAACAAGGCTTGAGCTTAGGAACATCCTAGCATACACGTGTATGGAGATGCAGCTCAGTGTGCAACAGTTGGCACAACTGGCAATAAATATCTGGAAAAAGAGACTGCTGGTCGTCGGCCACCACTGATAGTCGACGGCCACCACTGGTAGCCGACAGCCCAAGGAAATGGCCGACAGGTCACCCACTCTTCCAGACTTGAAACAACAAGCTTTTGGTCTAAAATGGTGCACAAAACAAAGAAGGTTTCAAGGCTCAAAGGTAAGGTACTCCATCGAGGATTTCAAGCACTCAAAAAGAACACAAACAAGCACAATCATCGGGTGCACAAGTGATGACGTCCGAGTCTTGAGGACGGTCAAAAATAGGGTGTCTACACTTACCAAAATCATGTTGAGGTTTACATCAGTGGCCTGCCAGCCATGGATGGCTGCTACCGTCCATCTGCCAGCCAAAAAGGTGTATTGCCGGCCATAAATGATGCACTGTCGGCCACTGGTGGTGCATTGCTAGCCACTGATGCATTGGATCACGATGCTGCAACAGAGCACAAATAGAGCAAAAATGGGGGGTTTCCAAGGGTTTGTTTGTACTGTATCTCTCCTTATCATCTCAAAATCTCAAAGGAGTGACACATTTGGATCCAAAACCACCAACCAAGCAAGTTCATTGCATGATGGCCAAAGATCCAAGTTGTGCAATTTTGATAAATGCACAAATATGACCAACAAGACCGCCATCCTATCATGCATGATCAAGGGCAATGGAGACCAAGGAAAGTGGCACATTTCATCACTTTTGAGTATGAAATGCCCCATTTTCCTTGTGTTCAAACTAACGTCTGGTTTGAACACATGCGTTGCAACACAAAGAATGTTTATCTTGCCTCTTTTATTTGCCAATTTTGTTTATACATTTTAATTACCAAGTCATTCCTTAATCACTTAGTCCATTAGTGAGTGTCCTCTAAATGGAAAGAAAGCTCAAACCAAAGGTTGTTTTAGGCATGAAGGAGACCTCGTGCCGTTAGTAATGAACCCCAAAAGGTATTAAACCATTAAGCACAAGCATCCCAATTTCATGCTTTAAACAAGCAAATGGTTTGAACCACTTTTAAAACAAAAATAAAACCAAGAAAGGGGGAAGGTTACAGATATGATTAGGTGCTGAAAATGAGCACTAAAAGCACTAAAACATGCAACCAACTCAAACCAATGATAGTTAAATCCTTAAAACACTAAGCTAGTGAAGGAATTAACACTACAACCCTGCCATGCAAGGCTCAAATGAGACAAATGACCAAAAACATAGGCAAAATAGCCCTAAATATGGTCTAAAACATGCTGGACTTAATCCATAAAAAGATAAAACAATAAGCTAATACATGGGGTTACACTACAACCATGCAAAACAAGACTCAAACAAGCTAACCAGCCCAAAACAGAGCTAAAATAGGTTATTTCATAGGGCAAGACATGCTGGACTTGAGCTAAGTTAAGCTAAAAAAACATGCTAGCATGTGAAGCTAACTAGGCATAGAAACAAGACACAAGGAGGAGAGGCTAATCCTTTCAATTTTGGACTTCAAAATGAGTTTTTTACCACTGAAAAACCTTTGAAATTCAGTGATTAAAAGGCCTAAAAAAGTTGATTTGAAAGTGATGAATAATGGCACAAAACCTTTACAAGCAAAGAAACAAGAAGGGTGAGCTACCCTTTAACCAAAAATGGCCTTAAACCAACACTTTTAATCCATAAAAAACAAAGCTTTTACAATTCAAAACCAGCCTCAAAACAGTTCAAAGAAGATAGAAAAACATGTATTAAAAGCAAGCTAACAAGACTAGTATTCTACCTCTTGAAGCAAAGAACACTTTAGGCACAAGTTCAAGCAAAAACCACCTTCAAGAGCTCCAAGAAGGCCCCAAGTAACCTCAGCTCAAAGGTGAGAGGATTTGGTATAGGAGATGTAGGCTAAAGTGTAGAGAAGCTAAGCAAAACACACAAATTTGCAAGAGAGAGAGAGAGAGAGAAATCTAGAGAGAGAAAATTTATATGTCTCAAATTTTCTAACCCCTTCACACGAGAGAGAGGGGTCCTATATATAGAAAACACAAAATTTCCTCACAAACATCCAACCATACACGTGTTGGAAGATGCATGAATCTGTGCAAACAACTGGCACAAAATATCACAAAATATCTGCAGGAAACACTAGTGGCTGGTCGGCCATCAATGATGGCCGGCAATGCTTCATTGATGGCCAGCAGGGCACATTAATGGCCAGCAAAGGAGAAGTGGTGGCTGGCAGCCTCCACGGATGGCCGGTAGGCCATCTGAAACTTCATGCTAAAAAGACCAAGGTATAGTCCAAAGATGAGACAAAATGGATGCAGGGTTTGAAATGCTCAAAGCTGTGGCATTCTGCCGATGACTTCGAGCACTAGGCGAGCAATCAAACTCCTCAACGAATGTACCTGCAAGAATGTCCAACTCTTAAAGGGCTGTGAAAAATGGGGTGTCTACAATACTCCAACTGCAACAAACAATTGAGACCCTACAGCATGACGCGGCCCGTCAGACCGAGGTAATGGCTCATCAGGTTGAGGTTATAACTAGGTTACAACAACAGCAACAGCAACCGTAGCCCCCAGCGGCCTCTGCATTACATGTACCCACTGTAGCTATCCCTGTTCCCGGTACCACTGCTAATATTGCAAGTGCACAAGATCCGCAAACCCAGGGTATTCCGGTCTTCCCAGTTCCAACTAAACCCATCGCAGCACAAACTTCCAAAACACTGATTTATCAAATTGAGGCACTGTTCAAATTCGAGGTTGATCCTACTATGCTCAATGTCAACAAACTAGAGAAGCTGTTCAAAAAAGCACAAGGAGTCAACTCCATTCCATACATAGAGGATGGACACACTGAATTGGTGGTTACATTACTAGAGCAGTTCAAGATGCCGCACATTGACTGCTTTAATGGTTCTGGAGACCCGATGGTTCACTTACGACTATTTTCAAATATCTTACAGCCCATGGGATTAACTAGATTGCAAAAGCTATCTCTCTTCAGTCGTACCATGTCGGGTATAACGGCCATCTGATACATCAAGTTGGAAGATTCAGTATAACAGAACTAGGAGAAGTTACCCGAGTCCTTCATCACTCAGTACTCTTACAACACGCAAATCAAGGTCATAACTCGTGATCTTGAGGCAATGCGTCAACAGCCAAAGGAAGGGTTCTATGGGTTTGTGACAAGATGGAGAGCCAAAGCGTCAATGATGACCGTTCAACCTTTAGAGAAGGATCAGATCAGAATGGTTGTTTGGAATCTATATGGCAAGTTGCTGCAAAAGATGATTGCTCTCTCCCTATTTACATTCAAAAAACTTCATGAGATGGGGGTTCAAATTGAGGATGCCATGAAGCAGGGGATTATCACCGACGATAAAGAGCTGGCTAAAAGGTCGTTTGTTCACAGTCCCAATGCTGCCAATGGTAGCACAGCGGTGACGCCATCGGATTTAAGTGTTGTCACCACAACACAAACTGCCAACCCCTTCGCCAACCAAGGCCCACAAACACCATCCAACCCCACCCGACCCTCGGGTAGAATTTGTCACCCACTATACATGACCCTATCCAAAGCCATGTAAGTGCTAGTCAAGAAAGGGCACCTCAAGCCCTTAGAACCTCGCCCACTTCCTGACCATCTTCTACCCAAGCATGACCATGCAAAATATTGTGTTTTTCACCAGCATCACGGTCATGATATCGACCGGTGCTTCGGCCTTCATCATGAGATTCAGGATCTTATAGACAACAAGGTCATCGCTCTACCCCAGAAACCAAATGTAACCACAAATCTTCTCTCGATCCATAACCAAGTCCTCCCACCTTGAAACCTCAACCTTATTCATACACCGGCCACCTTTTATGACCCCAGTGTATATATTACCCCCTCCCACCTACCAAAATTCATGATGTTCATTCCTAAGGGCACAGATTTGTGCATGATGGGCGTATCTAATCCACAACCTAAGCCTCACAATGTGGTGACAATAATTGCGGTAAGGGAGGTTTTTGCCTTGGTGGGAGCTGCTCGTTTGTCGTTGGGTGTCTCAGGGACCTATTTGAAAGGAGATAACCACTCAAACCATGCCCGAAGTGGTGTTACCAACCTCGATAGGCATTAATGTGCTCAGGGAGGATGGCCCGAACCAAGGGTTGGATGACCTAGCAGATCTCGAAGAAGATCTAGACAACCTACAGTTCTTCGATGACCATGATCAGGGAGATATACAGATTGGGTGGTTTGACTTGAATGGATCGAGTGATAATACTAGATGGTTGAGTGATGAGCCAGACAAGGAAGAAGAAACTGGAGTGAAACTAGAGAGAAAGGAAACAGAGATGACAACACTAGCTGAGAAGGTTGATGAGAAAGAAAAACTACCGAAGGGCACATGTGCGGGAAAACCAATCCGAGCAGTGGGTGTTGTGAACGCTACAAATGCTGAATAGGAAGCCGCGCTAATGCAGTTTGAGAGAGAAAAAAGTGAAGACAACTTGAAAATAGCAACCATGTGTTGCCCCGAGGAGGACACTTGTACTGTGAAGATAATTCAGGTGGAGCCAAATAATTGCTTGATGGCAGCTGATGGCGAGTGGTAGAACGACAATGATTTGCATTTGGCCCATACTAATAAAGACTGGGGAGACTGTACCCCAGATAATACATGGTATGCTGAGGAGATAGATCATCTCACAAGAAGTGGACGGTATTTTAAGCCGCCACACCTGGATCAAGCAGAGCCATCAGGAAAGGATAAGGAGGTCGAGAAACAGAAGGAGAAGCAACTAGAAGAGAAGCTAGTTCTGAAGCAGCTTAAGAAAATCCAAGTTGATATCTCTATTTGGGGGCTCCTTATGGCCTCACGGGTGCACCGGCAGGTAGTATCGTTGGCGATGGACAAGGCTAAATATTCTATTGATACTACGCCCGAGCAACTTGTGGGCCAGGTCTTTCCAAGTGGTGCCAAGCCAATGCTCACTTTCTCTAACAAAGAGCTGCTGCCGGAAGGCGAGGCTCACAACAAGCCATTATACATATCTGTGGAATGCAGAGAGAAGTGGGTGCCAGTGGTGTTAGTAGATACTGGTTCTACCATTAATTTTTGTTCTTCCTGTACTGCATATGCAGTTGGCCTTAAACCGTCAGACTTTATCCCCACAGCCCAGGTGATACAGGCGTATGATAACACAAGCAAAGAGGCCATGGATACAATGAAAGTGCAAGTCCAGGTGGGCCCATCTGAGTAAGAGATTGAGTTCTACGTGTTAGATGTGCCGGCTACCTTTAATTTTCTATTAGGGAGGCCTTGGTTACATCATATAAAGGTTGTCTCTTCCACTCTCTATCAGATGTTGAAGTATTCTCATAAGAGAAGAGTAGCAACCATTTTTAGGAACTCATCCATACACCCACCGCCGGAGGTAACTATGCTAGTGCTAAAGATCAACCATGGCAACGAGGATGTATTCCTCTTAGGATTCACTCTGGCAAAAATCCAGGTAGTGCAGACCATTCTGGCCACAGACGAAGGCATGTACGTTAGTGCGCAGTCCATCTACTTAATGAACAAACTACGGCACATTCTAGGAATAGGGCTTGGACAGAGTGGGCGAAAAGGTGTTACAGCACTGACAGAGGTGCCACACAACCTGCACGCCTTTGGACTAGGCTATGTGCCCACCAAAGAGGACTGGATAAGAAAGAGAGAAGAAACGAGGGGCAAAGCCAAGGCCAAGAGAGCTGAAAAGCATTATGAGCTCGTCCACAGGCCAATCCGGGGGACATTGAATGGCCGTTTTGTTCGAGATGGAGGGGATTTCTCTTTTTGCGGCTTTACTAAGCCTTGGATAAATTCCTCGAAAAAACGCGTCCCTGGATTTGAGATCTTCTTTGATCTACAACTGCAAGATAGTGATGAGGAAAAGGCTGAACCAAGCGTCAAAGCTAACTAGAGCACGGCCAATCTCCTGACAGATCCCGCGACTGACATGGAGAACTTGGGGATAACATTACTGTTTCTATAATCGAAGAAGAACCGGGTGTGAATCCCGCCAGTGGTATTCTGGATGCATCAAAGGCACCATGTCTTACTTGCTAGCTAGAGAAAGGCTATCTTTCCAATTCTGAATCGGGTGATGAGCTAGAATCTGATTCCATGTTGAGTCAGAATCAGATTCAAGTCAGTCTGGGGAGTTTTAGTCTAGCATTCCCTGGGGTGGTAACCGGGATGCCAAGGTCCTATCGAGGTCCTCTTTTTCTTTCTCTTTTTAGTCGGTTGTAACTGAATAGCTGGAACTTTTGAATGAGAACGCTGTAGATTTTGTGTACTTCTTTGTGCGGCTGATTTATTTCATTGGCCAAGATTTTCAAAATTTTAATGAAAACGAGGAAGAAGAAATTCCTCTGGCTTTGAAAAACTTGATTAATCAAGTGGAGAAGAGGTATGCTAAGCCTTGTATTGACGAAATCATTACCATTGATGTGGGTACTAAGAAGGATCAACAGAGAGACGTGAGCTTTTAATCGCTTCATTAAAAGATTTCAAAGATGTTTTCGTGTGGTCTTATGAAGACATGCCTAGAATCAACCTTGAGATTGTACAACACCAGGTCCCTCTTGACCCTGAGGCCCAACCCGTGAAACAGAAACTGCATAGAATTTGTCCGGATTGGGCACTGAAAATCAAGGGAGAGGTCACCAAGCAAATTGATACAGGGTTCTTGTTAGTGTTCAAGTATCTGACCTAGTTGGCCAATATCGTCCCAGTGTCGAAGAAAGACGGAAGAATCCGGGTTTGTGTCAACTTTCGGGACCTGAACAGAGCTAGGCCAAATGACAACTTCCCACTATCGCACATTGATGAGTTGGTAGACTTCGCCGCGGGCCATGCATTGTTATCATTTATAGATGGGTTCTTAGGGTACAATCATATTCTGATACCGCCGGAGGATAGAGAAAAGACCGCATTCACCACGCTATGGGGCACCTACTGCTACCGAGTCATGCCTTTTGGATTGAAGAATGCTGGGGCTACCTAACAGAGGGCTACGACCACCATTTTGCATGACATGATTCACAAAGAGGTTGAGGTGTATGTGGACGACATGATTGTCAAATCCAAAGAGCAAAAAAGCCACTACACCGCACTGGAAAAATTCTTTCGAAGGATCAGGGAATACAAACTGAGGTTAAACTCAAAAAAGTGCACCTTTGGCGTGACGACAGGGAAAATGTTGGGATTTTTTCTCACACAGAGGGGAATTGAAGTAGATACTTTCAAAATCAGGGCTGTCTTAGAAATGCCATCACTAAGGACTGAAAAAGAGGTGCGTGACTTTCTAGGTAAAGTACAATTCATAAGACGGATTATTTCAAAATTAACCTTGACTTGTGAACCACTGTTTGGTCTCCTAAGGAAAGGAAAAAAGTTCTGATGGGACGATCGATATCAGTTCACTTTCAAGAAGGTCAAGTAGTACCTTCAAAATCTGCTTATGTTATCACCGCCAGAGCCGGGAAAGCCTTTAATTTTATATTTGTCGGTAACGGACACAACCATAGGGCGCATGTTTACTCAAGAATCTAAAGACAGGGTGGAGAAGGCCATCTACTACTTGAGCAAGAAGATGCTAGACTATGAAACCCGCTACACTCCCCTCGAGAAAGCTTGCTTAGCCTTGGTATGGGCTACCAGGAAGTTGATGCACTACTTATTAGCTCACTTTGTAATCCTGGTTTCAAGATTAGATCCCATCAAATATCTCTTTGAGAAACCGATGCTTACAGGTAGGCTAGCTCGTTGGCTGCTTCTTCTCTCTGAATTTGATCTCAAATATGTCACGCGAAAATCAGTCAAAGAGAGAGCGATAGCAGAATTCTTGGCAGACCATCCCGTAGAAGGAGATGAGGCAGTGGAATACATGTTCTCAGATGAAAACATTCTATAAGTAGGAGAGGAAACTTAGACAATGTACTTTGACGGAGTGTCCAATCAGTACGGTTATGGAATAGGTGTGTTACTAATAGCACCTGATGGTTCCCATGTACCCTTAGCCTTCAAACTCTAGTTCAAAGTGTCCAACAATGAAGTAGAATATGAGGCCTGTATTGCTGGTTTGGAAGCTACCCTAGAACTAGGGGCAATGAGGTTGGATGTCATCGGGGACTCGAACATGGTTATTTCTCAAGCAAACGGAGACTAGAAAGTCTAGGAAGAGAAAATGAAGGTGTATCATCAGGCTCTGGTTATTCTAATTCCAAGGTTTGAAAAGCTGACATTCACACACCTGCTTAGAGAGAACAATCGGTTCGCTGGCGCATTGGTAACTCTGTTTTCCATGGTAAACATCCCACTGGGAATGAAGATGCGTCCCATCATCATTGAACAAAAGTACACGAATGCTCACGAGACTATTGCCGCAATGGACGAAGTTCAAGACAAAAACCCCTGGTATTATGACATTTGGAACTTTCTGGAAAAAGAGACGTATTCGCTAGGGACAAATGTGAAAGATAAACGGAAATACGGCGTCTGGCCGTCTAATTTAACATCTACAGACGCAAGCTATACAAAAGAGGTCATCTGGGAATGCACAAGCTGTGTGTTGAAGAAGAGGAATCAAAATGGTTCATAAAGGCCATCCACAGAGGAGAGTGTGGGGCACACATGAATGGTGTGATGCTAGATCAGAAGATCCTCAAACAAGGGTATTTCTGGTCAACCATGAAGGAGGATTATATTAGTTTCATATGGTAGTGCCACAAATGTCAGATCCATGCCAATCGCATGAATATCCTGCCGTCCAAGCTGTACAACATGACTTCGCCATAGCCGTTCTCAGTCTGGGGAATCGATGTTATCAGTGCAGTCTTGCCCAAGCGTTCAAATGGACATGAGTCCATCTTAGTGGCAATTGATTACTTTACAAAGTAGGTGGAAGCCCAGTCTTATGCTGTGCTGAAAGCGTTGCATGTAGCCAAGTTTATCAGAAACAACATCATCTGCCGGTATGGGGTTCCGAACGAGATCATATCAGATAATGGCTCGCACTTCAAGAAAAATGTGGTGGATCAAATCAAGAAATATAATGTGGCTTTTCACAAGTCATCGACTTATAGAGCATAGATCTATGGCGCTGTTAAGGCCACTAACAATAATGTTAAGAACATCCTACGGAAGATGGTGGAGACCTATTAGGACTGGCCGGATAAGCTACCTTTTGCTCTTTGGGGCTACAGAACGTTGATTCGAACATCCACGGGGGCAACCCCCTATTCTCTAGTATATGGGATGAAAACTGTTCTGCCAATAGAGACTGAAGTGTCGTCGCTGCGAATTATGGCTGAATATTAGATAGTAGAGGCAGATTGCAACAGAGCAAGTTTGAGGAGTTAATGTTGTTTGATGAGAGAAGGCTGAAGGCATTATATCACATCTAGGGCTACCAACAAAGAATTCCTAGGGCTTTTAACAAGAAGGTTAAGTCCATGAATCTCATGAAAGGAGATATGGTACTCAAGGACAATCGGGCTCCTATAGACGTGCTCGAACGTCTCGGCTCCGCGCGCGAAAGGCGCGGAATCCGTTTTGTTCATTAAGCTACTATAGTTCGGACTCAATGTCACGGTTCTGAATCTAATCCCGCAAAGTGCAATGCAAGACCGATAAATCACCAAAGAGTCCAAATCCGGCAAATCGTTTTGGAAAAGTGATTTTTATAAAGAAGTGCCAAACATGGACTGCTTTGCCAGATACGGAGTCGCCACCTAAATATTTTATTTTGGGGGGATTTAGGAAACCCTGACTCGTGCCTAAGGCCACGTGTCCGTCATCACCAAAGTTGCCTCGGCTCGGGAACTTGGGTACGAGAGGGGAAGGTCATGCAATGAGCACCCCCGCTCGCTTGATCAAAGATCGGCCTTTACTAACATGATATTTTGTTTTTGAAAACATATGCGCTCTTATCCCGGTTTATTAGCTAGCTTACTACGTGATGCGCACAGCATACAAGTATAGACTAGATCACCTAAGTTGGAACAAAACATCTCATGTTTGTTTCAAAATGGTTTGAAGGTGCTACTCGCAAGTAGGCTAAGACGTGGATTTGCCACCCTCAAGTGGGCTTAGAAAACATGATTTTGCCACCTCAAGGGGGCTTAAAACTCGTATTTCGATGAATTGTTCCAATTCAAGCAATCCAACCTTCACCCACAGGCATTCAGGCAGTTATATCATTTAAGCAAATAGCCTCATGGCAAGCATGCTATCATGGCAACACTAACACACATGCATGGATGCTAAGGCATAAACACTTACAGTGTACTCCGAGCCAAAACAACTAGTTAGAAATCAATGTATGATCCTAGCTATGTTAAGATGCCTAATGCAACACATGCAAAAATGCAACTAAAATAGGCTCGGCTATTCTAAGATGGCATATGAAATGCAACTTGATAACATGCTGTTGAAAACGCATTGAAGTAAATGTATTGAAATACAACGCAGTTAGTATGATGCACCGAGCCCAGTGCATGCAAGACAGATGAATGTATGCAAACGTGCAAGCATAAGTATGCTAATTAAAACATGCCCTAAGACTAATCATCGTAAGCGGTTAAGTAAAAGGGAGAAAGACGTGGGGTTGGAAGACATTCACACACTCACGCACACTTATTACAAAATTTGGCCTCTCGACTGAGGGTCCGAATGAATAAGCTAAGCTACATCTAAGTTAAGCTACTTATTTACAAACCAACTAATTAACTAACTTAGCTAATTAATTATTACAAAACAAACTGAAACAAATAACTATTCCAAGTTAACAAAAGCACTGAAATGGCCTCGTGACGACGGATGCATGCATGCTCGGTCGGCTTCGCTCGGAAATCCACTGTCGTGCCTCATGATGCCTCTGTTTGCACTATTTTGGACTTCTGAAAATTGTGCCAACTTCCAAGATGATTCTGATCCACCTTGGGACCATGCTGAGAGGTGGTCGGCCAAGAGGAGTGGCCATCGGCCAATGTTTATGGCCATCAGCCAAAGTTGATAGCTATCGGCCAACTTTGATGGTCGATCGGCAGACCAAGTGGTCAATCGGCCACCGCTTCCTGCAAATTCTCCTTTCGCTGCAACAGAGCACTAACAGAGGCATGACAGTGTATTTACAAGAAAATGTGTGTGCAACCACACTCCTTATCATGTCACATGCTCAAAGGAGTGTAATGCTCGGCTCTCGAGCCATCAATCATGCATCTCAATGCATGATGGCCAAAGAGGTTGAGTTGCACAAATCAATGACGATGAATGCACACAAATACGACATAGGACTCAATGAACCTCCACCTTATCATGCATGATCAAAGGTGTCGGTGAACTAAGGAATTAGGTGCCTTTCATCACTTCAAGCATGAAACGCCCCTCGTTCCCTGTGTTTGGATCAACTTCCGACCCAAGCACAATGCAGCGCAACAAACATGCAAAGATAATGCAACATGTAACATGCAAACAACATGAACATGCAACAACAATATGCAAGCAACATGAGCATGCACCAACATGCAATGGCAAGGGCTATGTAATGCAACACTTGAAGGACCAAACCAACCACAAATAAGCTTCATGCATGCCAAAACAATGGCCAAAGTATGCTGAAAATGGAGTCCAAAAAGTATATGCAAGCATGCATGCCAATTGGTTCACAAACAAAGCATGAAGGCACCAACTCTCAAGCACATTGAAGGAGTATAAAATGTGAGAGCGTGGCAGTGAAGTAGGCCCTGAAATCACATTCCAAATGAGGCTAAATCATGCACATATGATAAACAAAGCATGCAAGGAGGCTCAAAGCCTAGAAACAAGCTAGCCAAGGGACTCACACCATGGCCACAACAAGCAAGCCCCAAAGGGCCAAGGTGACTCAAAACAGTCCCAAGGCAGGTCAAAACAAGGCTAGAAACATGCTTGAATAGGGCTAACTCATGCTAGAATGGAAGGCACAAAACATGACGCATACAAGGCCAATGAGGGTGATTGCATTACACCTACCAAAACCAAGCATGGGATGACTTTACCAATAAAAATCAAAGTTATGGCATGTCAAAATAACACCAAAAATGGGCTAATACCAAGTTGACACATGCTAGATTAATAAGCTCACTCATTAAGCATGTAAGGCTAGCAAAGAGGACTTACACTACAAGTGTAAGAAGCAAATGAGGGATGCCATAACTGACCAAAAACAAAGTTAGACCATGACAAAATAAGACCAAAAACCCACTAAGATGGCATCCCAAAAGCTTAGGCATGATGGCATACATATAGGGCTCACATTTAAGGCATAAAGAACAACCTTCCAAAGGCATTGAAAGAGTGAAAGATGTGAGTGCATGGCCACATTGCATGTACTAAAATCACATATCAAATGATGCCAAATCATGCAAATAGCCCAAGCAATGCATGCTAGTGACTTGGAAACTCAAGGCTAGTGAGCTAGAATGCACTATGGCTATACAAAGCAAGGCATGCATGACCAAAAAAAACATAAATCAGAGCTTAAGCATGCTAAAACATGGCCAAAATCTTGCTGGAGTTAAGCCAAAATCACACTAGAATGATGGTCTAAAGCATGATGCATGTTAGGCTAGTGTGCAAATTTACACTACAAGTATATAAAACATGCAAGAGGTGACCAAACCAGCCTAAAATAGAGTTGTAGCAGGTCCTAAAAGTCACAAAAATGTGCCTAAACAAAGCTTACAAGAAGTAGAAACACATGCTCATTTGGTTGGCCATCAACACAAGCAAACAAGACAAGAGGAGAGGGGACCACCCCCTCCTATTTTGAACCTCAAAATAGTGTTTTTACCACTGAAAATCCTCTGGATTTCAGTGGTTAAAAGGCCACGAAAGGTTGTTTTGAAAGGCCTTAGAAGATGGCTCAAAAGCTATACAAGCTAAGGAACAAAAGGGAGAGACAACCCCCTAACACAAAATAGGCCTAAACCATCACTTTTAGGACTGAAAAACAGAGATTTTCTCAGTTCAAAACCAAGCCAAAAAAAATTTACAAAGGTGGTAAAACAAGCATGCAAAGTTGGCCAAGATAGTGTACAAAATGAGCTTAAAAGAGAGAGATGCTTACCCTTGAAGCACAGCTGCAAAACAGGTCCAAACTCTAAGCTAAGACCAGCTTTTGGAGCTCAAAATGATCCTCAAAGAACCTCAGCCCAATGGTGGTTGAGTTTGATCAAGGATGCCTAGGCAAAGGTGAGGTATATCTTCAAGTATATTTCTTGCATGCACACAAGGTCAAGAGGGAGAGCAAGCTTGAGTGAAAAGCTAAACTTTTGCTCTGAAATTTCTAGAGAGAGAGAAATTTTCTAGAGAGAGAGGCTCCTAAAATTGCTTTTTGCCTTCCAAATGTGCTAACCCTTGAATATGAGATATAAGGCTTCGTTATATAGCAAAATATCAAGCTTGGTCGAAAATATATAAGCTAGGACAGCTGGCGCAAGCTGGAAATAGCTGGAGTAGAAATATCTGCAAAAAATCTGAGTTTTGGACATTTTTGGCCGATCGGCCAACATTTGTGGCTGATAAGGTTCACTTTTGGCCGAGCTATAGCCGATGAAGTCCAATTGTGGCCGATGCACTCTCATAGAGGCTGATGGAAAAAATCAGTCCTGGTCCTTGACTTGAAGCAAGCCTAATTCCTTCATCTGGACTCCTTTTCAGGTCATTCTTGAGCCTAAACTGTAGCCCCAGAAGTCTTCTTTCCAAATTTGGTAGCCTCACCTAAAAATTCCATGTGTTCTAAGAGATATCCTTCTTTTAGTGAAGGCTGCTCAGTTTCAGTCCAACCGGAATGATGTCCAACTTCAAACAATCATATCTCCCCCACCCAGACTCGGATTTAGGAGATTCTTAAGTGACAAATGAAGCCCTAGAAGTAAGATTTCCAATGGTGGTGGCCACATAGCTGAAATCCAAGTATTCAAAAGGATAGGCCTGATTTAGCGAGGGTTGCTCGACTCTCTCTTAGCGATTCATGACCATCTTCTTCTCCAACTTAGTTTCTTCCCTCTTCTCCTCTTTTCTTCAACTCCAAACCCCCGAACAAGGTGTTTTGAAATATTTTTCAAAGATTTCATCTCTCTTTCCATCATTTCCACTTTGTCCTCACTCGGTTTATCGAAAAGTGCAACATTTAACGAAATGCGAGCCTCAGAACATCGTAGGAACTTTATTTCAAAAATATTTTGAAAGAGAGGATTTTAAGGTCTAAAAACCATCCAAAATAGCTTTGGTCCAAAATGGGCGTGAGGTTAGGATTTGACTCTCCTCTTGCCGAAGAAATCGAACATTTTCCCTGCACAACTTTCGTCACCAAAGAAGCCATCAGTAGTGCCCAAGTCTTAAGGGCGGTCAAAAATGGGGTTTCTACAACTCCCATCCATGACCATAGGGGCAAGTTTTGACCCAATTGGACTGGTCCCTATATCATCAAATCTATCTGGTTAGGAGGGACGATTATTCTCATAAACCTAGATGGCTTGGAGTTTTCACAGCAAATCAATATGGACAAGTTGAAGAAATATTATCCCTGAGAGGCTCGCTAGGCCGAAAATCCAGAAGGGCGACCTAGGAAAAAGGTAGAGCATGAAAAATTAGAAATAAAGAAAAACTAAGCTCGCAAGGTCGAAAACCCTAAAGGCTACTTTGGCAAAAGTTGGAGCGCAGAAGGAGAGAGTTAATACTCGAGTGAACCCGAACCGAACTATGTAAGGCCCAATTCCCATTTTTGGGATACGTAGGCAACTTCATCTTGGAGTTTGGCCATAACCATCTCCAACTCAACTATCCTATTTGTTTATTTGATCGGGCCATCTTCCTCCATCATCTGTTAGCTCGGTTGTTTTACCTCTATTTTAGCAGAAGGGCCGATTGTACGACAGAGCAGTGATGGTAAACGCATTTATGAGCAGTTGCGATCTATTAATTCGGGGCTCTGCATCTTGAGGGTTGATTCTGTGTGTGTTAGGCAGTGATCATTTTCAGAAATGGTTTTGAAAATTTTTAATATAAGTTGATTTTTCTCAAAATTTACCTTTTACAACTTAGACCATTTTGGGATCAAAAAAGAAAATTTTTAGTGCTCACAACTTTAATTCCATTGATTTCAACATGAATACATTCTCTAACTCTCTGAGTAACTCAAATTTGCTTTTACATCATAAAACTTGAAAAGAAAAGTCAAAGCAATAAACTAGGGGCATAGATGAGTCAGGTGTTCCTATGTCCTCCGCTCGTACTTGCAAAAGTCACTATCGCCAAAGTTGGCCCCACCAGTGCCTCGCCATCAAGCCAAGCCAAGCACTCGCCAGAAAGGGCATAACTGAAGCTAGGGGTAGGGACCAAAAGCTCTCTTATCCTTTAGTAGTGAAGTACCGAGTCAGGTTTGAAGCACAAATGAGAAATGGAGCCAGGTATTCCACCCTCTCCTCCGATTAGGTCTGATCATGTCCAAACTGGCATCTGAACCGAAAGGAAAAATAGAACACGCAATGCGTAAGGCCAATAAACTATATACTCGGTTGTCGGGACATGTTGTAGATCATCTCAATCAAGTTAAGCCGAGGGCAGCGCCAAGCTATGTCAGCTGCAGATCTGCTAAACATCCAGTTGCACCACCAGCCCTCTGAGGGAAATTCCACCACCCGCTGGCAGAATAAGTAAGCTAAGGCTAAATACTCAGGGCAAGGGTCCACTACTTTCAGCTTATCCATTTGCCATACTTGGAAAGGGATGAAAAATAAGAGAGATTAAAGAATAGAGAGATGTACGTTGAAAGAAAAGTAAAGAAAAGGGCTTTAAGAAAAAAATAGAGTTTGAGTTCCAAGTGATGTGAGAATAATATATCAGAAATTATGGGAAACAATACTTGGAGTAGTAGTGGACTCCCTACGAACCGAGTAGTCTCTCGCCTATGAAAAGCATCTAAACCCATTAGAGTTGGGCCAGGGCCAAAGTGATGTAGCTTTTACCCTCTTTCAGGCATTAGGCCACTTCAATCAGCCTAATGTTGGCTCCGCCATAACTAGGGGCCAGAAGGAAGTGCGCGAGCATACATAAACAGAGGACATGTTGCCGATAACCTCGCCAGAGAAGATCGCCTTTATCACCGATGTCAGAAAATCAATGAATCAAGCCGGGTATATCTATTTCCCTATTATGAGCCAGAGATTGAGCTTCGTGCAAAGTGAGCCTACACATTCGTCCCAAACCTGGGCATGGCCAAAACGAGGCTGAGGCATGATTTTCTTATCACGCCAAGATTCAATTAATGCATGAAACTCTTCAAAATTCAGACACATTTCCTATGCGCCGAAGCGAAATACATGTGTAATTAGGTCCCAAGATCGGACCGTAGCATGGAGGAATGGAAAATAATGTCAAGTACGGCTCAACGGGAAAGTGCATTTAAGCTGAAACCTCATAAATTTACCTTTTTCATGCCTTCCAAAGTAGCTATCCAATCTTTGAGCTTCTCAGCAAGGAATATCTCCATTTGTGGAAGAAACAGCAGCAAGAATGAAGTTCTGGTGAAGAAATTGTGAAGAAAGACCTTTTGTAGAAGATAAGACTGTGAGTGGATGCCAATTGTCAGTTAGTTAAGGCATCACCACAACTGCCCAGCCAGCCGTCCCCTTTAGTGGCCGACCGTCCACTATTGGTGGCCTAGCAGTTGGGCAGTTTGTTTCTATTCTGGGTGTTATGTTTTAAGGTCTTGTTTTGAGTCTTTTGTTTGTATCATGTGTAAATAACTATGTTTGAGTTGTTTTTACTTTATTTTCCTATTTATCGACTTGTATTTTGTATTTTGGTCGTTGGTTGGCTCATTACCTGATTGAGAACATCATTCCAATACAAGCAGTTTGGTTTCAAATTCAATTCCATTCTCATTCTATGAAAGTGTGGTGCTCATGATGCAAAACAAAGCTTTTTTTCATAAAACTACAGGGTTTTACCCCGATCATAGTTTTTACAAAAGGGAATACAAGTCTTAGCAAAAACAAAAAGTAAAAACCTATCTGAAGCTATACATGTGCTAAGCTACCAAAACAAAATAAACAAAGGAAAAGAGTACAAAATCTACTCTAGTCACATCAAGCTTGGGAGGACCTCTTCATCCTCTTCCTCGAAGGGGACTCAAGGGCACTATCTCCGTCGGCGCCACTATTAGAATTAGACTTCGATCCATAGCTGGCATCGCTATCTCTGCTCTCTGACTTAGAGTCAGCCTCAGCATCATCCTCGTTACCGAACCCTGAGCCAACATCATTGTCCTTGCTCTCAACTTAGAGTGTCAGCTCACTGCATCCTCGGAAGCACCAGTTTCAGCATCATCTCCACTCAAAATTGGCTCTGAGAATGAGAAGGTCTCCTCTGTCTCACTGCTCCAACCCTGGGCATCTTTACCCCTGCCTTGACCTCGACGCTCATTTCGGCCGCGTGCTGGGGCCTGTTTACCTCTCCTTCCTGCCACTGGAGAAGGTGACGCCGGTGCTACCATTGCCACTAGTGTCCTCGGTGCAGGTGGGATCTAAAAAACACATGTCAAAGGATCAAACATAGTGTGATAACCCTGTTCCGTATTATGCTAATTGATCCTTATTATGAATGTGATTATGTGTCTGATATGATTTTGTGTGCCATTTATGTGAATATATGTGGTTTTGAATTTCTATCTATTCACTGTAGGAAAAATCTGTTTGACTTTCTGCTTTGAAATTTAAATTGAAGGCCTTATCAGCCACAAAACCCGAAATCAACTACGCCATTGTGATGGGCATAATTTTAGAGCCTACGGTGGAAATTTAATTGGAAATTGATTTGGGTCAAATTAATTAGATTAAATTAATGGGTTAGTGCTCAATTATTTAAATATTAATGAAATGTGCTAAGAGAGGACTTGTATAAGGGACTCTACTACACTTTTATTTCATTTGTTTAAGCTCAAAGCTGAGAATCACTCTAAAGAGAGGGAATGAGGGTCGGTTAAAGAGAGAGAGAGAGAGCTCAAGTAGATGAATTGCTCAAGAAGCTTGAATAAATTGAAGACCAACTCAAGATTTGATCATAAATTGGGAAGATTGAGCTTCTAGGTGAGTAATTGATTAGGAATTCATGAGTTTAATTTTGTAATTTTGTGAATTTAAAGTTGATTGATGATCAAGAACAAGATTTGTGTTATAAGTAATGAAATTGAAGCTAAGGTGTGTATGCATGCATAGAATTACCATGATTTGGCATAATCAAGCATGTATTAGGTTGAATATAGGAATATGAGCATTGGATCATACATGCAAGCATGATTTTGTTGAGTTTCATGAGAATGAACACCATTTGCATCATTTGAAATAGAAATAAAGTCAAAGACTAACATGCATGTTGAATTGAAAGAGATATGAATGTGGTATGAAATTGAATGCATGAGTTTTGGTTATACAAAGGAAATGTTGGATAATTTGAGAATTAAATGATGATTTTGAGCAATTTGGTGTCATACCCTTTCATTCTCATGTAGTGTGATGTATTTGCATGTTTTGAACCAAAATCGTGAGCTTTGGAACCTTTGAATGTCGAATTTGAGCTCAAGAACAAGTTCTGGAAAACCCAGAATTCTTGAAGTCCGCTCGGGCGGGGGAACCGCCGCTCGAGCATAAAATACGAGCTCCCAGAATATTTTGCAGACATTGATTCCCGCTCGAGCGGGTTGATTCACACTCGAGCGGGGAGCCATGTAGTGAGACTTTCAGCTCGAGCGCCCGACTTCACGCTCGAGTGTAAAAATGATGTAACCAGTACTTTTGCAGACCTAATGGGTCTGCTCGAGCGGGGGAGTTCACGCTCGAGGGGGGACCCCTGTTTCAGAAATTTTATAAAAGCATTTTGTGTTTCATTTTCCGTTCTCTTTCACTTCTAAGTACTCTTAGGCATGCATTGAGCATTACGAATGAATTAAAAAGAAGCCTAAGAGAGGTGTATGAATTAAGAACGGATTGAATCGTTTATGACCCATATGTGTTATGTAATGTGTAGGGTCAAGCTCCAGGGCAAATCATTCAGCCGATCACTGTAAGTAATATCTTAATAAAGATATCTGAAGTATGTTATTTGTCCAGTTACTTACTTCTTCTATGTAAGTCTTATAAGTTCGTTAATTCGAATGAAAGTATGAATGGGCCAAAGGCTAGTCTGACATGAATGAAAGAATGGTTGGGCCAAAGGCCAGTCTGACATGAATGAAAGAATGGATAGGCCAAAGGCCAGTCTGACATGGATGAAAGAACGAATGGCAGAAGGGCGCTTGATATGAATGAATTGGGCCCGAGGCCGTCTGATGTGTTTGGAACCGCAGTTACTTGATATAAATATATATATATATATTAGATAGAAATATGAATTGGGCCCAAGGCCGTTTGGTGTATATTGTTCTATGCACCGATCATGTAACTTCTTTATTTGATATTATTCGCTGGGCTTTCGCTCACGCTCATTCATGTGTCTGTAGGTGAGCCAAAGGAGGTCCAAACCTAGCCTCAGTGAAGTTTGTGTGGAACGACCAAGGTTTTGAAGAGTCAGCCCATACGTCTCACGCACGAGACTTGTCGTCGCCCTTTTGCTATTTTGTTTTATTTTGTCATGCTGGCGAGGACTTTGGATTACGATTATATATAAGTTTTGGTTAGGCTGACTAAGACTTGGATGATCCTGTATGTACAGAACTTTGTGTTATTACATATTTTGATGTGAGTTATTAACATGTGTATGTATGGATTGCTATGACATGCCATGTAAGCACAGCTCTATGGACAAAAGTTTGAAATTGCTTCCATTTGGCCCCCTTAACTCTGTTATAATATATCTGATTTGGTTTAAGGCCGTAGGTAATCTCATGATTACTGGCCGGTTATGTCCTTAACCCTTGGGGGCGGGTTCGTGTCATGACACACAGTATGTATGTATTGTTGCAGAATGTAGTATGCAGTATGAGTATGATGCAGAAGGCAGATTCAGCATTAGTGTAGTGCATCAGTGCAGTGTGAGGCAATGCTAGAATGCATGTCTGTTTACAGTATGAGTATCGTGTATCAATGGGAGTATGGCATGTCAGTGCAATGTAGAAAGCAATGCAATGCGCGAAAGGAAGGGAAATATACCTGAATACCATGAAGAACGAGCAGCATCTCTCTCCTCTACACCATGTAAACTAGACAAGCAACCTGCTAAAGGAGGCCCTTCGTATACTTTGTGGGCGCCTGCAAGTAAATTTGAATAATGAATATCTAAAAGGGAAAATGCGGGATGCAAGTTGTAAAGTGTGGTCTATTCCTGAGGTGCGCCCGGGGCTCTGACATACCCATGCCCCGCCCCCAGTGCCTCTATCGGGATCTGATAGACCATCCTGCTCGGCCACTCGCAAGGAATCGTAGTAGGAATCGCTGGCCAACCGACTGCATGTATAATGGAAGGGGCCTCTTCGACATCAGTCTCGGCCTCCTGAGAAGCCTCTCCGGCAACGGGGGCACTTGCAACATCGCCAGCACAAACTCTAGTCAAGGGTGGCATAAGGTGAGTCTTGATGAAGGCTGTGTAGTCTCTGTCTTGCCGAAAATTGGCCGCGTCCTGCCCCGGCCTCAACTAGGAGGCTATCTGTTGGCCTCGTCGAACCTAGAGGTAAAGCATGAATAATTAGGACAGGTAGACTCATGATCTGGCGTACAAAACACTCACCCAAAAACCAAGTCCAGCAGAATGGGCCCTCCAGCAAGATCCGGTACCAGGAGGTAGCCCAAGCCCTAACATACTGGTCTCAGACTCCAGCAGGCATCATCGCCTATGGCCGCCACGTGATCTGTAAATGGAGAATTTACAAGTGCTGTTAGTTGTCAGAGTATGAATTAGAATAGTAGCAACGGAAATAAAGAAGAAATGACTGTGGGTTTCAGATTATCTCGCGGGCTACCACTATGTCAAAATATTACCAGAAGAAAACGAATTTCATGTCATTGCGGTGCCGGTGCCGGTGCCAGCACCTACCATTATATCACCGCGGGTAGGGCACGGTTGGTGCTACCTCCCCTATCAGCACCGGGGCAAGGGCCGCGAAATAAGCATAAGCCCAAAGCTATAAGGCAAAGATAAAGTGTGAATCAGTGTATGACCAGTATAGAAAGTGCAAAGCATAAAGAACAATGCATGGACAGCTATGAAGCAAAAAATGCAAAGCAGAAAGCATGACAAGCGAACAGAAAATGAAAGTACAGTGCATACCTCCCAAGCTCTCCAATAGCCTCCAACCTTGTTCCCCCTCATGCGGGAATCGAAGCTTATGTAGCCGTAGAGGGTGGCAAAGCCAGTGCCACCCCAGTCATAAAACCGGACCCGGGACAAGGTCACAAGGGCGCTCAACAGATATAAGCCCACGGTATTCCACTTGTTCGCAAACAAGGTGGTACCAAGAAGGTATATCAAGAAGTCCCAAGTGTATTGCTCTACCTCCTTCTGAGTCTCAGGCTAACTCCTGCAGAAGTTCTCGAGGAACTAGCTGTATCTAACAATGGCTGGTCTGTATAGTGGTGGGGTCGCTCCAAGCAGGTAGATCCAAGCTACCTCCCACTAGCCCATATCCATATCAAAGGGAATCGGATAACCCCTTACGCCTAAGCCGGTGATCATCGAGAAATCATAAGGAGTCATCGTCATCTCCTCGGTGGAAGAGAAGTAGGAAGAGTTGGTGATGTCCCACCACCTCTACATCAACGCTCCGAGTAAGGCCCAGCTGGTCATATGGTGTGAGAGCCCGGTGTGGAATAGGCCAAAGCCCACCTCATCGACAAGATCGCAGACCTGAGCAAGAACCTCGCGATACTAGTCCTTGGCCATCACAGTCCCGTAACCTCTCGAAGAGCAAAAGTCCTCCTGTGGCAAGGAAAGAATGAGGCAGATGACAGGTTATGATGAAGCAATAATGAAATGGATAAACAAATAAAGTACATGAAAGCAAAGTTTGTACCTCAGAAACGTCGTCAGAAAGGTGAAAGGTCCACTCTCTCAACAAAACGTCCTCCGACATGCCACTGACAAAATCATTAACTGCATCATGCCGCCAGGGGCCATCCCGTGCATCTGTGGGTGGTAAGTGGCTGGATCAAATAGCCTCAGTCTCAGCAGTAGCAACTCAGGCTCGAGCCTTGGTGGAAAGATTGCCTTTGCCTTGGCCTCAAAATCAGCGGTGATATCCTCTGCTGCCCTGTCTGCCTCGGCAACTGCTAGCACTCCTTTACCTCGACTATGGGTGGAAGCACAAGTACTTCGGGAGGGGCACCGTCATGTGGGACGTCATTTGCCATCTAGAAAGTGGGTGAAAAGTGGTGAAAAATGGAGAAAAGAAAAAAATAAAAATAAAAAGAGTCAACCCTAGGAGAGAAAATGGAAGAAAAAGTCAAGACCCGGGAAATCTTGCGGAGCCCAAGAAAAACCCGAGGGAAATGAGCCCAAAGTGATGAAAACTCAAAAAAAAAATCAATGAAATCAAATTCTGATCAGTTCAAAGTGTAGAGGACCAAAAGTGTTTTACGAATAAAGTTTGCGTGGGGCATTGCAAAACGTGTACAAAACACAAATCTAGAGAGAGGAAACACCTAGAGAGAGAGAAGGAAGGATTTCAGTGGTGTGGGTGTGTGCCAAATGAGGTTTGGTGATGATTTAAAGAAAATCCGAGGCAAAAGGACAAAACTGTCCCCGAATTGCCACAAATGGCCGGCCGTACACTCGGTGGCCGGCCGTACACGCATTTGTGGCCAACCGGTCCCATTTGTGGTCCTGAGCTAGTTTTGTTGCTCTTTTACCCAATCAATGTATAGGAGGTCCTGTTTTGGGTCTGGGAATAAGGATTCAGGTACTTGAAGTGGATTTGGTTTCCGAAGGTCTCGAACTAGTGTTCCGGTTGCATCGTTCTAAATCCCGTTATGTCTGCGGTGCATGAATATGTCCCGATTTCAAATGTGAGCAAGTTGTGTCCTTTTTGAGCATTTTGCAGAACCTCCCAGTGGTAAGTCGGAGGTCATTGGCGAACATCGCTTTTGTCTGGCTTTTCGATTCACATATCTTTTGGATAGAATATGTATTCTCACGTACCTCTTACATTGCATGTGCACATTGCATCGTAATTCATATACTTATCCTATTTGCATAGAACGTGCATTACATCTTATGTCAGTTGTCTATTATGTTGCATAGAACATGCATTGTCATCATACTGATTTTCAGTTACGTCGCATTGTGTTGTATTCACGTGCATTGTGCTTTTTAATTCTGGTGTCCACCCTCATCATGTGAGTTTGATTTGGGTTCCCTCCCTTTCACCTCGCCACACAGTAGTGTGGTTTGGTTTGTTTTTTCATCCTCTCTACGCAGAAGTATAGTTAGGATTATCTCGCCACACGGTAGTAAGGCTTGGTTTGTTTTGTTCCTCACTACGCAGAAGTGTAGTTAGGATTACCTTTCTACACAGTAGTGTAGTTGGGGTTGTTTTGTTCCTCCTCTACACAAAAGTGTAGATAGGATTGTTTCTTGTTACCCACTCTTCGCAGTAGTGTAGTTTGGTTTGTTTCTCTCCTCTCCACGCAGAAGTGTAGCTTGGGTGTTCTTGTTCCTTGCTACATGGTAGTGCGGCTAAGTTTGCTGTCATCCTCTCTACGTGGAAGCGTTGTTAGGATTATCTCACCACGCAGTAGTTTTGCTTGGTTTGTTTTGTTCCTCGCTATGCGGAAGTGTAGTTAGGATTACCTCTCTACACGGTAGTGTAGTTTGGTCGCCCTCGTTCCTCGCTACACGAAAGTTTAGTTAGGATTATCTTGCAACGCGGTAGTGTGGCTTGGTTTGTTTTGTTCCTCACTACGCGGAAGTGTAGTTAGGATTACCTCTCTATGCAGTAGTGTAGTTGGGGTTGTTTTGTTCCTTTCTCCGCGGAAGTGTAGTTAGGATTGTTTCTTGTTACCCACTCTACACGGTAGTGTAGTTTGGTTTGTTTCTTGCCTCTCTATACGGAAGTGTAGTTTGGGCTTATCTCTTGTTAACCTTTCTGCACAGGGATGTAGATGGGATTTGTTTATCGTACGTCGAAGCGTAGGTAAGATTGCTCTCATTTATTGATTTCAATTGTTGCATTACATTGAATCTCATTTTCATAATTTTCGGGTGGTATGCTCGTTTTTATTTGCATTGCATCATGCATATCACTTCGCATTCAGCCCCTGAACAACGCTGGTTTGATTCCTTGCAAAGGGATACGTAGGCAACCCTCGGGTTCAACTAATTTATTTTATGTCTTAATTGTTTGACCAAGTCTACGGCCTTGTCAAAATGGGTCGTCTCTGGGCTTTGACATTCACACACATCATTTCATGACTTCGAGCTCTATTAAAGAGAGGCAACTGTAGACACCCTATTTTTGACCGTCCTTAAGACTTGGGCACCACCGATTGATCACCTGTAGACACCCCATTTTTGACCGACCTTAAGACTCAGACGTCACCGATTGAGCGCTCGGTGATGTTGCCTATTGTGCTCGTTCAGAAGTCTCAGAGTCGCGGCCGTGCGCCCTGCCTCCGGACTTCCGAACCCTCTTCTGTGCCTTGCCTCGATTTGCGAACCAGACTCGGTTTTCTCTGTTTTCTTTCTTGAGGGGAGGGAGAGGTCCCGTAGATTATCTCTCAGTGGCCGTGGGCTACTTTTCGTGGCCGTAGGCCATTTCGCCCATTTCGGAGCCCGGTTCCCGGTTTTCGGAGCCGTCAGGCCATGTGCCTCGGTTCGGGACCGCCTAACCATCTCCGATTCCTCCAGCTTTTGGCATGCATCTCATTTACTCCCTTTCGAGGGACACTGGGGTCTTAGATACCCACTTCGTGGCCAAACACCACTTTCGGCGCTTAACGGCCGGTTTTCGGGACCCCGAACTGCGTGTTTTGGCCCCCGAGCATTCGTTTTGCATCGGTTTTTGTTCATTTTTGGCAGGTACCTCTGTTTTATCCCCAGGAAGAACACTGGAGGGTGGGAGGCCAACAATTGTCTCAGCAACCAGTTATGCTCCTCCGGCGCCCCCCGGCGCCCGTTTTTCTCACTTCCGGGCTAATGTTGAACACCCTAGGGCCATTTTCTTCGAGCCAAAACCACATATTTGTGTTGTACACACATGGGAGGATCCTAAAAACACATGGCCGGCCAGTAATTCTTTTGTCCATTTTGAAACCTCTTTGAAAAGTGGATCCGGGAAGGAAAAGTCTGCGCGGCTTCACCGAAACGGGCGTAACTCTTTGCACAAGAGGAATTAAAGTATGAGGCCACCACCATTGAAAATTTTACTTCCGGGGCTTCATTTTCCACTTAAGAATCTCCTAAGTTCAATTTTGGATGGAGGAGATATGGTTGATTGAAGTAGGGCATCACTCCGGTTGAACCGAAATCTGCGCGGCTTCACGGAAACGGGCATAACTGTTTCCACAGGAGGAATTTTGATGCAAGGTTTGCGCCATTGGAAAGCTAACTTCCGGGGCTTCAATTTGGACACTTGAATGGCCACATTTGGACTTCCCTAGCACCCACCGGCCAGCCTTCTTCCCCGGAAGTTCCTGAAAACTAGCTGGCCGGCCAGAAAATCTAGCTGGCTGGCCACCCTTTTTGTGAAATGACCTTTTTGCCCCTGTGAGCTGGCCGGCCATTTTCCTCTTCCTCAGTGTATTCCAGCTGTGCCAGCTGGTTGCCAATTGGACCATCCTCCATACACGTGTATGGAGGATTAGAGAGGTCCTTTAGATTTTTTTATGCCTTTCCTCTATAAAGGAGAGGCTTGGCTTCTTGGCTCAAGGTTAGACATTGTTTAGACACATTTGAGAGAGAGATATACCTTCCACCTCCCATTTCTCTCCATTTCCAAGCTCCAAAGTCATTTTTCTTCAAGTTTGGTGCCATTTCTTCATCACCATCAAGCATCCCCATCACCACTCCATTTCCAGCAGCAAGGAGAGGTTCTTTAGAGGCTTAGAAGCATCCATTATTCAAGCAAAAGGCAGCCAAGACTTGTCTACAAGGGTAAGTCTCCATTTCCCTCTTTTGTAGCATTTTCTTGCTTCATTTCTTAAGCTTATTTTCTCACTGTTTTAGGCTCCGACCCTAACTAAAATGGTCACTCTTTTGAGCTTATATTCATGTTTGTTTAAGGGCTGAACCCTGTTTGAGCCCTCCATTTGGTACTTGCTTCAATACCATCTTATATGCCATTTTTTTGCATGAAATTTCTAGCCTATGAGTGATCTGTTTTCGAGCATAATGTAAACTGTAAGTGGATCTATTTTGAGCCCCTCTTCAACATTGAAGAAGGGCTCAACCATGTTTGACCTCTCTATCATGCACTTGCTTCATAAATCCTCATATTTACCGTAAATTTGCATGATTTGTTTGACCTACATGTAGTCTGTTTTGGAGCATGTAATGAACTGTGAATAAGCTTATTTTGCGTCCCTCTACAACATTGTAGAAGGGATCAACCTTGTTGGGGGTCTCCATGTTGTGCTTGTCTTTATATCCCTATTTGGCCCCCATTTTTGCATGCTTTTTAGGCCTATCTAGCTTCTGTTTTCGGCCATGAGCAGTACTGAAAATATCCATATTTTGGCCTTCTTGTCATGTTTTGTTAAGGGTCCAAGGCTATTTGATGAATGTATGGTACACCTCATGTTCTAGCCTTTGTTGGCTTCATTCTTGCATGACATTTTTAGCATGTTTGCATACTGAATTGGGGGATGTCATCTACTGTAAATATGTATATTTTTGGTCCCTCATCAGTGTTGTAGAAGGAAATTTTTCAGTTTGAGCATCGTATACATCACTTGCTTCAATACCCCTCTCTTGGCCCCCATTTTCGCGTGCCATTGTTGTCCTATCTATGCTCACTATTTCGCCATGTTTTGTATTGTAAAAAATGATATTTTGGGGCTTCCTTGCTACTGTTTTGCATGTCATGTACCAATTATGCATGTTTAGTATGGCTGCAGGCCATTTCGGGCGCTTAATATCGCATTTCGGGACCATTCCGTACATTTGGTGTCATTTCGGGACCATTATGTGAGTGCGGCTGAGGCTCTCTCATATTAGTATAAGTCCAATTTGCATTTGGAGTGCCATTTCATACTTTAGTACCATTGCCTCGGTTTGCGTGCCCGTGTGCACGCATTTCGAGGCACTTCATTTTCATCTATTGGCCTCTTATGTGAGTGTGGCTGAGGCTCTCTCATATTAGTATAAGTCCATTTTGCTTTCTATATGTCATTTTAGTCTCATTGCATTGCGTATGCCATTGTCTCGATTTACGTGCCCGTGTGCACGCATTTCGAGGCACTTCACTTTTCATCTATTGGCCTCCTATGTGAGTGTGGCTGAGGCTCACTCATGTTGGTGTAAGCCCATATTGCATCGCATATCTCATTTTAGTCCTGTTGCATTCCATATGCCATTTTCTCGGTTTGCGTGCCCGTGGGCACACATTTCGAGACATCTCATTTAGGTCTCATTGTATATCATATTTCATGTCATTTCATGCCTTTATGCCATTGCCTCGGTTTGCGTGCCCGTGTGCACGCATTTCGAGGCATCTCATTTTTCATCCGACGGCCTCTTATGTGAGTGTGGCTGAGGCCCACTCATGTTAGTGTAAGCCCAATTTGCATTGCGTATGCCATTTCATCCCTTAGGATCATTGTCTCGGTTTGCATGCCGCGTGCACGCATTTCGAGGCATCTCATTTTCATAGCATTGTGTATGTTAGGATTGCATTTTAGTTGCATTCATGCATATCATGCATATTGCATCGTGTTCGGGATAGGAGTTAGCCCGGGCACGGGAAACGAGGCACGTTTCGTACTCCGAGTGACGGAACGGGTCTCAATTCCCAAGTCACCGACACTCCGGATTACCCATGATGGAGTTAGGTTTTGTTGTAGCATTCATGTGCATTCATCCTATATTGAGTTGTGCAATCCGATTCCTCGGCCATCATGCATCGAGATGCGTGATTGGTGGCACGAGGATCGAGGCATGCATATATTTGTGAAATACATTGCTATGCCCTTTTCCTGCTCACTGTTGCAGCAAAATCAAGAATCAGCAGTCTTCCGAGGCTTGGCACGTATTTCGAGGAACATTGCAAACAGAGGCTAATTGGGGCATCCCAGTGGATTTCCGAAAAGACATCCCAACATGCATCATTTCATTATCCGGAGCGGAGTCAAGGCAGCCCCCTGGCTTGCATGCTAGTTACAGTTTTTCTTATTTAAATTGATAATTAATTAGGAATTTGTATATTATTCGGACTGTAATATTCGGACTGTATTATTCTTTTATTTCGGACTGTATTATTATTTATTTGGACCCTCTGCGCGAGGGCATAATTGTAATAAGTGTGGCTGAGTGTGATGTATGTCTTCCAACCCCCACTTCTTTCTCCCTTTTATTTACCTGCTTACGATGGTTAGATATAGGGCATATTTCAATTAGCATACAGTATGACAGCATGTTTGCATCATTCATCTGTTTTGCACGCACCGGGCTCGGCGCATCATACAAACTGCATTTGTATTTCAATTCTAAATTGAATACTTGATAGCTGTAGCATTTCATATGCCATGTTTAGAATAGCCGAGCCTGCTATAATTTGCATCTTTGCATGTGTTGCATTAGGCAATTCTGTATATTTAGGATCATGCATGATTTCTAATGAGCTTCTGTTTTGGCTTGGAGTACTCGGTGAGTTTTATGCTTTAGCATCCTTGCATGCGTGTGAGTGCTGCCATGAATAGCATGCTTACCATGAGGCTATGTGCTTATGTGATATAACTGCCTTGAATGCCTGTGGGTGGAGGTTGAGTTATTTGAATTGGGACAATTCATCAAATGTTTGTTTTAAGCCCACTGGATAGTGGCAAAATCATGTTTTCCTAAGCCCACCCGAGGGTGGCAAATCCACGTCTTAGCCTACCTGTGGGTAGCACCATCAAACCATTTTCAAACAAATAAACATGAAATGTTTTGTTCCAATTCAGGCGACCCAGTCTATACTTGTATGCTGTGCGCATCACATAGTAACCTAGGCTAATAACCGGAATAAGAACTCACAATGTTTTCAAAAACAGATATCATGGTTAGTAGAGGCCGGTCTTTGACTGGGCGAGCAGGGGTGCTCACGAAATGACCTTCCCCAATCGTACCCAAGTTCCCGAGCCGAGGTAACTTTGGTGATGACGGACACGTGGCCTTTTGGCACCGAGTCAGGGTTTCCTAAATTTCCCATTTTAAAATATTTAGGTGGCGACTCTGTATCTGGCAAAGCAGTCCATGTTTGGCACTTCTTTCAAAAAAAATCTGTTTTCTCAAAACGATTTGTCGGATTTGGACTCTTTGGTTCAAGATTAAGAACCGTGACATTTGAGTCCTTCGAACTGTAGTGACCCAATATCGAACCAGAACGGGGGGGACTCGCACTCCCTTTCCCCGGGATGCGTTCGGGGACGTCTACAGTTTCTGGCGACTCCACTGGGGATTTAGAGAACTTGACTCGAACTCATGATATCCAGTTTTGTCTACACTTGTGCGTTTCTTTGCATTGCATTCGCATTGGTGCGCCTAGGACACTGTGTTTGCCATATGCCATTCCCGAACGATTTGCCGGAGGCTTGTCTTGTCAAGGCATGTCCATAAGGCTGATCGGCTCTGGGCTCTGACAGCATGGGAACACAAACCCCGGTTTTACCGGGGCACCCTTTTGACCATTCGACCTAGTGCATATTCGGATCCATAGTGACCATTCCAAACTAGGACAGGTTGCTTACCCGTTTATAGGTTGTTTGAAGCCGCTGCGTGCGTAGTGAAACCCTAGCTCCTGACAAAATAGGACAGGGCAACCCTACCCCAACATAGGGGTGTTTTGGCTCTCACTTATCTGTTATGTGCTTGTTAGAGTGCGCCTCTACAGGGAATGCATGTATCAGTTTGCGAGTTTGAGCATCAGGCCTGCGGGCACCAATTCAGTATTTTGGGTATCAGGCCTGCGGGCATCAGTATTTGGTGGAATCAGTTTTACCTGAGGGTATCAGCTTACAGGCGGAATTTTGGGGCAGAATTCAGTAGAGAGCACACTCATTCGGTTTTATTCGTATCTGTTCTGGTGAAATTGGGCTGAGATGCTGTCCGTTTTCTCTTTTGCTAGGGTAGTCCTGGAACCATAGCTTCAGAAGGCTCCACTATCCCCCAGGTACATTAGACTAGTGCTGATAGACCTTGTGAGGTCAGAAATTCAATTCAAGGGAAACCGGTGTTCTTTCGCTGAGGCAAGGCAAAGAAGGGCCATACAGGACTCATTGGCTCATCTGATCCGACAGTCACCAGTCACATCATCAGTAGACCCGTGATGGCACAAGGTTCGGAAGGATTTGTGGCTATGATAGCAGTGTTAAATCAGGGAACTGCAATGCAGGATGAGACCAGTGCTGAAACGCAACGCCCATCTGGGGCATCTGCCTCACACCCAGCTTCGGGACCCCAGCCGAACTTTGACCCACTTTTGCCAGTTGAAGATTCGCAGGGCCTTTCCAAACCTGCTAAAGTCAACACAGTCGCCATAGCCGACCCTTTTTCCAAGGCCAGCCTACGAATAGCCAGCCCAGCCCGAGCTCAGGGTAGATTTTTCACCCCCCTCCATATGAGCCTAACCAGCGCATTCAAAGTCCTAATGGAAAGAGGGCATCTCAAACCCCTTAATCCTCAACCTTTGCCAAACCCACTCCCTGCCAGACATAACCCCAGCAAATACTGTGTATATCATCAGCAACGCGGCCATGGCACCAATGATTGCTACCGCCTTCGTCATGAGATCCAGAATCTCATTGACAACCGGACAATAGCTCCATTTCAAAACCCCAAGGACCAAGTACCTCATCCACATCTCAACCTCAGCCATACACTGCCACCCACCTACAACCCCAGTATATCCCCCCCGACCCATATACTTAAACCCGAGGTGTTTATCCCAGAAAGCATGGACTTATGCATGATGGGTGCACCTGAACCTCAATCATCTCAAACCCTTGAACTCACTACTTCTGAGCTGATGAGGATGATCGAAGATCTTCAGAGAACTGTGGCAGATCTGACCTTTGGAGTTTTGGCTCCGTCATCAACCTCATCACATACTGGGAATTTCATGTCAAAAGCCTCCCCAGTCTTGGGGTGAGCTACATCTGGGGAAGGCCAATCCCTTGGCAAAGTGGAAGCGAGTGGAAAGAACAAGATAGGGGCGGACATGGATCCCCATGAGCATCTTTTGTTGGCTGTTGAGGCTTTGAAAGCCGAGGGACTGAACAAAGAGCAAGTGCTCGCAGTTGTTGCAAAAACTGTAGACGGCATTTTTGCCACTCAAGTTGGGGGCAGTTTGAATCAAGGGGCAAGCCGGGAGAAGGGTCGTTGTATCAGAAACGTTCCTTTCAGCTATAATCCTGCACTCGAAAGAGATCAGCAAACCAGGCCAGCATCTACCAATCCCTTTGCTGGTGCGTCCAGCAAAAATCCACAAACCCAGAAGTACCAACCTCGAGGTCAGAGGATCTTCCATACCCTCCACATGCCTTTGTCCAAAGCTTTCCAAATCCTTGTTGGACAAGGCCATCTCAAACCCCTTGAGCCTCGGCCTCTCCCGAACCCTCTTCCGTCTACACATGATGCTACCCAGTACTGCGCGTACCATCAGCAAACCAACCATACTACCGACGACTGCTTCCGTCTTCGCTATGAAGTACAGGATCTATTTGACAACGGAGCTGTCCTCCCGCCAAGCTCTGCAAAGTCTATTGGCACTAGATTGGTGAACTTGGGGGATAATGCGATGTGATTAAGGAGATGAACCAGCTGCGGGTGGCGCTCGATTAACTCCAGACGTGGGAATGGCACGCACTGTTTTGAGCAATGTACAAGTGCTGTTAATTTTGCATTTTGACTTGGGTATTGGGTTAGTCTTTTGTTTTGTTTTGAGTCTATCTTTTTGTTTTGAGTCAGTCTCTTTTGTTTTGGGTCTGTCTTGTTGTATCGAGTCAGTCCTGTTGTATAGGAGTCGGGTGATTCCGGGGGTGTTACCTCGAGCGTCACCATTTTGTTTTGCGTTTGTCTTTTTGTTTTGTTTTGAGTCTGTTTCTGCCAGGGAGCCAGTTATGCCAACAGATTTTGAATGAAACAGCAGTGATTTCCACGCTCTCGCATTTGCTTCTGCCGTGTGCTAGTTGTGCCGGGATTTGAATGAAATGGCAGTGCATTCCACCTGCTCTCCTGTGCCCTGAAGTCATTGTAACGACCTAAGTTTTTCAAAACTTTTTGAACACTGCGGTGAAAACGAAGAGGAAGGAATTCCTCGGGATTTGCAAAACTTTGATCAAATGAAAGAAAGAGAGGCATGCTAAGCCCTTAATGATTGAGATCATGCTTGTTAATATGAGTACTGAGAAGGACCCTAGCTTTGATCCAGACTGGTCCTACACTGTCTTCAGCGCGAGCGATTTGTCGTTTTATTAAAAACTTTCAAAAAAAAATGTTTTGCGCGGTCCTGCGAAGACATGTGTGGAATCGCTCTTGAGATTGTGCAGCTTAGGATCGCTCTCGGCCTCGAGACTCAACCCTTTTGCTTTCAAACCTTGAACTTGGATTCAGAATGTTCAACGGTCAACCACAATGTAAGGCCTGTGTGGCTAGATTTGAAGTAGCCCTTGAACATGAGGCACCAAAGTCAGATCAAGAAGGTCAGACCTCGTCAGAAGAAGCTTGCAAAGCTAGAACAGAAGCACCCCTCGAACTAGGGGCAAAAATGTCCGATGTGCTCGAAGAGCCAAAGATGGATCTTTCTGCTAATCAATACAACAGCCACTCTCTTGGGTACAGAGGGCTCCAATCTCAAAACCATTTGGCATGGACTTGTTACACTTTTACCCTTCGAGAGGCTCGCTGGGCCGAAAATCCGGAAGGGCGACCCAGGCAAAAGTTAGAGCGAAGAAAAGAATGAAAAAAAGAAAAAAGAGAAAAAATGCAAAGAATGAAAAAGAAAAAAAAACAAAAAAAAAAGAAGAAAAGAAAAAAAGAAGAAAAGAATTGAAAAGAAAAGAAAAACAAAGCTCGCAAGGTCGAAAACCTGCAACAGGCGCCTTGGCAAAAGTTAGAGCATAAAAAGGAGAGGTTAAATACCCGAGTGTACCTTAACCCCGAACTACGTAAGGCTTGATTCCCATCTTTGGGATACGTAGGCAACTTCATTCTGAAGTCCAGCCATAAACACTTCCAAATCAAGTGTGTCCATGTAATGGTTTTGACCATCTTTGCCTCCTCTGTATCCGAGAGTTCGATTGCAATCATCGCTCTGAGGACTGACTACAATGCGCTGCGGTGCCTTTCAAACAAGGGGCAACTTTCCGTTGCCATTCAATGCGCTGCGGTGCCTTTCAAACAAGGGGCAACTTTCCGTTGCCATTCAATGCGCTGTAGTGCCGTTCAAACAAGGGGCAACTTTCCGTTGCCATGCAGCTCTCTTCAAGCACGGGGCAGTTTTCCCTTGGATCCGAGGTTGTGCATCTCAGGAGTAAGTTTCATGCTCGTTGAGCAAGTGGCCGTGTGCAAAAATAGTTTTTGAGAATTTTTACTGAGGTTGACTATTTTCTCGAAAATTGTTCCATTTTTTTCCAAAAACTGGACCATTTCTTGGACCCAAAAAAGGAAAACTTTCAGTGCTCATAGCCTGAATTGCGTGATTTCAAATCAAAAATTGAACAAGCATGTTAATCTAACCCTCATGTTGGTCAAAATTGTTTTAGTAGAAAGCAAAAACAAAAAATGGTCAAAACGATGAACTAGGGGCACAGTGGAGTCAGGTGTTCTGTCTTTTCCCCGTTATCAATGCATTTGCCAAGAAGGGCACTCTACATGCCAAGAAAAAGGGCACAATTGAAGTTAACAACAAAGTGCTGAAGGCTCTCTCACCCTCCAAGCAGCGAGGTATCAAGCCAAGTGCGAAGCACGAACGGGAATGGATCAAGATATTCCACTCCCTCGTCTTGACAGATCTGATCACGTCCAAGCTCCCCGGCAGAGCATCATCAACCGGTGTCAGCTGAAGATTCGCTACACACTCATTTGTAGCACAACCCCTCTGTGGGAGGAATTCACTAGCTGCATGCAGAAGAAGAAGAATCTGGTAGAATACCAGGGGCAAAAGCCCACAACTTTCTGCTTATCCATCAACCACCCAGGGGAGGGATTGAAAAATGAGAGATTGAAGAATAGAGAGATGTGCGATGAGAAAAAAAGTGAGAAAAGGGCTTTTTCAGAAAACTAGAGATTGAGTGCCAAGTGATGTGAGAATCACAAGTGAGAAAGGGTGGGAAACACTACCCGGTGAAACAGGCTCCCTGTGCACGTCTGAGTGTCGTGTCTTTTCGTTTGTCTCATTTCATCCCGAGCGTGTCTCGTTGTGTTTAGGTTGTTTACCTTTTGTTTTTCTGTGTTGAGTTGTTTTGGCTGTGGTCAGTTGTAGGCTTAATACCCGGTTGAGAATCCTTTTCTCATTTTCAAAAAAATAAAATCGTTTTGTGCTATGAGTGCCGTGCTGTTCTCCACATTTGTGCAAAACAGAATTTGTTCTTTTATAAAACCGCAGGGTTCAACCCAGGTCATGTGAGAACAGTGAAACCAGGACCTATCTAAAGCTATGAGTTTCGGGCTGCAAAGCAAAAGCAAAAGAGGAAAATATCGGGCATCTGAGTTTGTTCCAACTTCAGTAAGTTCCGAGACTATATTCCGTGTGTACCTCTTCAGGTCTTGCCAATGCTCTGAAGTATGAGTGTGCCTCTATCTCAAGCTCGAGATCAAGTCTACTTCAAGCCAGAATGGCGATCAGAAATGCTCTCTCTGAATACCAGCCCCTGCCAGATGCATCTTGGCCGTGTTTGCGATGAGTTCCTAGGAGACCAACTGCGACGGTGGAAATTAGAGTTCGAATGGCTATTGCCTAGAACGCAAAGGTTCGGGATTTCCGAGACTAAAGTCTGGTTTAAATACCCAGAGGCGTGCCCTCGGCTTGAAATCTGTATGGAAGCCCCATAGGTTGAGATAGCGTGTATGCACCTCAATTCTGGATACTGAACCAACCTAGTCTGTCACCCCGTTGGAGAATAGGGAAAGTTGTGAGTATGATCAGGAAGACAAGCGGCAGCCGTGGCTCCTACATGCAGATATTGTTACTTGTTAACATTCCAAAGCCTTTGTACTGTGAGTTCAAGGTAAAGTGTTCGAAGAGCACAAGGGGAGATCCCCATCAAAGTAGAGCGGCTCACCGCCACTCACCTCATGAGGTGCTTTCTAAAGCACCGCTTTGTTCATTTATTGCTTTCCTTAAGCATCATGCATTGTAATGCATTGTACCTGTTAAGTTTCTTTCTCAGTCATGCACGATATTGTATGTACGGTTCATTCAAAGAAGTTCCGTTTGAGATCATTCACTTAGTGTATCAATCACACTTTATTTGCTTCACTCAGTGTATCTAACACACTTCATTTGCTTTAGTGTATCAATCACACTTCATTCACTTAGTGTATCAATCACACTTTATTTGCTTCACTCAGTGTATCTAACACACTTCATTTGCTTTAGTGTACCAATCACACTTCATTCATTTTGTGTATCTATCACACACATTCTCACTTAAGTGCATCTATCACACTTTGTGTTCGCTTTTAGTGTATCTATCACACACATTCTCACTTAAGTGCATCTATCACACTTTGTATCCATCACACTTATTCACTTAGTGCATCTATCACACTTTGTGTTCACATTCAGTATATCAACCATACTTTGTTCACTTAGTGCATCTATCACACTTTGTGCTTGTCTTTTGTGTATCCATCACACTATGCTCACTTCACCCTTTGTACATCAATTACACTTTGCTCAAATAGTGTATCTATCACACACTCGCTTTGCCTACTTTGTGTATCGATCACACACACTCACACCATCGTTTCCCCGGTTAAAACCTTCCCTCTCTCCGTATGAAATACGTTGAGATACGCCTGTTGCTTACACCATTGTTTCCCCGGTTAAAACCTTCCCTCTCTCCATATGAGATACGTTGAGATACGCCTGTTGGTTACACCATTGTTTCCCCGGTTAAAACCTTCCCTCTCTCCGTATGAAATACGTTGAGATACGCTTGTTGGTTACACCATTGTTTCCCCGGTTAAAACCTTCCCTCTCTCCGTATGAAATACGTTGAGATACGCCTGTTGGTTACACCATTGTTTCCCCGGTTAAAACCTTCCCTCTCTCCGTATGAAATACGTTGAGATACGCCTGTTGGTTACACCATTGTTCCCCCGGTTAAAACCTTCCCTCTCTCCGTATGGAATGCTTTGAGATACGCCTGTTGGTTACACCATTGTTTACCCGGTTACTACCTTTTCCTCTCTTGCGTGTGATACGCTGAGAGACGACCCTTTCCTCTCTCGCATGTGATACGCTGAGAGACGACCCTTTCCTCTCTTGCGTGTGATACGCTGAGAGGTTTACCTTCTCCCTCTCTTGTGTGTGATACGCAGAGAGATGTCTTGTGCGAGACTACGGGTATTCTCGGTAGTCGCTTTTAGCCTTCTCCGCGTGAGACGCAGTGAGCATTGCATAATTTTTTTTTCTTGCATCCTTTCTGCACAAGATGTAATTTGTCTCGAGTTTACTTCTTGCCTAGCTTTCGCTTAAAATGTTGCATTTATTTTGCATATTTGCTTCATTACAGCTCTCTTTGCATGATCATGAGTGATAACCGGCTTCGCGTAGCGTGTAAGTCCAATCTTCAAACCGGCTTCGCGTAGCGTATAAGTCCAATCTTCAAACCGGCTTCGCTTAGCGTATAAGTCCAATCTTCAAACCGGCTTCGCGTAGCGTGTAAGTCCAATCTTCAAACCGGCTTCGCGTAGCGTATAAGTCCAATCTTCAAACCGGCTTTGCTTAGCGTATAAGTCCAATCTTCAAACCGGCTTCGCGTAGCGTGTAAGTCCAATCTTCAAACCGGCTTCGCTTAGCGTATAAGTCCAATCTTCAAACCGGCTTCGCGTAGCATATAAGTCCAATTGTCAAACCGGTTTCGCGTAGCGTATAAGTCCAATTATCAAAATCTCCCTGCATATCATTTTGCATTTTGCCCCTGCCTGCGGGCATGCCTGCGGGCACACATATCTCTGTTTATCTTGTATGATTGTCTAAGTCTTCAGCCTTGTCAAAAATGGGTCGTCTCTGGGCTTTGACATTCACTCCCGTCACTTGTGACTTCCGAGTTCTGTCAAAGAAGGGCAACTGTAGACACCCCATTTTGGACCGACCTTAAGACTCAGACGTCACCGATTGAGCGCTCGGTGATGTTGCATATTGTGCTCGTTCAGAAGTCTCCGAGTCGCGGCCGTGCGCCCTGCCTCCGGACTTCCGAACCCTCTTCTGTGCCTTGCCTCGGTTTGCGAACCAGACTCGGTTTTCTCTGTTTTCTTTCCTGAGGGGAGGGAGAGGTCCCGTAGACTATCTCTTAGTGGCCGTGGGCTACTTTTCGTGGCCATAGGCCATTTCGCCCATTTCGGAGCCCGGTTCCCGGTTTTCGGAGCCGTCAGGCCATGTGCCTCGGCTCGGGACCGCCTAACCATCTCCGATTCCTCCGGCTTTTGGCATGCATCTCATTTACTCCCTTTCGAGGGACACTGGGGTCTTAGATACCCACTTCGTGGCCAAGCACCACTTTCGGCGCTTAACGGCCGGTTTTCGGGACCCCGAACTGCGTGTTTTGGCCCCCGAGCATTCGTTTTGCATCGGTTTTTGTTCATTTTTGGCAGGTACCTCTGTTTTATCCCCAGGAAGATCACTGGAGGGTGGGAGGCCAACAATTGTCTCAGCAACCAGTTATGCTCCTCCGGCGCCCCCCGGCGCCCGTTTTTCTCACTTCCGGGCTAATGTTGAACACCCTAGGGCCATTTTCTTCGAGCCAAAACCACATATTTGTGTAGTACACACATGGGAGGATCATAAAAACACATGGCCGGCCAGTAATTCTTTTGTCCATTTTGAAACCTCTTTGAAAAGTGGATCCGGGAAGGAAAAGTCTGCGCGGCTTCACCGAAACGGGCGTAACTCTTTGCACAAGAGGAATTAAAGTATGAGGCCACCACCATTGAAAATTTTACTTCCGGGGCTTCATTTTTCACTTAAGAATCTCCTAAGTTCAATTCCGGATGGAGGAGATATGGTTGATTGAAGTAGGGCATCACTCCGGTTGAACCGAAATCTGCGCGGCTTCACGGAAACGGGCATAACTGTTTCCACAGGAGGAATTGTGATGCAAGGTTTGTGCCATTGGAAAGCTAACTTCCGGGGCTTCAATTTGGACACTTGAATGGCCACATTTGGACTTCCCTAGCACCCACCGGCCAGCCTTCTTCCCGGCAGTTCCTGAAAACTAGCTGGCCAGCCAGAAAATCTAGCTGGCTGGCCACCCTTTTTGTGAAATGACCTTTTTGCCCCTGTGAGCTGGCCGGCCATTTTCCTCTTCCTCAGTGTATTCCAGCTGTGCCAGCTGGTTGCCAATTGGACCATCCTCCATACACGTGTATGGAGGATTAGAGAGGTCCTTTAGATTTTTTTATGCCTTTCCTCTATAAAGGAGAGGCTTGGCTTCTTGGCTCAAGGTTAGACATTGTTTAGACACATTTGAGATAGAGATATACCTTCCACCTCCCATTTCTCTCCATTTCCAAGCTCCAAAGTCATTTTTCTTCAAGTTTGGTGCCATTTCTTCATCACCATCAAGCATCCCCATCACCACTCCATTTCCAGCAGCAAGGAGAGGTTCTTTAGAGGCTTAGAAGCATCCATTCTTCAAGCAAAAGGCAGCCAAGACTTGTCTACAAGGGTAAGTCTCCATTTCCCTCTTTTGTAGCATTTTCTTGCTTCATTTCTTAAGCTTATTTTCTCACTATTTTAGGCTCCGACCCTAACTAAAAGGGTCACTCTTTTGAGCTTATCTTCATGTTTGTTTAAGGGCTGAACCCTGTTTGAGCCCTCCATTTGGTACTTGCTTCAATACCATCTTATATGCCATTTTTTTGCATGAAATTTCTAGCCTATGAGTGATCTGTTTTCGAGCATAATGTAAACTGTAAGTGGGTCTATTTTGAGCCCCTCTTCAACATTGAAGAAGGGCTCAACCATGTTTGACCTCTCTATCATGCACTTGCTTCATAAATCCTCATATTTACCGTAAATTTGCATGATTTGTTTGACCTACATGTAGTCTGTTTTGGAGCATGTAATGAACTGTGAATAAGCTTATTTTGCGTCCCTCTACAACATTGTAGAAGGGATCAACCTTGTTGGGGGTCTCCATGTTGTGCTTGTCTTTATATCCCTATTTGGCCCCCATTTTTGCATGCTCTTTAGGCCTATCTAGCTTCTGTTTTCGGCCATGAGCAGTACTGAAAATATCCATATTTTGGCATTCTTGTCATGTTTTGTTAAGGGTCCAAGGCTATTTGATGAATGTATGGTACACCTCATGTTCTAGCCTTTGTTGGCTTCATTCTTGCATGACATTTTTAGCATGTTTTCATACTGAATTGGGGGATGTCATCTACTATAAATATGCATATTTTTGGTCCCTCATCAGTGTTGTAGAAGGAAATTTTTCAGTTTGAGCATCGTATACATCACTTGCTTCAATACCCCTCTTTTGGCCCCCATTTTCGCGTGCCATTGTTGTCCTATCTATGCTCACTATTTCTCCATGTTTTGTATTGTAAAAAATTCTATTTTGGGGCTGCCTTGCTACTGTTTTGCATGTCATGTACCAATTATGCATGTTTAGTATGGCTGCAGGCCATTTCGGGCGCTTAATATCGCATTTCGGGACCATTCCGTACATTTGGTGTCATTTCCCCACCTTTCGGGACTGTTTTGCATCATTTGTGAGCGCTGAAAATCCATTGGCATGTTTGCATATCATTTTCTATATCATTTCATGTTTTAATCCATTGCCTCGGTTTGCGTGCCCGTGTGCACGCATTTCGAGGCACTTCATTTTCATCTATCGGCCTCTTATGTGAGTGCGGCTGAGGCTCTCTCATATTAGTATAAGTCCAATTTGCATTTGGAGTGCCATTTCATACTTTAGTACCATTGCCTCGGTTTGTGTGCCCGTGTGCACGCATTTCGAGGCACTTCATTTTCATCTATCGGCCTCTTATGTGAGTGTGGCTGAGGCTCTCTCATATTAGTATAAGTCCATTTTGCATTCTGTATGTCATTTTAGTCTCATTGCATTGCGTATGCCATTGTCTCGATTTACGTGCCCGTGTGCACGCATTTCGAGGCACTTCACTTTTCATCTATTGGCCTCCTATGTGAGTGTGGCTGAGGCTCACTCATGTTGGTGTAAGCCCATATTGCATCGCATATCTCATTTTAGTCCTGTTGCATTCCGTATGCCATTTTCTCGGTTTGCGTGCCCGTGGGCACACATTTCGAGACATCTTACTTAGGTCTCATTGTATATCATATTTCATGTCATTTCATGCCTTTATGCCATTGCCTCGGTTTGCGTGCCCGTGTGTACGTATTTCGAGACATCTCATTTTTCATCCGACGGCCTCTTATGTGAGTGTGGCTGAGGCCCACTCATGTTAGTGTAAGCCCAATTTGCATTGCGTATGCCATTTCATCCCTTAGGATCATCGCCTCGATTTGCGTGCCGCGTGCATGCATTTCGAGGCATCTCATTTTCATAGCATTGTGTATGTTAGGATTGCATTTTAGTTGCATTCATGCATATCATGCATATTGCATCATGTTCGGGATAGGAGTTAGCCCGGGCACGGGAAACGAGGCACGTTTCGTACTCCGAGTGACGGAATGGGTCTCAATTCCCAAGTCACCGACACTCCGGATTACCCATGATGGAGTTAGGTTTTGTTGTAACATTCATGTGCATTCATCCTATATTGAGTTGTGCAATCCGATTCCTCGGCCATCATGCATCGAGATGCGTGATTGGTGGCACGAGGATCGAGGCATGCATATATTTGTGAAATACATTGCTATGCCCTTTTCCTGCTCTCTGTTGCAGCAAAATCAAGAATCAACAGTCTTCCGAGGCTTGGCACGTATTTCGAGGAACATTGCAAACAGAGGCTAATTGGGGCATCCCAGTGGATTTCCGAAAAGGCAGCCCAACATGCATCATTTCATTATCCGGAGCGGAGTCAAGGCAGCCCCCTGGCTTGCATGCTAGTTACAGTTTTTCTTATTTAAATTGATAATTAATTAGGAATTTGTATATTATTCGGACTGTATTATTCTTTTATTTCGGACTGTATTATTATTTATTTGGACCCTCTGCGCGAGGGCATAATTGTAATAAGTGTGGCTGAGTGTGATGTATGTCTTCCAACCCCCACTTCTTTCTCCCTTTTATTTACCTGCTTACGATGGTTAGATATAGGGCATATTTCAATTAGCATACAGTATGACAGCATGTTTGCATCATTCATCTGTTTTGCACGCACCGGGCTCGGCGCATCATACAAACTGCATTTGTATTTCAATTCTAAATTGAATACTTGATAGCTGTAGCATTTCATATGCCATGTTTAGAATAGCCGAGCCTGCTATAATTTGCATCTTTGCATGTGTTGCATTAGGCAATTCTGTATATTTAGGATCATACATGATTTCTAATGAGCTTCTGTTTTGGCTTGGAGTACTCGGTGAGTTTTATGCTTTAGCATCCTTGCATGCGTGTGAGTGCTGCCATGAATAGCATGCTTACCATGAGGCTATGTGCTTATGTGATATAACTGCCTTGAATGCCTGTGGGTGGAGGTTGAGTTATTTGAATTGGGACAATTCATCAAATGTTTGTTTTAAGCCCACTAGATAGTGGCAAAATCATGTTTTCCTAAGCCCACCCGAGGGTGGCAAATCCACGTCTTAGCCTACCTGTGGGTAGCACCATCAAACCATTTTCAAACAAATAAACATGAAATGTTTTGTTCCAATTCAGGCGACCCAGTCTATACTTGTATGCTGTGCGCATCACATAGTAACCTAGGCTAATAACTGGAATAAGAACTCACAATGTTTTCAAAAACAGATATCATGGTTAGTAGAGGCCGGTCTTTGACCGGGCGAGCGGGGGTGCTCACGAAATGACCTTCCCCAATCGTACCCAAGTTCCCGAGCCGAGGTAACTTTGGTGATGACGGACACGTGGCCTTTTGGCACCGAGTCAGGGTTTCCTAAATTTCCCATTTTAAAATATTTAGGTGGCGACTCTGTATCTGGCAAAGCAGTCCATGTTTGGCACTTCTTTCAAAAAAAATCTGTTTTCTCAAAATGATTTGCCGGATTTGGACTCTTTGGTTCAAGATTAAGAACCGTGACATTTGAGTCCTTCGAACTGTAGTGACCCAATATCGAACCAGAACGGGGTGGACTCGCACTCCCTTTCCCCGGGATGCGTTCGGGGACGTCTACATCACCCAATGATGAAGTTTCACACTTGTCAAATGCTCGATTTCCTCAGCAGAAAGCCTCGGTTTTGACCCTCAAAAAGCTTACAAACCTTGCACCATTTTTAGACCAAAGCAGCAATTTCTCAAGCCTAACCACCTAGGGGCCTGCAGGCCACTTGGTGGCCGGCTGGCCACAAATGAGTGTACGGCCGTCCCCTTTGTGGCCGGCCGGCCGGCCACTTGTATCAATAAAACTAGATATTTTTGCCAGATGTGCCAGCTGTCTCCACAAGTGCATGCACTACACCAGCTGTTTCTATATTGATATTTTCAAGAGCCTAACATAATTTTCTATATATACTTGACCCCCTCTCATAAAATTAGGTTAGAAAATTTTAGAGAAGAAAAATTCGTGAAGAAAATATATCTCTCTCTCAACCTTGTAACCTACACATACCTTTCCTAGACCTCCTAAAGAAAATTTTAAGAGTTCTTTGTTGAGGTTATTGAGCTTGAATATTAGCTCTTGAGGGTGAGAAATTGGTGGTATATAACTCAAGGTGTTACTCCTCTTTAGGAGGTATAATCCCTAGCCTCTTTCCCTCGTTTATTTACCATCCTAGTTGCTATTTTTGGACTCCTTTTCAACTGTTTTTATGGACTGAAACTTGTGGTCAAGAGCTATCCAAGGTAGAGGGATGGACCACCCTTCTTTTTACCTTGCATTCCAAGCTCTTGCCCTTGCGTTTCCCATCTTTTCATCAACTTTTTTTGGGCTTTTTACCACTAAATTTTAGAAGTTTTCAGAGACTAAAAATGTGGTTTTGAGGTCCCCGAAATGGAGGGGTTAGCCACCCCTCCTTGTGCTTGTTTACTAGCTCTATTTCTTCATCCTTGTAGCTAGCTTTTTCAAACTTTTCCATGTGATTTTCAGTGCTATTTTTGATTGTTTTAGGTTGTTCCTTCCATTTATGCTTTGTATGTTATGTTTGTAGGGTAATAGTCCTCATAAGTTTGGTGTTTTAGGTATTAGACACCAACCTATTTGAGTTAATAGCATTTATCTAGTGCTTTCCATGCATGTATCCATCTCTAATCACCTCTGCACTCTCCTTCTTTTATTGGCTTTTTCTTTGCTTTGAGAGTCATTTCAACCGATTGTTGTTTAAGTTTGAGATAGAGATCCTTGTGCTTAATGGTTTAATCTCTTTGAATGTTCATTACTAAAGGCATGACATCTCTCTCATGCCCAAAACAACCCTTTGTTTGACACTTCTCTCCATTAGTGGACTTAATGCTCATTCTTGGACTAAAATGACTAATGAATGGAAAGGTAAGTAAAAGAGGTAATAACATTGGACTAAGAGGTAACAAGATAATAAAATGGTTTGGGGTTCAATCGGACGTTAATTGAACCCATTGAGTCTTGAGTCGTTTCATACTTGTTAGTAATGAAAACGATTCAAAAGTCAATGTCAACCACTTCCTTGATCCAAATCATGAGAGATAGAGGGGGTTTGTGAGTCTTTTCGTTGTCATTTATTAAGATTGTATCTCTTGGTTCTTAAGTCATTACGCAATGAATTTGCATCGATTGATGGCTTGCAAATCAAGCCTACCACTCCTTTGACCTGTTTGATGATAAGGAGAGGCAGGGTGGACAAACATCTCTTGAAAATACTCTGTTTGTGCTCTGTTTCTTGTCTGTTAGAGTATGGCAGTACCAAACATTAGTGGCCGGCCAGCGACATTACTGTACGGCCGACCACTTCTTCTGGCTGACTGGCCACCTTTTTCAGCCTGGCAATGTCCTTTTTCCTGCAAAACAGAGCAGAGGCTGCGGCAAAAACAGTTCAATTTTCTGACTGTGCAACAGAAGCATTTTGGCAGCAGAACGGAGAGCATTTTCGGGTGGAAATCCGCATTCATGCAAGTGCCCTCCCTCATTTCTCGGGGCCCATTAACATTATGTTTAATAGTAGTAGACTTGTAACTAATTAGTTAGTTTAATTAGTTAAAGTAACTAGTTAATTTTGTATTGTAAATAATTAGCTAGCGTAGTTAATTTATTTCATTTGGTTTGTAATAGTGTAACAACGCCCGCGAGGGACCTCGCTACAGTTCGGACTCGATTTTGTTGCGGTTCTAAATCTCGAACCAAAGAGTCCAAATCCGGCAAATCGTTTTGAGAAAAACTGATTTTTTGAAAGAAGTGCCAAACATGGACTGCTTTGCCAGATAACAGAGTCGCCACCTAAATATTTTTTAAATGGGAAATTTAGGAAACCCTAACTCAGTGCCAAATGCCACGTATCCGTCATCACCAAAGTTGGCTCGGGAACTTGGGTACGATTGGGGAAGGTCACATCGTGAGCACCCCCGCTCGCCCGGTCAAAGACCGGCCTCTACTAACCATGATATCTGTTTTTGAAAACTTTGTGAGTTCTTATTCTGATTATTAGCCTAGGATTACTATGTGATGCTCGCAGCAAACAAGTATAGACTGAATCGCCTGAATTGGAACAAAACATTTCATGTTTGTTTGTTTGAAAATGGTTTGCTACCCTCAGGTAGGCTTAAAATGCGGATTTGCCACCCTCGGGTGGGCTTAGAAAACATGATTGATGAATTGTCCCAATTCAGATAACTCAACCTCCACCCACAGGCATTCAAGGCAGTAATATCATGTAAGCACTTAGTTTCATGGCAAGCATGCTATTCATGGCAACACTCACACGCATGCAAGGATGCTAAAGCATAAAGCTCACCTAGTACTCCAAGCCAAAACAGGAACCGATTAGAAATCATGCATGGATCCTAAGTATACAGAATGCCTAATGCAACACATGCAAAATGCAACTATAGTAGGCTCGACTATTCTAAAAATGGCATGTGAAATGCTACAACTATCACGTACTCAATTTGGAATTGAAATACAGATGCAGTTTGTATGATGCGCCGAGCCCGGTGCGTGCAAAACAGATGAATGATGTAACATGCTATCATACTGTATGCTAATTTAAATATGCCCTATATCTAACCATCGTAAGCGGATAAATAAAAGGGAGAAAGACGTGGGGTTGGAAGACATACATCGCACTCACACACCCTTATTACAACATTGCCCTCGCGCAGAGGGTCCGAATAAATATACAGTCCGAATGAAAGAATAATACAGTCCGAATAATATACAAATTTCTAATTAATTAACAAATTAATTACAGAAAAGTAAAACTGGCATGCAAGCCAGGGACTGCCTTGCTTCTGATGTATGATGTATGTTGGGCTGCCTGGCGCGAAAATCCACTGGGATGCCCCGATTAGCCTCTGTGTGCACTGTTTCTTGAAATGCGTGCCGGACTCTGAAAAGTTGCCGATTCTGGATTTTGCTGCAACAGAGAGCAGGAAAGGGGCATAGCAATGTATTTCACAAATATATGCATGCCTCGATCCTCGTGCCACCAATCACGCATACCGATGCATGATGGCCGAGGAACCGAATTGCACAATTCAATATAGGATGAATGCAAATGAATGCTACAACAAAACCTAGCCCCATCATGGATAATCCGGAGTGTCGGTGACTGGGGAATTGAGACATGTTCCGGTACGCGGAGTACGAAATGTGCCTCGTTTCCCGTGCAATATGCATGATATGCATGAAATGCAACTAACATACAACCTAGCATGCACGATGCTATGAGAATGAGATGCCTCGAAATGCGTGCCCACTGGCACGCGAACCGAGGTGATGACATAAAGGCACGAAATGCAATGATGGGCTTACACCAACATGAGAAGGCCTCAGCCACACTCATACGGGATGCCGGAATGATAAAAATGAGGTGCCTCGAAGTGCGTGCTCACGGGCACGCAAACTGAGACGATGATGAAATGCAAATCGGATAAAACAGAGGGCCTCGAAATACATGCCCACGGGCACGCAAACCGAGGCAGAGGCATACGCAATGCAAACCGGATAAAACAGAATGTCTCGAAATGCGTGCACACGGGCACGCAAACCGAGGCGGAGGCATACGCAATGCCAAGCAGATAAAACAGAGTGCCTCAAAATGCGTGCACACGGGCACGCGAACCGAGACGGAGGCATACACAATGCCAATCGGATAAAACAGAATGTCTCGAAATGCGTGCACACGGGCACGCAAACCGAGGTAGAGGCATACGCAATGCCAAGCGGATAAAACAGAGTGCCTCGAAATGCGTGCACACGGGCATGCGAACCGAGGCGGAGGCATACGCAATGCCAAGCAAATAAAACAGAGTGCCTCGAAATGCGTGCACGCGGGCACGCGAATCGAGACGGAGGCATACGCAATGCCAAGCAGATAAAACAGAGTGCCTCGAAATGCGTCCACATGGGCACGCAAACCGAGGTAGAGATGTGAAGTGCAAATCGGATAAAACCGAAGTGCCTCGAAATGCGTGCACACGGGCACGCAAACCGAGGCGGTGATATGAAAATGCAAATCGGATAAAACCGAAGTGCCTCAAAATGCGTGCACACGGGCACGTAAACCGAGGCGATGGTATGAAAATGCAAATCGGATAAAACCGAAGTGCCTCAAAATGCGTGCACACGGGCACGCAAACCGAGGCGATGGCATACAAAGCATGAAAATGCAAATTGGGCTTACGCCAACATGAGAGGGCCTCAACCACACTCACATAGGCTGCCGTGAGATGAAAATGAAGTGCCTCGAAATGCGCGCACACGGGCACGCAAACCGAGGCAGTGACATACAGGCATGAAATGGCATGAAAATGTAGATTGGGCTTACGCCAACATGAGAGGGCCTCAACCGCACTCACATAGGCTGCCGGCGGATAAAAAAAAAGTGCCTCGAAATGCGTGCACACGGGCACACAAACCGAGGCAATGCATTAAAGCATAAAATGACATGGAAAATGATATGCAAACATGCAAAACAAAATTCAGCCACTAAATAAAGGGGAAAACAGCCCCGAAATGATGCGAAACGACAATCAACGCATGAAATCAACCCGAAATGCAATTCTAAGTGCCCGAAATGGCCTATAGCCATGCTAAACATGCACAATTGACATATGACAGCAAAAACAGTAGATAGGCAGTCCCAAAAATGGCATTTTTTCAGTACAAAACAAGGCAAAATTATGATCACAAGTATGGCAACAATAGCTTGCAAAAATACGGAAAAAGAGATGAATTACAAAGCAAGTGATATCTACAATGCTCAAACCCAAAAAAACAGTTCTACAACATTAAAGAGGGGCCAAAAATATGCACATTATCAAGAGATGACAACCTCTAAATCATAAGACAAACATGCCAAAAATGGAAGGCAAAATGGAGCCGCAAAAGGGTATAACACAAGACATGCAATATATACATCAAATGACCAAACCTTCTTCATGAAACATGTAAAGGGGGTCAAAATAAGACCAAAACCAGTAGGGGTCGAAGTCCCAAAAACAAACACAAATAGGTCAAAAATTGGATACAAAATATGGCATACTTGATGAAATTGAAGGAACTAGTATATACAATGGCCAAATGAAGTTGAGCTCCTCTACAATGTTGTAGAGGGGCTCAAAATAAGCAAGAAAGCAGTAGGGGTCGGAGCCCCAAAAACCAAGACAAATAGGTTAATTTTAGCATGCAAAAATGTGACAATCTTGATGAATATTGAAGGAACTAGTATATACAAATACCAAATGAAGTTGAGCCCTTCTACAATGTTGTAGAGGGGCTCAAAATGAGCACAAAAGCAGTAGGGGTCGGAGCCCCAATTCTCAACCAATTAGAGTATAAAAAAGGATCAAGAAAAAGCCCCAAAAGTTGGTTTTGAATACTTACCCTTGAAGACTTGTCTTTATTTGCTTCTTGGCTTGGATTTGTGGCTTCTCAACCTCTGAAATTCACTTCCTAGCTGCTGGAATCAAAGTTGGAATGGTGAGGCTAGGTGTTGGTGAAGAAATCAAGCAAGACTTGTAGCTTTTAGAAGGTTTTGGCTATGGAGATTAGGGTTTTTGCTTAAGTGTTCTTGAAGGCAAATCTTCCAACCTAGGCAAAGGAGCCCTTGGTTCCTTTAAATAGGCAAAACAAGGTGTAAAAGGGGAGGGCAAAGCATCCAAGCTTTCCCTCCCTAAATATCCCCCGGATGGGGGAGATATTTGGCAAAAATATCTGGACAGCTGTGCTGAGCTGGAAAGCAAGAATCCGGCCGGCCAGGTGGTTTTCTGCAAGGTGGCCGGCCGGCCACCCCACCTGGTCGGCCAGCCACTCCCCCTGGCCGGCCAGCCATGCCCAAAAATGAAGTTGAAATTTGCTGGCCGACCACCATGCAGTAGTGTCCTCCCATGTGTGTAGATCAATGCCCCAAGGTCGGAATCTGGCAACTCTGAAGCAGAAGTCACAACATAGAGCTTGAAGAAGAGGCTCAAAAATGAACTGTATAATTTCTGGCCGACCACCTTCTTTTTGTGTCCTCCAAGATGTGTAGAACAAGGATCCAAGATTGAAATTCGGCAACACTGAAGCAGGAGCCACAACATAGAGCTGGAAGGAGGGGCTCAAAAATGAAACCTGGAATTTCTGGCTGACCAGTAGTTTTTAGGGTCCTCCCATGTCCCCTGATCACAGATATGTAGCTTTGGTCGGAAGAAAATGGGCCTAGGGTGTTCAACATTGGCCCGGAAGTGAGCAAAACGGGCGCCGGAGGAGCGAAACTGGTTATCTGGGATAATTGCTGGCCTCCTACCCTCCAGTGATCTTCCCAATGTTGAAACAGAGGTACCTGCCAAATTTGAACAAAAACTAATGAGAAATGAACGCTCGGGGCCAAAACCGAGCCATTCGGGATCCCGAAAATGGGCTGCGGGTGCCGGAAGTGGTGTTCGGCAGCGAAGTGGGTATCTGCAACTCCAGTGTCCCTCGGAATGACAAAACAGAGGTTCCTGCCAAAAATCAGAGAAAACCGATACGAAATGAAAGCTCGGGGCCCAAATCACGCAGTTCGGGGTCCCGAAAACCGGCTGTAGGCACCGGAAGTGGCATACGGCCACGAAGTGGGCATCGGGGGCCCCAGTGTTCCTCAAAATGATAAAACAGAGATACATGCCGAGAACCGGAGAAATCTGATGCGAAATGAAAGCTCGGGGCCCAAATCACGCAGTTCGGGGTCCCGAAAACCGGCTGTAGGCACCGGAAGTGGCATACGGCCACGAAGTGGGCATCGGGGGCCCCAGTGTTCTTCAAAATGATAAAACAGAGATACTAGCCAAGAACCGGAGAAATCGGAGATGGTTGGGCGGTCCCGAGCCGAGGCACACGGCCTGACGGCCCCGAAAACCGGGAACCGGGCTCCGAAATGGGCAAAATGACCTACGGCCACGAAAAGTAGCTCACGGCCACCGGGAGATAGTCTACAGGACCACTCCCTTCCCTCAGAAAAGAAAACAGAGAAAACCGAGTCTGGTTCGCAAACCGAAACAAGGCACAGAAGAGGATTTGGAAGTCCGGAGGCAGGGCGCACGGCCGCGACTCTGAAACTTCTGAACGAGCACGATATGCAACATCACCGAGCGCTCAATCGGTGACGTCTGAGTCTTAAGGTCGGTCAAAAATGGGGTGTCTACAAATAGTTAGTTAATTCATAGTAATTAGCTAGGACATTTATTCAGACCCTCTTGCGTGAGGGAAAATTATAATATTGTGTATGTCTTCCAACCCCACGTCTTTCTCCCTTTTATTTACCCGCTTATAATGGTAGCATCATGTTTTACATTTTTCATATCATTACCATGCTTACCGTATCCATTTTTTGCATACACTTGGCTCGGCGCATCATTCTACCTATGTGGTTGTTTATTATCCAAGAAAACGTGCTTAACTGCATACTATCAAATTGTTTCACATGCCATGTTTGTAGCCGAGCCTATTATTTGCATCTCGTATGTGTTGCATTAGTCATTTGCATTGTTAGAATCATGAATTTTTTCTAATCATTTTATTTTCCTTGGCTTGCCTTAGAGTACTAGGTGAGTACTTATTGCTTTAACATATCGCATGTGTGTGATTGTTGCCATGTCAAGCATATCTTCTGTTAGGCTAAGTGCTTAAGTGATATATCTGTTTTGAATGCCTGTGGATGAAGGCTAATTGCTCAAATTAGGATAACTTGATCAATATATATATATATATATGAGATCACTTTTTTTTCAAGTGGTACATATTGAAACAATTTTCAAACATACAAGAAATCAAAGTGTTCCAACTTTTGCAAATTAGTCCTAATAAATCGGAACAAGAGCATATAGTGTAAATAAGAATCACATCATGATTAATAGAGGCCAATCTTTGATCGAGTGAGTGGGGTGCTCAATTCATGACCTTCCCCTCTCGTGCGTAAGTTCCTGAGCCGAGACACTTTGGTGATGACGAATAAGTGGCCTTTGGCATGAGTCTCGGATTTCCTAAATTTCACAAAACAATATTTAGAGACTTTGTAATCTAGCAAAGCAGTCCATTTTTAGCATTTTTTATTCAAAATCGATTTTCCAAAAGATTTGTCAGATTTAGATTCATTTGTGTTTATCTATTTCACATTGCACTTGTGAAATCAAATTCAGAACCATGGGAGTCCAAACTATAGGGCTATCGTATCCGAAAGAAGCACGAAAAGCAAGCTACAATTACTAACTGTCACAACCAAAGTCTCCCAACTTTTGGGCAAAGAACTAAGTAGTATCAAAACCTGCAACTCATCATCCAAAATAATTTTTATAGAAGCAAGTTGGTTAATAATACTCTTTACTTCATTCAAATGTTTCGGAATGGAGCCGACATCTTTATATTTTAAATTAACCAACTTTCAAAAGAGAAATGCTTTATTTGTAACTGATTTTTTGTCATAAAGACCTTCTAATTTTTTCCATAAATCATGTGCCGAAGTTTTAGTAGCAACACGATGAAGCACACTGTCATCAATCCATTGACGGATAGCACCAACGGCTTTTCGATTAAGCCTCTTCCATTCATCATCTTTTATACCCTCAGGTTTGCCACTATCATCCTTAAAGGATCCATACAAATCTTTAGAAAATAATAAGTCCTCCATTTTAGTTTTCCAAGTTACCCAGTTGCTTCCATTGTAGCTAGACATACAACCCACATTCCCCTCTATTGATTTACACAAATAAATAAGCCCAAACAAACTGTAAGCTCTGATACCCTTTGTTAGGGAAAATAGATGATTTCCCACAAGTAAATCAATCAATGAAAATAAAAACTAATACAAAAAAATTAAATCAACAACGACACAAGAATTTTTACGTGGTTCCCTCAATATGAGGTACGTCTATAGGATCGAAATTCAATTACACTATCAACCAAAAAGTTTCCAAACGATTACAAATAAGACACAAATGGTCTCACAAACCACTCTTAGGTGAATTCTAAATAATCACAAATAAATAAAAGGAAAGATCTCACCAAATAGATGAACAAAAGTCTTCGAAACAGATTTGTAGAAGACCCAAAATAATAACCCAAATAACTTCAAATCAGAGATTGTAGCAGGATCAACAAATCAAGCACAAATATGTGATATCATGAACTTAAAACATTATTCCGTTGGAGGAAAAGATTTCCAAAAGAGAAAGAACCAAAAACAAAAAATCATATAGAAATGTTCATCACTTCAATCTCATACTCAAAATCTATCGTGGATATAACTCGGTAATTGAAGCTTCATTGACTGATACATGGGTGGATTTTCTTTTTGATTGACTAGACTCAGATGTCGACGAATTATACTCCTGGAGCAATGGTAACTCTGGGTCGATGCTACTATGCACAAAAAATGCTGGTTCTGAAGGTAAGGAAAGGGTGAGAGAGAAGCTATTAAGCATGAGAACAACTGTAGCCATGGTTGGTCTTGCAGCCACATTTTCCTGTACACAGAGCAGCCCAATATGAATGCATCTTGTCATTTCACGTAGCGAACCCGAACTATCCCTCAATGTGGGATCAATTATATTCGAAGATATTCCTTTCTGCCAACTTTTCCAAGCCTGCAAGAATTCAATATGTGGAATAAGCTTTCATGGCCTAACAAATTTCATGGTACTGGTAAGCTATCATGGATACTCATACTTACATAACATAGAAGGTCCTCTACATTCTCTCCATTGCGAAAACAATTATTCCTCTGACCACTCACAATTTCCAAAATTAAGACACCAAAACTAAACACATCTGACTTGACTGAGAATTGGCCATGCATTGCATACTCTGGAGCCATATATCCGCTGCATTGTTTAATATATAAGTTTCAACAAAATTTCTATATCAAAAGTTGCATAAATTATGTATTATCACTATGTTGGTAAGACTCAAACCAACTCACATTTATGATTACAAAATATGATTTTATTTTTGTTTCTTATCAAAGCAAATTTATTTTTATTGTTAATTTTTATTTTTGCAATGTTTGATCGACATATGAACCAAAACCATTTTGGAAATGAACAGAAAAAGAGTTTTATTTATAATCATAAGATGTGGATAGAGTTAAAACTTACTAGGTTCCCACTATTCTGCTCGTATTTCCTTGAGTTTCATCAAGTACAAACAATCTCGCCATGCCAAAATCTGAAATTTTTGGATTCATTTCCGCATCTAACAAAACATTGCTAGCTTTGAGATCACGATGAATAATTCGAAGTCGTGAATCTTCATGAAGATAAAGAAGTCCTCGAGCAATGCCACCTATGATCTTGTAACGCCTATCCCAATCCAAATATGCACGGTTGATGGCATCTACAAATCCATACGATTGAATCAAAACCCAATTGAATGATCTTTTAAATGTGTTCTTCAATAATTTTAGTTTGTAACGAACCCTGTAGTTTAGGGCTTATTTTGGTTATTGACCTTTCAATTGTGATACATTTGATCCTGAATTTTGAATCTTATTCCAAATAAGGACAATTACATAATAACAATCAAAAAGCATCAACAAAAGTAACCACTCATTACATGATTATCGTCCAAACTTATACTAAAAATTAATATGGTAAAAAAATAAAAATATATAAGATTTATCATTTTTATATAATTTTATCTATGGTGGGTAGAAATAATTTTTAAAAATTCAAAAATAATTTTTTGACATTTGCTTTTGTCAAACTAATTTATATTTTATCAAAATGATGATTTTACCCTTGAAATGGAGTATTTTCGTTTGCAAAGGAAATGATATCTTTATTTGTCCTTATTTAGAACAAGATTCAAAATTCAAGATTCAATGTATCACAATTGAAAGGTCATGAACCACAGTAAGCCCCAAACTACAGAGCCTCTTAGTGTAATTCGCCCTTATAGTTTTGGTCTTTATCATATGATTAAATTGTTGTATAGATCAAGATATATATTGTTTGTAGTGTTCTATGTTTGACACAAAGCTATGAAGTGTGCATATTTCAAATATTTGTTTAGATGAAGTTGAGAGAAAGACAATCTATAAACAAGCAGCATAGTAGTTTTACCAAATATGAAATGATCGAGGCTCAAATTCGTCACATATTCATAGATGAGAAGCCTTTCAGTTCCTTCCAAACAAAATCCCAAGAGCCTAACCAAATTCCTGTGTTGAAGCTTGGCCACCAACATGACCTCGTTCTTAAATTCTAGTTCTCCTTGTCCAGAATCCCTAGAGAGTCTCTTCACAGCTATTTCTTGTCCATTTGGAAGCCTACCCTGAAGATATAATAGAGTTTATGTTGTACAAATGATACCACTTTCAGCAAATAAAAAATTTCAACATTTTATTTTGGTTATTTTTTCATTTTAGCACAAGGGATACATCATATTCGAAGGTAAATGTTTGATCGATTACCTTGTAAACAACACCAAATCCACCTTGTCCAAGCTTATTAGCGTCAGAGAAGTTATCTGTTGCAACGCTAATGGTATCAAAGTTGTATTGCAAGGATTCCACAATGCTAATTTCTTCCACAGCTTCACAAAATGAACAAGTTAACAATTATGTCAATAAAAGTTCCAAATGAAAATATAGATCTTTTCGTAATGTTGTTGACTTTCTTCATATCATAAAATTAGCCAACATAAATCGCATACCGAAATATCATCGAAAAATAATCCACAACTTGTTTTCAATGATGACAGAATAAATAGATTAATATAAGGAGGGATCTTTTAATGTTCCTTCCAATAGTTACTTTTAAGAAACAGGCTGAAGAATAGCATTTTGTAAATATTTTTTTGCTTCAAGGGAAGTGATTTGTTAGCAATTAAACTACACTTTCCACTAGTTCTGCATTATTTTGAAAAGAGATAATTATCAATGCCGTTCAAATCATTTAAAGATAATCTACTTGCATTTTTTATCAGTTAGTGGTTAACTACAAATATAGAGATTAAAATCCACATAGAAGTTTAAGGGCAATGGTAGAGGGCGCTAAAACTGTGGCTCAAATTGGCTCAAATTTCCTTATCAGGTAAAAAAAAAAAAAAAAAAAAAAACAAAGTTACCAAACTTGGCAATTTGAGCCAATTTGAGCCACAGTTTTAGGGCCACCAATCATTTTCCGAAGTTTAAATAAACCATATTAAACTTACTTTCAACTTTCTGCCTTGACTTCCTTTGCTTCCTCTTTCTTAAAAAGATGCAAATGCATACCATGAATATCGTCATAGAAGTAACGGATGAAACAACGACAATGATGATTGTTAGAGTTGTATTGTCATTCTTTCCTGCAAAAATTAAAAGTTTCTGGTTAAATCATGATAAATTTTGGATTTAAAAATGTTCCGTATGGTTGTAAGTAAATACAAATATGTAGTAATAAAGATCCATAAATTGAAAAAATAATGATTGCCACTTAACAAGCGTTGTCTAATCTAATTTGTGACATTAAAAATTTATGCTTGTTTTATCACTAATTTTCTGTCGAGAATCTGCACTAACTCTCATTTTCTAGAATCTTGCACCAACTATTTGTTCTACACTCTCTCTATATTTATTTCTTTGACATATTTGTCTCTTTTCAGATATTGCCCTCTTCATAATATCTTTTTAAGTATCATTTTAGACATTTTTGTAATAATAGAAAGAAATTGTGAGTAAGAGAGAGCGGAGTGTCACTTGGGTCCACCCAAAAACTCAAGATCTTATATGTGTATTTGATGCATTTTTTTTTTATTGGCAAAGAAAATTTATGAGTAATGCTAGGCATCATAAAAAAAATATGATGAAAATGATCATAAAAGAATTTTTACCGTTAGATTACATATACAATAAAACACTACATACAAATTAAAGAATAAAAAATCTTTTACAAAATATTTTATAATATTTTGTTCAAAATCTCTAATATTGTTCAAAATTTATTAACTTGAGAATAAATTACATCGAGATAATAAGAAAAGAAACTACATTGATGTATTAGTATGGTAAGAAGTATATCCTAAACCTTAAGCTACCAATACATATTAGTCTTTTTCGCACCCTCTATCTCATTCATGCGTGACTTTGCCCTACACGTGATGATGCTAACATTTAAACATGTTAAAGAGATGCAAAAGAAACATAGCGCAAATGAGGAAGCAAGGAGATTTGAATTTATGACCTTCTATAATTTAAGTTCTAATATAATATTAAATCACCAGTTGTCCTAAAAAATTTAAATTATTAAGAAATAAGATTAATAATGAATTCAAGGTCTCCCACAGTACCAAGCATTTTCATGAGAAAAAAGATAAATATATATATATATATATATATGAAAGAAAAGAAGGGACATGCTATTCAAAATTAGGTAATTTATATGTGTGTGCGCGTGCAATTGTAACTATTTTATTCCTCAAATTAATTCCAATAGAATTGATCGACTAATAGTAATTTCAAAATTGATTGGGTAAAAAAAATTTTAAATTCAATTACTGTCTAAAGAATACTTAACAGGACTAATAATCAATATTTTGAATTTAAAATTTAATTTTTTTCATTTTTGAGATGAAAAATTACCTTGTTTGATTTTAATTTTCTGAACAGGACTAACTAGTTTTTTTTTTTTTCAATGACTTTTTTTAATATTTTAAGAAATTTTTTTTACTTTTTAAATACATCTAACCTAGATGTATCAAAAAAGTAAAATACTTGTAAAAAACCAATAAATAAAAAAGAATACTAAAATATACTAAATTTGTATATATATATATATACATATATATTGTATTTTTGGTATTTAGTGAATTTTTAAATACTATTTTCACAAATATTATGCTTTTTAATTGTATTTATATTAAGTGTATGTAGAAACTAAAAAAATATTTAAAATATTTTAAAAAATTCAATGAAAATAAAAAAATATATATAGAAAATAAAAAACTCAATTTTCAAAAAATTGAATTCAAAAAATTGGAACAAAAAAATGATTAATTAAATATTTAAATTTATTTTTTCAATATTTGAGAGACTAATTGATTTTTAATGTATAGTTTGGTGGGTAAAATGAAATCCAAATGAAATTTGGAGACAAGCCAGGATGTTCCGTTTGATTATAAACAAAACAAATTACGGAGGTAAATTAATTAAATTTTAAAAAATTTAGCAATTAAATTAAAATAATATGAAATATGAATGTCAAATTAATTTTCGAATAATAATTTAAAAGACAAAATGATATTTTTTTAAATTATGCCTTAACGATTGTCATCCATAAAACATAACTAATGATATCATATTCACTACCACATATAAGAGTTAAACCATATCTAGTAAACAATAACAAGGTTAAGGATGATAAAGTTGCAAATAATATCGACTTATTATTCTAATAAAAGTAAATCTACCATTGAAAACTGTTAACATGACAAATCGGATGTAATTCATGAAATATTATAGAACTTTTCATGTCGTATATTGGATCTCATTATTTTTCAATAGATCTTACATATACATGGGTGTTTTTTACATTGATAGGAAATACCCAGGAAAGCAATATATTAAAACTTTTTTCTTCTTATCTATCACTTCAATATTTTGTGGTAGAAATCTGCTAGTATTTTAAAGTTTTAGAAAAATGTTTGAAACATTTAATTTATCACTTTTAATAATGTATTTAACAAGTGTTAAATTTAGATTTGTCAAATATTTTTTTATGTAGGGTTTAACCTCAATGCCACATCATTATTAGTGGTTTAGATATGATAAATTAAAAAATGTAATATTGTTTTAAATTTTAAAAATAGGCAAATTCTTGGTGCTAGATTTAAACATAAATCCAAACACAAAAGCATAAGTCAAAAAAACTCCTCTCTCAACTTTCACATCATCAACTTTTTTTTTGCAAATTCTCAAATTAAAATAAATTATAATCAATTCATTATACCTGCTCCTATTGAGATTGGTGGTGGTGGTGGTAGTGGTGAGGCTGGGTGTGGTGGTGCTCCTGGTGGTGGTGCATCAGCTGGAATGGTATTAAAGAAACTGTAGGCCTCATACCGTAAATTACAGCTTGGTCTGATAACTCTCCCTCCTTTCTTCCCATCACAACATTTCGGAATATCTTCAGCAGCACCAAGCAGGCAATTAGTGCAATCCTGCTCAGTCAAATCAGGTGTGCACTGCACAAGTCCAAATATAGTTTGAAAATCCGGACCCGTTGTGTTTCCAGCAGCGAACTTGCGAAAACCGCGAGACGACGCCGCTCGGTTTCGAAGGTTTTCCAACAAGGCCCTCAGGGCCTGATTGAATTGACTTGTGCTCGTCGAATTATCGACGTTCCACATCCAGAAACTGGGATTGTCTGTCATAGTGCCATTTATGGACGAGTTTGAGTATCGTAGCATACAATTGTCATACCCACCAATTGCCTCCTTGTAGTTAGGACAAACCTGAGTGAGCTTAGTAATAGAGTCATTGATACAACTACGACATGCTTGAAGCTCAACATCTCCTCTACAGAGCACAATTGCATTAGCTCTGTCGGGGTTTTGGCCGACTGAGGAGCTGTAGAACCCATATTTGTCGGTGTTGGAGGAGAGAGAGGAGAGGAGGGTGTTGAGATTTCTCTGGTATGTGCTATTGCTAGTGTAATTACCATTGTTTATGCAGAAGTCGTAAAGGAAGTTAGGCTGGGCAATGGTGAGAGCAACAAGGTTTATGAGGATGTAAGAAAGGAAGAGAAGCTGTTTGCAAGAAGCCATATGTGTTGCACAATTAGAATGATTGAAGTAATGGGTTGAGATGAGTGCAATGTTGGTTTGGTTCTTACAGCTTTATACCAAAGTCCTAGACTCCCGTGACAACATTACTCAGAAAATTAAAAAATGAAGGGAAAACGAGTGGGAGCACTAATTAGTGCTACCACTAATGACGTGGCAGTGGGTGCTACAATGTTTTTTTTTTTTTTGTTAAAAGTAGGTGTCAACTCATTAGTGATGCTTTAGAGCATCACTTTTAGTGGAATGTATCATTGCTGAAAAATAAAGGGCTCAAATGAGGTAAAACAGGGGACAAGGATGCAGCTGCTGTGCTGCCAAGTTGGGCCCATCCCAGACCCATTACCATAATTCAAAATGAAAATGTTTGGACCCCATAAAGGAGGACTCTCATTACCCTCAATGATGTAGTGATTATTAATCTGTTTGAATTTTTTTGGGAGTTGTATCTGACAATGACATAAATGGTTTAGATTATTTTTGGAGTTGTGGGAGTTGTGTTTTATGGGGATCTCTATCATTATTGAATTCAAAACTTTCATCTTTTAGGTCATGTTCATCTTTATATAAAATATTAGACTGATTAGATATTGATAACCACATTTATTATTCATCTTTTTTTTAAGAAATATGAATAAACTTAATTTTTGAAAAAATAATTTACTAAGAAGTCTCTATCATTTCTGGTATCACAACAGGTACTTTGATCCTCTCCATTCTATGTATGTAATTTCATTACATATCTAATGGTTATAAAATAGGAATTCAAAATTATAATTATTTTAAATTAAAAGATAATATTACACTCACATTTAAATGATATAATAAAACTTCTCAAGTGTTAGGTTTTTGTTATTGACAATCATGTTTAACAAAACTCCTTTTAGTTGTAATTTTATTCATTCTTTTATTTCAATGAGGCTATGAGTATTTAGATACGAATCCAACTCAAATTGTGCCTATGCAGATGAGTTTGTGATGTTAATCATATCATGTTTGTCACTTCGCTGACTATGTCAAGAATCAAGCTACCCAGTCAGCTCGTTAGAGTCCAGGGGATAGCGCCCCATGGCAGGTCTAGGGTAGCGCCCAGGCGGGGTCAAAGGGCAACACCCCCGAAGCAAAAAGCAAACATACAATTGAAGTTGTTTGACCGCTAGAGCGGCACTTCTTGCACTCGAGTATAGATCTGTGTTCTAAAACACACATTTTAGTCAAACCACTCGAGCGTCCATTTATGCGCTCGAGCGGAGATTGCGATTTTGTTTTCTATAAATCTGCGATTAATTCAGTTTCTAGTGTACGACTTCCAAAGCTTCTTATTGGGTATTTGGGTTTTCTTCTGGAGCTTCTTTGCTAGTTTCTTTGATGTTTGTTTGAGTTTAATTCATGGTTTGAGAAATATACATCAAAAGATTGTTTGTTTCATTCAATACAAAAGAAAGAGTTATTCTTCAGTGGATTCTGGGAAATTTGAGCCTAAAACTTTGGTAGATTCCGGAGTGGCTCATCGTCGTGCATTCGACATCAACGTTGTGGGTTCAATGTTGGGTAAGACAATTTCAAGGTGAAGACGGTGATGGAAGACACACATTGGGGTCGGTTCAATTCGGGCGTGGATGCGCTAGGTAATTGAGGGTACATTTGTGTAATTCATTTTTGTCTTCGTAGTGTATTGTTTTATAATTTTGGCTCGTGGTTTTTTTTTTTTTTCTTATCATAATTGGAGGCACTCCAATTGTGATTTTTTCACATTAAATTGTTGTGTTGATTTATCATTGATTGTTTGTATGATTAGGATTGTTATTTACTATTTAATATTGATACATAATCATAAATCAATATCTCCGGAATTTGAGATTTTTCATCTAGTATAAATATATGCACGGAAAAACATCACAATCTGCATAGGAAACTCCGATTGTGCCTAAAGCCACCCATTATCCATAAAACAAAGGCTCATAAGAATTGCTCATTCTTTATTTCTTAAAGAATCTATATATAGGAACTTACAAAACAAACCGATTAGATTACTGGAGTTGGGCCGTTGGTAGATCTTACAAGCTCAGCTAAACTATTCAATCCACATTGTGTAGTAGAGAGAAGACGTGGTGTTATTGAGCCCAGTCCCTCTCTAGTCCACATTTGTGGATTAGGCTGTCAAGTTGGGCTAGAGGGACACACTACGGGTCCGATTTCAGTAAATTAATTTATTCATTTTGTAAGTTCCGATATACAGATATGAAGAAAATCAAATCGATATGATAATTGTAACCATATTTTCTGTTTATATTTTCTTCAAACAAATAAATACTAAGAATGATTTTAAAAATAAATAATTTATTTGTTAAAAAGAAATATAATCATTTTTTTTCCAAACAAATGAAGTAAGAATAAATTTAAAAATAAATTACCTATTTTTCACAAACAAATAAATTGAATTAAAATGATTAAAAAAAAATACTAGAGATTCCAAAAAATTTATCAAAATTTTTTTATCAAATATTTCAAAAAAAAGTTGCAGACCCTAAAAGATTAAAATTTCTTCCAAATTTATGAGATTCATATTTTCGAAAGTTCCTTGACTATGACTCCTCTGTTTTTTTTTTAAGCAAAAGTCAGTGATTAGTTGTTAGATTACCACCTCAAAAGAGTTAAAACTCAGACTCATATACCTTGCAAAAAAATCTTATTCTTCCATTCCATTCCTAAGAGTAAAACTAAAGACCTCCCCCTTAGGTTGTGTTTGGTTTATGGGTTTGGAGAGTGATTTCGAAAAGGAAATGAAAAAGTGTGTGAAATTAGATTAAATGTAAGTATATTTTTATTGGAAAATGAGTTGGACCCCCAGTGGAGGTGCTGGGGGTCATCTCTGATTGGCCCAAAAATTGTTTATTTATTTATTTATTTATTTTTTGGAGCCATTGGCAGTGCGCCAACTGTCACTGGGGGTGCTGGGGGTCGCCCCCCACTGGGGGTCCCTAGCATTGCCCATTTTTATTTATATTTCACTATCCTTTTTCTTTTGTCTTTCCATATTTCTCTCCAAATCCTTAAACTAAACACAATCTTAACACTCCATTTGGATCGAAAGGTGAAGTGAGAAAATATTTCTCACATAGGTGAGAAAAGAAAAAATGAAAAAAAAAATGATTATAGTTTCTCAACATTATGTTTGGATGGATAAAGGAGAAGAGAATGTGATTTTTTACTTATCTTGTTTGGACAGAGTAAATAAAAAATAAAAAAAAATAAAATATTATATTTTATTTTACTAAAATAACATTCCATATTAATAAGTTATCTTTTTTTATAAAGGTAATTTTTATATTTTAAAAAACTTTTATTCAAGGAGAAGAGAATGTAATTTCTCACCTATCTTGTTTGGATAGAATAAATAAAAAAAAATATTTTATTTTATTTTTTCCAAAATAATATTTTTATATTAATAAGTTATCTTTTTATATGAAGGTAATTTTTATATTTTAAAAAACTTTTATTAAAGTCAATTTCTTTCTCACAAAATCTCACCATTTTTGGTGAGAAACCGCGCAAGTAAATGAAAGTTGAACAAAAAGTTGATTGGGACAGGACTAGTAATGGACATGTGTGTATTAAACATCTTGACTTAAAGGCATTCTTTTTTATTTATTTATTTTTTTAAGGAGTTGACGTAAAGACGTTTTTTTTTTTATATATATATATTTTTTTTACGGTGCTGATTGGGAGCCCGAAATTTTGGGGCTCGAATGCCCCGAAATTTCCATATAAGGAAATAAAAAAAAAACAAGGCAAAAAAAAAAAAAGAAAAAAAAAACAAACTTATCCAAAAAAAGAAATTTGAGCCATTTGAGCCACTGTTTTTTGGGCCACCAATCATTTTCCTTTTTTTTATTTTAGGAGTTGACGTAAAGACTTTTATTTGGTTGAGTTTTGACAATATGTTTTAATTTTATTTTTTTTTTAATTATTAGTTTCATATAAGAAAAACTTATCCATAAATTTTATTTTAAGAAACGGTGATTTATTTAGGTCTATTTTGGCAATAAAAAAAAAAAAACTCACATTTTTTTTTTCTGAAATTTTGTCTTTAGTGATTTTTTTCAAAATTATATCAAAATTTTTTACTTTTCTATTTAATCTTGTCGAGACGAATCTAGAAAGTATATTAAAAAATATATTAAAGATGAAAATAAGCAAAAAAAGATTGCTTATTTTTATCTTTTCTGAATTTTTTTTTTTTTTTTTCTGTTCTTGTCGAGTTAAATTTAAAAATATTTAAAAAGTTCACTAAAACGAAATAAGCCAAAAAAAAAAAAAAAATGTCATTCCCAAAACACCCTTAAGTCCCAAAGATTTTTTTATAGACCATTTAGTTCTCATTTGGTAAATATTTTGGGACTAAAACAAGAGCAGTGCTTTATACCCCCAGTGGGGACACTACAAGAAATTTGACTTTTAGCGGCGTTTCAAAAACGCCACTATATGCTTGAAAAACGCCACAATAAGTTTTTGCAACGTTTAATATTTTCGTCGTAGATACGGCCGCCGCAATAACTTAGTGGCGTTTCAAAAGCGTCGCTAAAAACATTAGACGGCGTTTTTTAAAACGTCGCAAAATCTTTAACAGCCATCTACTTTTCCGTCACAATTAACCTATGATGTAATGATGACGTCATTCAGTGGCGTTTTTTTGAAAAAACGCCACCCTCTTTCATTTTTAATTCTTACCTTAGATGTGATGTCATGATGACAACATTTAGTGACATTTTTTTCAGAAACACCATTTTATTTATTTATTTATTTATTTTTAAAAATACAGCCCAATTAATTGAGAATTTATATAAATTTAACTAGGAACAGAGATTGAGAATTAACGGATAATTAATATAAAATAAAACAGATTGGCTCAAATTTAAATTACAATGCCAAATTGAAAACTATAAAAATTCTAGTTTATCTCCTTAGATATTTAACCCTACAACTTTCCAAATCTCAATCATATACTGTCAAACAGTTTGAATTTTCTTCAAATCACCCCCTCATTTTTGTTATTTAGTGCAAATCTTCAAATCTTTACTTTGCAACCAGCAGAAGTCAGTTTGTTGATACTATAACAGCCTGTTCAAAAATAAAATGAAAATGTGAGCACACCCGATCAACAGATAAACAAACTTGCAACAAAAAAAAAAAAAAAAAAAGGCAACATTTACTTGCACCAGTTCAATTATAAAGCCTGCACCCAAATTTGCAAAATCAGATCCAGAGAGAAGAAATAGTCAGCAAAATTATACAAGTTACTCATTCATGGGCCAACGCTTATTTAAGGAACAAGCTGGCCAATTTTAGAAATTACACTGCAGAGTGGAACATCACCAATTTCTCTCTCCCTCGGGATGATATCCCCAAATTCGACCTCACAAAATAAGTGAAGGAAACAGCAAATTAAGTCAGAAGAAGGAAAACCAGAAGCCAAACTCATAAAAGTGAACTATTGAGAAAAAACCAAACAAACCTCAAAAGACCAATGGTGTCGGTCTAGTGAAGGAACTTCCTTGAGAATGAACAATTGCCATTGAGCCTAGTTTGAGAATGATATAAAGCTCCATTCTCAAACTTGATAAGCTTGCACTCCAATGGGAATGCCATTTTTGAATGAACAAAATAAAAATAAAACTAACCTTGCTTCTCTAACATTGTCAACACTGATGCCAAATCCAAAAGCTGTCTTCCCAACTGTATGACCACTTGTAGCTGTGGCCCAATAGAAATATTTGCTCAGACCATGTTTTATCTATTGTCCATCTACAAAGAGATGTTACGTCTTTTGTTTCGTCTGAAGTTTGTGAAACAAAGACTCAATTGTTGAAAAGTACAATTATGTTTTTTAAACAAATTTCAAAACCGATCAATCCAGAAGCATGGCCTTAACAGATTTTCCAAAAGTCTTTGGACACGAAACAAAGGCAAGTTGACAGTGTCATGACAGAGAGAAAGAGAAAGATGGCAAACCATCAATTCTACAATTTAGCTTGCAATTTATCTTGTTAAGGAAACGGGCCATAAGAAGACTGTAGATATAATATGACACAATGGCTGTATGAATTTCTAGAAATAGATAACTTATCGAAAATAAGAAGAATGTAAACTCACATCAAATTTTCAAAATAAGATAAAATTACATTGATAGAGGTTTCTTAAATCATATAGAGAAAAAAAAATTCCAGTATCAATGGATCAAAAAATCTATTAGCGAGAAATACCTGAAATGCTGAAAGGTGAAAGCAGGTTTCCACCATGACTTGAGTGCAAAAGCTACAGATGAGCTGAAAGGCCCCACATTTCCCTGATAAGATGGTACATGGATAGTTATTCAACTTGTAGTGTGATCCATAGATTCAATTAAGGAAAGCATCAAACTCTACCTTCAGCAAGAAATTTTTATTGGCTTGCCAAGATGCAGCAAATTGGAAAGTGGAGTTTTGAGTCACATTTGATGGTTTGTCATCAACCCTTTGCCACAAGATTAGACTGAATTTAGATCCCATTCCAAACAGCATTAATGGAATTCTACAGTAATCACTTACCTTGTCTGTAACTCAAAACCAAAGTCAATGTAGTTTGTAATAGCAAAAGGCAGTATGAGGAAAATCTAGCTGTTTAAAAAACTAAACAAGCCGCTACAAGTAGTCATCAAAAACTTTTCCCAGAACAAATCCAGCTTCTACCTTTCCCCTTAAGTAACAAAGGAGAGATCTTATGTAAACTTTTTAGGAAAGCAGCTTCAGGGAGTAATATTATGTAAGTCAGGCTCAAAAGCAAGATGCAATGAATTATTATATGGCTTTTGAAAATCCCAATTCGAAGTACCACGACCTAGAGCTACGGACTCTTTGAAATGAAAATGTCAAGGTTTATTCCACATTTTTTAATTCTCCCAAGGTCTAGGTGTTTTGCATAGTTATTGAAATTATCTCTTGAATTAAACAATTTCCCCTGTGTGTTTCCCATATTTATTCGAAGCCATTTTCTCAGCTTTTGTTCACATCCTGCCTCCTATACTCATTTCTCACATCACATGCATAAGTGCAATTCAACATCTACTCTATTCGCATGGACTTCACTAGAATCTAACATATTGTCAAACTTCAACACTAAGAAAGTTCATTAAACAATGAAGAAATATCACAGATAGTTCCTACTCTGAAGCACCATGTTGCACTTTAAGATATCATAGGCAAACATATTAACCAGTGTCATATGATAAATGGTAAGCATAAAAAATAGACCACTACCCCATGTAGATAATATGCATCTCCCTTTATCTGTGTTTAAGATGAATAACATGATGCGTCCACTACACTTATAAAGCACACAATAGAAGAACTCTTCTCAGCAGATTTTCAAATTTAATTCTATTTTTTTGGCCCAACAGATCACTGTATTATTGCGTCTTCACCACTTTTGAATTTTTATCCTTTTTGGGCACCTGAGGGAGGGAGGGAGGGAGTGAGGGAGAAGTATACCCGTCTTTGGACCACCACATGTTGATAGAATGAGGCAATGAACTGCAGTGCAAGTTCCATGCACAAAATATCAGTAAAAAAGTACATAATGAAATAAGAATCATGATTTACACTAAAAAAAATTGCACATATTCATGCATTAATGCTTTAATTGCCAACAAATGCCGGAGTTACACACTATGCTGTGGACTGTAGTACAATCATCAGTACAGACAAAGATGTGGTAGTAAGTCGTAGGGATAGGTGGTTGCGTTGTAACAATATAGATCCTCACCATTAGCATGGTACACTGGCATCTTCGTTGCACAACTAGAAAGTCATACAATAAACAGCATTGACCATGCACACATGAATATGCAACCTAGATCCAGTCACTGATGACTTACTCTATTTAAATCATCAACTCTGTCTTTTGAATTTTTCAAAGAATACCATCAATTCTGTGTTGGAGTAAATGTTCCCATATAAAGGGAGAAAATAAAAGAGACTCAAGAAGATAAATAATAAAACAAACCTGTAAACTTTTAGCAAGTTCAAGACCAAAATTGAAGGATGGGCTCAAAGGACTGCCTGATCCTAGTCCATAGCCAATAGCACAACTCCAATTCGCTAAATTTTTGTATTTTGACGGACAAATGAGAGATAAAAAAACAAAAAGGAAAAAGATGAAATGTATCAGACCACGACAGAGCAGGTGTAGATTAAGAGATAATAACACTACAATTGAGAAATCTCAAATGGATCCTCTATGCATATCAAGTGACGGTCATTCCCAATCCTCCTAGTCCAGTCTTTGGCTCGCTTGCTATTAAATATGAAAGAAATAGAGGAGGCTAATAAGCAATGTTCAAATTGACACTTCAATTCTATGAAATCATTTGGAATTTTTTAAATCATACAAGCAGTTTAGCTGCAAAAGGACCTAAATAATTAATAAGTTAAAAATTTAAACCATGATTCATAGTTTACTAAAGAAAAAATGTGGGACCAATGCACAAGACCTGGGAGTGGTAGTGGATAGGCAACCTTCCCCAATTTATTTATTTATTTTATTTTTGTACAGGCTAATTTCCATGACTCAAATTGATCAATTAACACTTGCCATCACTCCAGACTAATTCATAACTTATTACCTTATGCTCATACATTTTCTTTATAAATATATAAGATAAAGTTCTTTTTACCCTCAATTTTTATGAAAAGGATCTAGTAGGTTGGGTAGCTTTTGCTATATTTTTTTCCATTTGGTTTTTTTGTCCTCCTAATGTTTTTGGGCATCCCAACAAAATAGTTTATATATATACATATTCCAAGGAATGAACAAAAGAAATGGACAAAATACTACACTTGACATGACATGATCTTCCATTCTATGAACATGTACAGTTCACATATCATGCTTGAAATTAAAACCAAGTTCCCGTGAGATATAGAGTGTCTACTCACCTGAGTATGCTTCCCGTTCAAATAGATATAACATCATTTGCATAATCATGACAATATGCTCAATAATTGAAGAATGCCCATACCAATTGAGCAATACTTTCCCTATTACGTGATCCAAACCCAGAAAGTTTTTCAACTTGATCAAAATAAGCACATTCAATATTGTCAACAGTAACAGCATAGGTTCTTTCCATTCCCTGGAAAAGCACAAGCAGGGCACGAATTAGGGAAAGACCAACTAAATCAACATAAGAAAATTTCATGAGTACATTTACTTTCAAGGCTAATCTTCTCCTTAGAGTACATTCTAAAGGAGATTCATAACACAAAATGTAATGGAAGACTAGCAGAATGGTTGCTATATTAATAAGAGTACAAAACACTCCCTTGAATATCAGGAAGCACCAGATTATCATCAGTGAATGATAAATTCACTTATCAAGATACTGCTATACCAGTCTATCAAAAAAAAAAAAAAACAACAACAACAACAGATTAGCAGAATTTCCCAATCTCTCAATACAAAATAGGCGATTCAGAATAGTCTAATCCACACCTGTTCGAGTTTTCTTGGAACAGAAAAGCCTATCATTTCATCGACAGGTTTCCAGCCAGGTACCGGTGAGAACGATTTTGTAGTTGCAGAGGAAAGCTCTTCCGGTGCTGATGGTGGTGGTTCGGCAATAAAGACGGCATCGACGACATTGGATTAGGCGGCAACATCCTCACCGCACCACCACTGCCGGCGGCGGCGGCGACGGCGACTCCATCGTCATCGTCATCATTCGCGCTCTTCTCTGAACTGTCCTCACCACCATCTTCTCTATTGCTCCCGTAAATCAACCTATCTCTTCTCCTCCTCTTGCTCTAACTCGCCCGATCTCGGTCCCGGTCCCTATCTCGATCCTTCTTCACTCAACTGGTCCATCTTCCTCTGCAAAATTATCAAAATCAAGAGAAACAAAATACCGTCAAGCAATTTCAACCAAATTGATTCAAGAATCGATGGATTTAGAATTAGATCTGAACAAATAATCAAAATCGAACCAGTGAATCTGTCAAGAAGAATGAGGAGAGACACAGAAAACCATAGATCTAGAGCAGTGAGAGAAAACGATAAGAGAGAGACACAGAAAACCCTAGATCTAGGATGGTGAAAGAAAACGATGAGAGAGAAAAATGGAGATAGAAAACAAAATGAAGGAAGAGAAATGGATACCGAGCAGACGGAGCACCGTTAAAAAAGTGAATGCGTGTTTATAAAAGAAGATAACGCGTGTCTTTTAATTTTACTTTACGTGTTCCACAGCGTTTTTCAAAAAACGTTGTCCAACCAACGTGGTTATAGCCCCTTTTTGTTGCAGTGGGGTCGCACCCCAGTGAGGTGGCGCACCCCCACTGACTGACAATCCAAAAAAAAATAATAATAATAATTTTTTTCGTCCAATCACGGGCCTCCACCTCACTGGGGGTCGACCCCCAGTGGGGGTATAATGTATTTTCGCTAAAACAAAATAGGCTATATAAGTTAATAAGACAAAATGTCATATCTAAACCATAATCATTATACTTTTTCTCTCACAAAAATAGAAAAAACCCAAAAATAAAAATCAAATTAGATTAAAAAAGTTCAAATACAAAAAAATTGACTACGTAGTTAATAACAATCGAAACTTTAGTTCCATTCATTTTGGTATAGTAGATTTGATATATTTATTGGTATAGGAGTCCATAGTTATACACTTGATCTTAGTGTGGATTTCTTTTGTTTCTCTTATGCTGGAAAGGTAAGATCACAATGCATTTCTTTAGGAGATTTGATTGACCAAATCTCGGATTGTGTGGAGTGGTTCCCTTCCGAATTAAAAATTTAACGACACATGAAATCCACAAAAAGTAGATGACCAATATTGTAACAAAAACCAGGTTGCATACATGTATAAATCGGAGATCACAAAACCAACATTCAGCAATTCTCACATCTCATATTAAGTTAATTTACCCATAACCACATTCAACATATATTACCCACATTCAGATTACCCAAACCCACCAACAACTCATAGCCTAATTACCCACATAAACATAAACAAATCGAAATCACATTATTCCCAAATACCCACATTATCTTGACATTAACAACATTCAAAAAAACATAATATGAAACTATGTAACTCATTATGAATTAAAAAATCAACCTCAACACAACAAACCCACAAAAAATTGATAAAAAATATTGCAACAAAAAACACATTGCATACAAATATAAATCGAAAATTCACAAACCCCACATTCATCGTCGATTCACACACCTCCAGACTGGGGGTTCCAACCCGGAAGGATTTAGGTTATTGAAGTTGGTATATTTCGCACATCAATAAAGAACATACAAACCCTAGTATGGAATTCACACCAAGAACATACAAATCCTAATATGAAATTCACACCAAAGTCTCACACAACTATTTGAACAAAAATTTACTTTTACATTCCATTATCATCGTTTTCGCTTTCAAATGTAACACGCAGTCTCATAAAGTAGCAATTCCGACTACAATCAACTGTCAGAGACCATATTTCTGTTGGCAAAATCGGATGTGGTCGAATGAAAATGTAGAATCATGATGTAGGGTGTGGGAACCCAAATTTGAATGTGAAAACTCGTGTTTCCATTTTTTGAGAGAGCAATTTGAATTGGATTCACTCGTGGTGTATCAAAGTGAATATTTCTATTTTGGGCTAATACTTGCTGTGTGGGATTTGAAGACGGAGAGCAAAAAGCTATAGTGTACTGTGGACAATGTGTAATTTCATGGAATTGTCAAATCCCTAATTAGGGTCTTTATCCCAAAAACAGAAAGCTTATTTGGTGGGGTTAAATGTGTAATTCACATGCAAATGAGACTTTTCAGAGCATAAAAGAAAGGAAAAGGTTGAGACTCCAATTTTTTCTTTTCCCCACCACCCTAATATATTGGGATTAGCTAACTTTTTGCTTTTTATTTTTTGTTTTTTTTCCTCCTATCACTTACTGACATGTGTCTGTGGAGATTGTGGGGATCCAGAAAAAAGGGAAACTCTATCATTTCCGAAAAGAAAAGAAACATAAGACTAGTTAGTGTATTAGACCATGAAATAGGGTGTTTCATTCTCAAAAATAAATATAAAAAAAAAAATTAGGAAAAATTACAAAAAAGCCTTAACATTTGACCCTAATAACAAACAAAATTCCACATTTCAATTGTATCAATTTAAATCTGACAATTTAAAATTATATATAATCCAAACCACCCATTCATCTCCGTTTAAAACACTAACTGAGAGATTTTTATTTATTTTTTTTATTTTTTTAACAGAACTAACTGAGAGGGTTAGTTTTATATTTTGAAAAGTTAGTAAGAAATTGACTTTTTAATTTTTTTTGACCTTTTTAATGACTTTTTTGACAAAAAAACTGATTTTTTTAATAACTTTTTTGTGAGTTTTTTTTTTAAAAAAACTTGGTAAAAAGTCAAAAAAAATTAACTTTTTACCACCTTCCAAAAGGCTCTGTCTTCTCACTTCCTGCCATTTTCCCTCCACCATTACCACCACCTGCTTTTACCTTCATTACCTCAACTCACCAACCGTTGCCCTTTTCTCGTGCCCAACCTCGCTACCATTGTTCCTCAGTCACCATGCCCAACCACTGCAATCACTCAGCCCCGTTGCGAACGAACAAATGGGCATACAAACAATATTCAATTGAAAAATAGGATTGTCCCAAACAGAGTTAAATACTTGCCAACAAAACCTTTCAATCGAAACCACCCACAATATGTAGTTTCATCATCCAAATTCAATCAACATTGTTGGTCACACTATGCAAATAGGTTCTCAAAATTTCTGAATTTTTTTTGAGTTTTATTTGTTTTCGTTCAGATCTAATAAGTCTTTTTGAAAGGAGACCGGGTTTTTTATTTTTTTTTAGCTGATTTGGGAACGAAATTTGGAATGGGGAGGAAAGTGTCGATGTAGGTTGTAGGAGAACGAAAATTGGAGGTGGCGATCAGAGTGGATGTCCGGTGGCTACGAAGAACACAACTATGGCGGAAGGGGGAAGGGAGGGTAGCAGTGAAGAAAGGACAATGGGACGTGACAGTGGGCTGTGGGGGAACAGAAGGAAGTGGGTGTGGGTGTTCGGTGGTTAAGAGTATTTTCAACGGTTGAATAAATTTTTCACCAAATTTAAATAAAAAGAAGTCAATTTTCTCAAGCTGATACCAACAGCTCCAATCGTTCACTGTAGCGTACATTAAACAGAGAGGGTCGTCTGAGAGGTCGACTAGCCGGTCAATCGCTAAGAGCAAAATTTTTTCTTTTGCCTTCATTTCTGTTGCTTCAAAAAAATGCTAAGGTGATCAACCAGTGGGTCGACCTATCAGTGTAAATTTTCACAAATTTTTGTCTTAAATCTGTCATCCAGGGGAACATCCGGCTAGACATCCGGCCGGTCGTCTTGTGGGTCCAACTCAATGGCTATGCACAGTAAATTGGTAAAAGGGATGAGCCATCTTTAGTTTGATGAAACTTTTGATATTTTCTCATTTTGATACCGTTTTGGTGCAACCGTTCGAGTACAAAGCACCTATTTTTCATCAATTTTGAATTTGATGATGGATTTGGTGAATGGTTGGAGATGATCTAAGGGAATGTGAAGGAAGATACTGAACAGTTGCTGAAGAGATAGGGAAGGGAAGATGGATTTGGATCCAATATAGTAAGTAGGTGCACTGTAGGATTTAAATGTGTGGTTAAGATGAGTTGATAAGACTTGGTTGTAATCTGGTGTGGTAAGGCAAAAATTGATTTTGATATTAACTTCAAAGGTTGAATGATAAAGTAATACATGTGTTACAAACAAAATTTTCATTAATTTATTTAAACAGAGATGCACATATGGTTGGAATTGAATCTATTTTAAAAATCAAGTTTAAATTGATATAATTGAAAATGTGGGATTTTATTTGTTATTGAGGTCAAACTCTAAGATTTTTTTTTATAATTTTTTCAAAAAATTATCTTCGAATTTTTAAAAATTAGTTTCTTTCCGAAACCAGATAAATTTACATAAAAATAATCACCTTGTTTGAACTTTTTTTTTTCAAATTGAATTTTTTGATTTCCATTTGTTTTTAATGAATCTTTTTAATATTTTATGCACATTTTTTTTTATTTTCTAGATATACTTAAAAAGTAGAATATTTGTGAATTTTTTTTTATAAAAAAATCACCAAATACAAAATATGCCAAAAAATTCAAAAATTTAAAAAAATACGAATATTTAGTACATTTTCTTATTTTATTTTATTAAATGATTTTTTTTTAAAAAAATATTTTTGTACAAATTTATACTTTTTAAGTATTAAGATTAAGTGAATTTAAAAAGTAAAACAAATTGATTTAAATATTTTAAAAAAGGAAAAATTAGTCTAGGGTCCCTCTCCCACTTTTCGTAATGGAAGAGATCCACAAAATTATTTTTTGATGTCTAAGGTCTCTAAACATATATCAAAGAAATTTGACTCTTTATCTCTCTAAACATATATCAGCTCAGCTCTGCTTTGCTTTCTCCAAATGTCTCAACTCTCTTTGCTTCTATTATGTTTTTTCATTTACATCCAAAATCTCAACTTCACACACTCTCTCTGCTCCAACGGCCTCTCTCTCCTCTCCCTAAAATTCGTCGTCGATCATGGAGCTGATTTGCAGAGAAACAAGCCATGGACGCTCGCACAGAGCGCGAGAGAGAGATGTGTAGAGAGATCATTCATCGGCCAGGGTTGGTCGAGTAATAATCTGAAATGAAGCACCAAGATGAGGTGGAGATGGTATCGGCATGAACCGATGGTTGCCAGAGCTGTCGCGACGTTAATGGTAACCGAAGCTATGACCGCCGATGGTGTGCAAGGTGGCTTGGGCTTCGGTGATGACAACGGCGCCTAGAGTGGCAACCATGGGCTATGAGCAAGCTAGGTTTTGCCCTTGTGGAGAGAGAGAATGTGATAGATAGAGAGATCATGCATGTGTCTCACAAACAATGTCTTTCCCACCTGAGAGAGAGAGAGAGAGGGGTCTGGGTTTATGTCTATTCATCCGAACCTCGGTCGCTTGGTTTCTTGCTTCAACCGAACAGCAGCATCGTCCATGGTGGTTTTAAAGGATTTGCTTGCATGTGATGGATGGTCTCGGGCTAGAGAGAGAGAGGAGGCCACCTGAATTTTTGAAAACCAATTTTATTTATAACCCAAAAAAGTGGAAGATTTGAAATCACAGCTTCAAATTCAAGATTCTAATAAGTGTACCAACAGTAAGAAGATGAAGATGGAAATGGCAGACGCCACTGACACTAGGTATATATCTTTGGTTGTTCAAATTTCTCCTATGGACCAAACCAGAGAATTTCTCTGGACCAACCCAGAAAAAATTCGACCAGAGTGAATTTCTTTGAATTGAATTTTCTCTGGTTTGGACTAGAGAATTTATCTGGATTAAATTAAATTTGCTCTGGTTTTGGACCAAAGAATTTCACTGAATTGAATTTTCTCTGGTTTGGACCAGAGAATTTCTCTGGATTAAATTGAATTTTCTCTGGGTTTGGACCAAAGAATTTCACTGGATTGAATTTTCTCTGGTTGAATTTTCTCTAGACCGAATTTTCTCTAAATTGATGTTAAGGGACCTTAGACATTATAAAAATATTGAGTGTCATTTATACTATAAAATCATAATAATAGGGACCTTAAAAAAAAAAACCCCCTTTAAAAAATCACAAAAAATACAAAATACGAATTGAAAACTCAAAATATTGTTTCTAAACCAAACAGAGTGAATAAGTTTTTGATTTCTTCGTTCTTCCAACAAACTAGTTTTTGTTTTTTTTTTTAAATTCAAAAACAGCTTCTGAAAACTAATCAACAGAACCACAAGCTAAATTAGGCCTTCTGTAATAGTTTTTTTATTTTTATTTTTATATTAAAAGTAAATTATACTGTTAGTCTATCTAATTCATGCGAAGTTTCAACTTAGTTCTCGTAAATTTAATTTCAATAATTGGAATTCTACCTTTTTAATTTTGTTGTAATATAATCTCTCGTTACTTATTATTAAAATTTAGAACCAAAAAAAAAAAAAAGTTATGTGAAAAATTAGATAAATCAAAGTAAAATTTAAAAGAAAATATAGGGACCACCGACATAATGAACTCCCCGCACTTTAAATTTTGTTACAATGTGATCTCCCATTGTTAAATTTTGGAACAAAAAAGTTTAAGTATAAAATTATAGGGACTATAATCTCTTTTATCTAAAAAGAGTGACAATATTACAACAAAATTAAAAGTGTAAAGTTCAAATTATTCAAAATAAACTCCGTTTGATCTAAAATATGATTCTGTAATATCAGTTGTGAAAGGAAAACGGGTTCATTTTTTGAGGGAAAAAAAAACTGTCCATCGTACTGTAATCATCTCTTTTTTTATTTATTTATTTTTTTATCAACAAAAAGAGGAACAATTTTATTGATAGCAACAATCATACAAAATTTGATTACATCAATAAAGCAAGGGTTGGTGAGGAACTAACACCGAAGAAAACAAACAAATCATTGCATATTTCCCCATCTAAACCCAGCCTACAATATAAGAACAAAACCACCACATGCACCGAAATAGAAAACATAGGGTAGGATCCCAAAAATACCAAAGCAACTCTATTGCAGAGTAACCAGCCCAAGCATAAAGAACAACAACTCTACTGCAGAGAATAACCGAGCAATTCCACCCCTCACATCGTTGGGAATCTGATCTGCTGCAAGTTAAACACCAAGTCATGTACTGAAAAATTACATCTGGTGTTGGAAATCAAGCTCTCGTTAATATAATCATACTAGTTGTATGATTATTCCATTCCAGCTAGGTAGCAATTCTCTTTCCATATGAGAATATTCCATTCCAGCCAGGTAGCAATTCTCTTTCCATGTGAGAAAATAATTATGTCTGGTGATAATGCTCTGTTCCAGAAATTGTCTCTGGTTTGTAATCTATTTATATTCAGCTTTGTTTCATTATTGTAAGAGAGTGAATGATAGAATGAATGAAAACTAGTATTTCTCCATATTTTCAGACTTCTAATTCTTCATGGTATCAGAGCATGTGTAATCCTGTCTCATCATCTTCGCCTCTTCCGTCAGTATTCGAGTTTTTTGTTTTAATTTTTTGTCTCTCTCTTCTACTCGAATCTATCCTTCTATTTCATGCCTAAATACGGTCCAGCTTTTGGAATGGCTATCGACTCATCCTCCTCTTCTTCTGATATTATCATCTCATTGTCTTCATCCTCTCATCAAATGGAACCTCTCATCTTCCAATCACCGCCCATAAACTGAATGGGCAAAATTATTTGCAATGGTCTCAATCCATATTAATGTTTATATGGGGAAAGGAGAAAGATGACTACATCACTGGAGCCTCAGCGCTACCAGAAACCATAGCATCAACCTACAAAAGGTGGATAGCTGAAAATAATATGGTCATGTCGTGGCTCGTCAAGTCTATGACCACTGACATTGGCGAAAATTTTCTGTCATTTGATACTGCCAAAGAAATTTGGGACATGGCAAAAGAAACGTTCTCGGACAAGGAAAACACATCTGAAATCATCCAGCTTGAAAGCTCTCTCCACGATTTACGTCAAGACAATCTTACGGTAACTGAATATTTCAATACTCGTCTATGGCATCAACTTGATACGTTTGAGGTTCATAACTGGAAGTGTGTTGCTGATGGTTTGTTGTATAAAAAGATTGTCGAAGGGAAGCGTGTGTTTAAATTCTTGTTAGGATTGAACACAAATCTTGATGAAATCAGAGAAAGAATTATGGGAGTAAAACCTCTACCTAGCCTCAGAGAGGCATTCTCTGAAGTCCGTCGCGAAGAAAGTCGGAAAAAACTCATGATGGGATCCCATCAACAACTGAATATGGCAGAAAGCTCGGCTCTTAAGACTTAATTCGCTCCTATTGACAACTGTCAGAAAAATAAAGGAGGTAGGCCTTGGTGTGATCATTGCAGAAAGCCGGGTCACTCGAGAGAAACTTGCTGGAAGATTCATGGAAAGCCAGCAGATTGGAAGCCACATCAACTTCTTGAGAAAGAAGGACGAGGTAATCATGTGGGTACCAATGAACTATCACCACAACCAGAAGCAAGCCCTTTCAACAAGGAGCAAATGGAGATGCTTCAGAAACTAGTGTCTTCTCTTCTACAGTCACAATCTGGTTCGTCTTCCAACCGCATCATTGGATCCGGAACCTTGGCTCACAAAGGTAATTCTTTGAACGCCTTTACTGATGGTAAGAAACGTAAAAAACCTTGGATTGTGGACTCAGGAGCATCTGATCATATGACGGGAGATGCAACAATTTTTGATACATATAGCTCATGTCAAAATAATTTAACGGTCCGAATAGCAGATGGTTTACTATCAAAGGTTGTCAGTACAGGTTCAGTTGTGCTGTCTAGGAATCTTATTCTCAACTCTGTTCTCCTTGTTCCTGACTTGGACTATAATTTATTGTCAATTAGTAAACTCACTAAGGAAAAGAGGTGTGTTACTAATTTTTTCTCCACTCATTGTGAATTTCAGGATTTGGATTCGGGGAAGACGATTGGCAATGTTGAGGAATGCTCTGGACTCTACATCCTTAAGGAACGCCACTATCCACAGGAACAACCTCAAACGGCAATTCGTGGTAGTTCTTTTTTGGTTTCGTGTCAAAATAACGATAGAGCAATTATGTTGTGGCACTATCGCTTAGGTCATCCTAGTGTTATGCCCCTCAAGCATTTATTTCCTTCATTATTTAATAAAAACCCAAAACCTTTTGATTGTGAAATCTGTGAATTTTCTAAGCATGTACGGTCTCATTTTCCCATTCAATCCTATAAAGCGTCTCGTCCATTCTCACTGATTCATAGTGATATCTGGGGTCCGTCAAGAATAAAAAATGTAACTAGTACTAGGTGGTTTGTCTCATTCATAGATGATCATACTAGATTAACCTAGGTCTTCCTCATGAAAGACAAATTTGAAATGAGCCAAATCTTCAAAAATTTTAAAATTATGATTCAGACACAATTCCAGTCAAAAATACAAATACTAAAGTCTGATAATGCTCAGGACTATTTCAACTCCATCCTAGGAGAATTTTTAGCAAAAGAAGGGATAGTTCACTTAAGTTCATGTGTTGACACCCCACAACAAAACGGCATCGTTGAACAGAAAAATAGGCATTTGTTAGAGGTTGCTAGATCGGTAATGTTTTCCACAAATGTTCCACAATTCTTCTGGGGGGAAGCTGTTCTTATAGTAGCCTACCTTATTAATAGGATGCCATCTAGGATACTACAATTCCAAATTCCTTGTCAACTTCTCCTAAAATCCTTTTCAACTACTCGCTTCATCTCCACCATCCCACCAAAAATTTTCGGGTGCTCTGTCTTTGTTCATATCCATCAACAGTATCGCAGTAAACTTGATCCCAGGTCACCGAAGTGTATTTTCATTGGGTATTCGTCCTATCAAAAAGGGTATAAGTGTTACTCTCCGGTCATAAGGAAATTCTACAATTCCATGGACGTCACATTTTTTGAAACCCAGTCTTACTACCCTAAAATCGTTATTCAGGGGGAGACTCCAACTCAGGAATATCAATTTTGGACCCTTGAGTCATTTAGTGAGTCATCCATCACCACTAAAAATCACACACCTCCAGAGTCATTTAATCAACCTTTACCTGCCGAAAATTCTGAGTTCATTGTTGACTTGCGGGATAATGAGCACATCCAAGAGGAAACGGAGGAAGGAGCACTTTCTCAACAATCCCATGAGGCTAAGCCGGGTTCTAATCCAAGCAAAATTCCAGGTAACAATATTCCTACCACCGATAGTACTGTTAATTCTGAGTTAGAAAATAGTATTCTTAATATGCCGATAGCTTGGAGAAAAGGAGTTAGATCATGTACTCAACATCCCATTGGGAACTTTATTTCTTATGATAAGCATCACCTTCGTTTCGTGCCTTCACTTCTAGCATCATGGAGATACACATTCCTCAAAATATTCAGGAAGCTTTCAAGTATCCGAAGTGGAAGGCGGCAGCCAATGAGGAAGTTCGGGCTCTAGAAAAGAATGGTACTTGGGAAATTACTGATCTTCCAAGAGGTAAGAAACCAGTTGGGTGTAAGTGGATTTTCACAGTAAAGCACAAGGCAAATGGTAATGTGGAACGTTATAAAGCTCGGTTGGTCGCCAAAGGATTCTCCCAATCCTATGGCATTGACTATCAAGAAACCTTTGCTCCAGTTGCCAAGCTCCACACTGTTCGTGTACTTTTATCCTTGGTAGCTAATCTCGATTGGTCACTTCACCAACTTGATGTGAAAAATGCCTTCCTCAATGGTGACTTAGAGGAAGAAGTTTACATGGACATTTCTGCTGGACTTGAGACAACATCAAATTACAACAAAGTTTGCAGACTCCGAAAATCCTTGTATGGTCTCAAACAATCTCCCAGGGCCTGGTTTGAACGGTTCACTAAGGCAGTGAAAGGGTACGGATTTGTTCAATGTCAATCTGATCATACATTATTTGTGAAGCACTCCCTAGGAGGGAAATTGGCAATTATCATTGTTTATGTGGATGACATAATTCTAACAGGTGATCATGAAGAGGAAATGGGATTACTTAAAAAATTCCTAACAAAGGAATTTGAGATTAAAGATCTTGGAAACCTTAAGTACTTTCTTGGAATGGAGGTTGCTAGGTCAAAGAAAGGTATAGTAGTCTCACAACGCAAATACGTTCTAGACTTACTGAATGAAACAGGGATGCTAGGATGCAAGTCGGCAGAAACACCTATGGACACAACTATCAAACTGGAAGAAAGTGACGGTAGTGCATCAAGTGATAAAGGGAGATATCAACGTCTTGTGGAAAAACTTATTTATCTTTCTCATACAAGGCCAGACATCGGCTTCTCTGTTAGTGTGGTAAGTCAATTCATGAATAATCCAACCAAAAAACACATGACTGCTGTGACTAGAATATTGAGGTACCTAAAAAAGGCACCGAGAAAGGGTCTCTTCTTCCATAGAACAACAAAGAGAAAAATTGAGATTTTTTCAAATGCAAATTGGACAGGTTCAGTGACTGATCGAAGATCAACTTCTGGCTATTGTTCGTTTGTTTAGGGGAACGTGGTTACATAGCGAAGCAAGAAACAGTCAGTGGTAGCCCGTAGTAGTGCTGAGGCAGAATTTGGTGCTATGGCGCTAGGTATCTGCGAGGGAATCTGGTTGAACAGGCTGTTAGAAGAATTACGGGTTCCATCTGAGCATCCCATGGTGTTATACTGCGACAACCAAGCCGCCATCAGTATCACTAAGAATCCGGTTCATCATGATCGAACTAAACACGTGGAGATAGATCGACAGTTTATCAAGGAAAAGATTGAAGAAGGAGTTTTCAAAGTCAGCTACACTCCAACAAACTGTCAAAAGGCTGACATTCTCACGAAAGCTCTTGCTCGAGTTAACTTCGAAGATCTGACAGAAAAATTGGGAATGATTAACATCTACAACGCAGCTTGAGGGGGAGTGTTGGAAATCAAGCTCTCGTTAATATAATCATACCAGCTGTATGATTATTCCATTCTAGCTAGGTAGCAATTCTCTTTCCATATGAGAATATTCCATTCCAGCTAGGTAGCAATTCTTTTTCCATGTGAGAAAATAATTATGTCTGGTGATAGTGCTCTGTTCCAGAAATTGTCTCTGGTTTGTAATCTATTTATTTTCAGCTTTGTTTCATTATTGTAAGAGAGTGAATGATAGAATGAATGAAACTGGTATTCCTCCATATTTTCAAACTTCTAATTCTTCATCTGGGATGATGATACCTGACCCAAAGAGCAATCCTGACCTTCACAAGATCAATCAAGGAATCTAACTATGGTTGCCAACTTGAAAACACAGTCATTCCTACATTTCCAAATAGACCACAACAGTGCCAATGGAATAGATTTTCATAATGATCCTTCCAGCATTTTAAATTTGAACCCAGCCCATCAGTCGAGAAGGCCCCCAATTGTCCCAGGAACAACCCATTACAATCCCCACCAATCCACCAATCTTGACCACACCTTCCAAATTGCAGGGCACAACAATAACACATGGTTAATGGACTCCACTTCAGAGTTACAAAATTTACAAAGATTACAAACACTTCCACTTAGGATCCCAATTCCCTAGAGATAATCCACTACTTGATCCTACCCTTCCATGCTAACCACCTAAAGAATTGCATTTTAGGAGGGGATAGGTTATTCCATAACAAAGAGGGCACTTCAGAGGAGACACCTACCACATTCCTACTATAAAGAGAAACAACCGAAAAATCACTTGAGGGGAATGCTTTCCAATATAATCTGTCCTCAGCCTTAGACAAAACAAAACTCTCTGCATTTAACATAGCACAAAGCCAACCCAGATCATCCACCTCCCAAGCTCTAAGACCTCTTCTAAAATTAAAAACCCATACGTCCAAAGGACCTTCCCTTTCCACAATGGTGCACAAAGAAACCTCCTTCTCGATAGACAATGAATAAAGTCTTGGGAACTTAGAATTCAAACTGTGGTTACCAATCCAAATATCTACCTAGAACTGAATTCGAGACCCATTCCCTAGGATTACCGTGTGTAACATGCCCGGGGGGTACCCGGGCGCATTAAACAGTTCGGACTCCCGAGATCTCTTTGATCTAGTCTCACGAGTGCAATGTGAAACGTAGATGAGAGTCCAGATTTGGCAACTTTTATTGAAAATCCATTTTTATTGCAATTTTACCAAAAATGGACTGCGTCATCAGATCTCAGAGTCGCCACCTAATATTTATTTTGGGAAAATTAGGAAACCCATGACTCGTGCCAAGGCCACTGTTCGTCGTAACCAAGGATGCTTGGCTCGGAACCTTAGGTATGAAGGGGGAAGGTCATTATTTGAGCACCCCCATTCACCCGATCAAAAGATCGGCCTCTACTAAACCATAATATGACTTTTATTTTCTTTATATGTTCATGTTCTGATTATTTAATAAATCCTAAAATTTACTATGTGAAACATACAAGTATAGACTATGTCACCCATTTTGGAATAACTTGATTTCATGTAGTTTTGAAAGAGTTTTGAAAATGTATAACCCAAATAAATTGAGTTTACGAACATGAAAATCAATATCATTCCAAATTAAGCGACACAACCTCCATCCACTGGCATTCATACAGTTATATCACATAAGCAAATAGCCACATGGTAGGATGCTTAAACATAGTAAGAAAAACACACACAAACGGGATGCTAAAGCATAAAAACTTACATGTTTGACGACCCGCGAACAAGCTACAAAACAAAGTTAGTAAAACATGCATGATCTTATATACAAAATCCTAATGCAATTCACTTATGAGATGCAACTAAAGATTCGGCTTCTAAGATATGACATGTGAATCATCTCAAGAACATGAGGTAGCGCACATAATCACATAGGAATTGATTAAATCCACAAATGCAAACTTCGCCGAATCAAGATGCATGAAACATGGATGCAAAGCATGAAAATGATGAAGAATAAATATGATGTTTATGTACAAATAAGGAAAGCAAGTAAAAGAATGGGATAGAAAGAAGCGGGGCGGGGAATTATTACAACATTTTAAAGAATAATTACAAACCAAATTAGAGAGGGATGAGGAGAATATTACAACAAAATAAAAACCTCACAATACACTCAAAATTAAAAAAAATAAAATAAAATAAAATAAAAACTTCATGTTCTTTGGAACCGCCACCGGAAATTGGTCAACATTGGGAGATTACGCCATCTTGTCTGGAAGAAGCTAACCGACCGGCCAAATAGGCCGGCCGGCCAACTAGGCCAAGCAAAACCTGTCTTGTTGCGAAACCAAGAAAAGGCACAAACAAAAAAATATGTAGGTGGCTCAACTAACTACTACCGGTTAGATTAAAAACACGAAAACAAATATAAAATAAAATAAAAAGTGTAAACTTACAACATAAACCTAAAACAATAAAACAAATATAAAATAGAACATGCAAGATTACAACAAAACTAATGTGAGACTAATACAAGAAAAAGAATAAATATGAGGTAGAACGTGCAAGATTACAACAAAACTAATTTGAGACTAATACAAGAAATAAAAATAAATATGAGGTAGAACATGCAAGATTACAACAAAACTAATATGAAATTAAAACATGCGAATAAAAATAAATAAATAAATAATTATAAGCTAAACAAAACACTAGGATTATAACAACACACTATGAAATATAAAGTAAGAAAATAAATATGAGATAAACAAACTACTTGGATTATAACAAAACACTATGAAATAAGAAGTAAGAAAATAAATATGAGATATAAAATATAAGAGAATGAAAGACCAAAAATTCACCTTTCAAAGAAAGATTGAACTTCTTGATTTCCAAACTTCCTCTTGATCACCCTCAAGTGTAGAAAGTGTGTTCTCAAATCCTCAATTCGAAATTATGGAGTTTATGGAGTTTATGGTATGAAAAGTGGCTAACTCTCTAGTTTTTCTCACTTTCAATCACTAAATACTCTTCCTTATGATCAAGGCAATTGATCTTTGGCTATATCAGAATTTTTAGAGTGGTTTTGCTGTATGGAAATGAGGAATTTCAGTAGCTATGGAAGGTATGGGGTGTATATGGAAGATAGGAATATTTTTGGCTCAAAAACTCATTTTTTCTCTCTTTTTTCACTCTTTTCTCACTCATTTCTCTTCAATTTCGTGGTCCTCTTCTCTCTTACAATATGATCATTCTATATAGGCAATGAGGGAGAGTAAAGGTCAAAAAGAAGGTAGGAGACAAGGTGGGAGACAAGAATGTGATAGGAGGGCAAATTTTCAAGGTGGTTGCATTGGATACTCCTTTATGAATGCAAACAAAACCTCTTTTTGACAATGGGAGATGATTAGGTATAATGGAGGATGAGTGGATGCACTTGAATGGCTCAGAAAATAGGTAAATGGGTTGTCCCAACCGAACCAAAACCAAGAAAAAAATGGGCTATTGTTGTTTTGGGCCGAGTCAACAAAATCTGCTTTTAAGTCCAACTTCAAATGGGCATATCTCCCCCAAATGGACTTGGTTTTAGAAGGTTCTTGGGTCCAAATTGAAGCCCCAGAAGTCTACTGTCCAATGGTGGTGGCCTCACATTTAAATTCCAAGTGTACAAAGAGATATGCCTAATTTAGTAAAAGCTGTCTCGGGCTGGGTCAACAAAATCTGCTCTTAAGCCCAACTTCAAATGGACATATCTCCCTTATTTGGACTTGGTCTGAGGTGGTTCTTGGGTCTAAATTGAAGCCCCAGAAGTCTACTTTCCAATGGTGGTGGCCTCACATTTAAATTCCAAGTGTACAAAGAGATATGCCTAATTTAGTAAAGGCTACTCATTTCCTTCTTAATGATTTGATACTCATCCTTTTCCTAAACCAGTTTTCTTTCATCCCCTCCTATTTCCTTCAACTCCAAACCTATAGGAAGATGTTTTTCTTTTTTTTTAAATATTTTTCAAAAAGTTTCACCTCCCTTCCATTTATTTCCACTTTGTCCTTACTCGGTTTACTGAAAAGTGCAATATTTTAATCGAAATGGGAGCCTCGGGACATTGTAGAAACATTTTAAAACATATTTTGAAAAGAGGGTTTTAAGGTCTAAAATAGTTTGGCCAAAAAATGGGTGAAGGTTGGGATTAAAACTCAAATTCCATCTTTCTTACTGAGAATTTTGTGAGAAACACATTCTAATTGTCATCATCGGGTAATCAAAAGAAAGCGCCCAAGTCTTAGGGCTGGTCAAAATGGGGTGTCTACACCGTGCAATTTGATAAGTAAAAATTCCCCAAATTTGGATTACCTCTAACCCCATACTCTGGACACTCTACGGGCTTGTTTGGTTTATTTTTGGGAAAAATTCTCTACAAACAAATTTTCAAGAGTAATCAAACCAAACAAATTTTTTCAAAAAAACTCTCAAAATTTTGTTTGGTTACCTACTTTCCAAAATCACTGTCTCTCTCATACACATCAAATCAATCACTTTTTTTAAAACTCTCTCCAAAACAATTTTCCAAAACCATTTCTGAAAAAAGGCAAACCAAACAAGTTTTCATACTTTTTATCTCAAAAACTACTCTACAAACACAAACCAAACAAGCTCTACATGTTTCATCCAAAAAAGGCAACCAGCTCCCGCCCGAGAATTCGTGCTTAGAGCATAAAGCATTCTTCCACACTACCTTGTCTTCCTTACGAAATCTCCACAACCATTTTGCTAGCAAGCAATCATAATATCCTTGATATCCAAACCTCCATGATTCATGTTCTTCGTGATTTCCCCTCAATTTAGTATGTGCAATTTCCGTTTCAGATCAACACCTCCCCATAAGAAGGCTGCTTGCGCTCTATCAATTGCCTTTGCTACACCTTCTGGAATTTTAAACAAGGAGAGATAGTGCACTGGTAAACTATTTAGCACTAATTTAATTAGTGTAACTCTACCTCTATAGGACAGAAGTTTTCTCTTCCATGATGCTAACTTAAGTTTTAACTTCTCAATTACTGGCTTCCAAGTAGAGAGTCTTCTAGGACTTGCCCCCAAAGGTAGTCCTAAGTAAGTGAAAGGAAGTTTTTGACTCTTGCACCTTAGAATTTCAGCAAAAACCTCCACTACATTATCCTCCGCACCCACACCACAAACACTACTCTTATGGAAATTTATTTTAAGCCCATACATTAACTCAAAGCACTGAAGAATTCTTTTGACTGTCAGAATCTCTCCCCTATCAGCTTGGCAGAAGATAATTGTCTCATTGGCAAACTGTAAGCGCGATAAAATCTCATCTCCATTTCCAATCTTCACACCTCTAATTATGCCCAAATTTCTAGCTATGATCATGAAAATTTTAATGCCTCATCCACAATAACAAAGAGAAAATGAGACATTGGATCTCCCTATCTAAGCCCTTTTTTAGGGCAAAATTCATTTGTAGGAGACCTATTAACCAAAACTGATACCCTTGCCAAAGAAATACACTCCTTAATCCATGTAATGAACTGAGAACCAAACCCAAAGCTTTCCATCATATGCAGCAGGAATTCCCAATTTATTGAATCATACGCTTTTTGAAAATTGATTTTTAATATCACCCCTTTCTTAGGGTTCTTTTTCCACCAATTAACGACTTCGTTGGTGTGGGGACATAATTTCTGGATGACAACACGTGGCCGAGGTGGCACCGAAGTGTCAACTGAGGTGCCACGTGTCCTGGTCATGACGTCGAGATTATCTCAGCTAGGCCGAGGTTATCTGAGAAGATACCAGAATCCGGGATACGCGGATAAGGGACAAGAGTCCTAGAATGGGAGCGGACTTCAGTTTGGATAAAGATAAGACTCATAGGGAGATTATCCCAATCTAACTGGGAGTCCAGGATTAGCATTGAGCCAAAATCCATTGGAGCTAGGCTTCTATTGGGATTAGGTCAGTGTTAGCTATAAAAGAGAGACACCCTCGTAGGTCTAAGGTACGCTTTTTATATTCTGAATAGTGAGTTAAACACTTTTGCTATCTTTGAGAGATAACTGACTTGATTGTCGGAGTGACCCTGGGTGGACGAACCATCGCCGGAGTCTCTTCTTTCTGTTGCAGGTCGTTTGGGCTTAATCTATTCTTCCGGTGCTCTCCAGCTAAGTACTTGTTTGGCAGTGTGGTCAGAAATTGACACACACAATTTGGCGTCGTCTATGGGAACGAAAAAAGAATAGATGGCCAACGACGGACAGAAAGAGAAGGTTGGGGACGACACTCTTACTGGGAATGGAAAACATATTGACCTTGACATTGAAGAAGACAACTGCAATGAAGAAACTCGTGATAATAATTACAGAGAAAAGGACGTCGGCCAGGACGCTGACGTACCCAAGAAATTATACCGAAGCGGGTATTATAATGAGGACGACCTCCAGGTATGGAAAGATAGATGCCTACGGAGGGATGAAGAGATGATGGGAATGGCAGACAAATTGGTGGACTTGCAAACGGTCGTCAATTTCATGATGCAGAACAATGTCATGCAGCCACCGTTCCTATTACAAGACACGCCGATTCCAGTGGCCAAGAACAACACCTAGAAGGGAGGGAAGAAAACAGTCCCAGTAGCCCCCCAGCACACCAGAACCAAGGAACACTCTCATCAGCCTTAAAGGGAGGTCGGGCGAGGAGAGTCAATGAAGGGAGATTCACAGAGGACGCATCGTACCAAAGAAGCTGACCCCAAAGAACATCGGCATGTTCAGGGGAAAGAACTTTGTTTCGACACAACTAATGAGGAGAGGTCTAAGAGGACTCACAATGACACCGGAAGCAGCGTGCCGAAAAGGCTGAAATCCGGAGATAGCCGAGCTCCAAGACGGACCAAGGAGGATCTGAGGGATTACTTCCAGAGGAAGCAACAAAAAGCCGAGGTAACCTCCCCGGTTAAGTCGAGAACGCCGTTCTCGGTAGAGTTGGACAAATTTGAGTCCCCGAAAAGATTCAGTATGCCGAGGTTCCAGATATATGACGGTAAGTCGGACCCCAACTTTCACGTTGGCTTGTACCTGAACTCGATGGCACTATACACTGGGAACGAGCCATTGCTTCGCAAGGTGTTCCCCTTGTCCTTCAGGGAAATAGCATCGAACTGGTTTCACAAGTTGCCAAAAGGAACTGTGAAAACCTGGGAAGGCCTAGCCGAGATGTTCGTGGCTACGTTTGTGACAAACAAGCTATAACCATTAAGGGTGGACTCCCTGATGACTCTAAGAATCAGCGAGGATGAAAGCCTTAGGGCCTATGCCAAGAGATATTATGAGGTATTTAACCGGATACCAGAATGCAACCAAGAGGTGGCAATCGTGTCTTTTAAGAACGCCTGAAAGATGATTATTTGCTTCGAAAATCATTGGCAAAGACAGTGCCAGAAAGTATGGAGGAACTGATGGCCAGAATTGAGAAGTATACGAGGGCCAAGGAAGACACGCCGGGGACAAAGGCGATGAAACAAGAGAAGGGAAATGGCTCACCAAAGCAAGGCCGAGGTAATGGCGGATACAATAAACCAGAAACACGACTAAGGGTTGCACAGGCAGTCACAATCGTATTTCGAATCCCAATTTTCAAATTCTTGGAGAAAATCTGAAATCAACCTTATTACAGAGCACCAGTAAGGGCCCTTGGTGAATTTATGGGAAGAAGCCTTGGTAAGCACTGTACTTACCACAACGAAGATGGGCATCTGATTCAGGGGTGCAGAGCCCTGAAAGCACATCTAGAAGACCTGGTAATTCAAGGTCATTTAAGGGACCTTGTAGACGAGGCCAGGACAAGGGAAGAGCAGGCAAGACTGCCTCCGGCACTGGTAGCACCGCTTTCTCCAGCACTCCAACCGCAGGCAGGCGGACCTTGAGTGATTAATGTGATTCACTCGAAGGTCAATGAGAACGAAATACGTGGGGAAACTCAGAAGGTAAAACACTTACAGCATGTGTACCAGGTCAGGCAGAAAAGACCTAGGGCAAACGAGTGCTAGGGACCAGTGGTGTCCTTTACTGAAGACGACCTAGAGATGGTGCAACATCCACACAACGATGCCTTGGTAATATCCCTCCAGATTGGAGAATGCCAAGTGAAGCGCATCTTAATTGATCAGAACAGCTCTTGTGACATCATGTATGTCAGGTGTTACAAGGAGCTTGGCCTCCACCAAGATGACCTGGAACAATCCAATGGTCCAATGGTTGGGTTCAATGGAATGCTGACATGGCCCCTGGGAGCAGTTAGTTTGGAGGTGCAGGCTGGCACCAAAAAGATAAAAACTGAGTTCACAGTAATTGACACTCCCTCCTCTTACAATGCTATCTTGGAAAGGCCATGGCTACATACAATGGGGGCTGCTCCCTCAACGTTGCACTACCTCTTGTGGTTCCCAACAGAGCATGGAATTGAGAAGGTCAGAGGGGATCAAGTGCAGGAAAAAAACTGCTCCATGGCAACAATGAAATCCACCTGCAACATACGAGAAGCAGAAGCCGCAAAGATTGAAGATGAAGACGTGGAAGTCCTGGAGGACGTCGGCAAAGAGCCAGCTGAGAAGAGTGAGAAAGCCCTGAAGAAAGTCCTTGTCTAGCAAGGGGATGAGGAGCGCTACTTTCTTCTTGGCTCGGGCTTAGCCGAGGAAGAAGAAAAAGAGCTAGAAGCATTCTTGAGAGCAAACCTTGAAGTGTTTGCCTGGACGTCGTACGAGATGCCTAGCATTGACCCCGAGGTCACTTGGCATAGACTGAATGTGGACAGGTCGGCTAAACTTGTCATCCAGCGAACAAGAAGGCCGACGTTGATGCATGTCGAAGCAATAGAAGAGGAAGTAGATAAACTTCTGGAGGCCAAGGCCATTCGAGAGGTAAATTACCTGACGTGGTTATCAAACACGGTGGTTGTGAAGAAGAAAAATGAGAAGTGGAGGGTCTGTGTGGACTTCACCAGCCTGAAGAAGGATTGTCCCAAAGACAATTTCCCACTACCCAAGATTGACCAGTTGGTGGATGCCACTTCAGGGCATGGAAGGATGAGCTTCCTGGATGCATACAGGGGGTACCATCAGATAGCTATGTACCCCCCAGATGAGGAGAAGACTGCATTCATCACCCCAAAAGGGCTATATTGCTACAGAGTGATGCCTTTTGGTTTGAAAAATGCAAGTGCAACTTACCAGAGATTGGTGACTAAGATGTTCAGGCATCTAATAGGTAGAACAGTGGAGGTATACATAGATGACATGGTCGTGAAGACCAAGGAACCTGAAAATCATCTGGCCGACCTAAAGGCAATTTTTGACATCCTTAGTACATATCGGCTCCGACTCAATGCATCGAAGTGCGCATTTGGAGTTGGGTCTGGTAAGTTCTTAGGATATTTAGTTACCAGAAGGGGCATTGAGGCTAGCCCGGATTAGATTAAGGCCATCTTAGAATTAAAGAGCCCAACGTCGGCAAAACAAGTGCAAATGCTGATTGGAAGGGCTGCAACATTAAACAGATTCATCAGTAGAAGTTCTGACAAATGTAAAGCTTTCTTCAGCTTAGTGAAGAAAGCTATAGACTTCTTATAGATAGAAGAGTGCGAAGTCGTCTTGGACGACTTGAAGAAGTATTTGACCACAGCTCCAGTTTTCTCAAATCCAGTACCAGGAGAGGAGTTGTTCTTGTACTTGGCAGTTTCAGAACATGCAGTGAGTGCAGTAGTAATCAGAGAAGAAAAGGGAGAGCAAAGGGTAGTTTACTACATGAGTAAGACCCTAGCAGATACAGAGACCAAATATCTACCCTTAGAGAAGTTAACACTGGCCTTAGTAATGGCTTCTACGAAGTTGAATCATTGCTTTCAAGCCCACAAAATTGTGGTGTTAACTGAGCATCCCTTGAAGTCACTGTTGTAGCAGGGAGATCTGACAGGCAGAATAGCCAAATGGGCAGTGGTGTTGGGCCAATATGACCTAGAATTCAGACCCAGAACAACAATCAAAGGCCAAGTTTTGGCCGACTTCGTGGCCGAGTTCACACCAGGCACCATCACACATCGGTCTCCGTTGAGCCGAGGTGAACAAGGAGAAACCCAATTAGAGATAGCCAAACAGAGGAAAGAAGAGAAACTCAGGCCATGCAATATTTACATCGGCGACTCTTTCCGGTTGTTTGTTGATGGGAGTTCAAACCGACAAGGAGCGGGGGCAGGAGTAGTGCTAGTATCGCCAGGTACTGGAACAATCCATTCGTTTGGGGTTTAGAGCCTCAAACAATGAAGCAAAGTATGAAGCACTGATCGTAGGGTCAAAGCTGGCAGTAGCAATGGAAGCTGACGAGGTAATAGTCTTCTGTGACTCCCAGCTTATTGTCAACCAGGCAACAAGCGAATACGCAACACGACTGAAATGATGTCGGTCTATGTAAAGGAGGCAGGTACACTGGTAGCCTTATTCCAGAATTGCCAACTACAGCAGGTTAGCCGAGATGACAACAACCATGCTGATGCTCTGGCCAACCTGGCTAGTGCAATGAAACTTGGAGAGGCAAGGACGATAATGGTGGACTACTTGTCAGGTCCGAGCATAGAACCACTGAACACAGAGCATGAAGCAATGTGTGTGGAAATGAGACCAAGCTGGATGGACGCAATAATAACATTCCTTAAAGAGGGAAAACTACCAGATGATCATAAAGAAGCACACAAGATCAGACTGAAGTCGGCAAGATTCAGTCTGACAGCAGAGGGGCATCTCTACAGAAGGTCTTTTACTGGTCTCCTTTTGAGGTGTGTACATCCTTCACAAGTTGAAGGCTTCTTATATGAGATACATGAAGGAGTATGTGGGAGCCACACTGGGGGCAAGTCACTTGCTCATAGGGCCATTACTCAGGGGTACTAGTGGTCCTATATGTAGAAAGATGCTGAAGCCTATGTTAGGAAATGTGAGAAGTGTCAGAAGTTTGCACCTTTGATACACCAACCAGCAGCAAATCTGAACCCAGTATCTAGCCCTTGGCCATTTGCCCAATGGGGCATGGATCTTGTTGGACAACTACCTCAAGCAACTGGACAACAGAAGTACTTGCTAGTGGCAACAGATTACTTCACTAAGTGGGTTGAAGCTGAACCCCTTGCAAAGATTCGGGACATTGATGTCAAAAACTTCACATAGAAGAGCATCATCACCAGATTTGGGATCCTAATAGCAATAATAGTAGACAACGGTACACAATTTGACAGTAAGCTAATCAAGAGCTTCTGTGCAAAGTACAAGATCAAGAATTATTACTCTACTCCAAGCTTTCCTTAGAGTAGTGGTCAAGCAGAAACATCCAATAAGGTCATCTTGGATGGGATCAAGAAGAGGTTAGAAGCAGCAAAGGGAAAGTGGGTAGATGAGTTGTTCAGTGTACTCTGGGCATATCGGACTACGCCAAGAAGATCGACTCAGGAGTCCCCATTTGCCATGGCTTTTGGCACAAAGGTAGTAATCCCATTAAAGGTCGGCATCCCAGGGATCAGAACCCAGGGAGTGGAGAATGGGAGTAATGATGCATTATTAGCTCGAGATCTAGACCTACTGGAAGAAAGAAGGGAGAAAGCAGCAATTCAGCTGGGGGCATACCAGCAGGGGCTTGCCAAGGCTTACAACAGAAAGGTTAACCCACGAGAGTTCCAAGTTGGGGACCTCGTTCTAAGAAAGGTCAAGAAAGATCCTAGAGAGGGCAAGCTTGGCCCAAATTGAGAAGGACCTTATAGAATCACCTCGTTCCTGGGCAATGGAGCATATCGGCTTGAAGACAGTGAAGGTAAAGAGTTGCCAAGGCCTTGGAACACTTGCAACCTGAAGTTTTTCTATCATTAAAAATTTCCTTTTGTTTTTAAAAGTTTTTTAGCCAAAGTAATTAATAAAATTTTAGCTCAATTTTTTATTTCAAAACTTGTGTAGAATGACTGACCAGTCACTTGGCGATGTTTTTTATTGAAACATGATGAATAACTTAGACTTATTATATGGCAGAGTTTCAATTTGCATATAATAGAGTTGAACTAAGTTGGCGATGTTTCTGATTGAAACATGACGAATAACTTAGACTTATTATATGGCAGAGTTTCTACTTGCATATAATAAAGTTGAACTAAGTTGGCAATGTTTCTGATTGAAACATGACAAATAACTTAGACTTATTATATGGCAGAGTTTCTACTTGCATATAATAGAAGTTAACGATGTTTCTGATTGAAACATAATGAATAACTTAGACTTATTATAAGGAAGAGTTTCTACTTGCATATAATAGAGTTGAACTAAGTTGGCAATGTTTCTGATTGAAACATGACGAATAACGTAGACTTATTATATGACAGATTTTCTACTTGCATATAATAGAGTTGAACTAAGTTGAATTAACCTATATCAGTTAGATTAACAGGGAGACCGAGGTTAATGACCTTGGCTAGCCTCTGTTTGAATCTGATCTCGGCGACAAGATCAATGCCACATGCTTAATAAGAACCCAAGTAGAACTTAAGTTCACATTAGGAGGCAGAGAGTTGGAGAATAATGCTTGAAAGTTGGAATTTACAAGCTAAGATTGGTTTAACACTTGTTGAAATTTTACGAAAATTTACAAGTCGAAGTTGAGCCAAGATTATGTTGAAAGAAGATGATTGGTTTAACACTAGTTGAAATTTTTACGCAAATTTACAAGTTAAAGTTAAGCCAAGATTATGTTGAAAGAAGCATCTACGTACTTGTCGAGATTACCATGTTACCAAGACTTGGAAAATAATGGAAGACAGAAGTCTTGATAAGTAAAAGTAAGGTGCCAAAACTTGCAAAAATATTTTCAAGCGTTAAACCAAGGCCGAGATAAATAGTCGGTGGGTATATCCAATGTACTTTACCCCGAAGAGATTGCACAGTTAAGGTGTACTTCAAAGACATGCAAATTATTCTAAGTATAGAATCATACAAGACAGTAAAGAAAAGGCATACATCCAAGCACTCAAAATAAATACAAAAAGAAAGTTATACTTGCATTTAGATAAGGAAGTTCAAATACAAAAAGGCACTTCGGCTTGATATTAGAGATTACTTGCTCAGAATAGAAAAAGGCACATCGGCCAAATAAAGAGCTACACATTGTTTCAAAAGTAAACAAGTACAAGGTACAAGAAATAAAGAAGAGCATCAAAATAGACTACTCGACGTCGGCAGCGGGCTATATCTTGGCCCCAAAAGACAGTTGGGAAGACTTCTTGGCAACTTTTTCAGCCGCGAGCTCGGCGTCGATCTTTACAAGAGTCTGTTCAAGGCTCTTCTCGGCAATAGGCGCCTCGGATGATGTCTTCTCAGCAGAGGCATCCTTTGAGGCCTCATCCTCCTCATCTTGAGTCAAGTCCAAGACTTGCTCATTCAGAGTTGGGGACTCAGCCCTAGCAGCTTCTACCGTCTTCTCGGCCTCAGCTTTCTCCTCGGACTCAGCCTCGTCCTCGGATTGGCTTGGAGTAGGGGGGAATGGCAGGACGATGCAGCTTTTTCTTTGGAGAGGCGAGTGCTCAAGGACGGTCAACTTTTTCAGAGCAGCCATCTAACCAAGGGTATAGCCCTTGTTGCATGCCTGTCTGACTTGTTTCTTGTAATCTTCTCTGACGTCGACCGTCCCCTCGGCGTACGCCTTCTCATCCGCTGCTTTGATCTCGGCCTCTTTTGTGGCTAGGGAATCTTGAAGCTCTTTTTGGGCCTTGACCATCTTTGCCTCAGCCTCTTTCTTTTCGGCCGCAATGACCTTGGCCTGCGCAGCATCAGCCTTTTCCTCGGCCTCATCCTGAGCCTTCTTGGCTGTCTCGGCTTGATCTGTCAAGGTCTTCACCTTTGCCTCAGCCATGTTGATGGTCTTCTGCAAGCCAGCAGCCTCCCTGGTCTTGTTGGCCAACTCCTTCTTGATGATAAAGGCTTGCATCGCAAAGGAGTGGCTATGTTGGATTGCCTAGAAGAAATGGAAGAAACAAGTTAGTAAAACTCTCTAAAGTATGAAATAGTAGAAAATGAAAAAATACCAAGTGTTAAGGGCTTACTTGGACGGAGTGCTGCAACATCATAGCAAAATTTTCGTATTCGCTCATCTTGGCGTTACGATTGAGATCTTCAGGAAGGAGCAAGGCGATAAAGAGGGCAACACTGACTTCAATGTCATCGGCGCTGTCGCCAGCCTTGACTGGCTTGTCCTTGATGGTGATTGGAGGGGCCCAAGGGGCATCGGATTTCATAGACCCTGAGGTTGTAGCGGATTCATACCTTGGCCTTTTTGACCGGGTTGACTCAGAAGGAACAACCTCGGCAGGCCTTTTCTCGGCGGTGGTGGCACTTTTTTCTGCCTCAGCTATCTTGGAGATTGACAAGGTGTCTTTAGAGTCGATCTGAGTCACCGTTGCCTTGGGTTGGGCTTTCTTCAGCCTTTTCGACTTTGGCTTTGGCAGAGATTGGGATGGTGAAGGTTGTACGGTAGTAGTGGTAGGGCTATCGGCTAGAAGGTCATCTGCTACAGCCTTCTTACGACCCATCTCGGTGGCGGCTACAGTTCTACGTCGGCATTTGCGTTGCGAATGTGGGATTAGTTATGGAGCGGAGATTGATGGCTGCTCTGCTGGATTAGATGTTGTTCCTTGGTTAGGTCTTGACGATTCATCTTGTGGAGTTGTAGCTGATGGAGGAGACTTGCACTTCCTTTTTCTTGGGACGTCAGGAAGTACATATCTGTAAGTTGGGATGAAATTTAGAAGCAGAGGAGCCTTGCGCTGGTTAACAGGCAAGTCCAACAGCTTCTTGAAATCCTTGCTGGGGTAGAAGTTTTTTCGGAAGTCCTTCGGGGGATGAGGAAGAGCTGCAAAGACAAAATGAATTGACATTAGCACATACAAAAACATCAAAGTAAGAAAGACTTGGAGGCAAGAAAAGGTAACACTTGGCTCTTACTGTCTCCCTCTCTAAAAACTGTTCGGCGTAGGGGATAGAGGTGAAGGTTATCATCTGGTTGAAACTCCCAGTTGCCCGAGACGATGAAGTAATCGTCTCCAGCACCCTTGTTTGAGTCTACGAGTTTGTATTTTGTCGACCTCGGCTTAAGGTAGTAGATGTAACCTTTCTCTGACTTAAGGCCACACATGGTATAGCAATACTAGATGTTGGCAAGGGTAACCCTAGCATTCTCTCTTTTGGCTAAGGCAATTATGCCATTGATAACTCGGTAAGAGTTAATGGCAAGCTGCATTGGGTTCAGTTTATAGTAGTGTAGAACTTCTCGAAAAAGGATGTCGAGTGGGAGTCTAAGTCCACACTCTAGAAAGGCTACCACTGGGAAAGGCATGGAATCTATTGTGGGCATGATGGAGTTGTCCTTCCCAACCAACCTAAGTGAACATCGGCAGGGATGGCAAATTCTTGCCTAAAGTATTCTAACTCAGTTGGGGTATTTACTCTCCATCTAAACATACCCATAATGTTGACTAAATGGGGAGGGTGTTGATTTCAGAAGAAAGTGTTTTTTAGGGTTTTAGGGACCTCGGCTTGAGCTCAAAACGAATGTTGGGGCAAGGGTTTTTGAGGATCTGAAGGGAATTTGTTTCAATTCTTCCTAAAATTTGTAAGTTCTAAAGGCAAATCCCAAAACCTAAGTCTATGGAAACAAAAATCGAAGGCAAGAATCTGGAAAACACACAGAAAAACAAAAACAAGAATATGATTCAGACTCAAGAAAATGAGTAAGAACTCAAAGAACACTAAGTGCAGTTTGTATAGGTGAATAAGGCCAAGAATAGTGGCAAAATAAGCAAGTGTATGAACAATGTGTACATAAAGGTCATGGATCAAAAGTAGATCCAATAAACATGCGAATAATGAAGTTTAAATCACAGACAGAGGTTGAAGAACATGAATGTGTTCATCATGGAAAGTACGCAGAGGCAATAGAAATATAAAAAACTAAAAATGGGGGAAAAAGTAACTCACCGAAGAAAGAGAAGCCAGAGTGAGGTACGTCGGAGCCAGATGATAGCAGCGATCGGAGAAGGGCAGCAAAAGTCTCGCTGAAGGAGGTGAACGGAGTGGTTGCAGAGCTTGAGAGCTTGAAACAATGGAGGATTTGAGAGAGAGAGAGAGAGAGTTTACACGAAAATGAAGATGCAAAAGTGAAAAGACGGAGAGAGAGATGTGATTTTGATCAAACACATGAAATGGCGGCAAAATGGCAATTATGGTGCCTAGGACGACATGCTTGTCAGACGGCTCACGTAAGTGCGATGAAGCTTGATGGCGCGTGTCAGGCATGGCTTAGTGGGGGAAAGACGTGTGGCAAAAATGGTTGAAATACTGTGCGTGACAGCTCATACGAGTGTTGGAACTCTTGGAGTTCTTGATTTAATGGAACGGGATCTTGGCTAAGAGAATGATCTCGGCTAAATAACTTGAACAAACTTGATTATTGGTTCTAGAGCATTGATGAAAACAGACTAAGTCTTGGTCATATTGAGCCGACGAATGATGACCTCGGTAACAAAGCAAGATTAGCCGACGTGCTAGATGGAGGAAATGATATAGGTTCCATCACCTCAGGATGCCAATGTAATAGAACCTAGGGGGCAATTGTAGGGACATAATTTTTGGATGACAACATGTGGCCGAGGTGGCACCGAAGTGTCAGCCGAGGTGCCACGTGTCCTAGTCATGACGCTGAGATTATCTCGGCTAGGCCGAGGTTATCTGAGAAGATACCGGAATCCAGGATAAGCGGATAAGGGACAAGAGTCCTAGAATGGGAGAGGACTTCAGTTTGGATAAAGATAAGACTCATAGGGAGATTATCCCAATCTAACTGGGAGTCCAGGATTAGCATTGAGCCAAAATCCATTGGAGCTAGGCTTCTATTGGGATTAGGTCAGTGTTAGCTATAAAAGAGAGGCACCCTCGTGGGTCTAAGGTACACTTTTTATATTCTGAATAGTGAGTTAAGCACTTTTGCTATCTTTGAAAGATAACTGACTTGATCGTCGGAGTGCCCCCGGGTGGACGAACCACCGCCGGAGTCTCTTCTTTCTGTTGCAGGTCGTTCGAGTTTAATCTATTCTTTCGGTGCTCTCCAGTTGAGTACCTGTTTGGCAATGTAGTCGGAAATTGACACAAACAGTTGGCTATCAAAATCCCATCCAAAATATTCCTACCCTTTAGAAAAGCCAACTGTACACTACTGACCACCCTAGGTAGGACCATCTTCACTCTACTTGCAAGCACCTTAGTAAGAATTTTATACATCGACCCAATCAAACTAATTGGTTGGTAATCCGTCAGGGTAACAAGGCAATCCTTCTTCAGAATAAGAGTGATAAAGGAACTAGTAATTCTTTTTGATAATTTTGCATGTTGATGAAAATCCTTGAAGAACTGCAGAATTTTTGGCCTAAAGATCTTCCAACATTTTTGAAAACAAGTCATGTTAAAACCATTTGGGCCCGGGCTTTATTACCATCACACTCCTTTATAGCCATCCATATTTCTGCCTCTAAAAAGTCCTCTTCCACTACCATAGCCACGGCACCACTCCCAATAGTGCTAAATGGCCCATCCAACGTAGGCCTATCCTTCCACTCATCAGTGAACAAGGTAGAGAAAAACTTGAGCGCTTCCCTTTTAATGACTACAGGATCATCGCACTGAGTACCATCCACTAATAAAGAGTTCAACAAATTCATACTCTGCCTGCTTGTAGCCATAATGTGGAAGAACTTAGTATTACGATCACCCTTTAACACCCATGACAATCTTGACTTCTAAAACCACCGCCATTCATGTCGTTTGCTCCACTTCCAAACCTCTCCTCTAAGCAATCTTGCTCTAGCCACTTCATTGTCATTAAGTTTATTTTTAGCTTCTTTGAGCTTATGCTTAACATTTCCAAACACCTGGGTATTTCACTCCTTTAATTTAGCTCTAAGAGCTTTCAACTTATAATGAATAACATAACCTACCCATCCAGAGACCACAGATTCATCCCAAGATGTCTTCACTACATGGAGAAACTGCGGATGCAAGGACCAAGCATTAATGAACTTGAACGGTCTTAGCCCCCAATCCCCAATGTCTTTCATTAATATGATTGGACAGTGATTGGATACAACTCTTGGCAACCCCCAAACCTTGCACTTGAACACTCCCAGCCATTCCGGAGATATAAGAAACCTGTCGATTCTACTCTATTTATGAGGACGCAATTAAAAGAAGGGAGAATGGTACCTAAAAGCAAAATAAAATTCATGTTACTGCAATGACTACTCGTACCGAAAATTGTTGGGTTCCAAACACAAATTATCCACCTACAAGCCCTTCTGAATCAACTACCATGAAAGCCATCTCAGTCCTTGGCCAGACTGATTGGATGAAATTTTCAGAGATTCCAAATTTTTTTATCTCTTGGAAAAAAAATCCACAAAAAGATCCCGTAATACTGACTTAATCTTCCTCCACTTTCCATCTCTACCAAACCTTCTTATATTCCATGATAGAATCTTCATTTGGAAACTGGTCAAAGCACCTAAAGCCTCCTAAACGTGGAATTTAAGGGGAAGCTTCCCCTCCACGACCTACTGCAACCTCAACTCTAACTCCACACATTTAGCCAATGCTTCTGATTCTTTTCCATTGCAGTTGAGTCCAAGAGATTTTCCAAGCTGAACCGTTGCCCGTTGATGAGGATGAAGAGAGGGCCACCATAGCCACTCTGCACCAAGCTCCCCTATGCCAACTCCTAGCTGGCGTAACTCCTTATTTCTCTGTAAACTTTGCCCCTCTCACCACCATTCGAACCACGATTGTTTCTGCTCTTGATAGTTTCCTCCCTCCTCTGTATCTTTTTCCTCTAATTTGGGACTTTGGGCACACAGAGACCTTTATTTGGGTGCTTCCTTCTTCTACCAAATGCAAATGCCCAACTTCCCCAATCTGGTTTTGGGTTTGAGCCCTTAGTGTATGATTTTGGCCCATAACACCACCTATCCCTGCTTCACTACTCAGTCTACTCACACTGCTGGAAATTAAGCTTTTAGTGGCGTTTAAAAAACGCCGCTATAGCTATCAAAAACGCCGCTAATTGTTTTTGTGACGTTTAGTACTAAACGCCGAAGATGTGGCCGTCGCTGTAACTTTATGACGCTTTAAAAGCGTCGCTATATCAGTGTAGGCGGCGTTTTAAAAAACGCCGCTAAATGCGCTGCATAATGGTCCAATGACGTCACTCCACATTAGCGACGTTTTAAAAACGCCGTGATAGATCATTTTTATTTTAAAAATATAACCGTTAGTATTCTACAGTGGCGTTTAAAAACGCCGTTATAACTTCATTTTTTTTTTAAAAATAATAAGAAGTTGTGCTAATCCTGTGAGATTTAACCCAAAAAAAATACCATTTATAAAGATGAAAAATATACAATATATTGACTAAATTTAGGTAAACATAATACTAGATCAATTCATGCTTCTCAATACGCAAAAATATTTCAATTCCAAGATGAAAAAAAAGTTAAACTAGTACCTAGTGGTAAGTTAAAAGTTATTACAAAACAAATCGGCACAAAAGATGCAATTCAAACTAATTATACATACAAGCACTATGAAAGCATCTACTAAGAAACAAAAAATGGTTCTCATGGCAGAAAATGTTCTCAGTCCATGACAGAATCACCAAGGTTTTCCTCTTCCATTATCGCTTCACTATCTACTTTAGCGGCAAGTGGCCCTTGTGGGTTTCCAAAAATGGTAGTGAAAATCTGTCTATGGCATTCGTCACAGAAATAATAACAGGTGAAATGGCCGTCGTAAAGAAGCTTATGCACCATCGCCCCTTGGTAGAAGCCGCTGCACAAAATCTGTCATTGAGGGTGGGACAACTCTGTCATTCATACCCTGTTCAGTACAAGAAAATTCAGAGGAAGAGGAAAAAAAAGGTCAGCATAAGTGAATCTATATGATTTAGATTGGTAATCCTTCTGAAAAACAAGTGCAACACAAATAATACAGAATCCTGCTCCCCCTAATTCCAAAGTGACTATTGCAGACCAATGTTCAACATAATCAAGACATGAACTAACTTACAGACCCTAGACCAGTGTAAAAGCCTAAAAAAGTCTAGTTTTACAAAAATTTCAGTGGTACAATATTTGCATGCATAACAAGAACCACACCATCAAATTACATTATAACAAGGCACAATAATAATCATATTCAAATGATTGGATTTGACAACTTACATGAAGTGTGACAATTGCATTTGGATTTTTCTCCACTGCATAAACTCTCAACTTCCGTCCAGTTTCTTCAGCTGCCTATTATGAAGATAAGAAAAGCGAAATAAGGTTTTTAACAAAAAAGATCAAAGTTGCAATAAAATCAAGCAGCCCCTTTCAGAAACATAAGCCACAACTAATATGAAAAAACTATAAAGCAAAGTAGTGCAAACACGACTCCCAAGGAATTGAGCATTGATGTATGTACACTAATTATGACATCCTAGATGTTTAAAATAGTTTGTTTTATATACATCTATGAGTGTGTATATATAACCAAAAACTTTTCTAACACAGGTCGAACACGTAAATATCGACATCTCTCTTGATTTTCCATTTCAGGGAAGTCGACATTTTAGCATTTAGCATTTATGTAATATGTCAAATCCAAATTTTGTGTTTGCATCCATGTTCATCTCCACGCAACATAGACATAAGAGTAGACCTGCAACGATGCTCTAACAAGAGGTCCGCGTCCAGCTCCCACAACCATCAGTACCTACAACACGAGAACAGAAGTGTCATGACCTTCACTGTCAAACTACAACACATGCCATAATTGCTGATAAGATATTGAAGACAACGAGAATGAACTCAGCTATACTTTATTCCGACACACATATCTGAGATATAATACCAGGGATTATCACACAGCTTACAGTGATTATCATAGATGCTTCTTCATCTGGGACCCTGTCCATCAAAGCTTTAGAGACTGCTCTTTGATACTACCAAAATACAAGTACAAGATCAATATTAAAAAAAAAAAAAAAAACACAAAACACAAAACTATTGACAGTAGCAAACAGTTGCCCTTTACCACTACAGCAAAACAGTATCTAAGCGATAAAATATTAAAAAACATGAGCAATATGGAAACAAATAGCCATTAGAAATTAAAAATAAGCATAAAATTTAGGCAGTAATTTTACTTGATTAAATACATATATGCACACTGAACACTACGCCATGACTTCCACCTAAGAAAAATCTAATTTGTTTTGGATGAGATATAAATTATCTAGATTGTAGATTAATCATAAGGCATACCTGGATATATTTGGCACTATCCTTCTCAAATGTTTCGTATGTTTGGGCCTCTAAATTATCCATGAGAGGCCGCATTCAGAAGTAGGAAACTCAACATGTAATTATAACAACAGTGAGGGGAGCGTCACAATGGATGGGAATGAAAAGTTCATCATACTAAAAAAGTTGTGAATTAAACCATGAATTTATATAATAAAACATACTTGCAAGGGCGCCTGTAAGAAATCCCTGTAACCAAGCTGCCATAAACATATCCCATACCTTAGTGACAAGTGTACGACAGAGGTACTTGACAAATTTTAAATGGTACAATGGAAAAGATGCAAAAGAAAGGAACGAAAGAAATTTTAACATTTGCGCCATCGTATAAAATTGGAAATGAATCAGAAAACTATTGGAACATTCCAGCTACAAAGAAAAATCAAACATCACAAAATCTGCATTGCATTGAATGGCCAACTACCAATTTTGTTTCAATTAAGACAGAAAATCTTGTTAGGCAAAAAAAAAAAACACACTTCAGGATTCAAAAATTAATTGGACAGGAGCAAAGAAACTACAAATGATCCAGCCATAAGAGAGAGGCATAACCCCAAGATGACAGGATGCAATTCCATGACAAAATAACTTTCCATTTGCATATGCTAAGTTCAAACAAATCAGAAAATTAAAACGCATGCACTCCAGCTCTCCGCCCCTAATAAGCAAGATCAACTTTGGGTAGTGGCATATTTCACATACAGCAAGTTCAAACTTTAATATGGAAATAAATAATAAGAATGAAGACTACACAAAAGGAGAGACAATGTAAGACATGAAGCAAGACTCAAATAGTGGATGCGTGAGACAATATCCTTGTTACTCATGGCAAGCACGAAGATAACACTGTTAAAGAAAATGTTATGCCTACAAAGTACAAAGTAACATCCATGGTAGCTATAAAGTTTAGTCCTAAGAAGTTTCTTTGTTTCAGGCTCACACCCTAATCAACTGGGCACAACCTGAAAATCCAATACGATGTATATCACATAATAGCCATTTATCATACATTTACTAGTCATTTCATACGATAAAGTAAAAAATGTCAAATATGTTGTACAATAGTGTAATGCAATCCTAAGATCCTAATTGCATATCATATGATTTTGACAACAGTAATGCGGTAACATCGATCATTTGAACAGCTAGATATGCAATCCATTGCAAAACAATCGTATCAACTTTCATCAATCATAATGCATCTATATGTCTCCATATCCTCCTTCTCTGTCTCCTCCTGGAGGGGGTGGGGGGCAGGGGAGAGATTGGTGAATCACATCTTCATGACCCCATTCTCGCAATTACCAATAAACCTTTATTAAATCAGACTTCACAAAGTGGAGAGAAGCATTCCTAGATTGGGGTTACTATTAATATAAACTTCAATTAAAAATATTCAGAACCATTTCATTAACACTACTGAGAAAACACTTACTTCAGTTCCCCGTCGGAGGAGTTCCCGTGCTAGTGGAAGCATTCCCAGGATCACATCAGCACCTGAGTTGTCCACAAAGAGTAGTGCTCTTTTATGTGGTGGAGGTTTCTTGTCTCCAGACCCTAACATTCTCTCCTTAAAAAGATCAAAATCATCCACCTAAAATACACAAAAAAAAACCTTCTAATGATTATCCAACAATTACTTTGAAGAAAAGATATTCTATTTTTACTATAATTTTTCCCAGAAGAATTTTATTTTCAGTTCACCTACTCGCCATGGTCTTTGCATCTTTTTGCGACTCATTCTATATATTTCAATAATTGTTCCTTTATGATAGAGATCAACACAGGCACGGGATCCCCAATCAAAGATGTTTGCAGCAAGAACACCTTCAATTAGGGTAAGCAGTCTTGTTTCCTGCAATGAAGGAATGCTTCAGACAATCAGTAGAATAATGGTAAGGGGTGAAAAACAATGCAACATATTTCCATTTATTTCAGTGATGGGTCCACTCCAATCTCAACAAAACTTTTGCAAGATTCAAATCTTCACACTTAACAGTTCCAGTAGTTACACAGAGATGCGTAGTGATATAAGAATTTGATTAGATTAAAGAAAGATCACAGTATGCATTAGTTTCCATAATAATGCAGCTTTCGCTTTTCTTCCTCCAATTCAGGGGGGAGGTGAGGAGGGGGAAGGAAAGAACAAGTTTAAAATTTACACATACCTCATTCATGCTATCAATCTTCATTAGCAGGTCAGGCAGAACAGCAAGTGATGCCTCATTTTCCCTATCACATGCCAAGAAGAGGAAAATACAGGTTAAATTACCAACGAAAGATAAGAGGCACGTCATTTTGTGGCCAGACACAAATTGTATGTGGTTAAGAATGACATCACAAACAGGAAGAAACCATATTCAAATAAAAATTAACTCTCCAAATGTGGATGGATACCTTTGTTTTATGCTTCTATAGGCATCAGCAAAATAGAACTCCCTCAAGCACTCTTCCCTTAGTTCCAAAAGGTTGGCCAGCCCCAACTTTCCATATGCAGCAGGATCCTCCATTAACATGTTTCACAAAATAGGAGCTTGAAATTGAAAATTTTAATAACTGGAACTCATTTGTGGAGTAGTTCAAAAACTACTTTTCCAGAAAGAATGTCACACGGTAACAACTGCCAAAAGCTTTTCAAGTTTCTTATACTTTCACAGCTTTTGGTCTACAACTATGATCTATGACATCCTTTTAGATCAAATAATGCAATTGTTTATCAGTTTGTAGATACCTTGCCAAGTGAGCAGAAAATGCACGAGCAAAAGAATAATATTGCCCAAATAATTATATAGATGTACTACATGGACAAGGCTAAATATACTAGTATTCTCTTCATGAATCCACAGGGATAGACAGACACATTGATAGACATAAACACACACACAGAAATGCATTCAAGAATATGAATATTGCCCAAAGTACAGAAGAAAAAATTACCACTGCCAGGAACAAACTCCTTCATAGTAATAGTGCATAACCCAACACAGGCCTTCTGTGTACTTCAAAACCTATGCGGTAGAAATTGAAGCTTTTATTAGCCCACTATTACTTCAAATGTAACTTTGGCATGCTTCAAATATAAGATTTAGAAAACAAGCTGCACAATCATACAAAAGAAAATCTGCATCACAAATCAAAATCCCTCGTACAGATGATATCACTAGCCTCTGCCACTGTCAAAGTCGAGTTTTGTGGGGGAAGATGACTATATTTACTAGGGGAGAACATGCTTATATTGGTGGATATCCATACATGATACAATTTCCATGCTCAAAAATTAGTTCATGTACGAAATATTATTTCTAAACAATATAACTCTAAATTTTCCATCATGTTTATATTAGCTTCATGTAGATGATTTCTATGAAATCTTGAAAATGAAACTTTCTATTTATGTAGCTTCATGTAGAGAGAGAGAGAGAGAGAGAGAGAGAGAGAGAGAGAGAGAGAGTACCGATTTAAGCTTCAAGTGTTTTTGCATCAGTGTCCCTCTGCAATGACCAACTAATCCCAGTTAATATAGGAAAGTGTATTTCAAAAGTAGTTACATAAACATGTAGCAATTAAAATAAAAAAAAATTTAAAAAAAGTGTCTACATCATGGTAACTTTACCCGAACATATGCCTCCCATACACTATCACTCTCCACATCGATTCTTTTTTCAGTGTCATTCCATCCAAACCCATTAGTAGCAAGCATACCGGACACAGAATTATAGTGCTTCTTCCATATTTTAATTTTTGATTCAATATGGGGACAACCACGTAAGTCTGTCCCAGGTAATATATCCGCCAATTTAGTTTCCAGTCTCGCAAGATAGCCCGCCTTGAAAGCATTATCAACTTTAATTCCTTCATTAACAATGGACACCAATGCTGAAATTAGAGCATCCTCTTCACGTGGGCTCCAAATTCGCCTTTGTTTTGACGAATCAACCTTGTCATTCTTTTTCTTACGAGAACTGGATACCTCATTATCCATGCCTAAAGTAATCATTCAACATTTCATACGCATTACAATAAATCATTAATAACTCATAAAATAAATTGTCAGATATTAATAAAAATACATTTTCAACATCCACATTGTCACATATTAATAAAAATACCTCATCAAATAATTCAACATCCACATTGTCAGATATTAATAGAAATACATAGCAATGTCACATTAAAAATTTAAATGGTTTAACAACAAATCAAAGTAGAGCACAATAGTAATGAAAATAAACACTAAACTATTCTCATCCAGCCCCCCCACTAGCTAACCAATCATTGTACAATTGCATAGCGAGTGTATCCCGCCACATAGTCCATTCATTAGATGTCTCAACAGTATCAATGAAATCATCTCCCATTGGCGGTTGATTTTCTTCGTCATCATCGTCATTCTCTATAGGGTCAACTGCCATCTCTCGTCGAATGAAATTGTGTAACAGGCAACATGCTGTGATAATACGATTTTGGGTTCTAATGGGGTAGTATGATGCACTGCGAAGTATTGCCCATCTCATTTTCAACAATCCAAAACACCTTTCTATGACATTCCTGGCTTGTGCATGTTTCATATTGAAATATTCTTGGTAATTATTTGGAGTTGCTCCTTCTCTCCAAATGGACACATGGTATCGCTGACCACGGTAAGGTGCTAAGAATCCTTGCCCATTTGTATAGCCCGCATCCACTAGGTTGTAGTAACCTGTGTGTAGAATGTTATGCATTAAACTCAATTATTATACACGAACTTAGGAAGAATTAAGTATCATGAAATTACCATTTGGAATCCTTAGGCCATTAGGCCGATTGATCACACCTCTTAAAACCCTAGAGTCGGCCGCTGACCCTTCCCACCCCGGCAACACATATATGAAATTCATTTGTTGGGAGCAAACTCCTAGAACATTAGTAGCAATATCTCCCTTTCTTGTCCTATACCTTGCTTGATGAATCAGGGGTACACGAACTCTAATATAGGTGCCATCAAGTGCTCCAAGACAATTCTAAACAAACCAGTTGAATAGTTATTGTAATTGTTATGGTTTTTTGTTTTGGGTAAAATAGAGAACAAAAGAAAATCAAAAAAATAATGTAAAGTTACCAAATTTGAGGACAATATATTTACCTGGAAGCAATTCCACCGTGGATCTGTGTTTGCTTCGGTAATAGGATTTGGTGTACTAAGTAAGTTGGCTTGTAGGCATAGCACAGCCTTTAACACATCATTGACATATCGACTAACAGTCTGTCCAGATCTATAGAAATTGAACTTAACATTTCGTATTTTCAAATGTTGTGCCAAAATGAAGAGGAAGAAGGCCACCTTCTCTTCTAAAGTGACATGTTTTGAAGGTCCTAACCCACCAATTGTATGAATCATATTGCACAAAGTCATAAAAGAACGACGATCCATACGGAGTTGTTCAATGCATGTTATGTCACTTTCTCTCACTAAACAGTTAATATGATCCATTTGTTCTTGCAACTGATTGGGTCCTCTAATAAGATTACGTGGATACTTAGATAAATACTTCTTCAAGATAACTTGAATGACAATAGAAGCTACAGTGCATAAGGCAAATAGCTCTTGCATTACAACTTGCAGTACTACGTACAATTCAAGCTCATCATTACTCTCATCGTCAAAGTCATTGATATTCTCATCCATCTATAAAAATAAATTATCATACAAAAACCATTTAGAATTACAAATAATATAAAGAATGAAACATCTCTAGGCATATAGATAACATATAACAATCTACTTTTCACTTAAAGAGAAGTTTTAAATGTAGAAAAACATGACAAAACTTCAAAAAGTTATGTGCTTTATATAATAGATATGTGCTTTTCAAGTACTGTTGCCAACATGGCTAAAAAAATTGGTTCAAGAGTGTCAAATGGAAGAATGGCAGGCACATAAGTATGGTGGGTTCAAATGGGCAGCCAATGGAACTTAAAGGAGGGAGTAAGTGCAGGGACTACTGTGTGCAGTTTACATTCTTTGCAGGGACTATGAACTCTTTTTCAATTTACATTCTTTATTCTTTGATTGCTTTATGAAGTAGTAACTTGTGAACTCCTATAATGATAGTGGCAGGTAGTAATTAAAGTCTGAAATTACATGGAGATTTATTTAGAGATTGAACAATTTTTATTGGAGTTCCATTAAGAATGGGCAGACAAGCAAGTGAACAAAATTTTATGGGAAATTGAAATGACACACTAGTGGAATAACAAAGAACAACAATTTGAAAAAACGCATCGAAACATGTTGAAACAATTAACTTGTGTGGACATGAATCTAGAATTTTTCAAAATGTTTAAGATTAAATTTTTCATTATAGTTAAATTTTTCAAAATGTGACTCGTACATTTTGGGATTTTATCTTTTTAACATTGATATACCTTGATATATTAGTTGAAATGAAATTATGAAAATCACAAACATGTATAGGCCGATTTTGATATGTATCAATTTGTAGCCGATTCACATCGATTCAACAACCATAAAAGCTCTTTTTTGCATGATTTAAAAAAATTCATGATGGTAACACCCAATTCTCGATAAATATGATCAATATTCTCACTATTATTTCTTTCAATATTATTATTTAAAATCATAGTCGAAAAAGAAAAGAAAAGAAAATTCTATCAGAAAATGTTTTGACTATGGTACATACTAAAATCTCAAGAAATGGAATGATTTATTCATTATTTTATTTTATTAATGGCTTTAGGTCTCCATTGACCACTATGAGGAAAGCAAACACAACTGTTCGTTGTTTGGCAAGCAAGTATTGTTTGAGCTTCATGAACTTATTTTATTAATGACTTTAGGTCTCCATTGACCACTTTGAGGAAAACAAACACCAGTGTTCTTTGTTTGGCAAGCAAGTATTGTTCGAGCTTCAAGAAAAGAAAGCCACCAAAAGCCACCAAAAACAAACACAATAACTGTGTTTAAAAAAATAAATGGCATATTTTATAATCATACTTTTCATTTATCTTTATTAATGGTTGTAATTATTAGATTAATTTAACTTATTTTATAAAAAAATATATATATTTAATAGATTAAATTATCAAAATGGGTTAAGGAGGAGCATGGGGCTGCACTATAACAGCCCTTCAGATGCTCTGTTTTTTTGTTAAATGAGTTCCAAGTGCTAACAATGGCAAGGCAACAAAGATTGCAACAAAACATGACTTCACATACTCTGTTTTTTGTTAAATAATAAGTTCCAACTACTAATAATGGGAAGGCAACAAACTTGTGTACAAACCCAGCACCATTAACAACCATTAATTAACAATGAGCTGCTGCTGTTTTTTGAAGGCTCAAAAAAAAAAAAAAAAAAAAAAACAACAACAACAACAAATACAGACCCACAACCCATCAAAATAGGCATACCATAAACAAAATCCCTCAAATCTGGTTTGATGAAGAGAGGAAAAAAAAAAACTTGAAAGAAACAAAAAAATAACTACAGAGAGAAAACAAAATTGAACCAAATCAGCCACAACAACAACCCAAATTGAAATAAAAAATATATACCAAACAAAATGGAAGATGTAGAAAGGGTTTCAAACCTGAGTGTAGATGATGAAATTGAGCCACAACACAGATGAATCGCCTCTAGGGTTTTGCCGTTTTGCCTCTTCTCAGCAAATGAACTGTGCTCTCACAATTACAGAGGAAGCAAACTATATAATATGAGGGCAAACCGGTCATCTCACCCCTCTAATCCAAACAGTGTATAATCCTACCAAAATTATCCTACACCCCCCCTCCCCCGCGGGACAGTGGAATCCCCCATATGGGGGATAAGGAATCCGCCGGACATGGAGTCTGGCCGGATTAAAAAAAAAAACAAACAACGGACAAGGAGGCTTCAATGGATTACAATTCAAATAGTGAATTGTCCCCCCCTTATCCGGTCAATCAAACACCCCCTTAATGTATTTTCTCCAAATCTCTGGGGAGGTTATTGTAAATTACGATTAATTCAATTATGTTTTGCCAATTTGAATAACTCAATAATGCATATATCATCAGCACAACAATCCGCTCAGGTAAAAGATCACTAACACCACTCTAGCTATTGGATATAATAAGTAGTTACCATTTTACTTCATTGCTTATTAGCTTTACAAATAAAACTTTGATAAATGAACTAAAGAAGTATGGTGGTTTGAATAATTAAATCTTCTATGTCCATGCAGATTTGAATAATTCAATCTTCATGTAGATGTCAAATAGATACAAAGATAAATAATTCTAGAATTAGATGGTTTTGCCTATAATTTGTAGCAAAAATTGAAGTTCTTACAAATACGTGTGTTATAGAATTGGGATTAAAATGGAAGCACCATATCATGAAGTTTAAAGAATAAAAAACATGTATTTTTTTTTTTTTTTAATCTGCAAAAGGAAGATCTATTGACAATAATAAAATCAAAGGATTACACATCAATAAAAAAGAATGTTCTTGGGTACCTTGTCCAAGCCAAGCCTTCTAAAGACAAGTTGAGAAGTACACTCCTATGTGATATCATGAACTCAAAACATTATTCCATTTAAGGAAAAGATTTCCAAAAGTGAAAACATCGAAAGCAAAAAATTCATATAGAAATGTTCATCACTTCAATGTCATCCTCAAAATCTATTGCGGTTATAACTCAGTAATTGAAGCTTCATTGACTGACACATGGGTGGATTTACTTTAGATTGACCAGACTGAGATGCCAAAAAATTATACTCCTGGGCCAATGGTAACTGAAAAATCTAAATTTGTCCTGTGATAAAGTGATTATCAATTTAGGAAATCCAATAAAAATTACGCAACCATGATCAATATAGAGAAGAGAGAATAAAACCAACGCAACCACAATACCAAGATTTTTTACATGGAAAAATCACAATTGGAATCTACCAACTTGTGATGAAAAAACTACAGGCCCTCGGCCAGACGAAAAATCCATTATGAAGAAAGAGTAATACAAGAGATATCTTACAAAGGCCAATCTAGGTTCACAGGTTTGTTCAATCTATACGAGTAGCTCCACCTCTGTCTTCACCGGTTATCCGCTTCTCATATTGAATTCACAACACCGGTTATTGAATCACCACGACGCCAATGACTCCGGAATCCACCGAAAAATACAATCTTGGAATCTACAAAGAAGGTTCACATTTGAAAGATGTGAAGAAATTTTACAACTTGATGATGAACTTGAAGCACCTAAGAACTAATGTATCATCAAGACAGTAGGAGAGAATAATACATAGTTTCCTCACTACAAAACTCTTTCTCCAAAATATCTCTCTCATAGAAACCTCTCTCTAAGTAAAATAATATGAAAAATATAAGTTCTGGAGAGAAGTGAAATGATCCAAAAAAGATACCAAAACAATTCAGCAAGGGTCCTATAAATAGACCTGAAGCAAAGCACCATTGTAGACGTGGTTATAACAGTCACGCGTGCGACTATGTCATGCGCAGGCACAAACCACCTTCGCGGGTTACAGAGAAAAAGTACTGGGAGTATATTTTTATTGCAACTTGTTCGCTGGCGCGATGTTTCATTGTCAAGACCCAACCCCGCCCCTATAGGATTAGCATCATGACCGGCCAGTAATCATAGATTACTTCGGCCTCCAAACAAATAAACCTTCTAATATCAAGTATGGGGCTTAGCGGAAGTCTAAAATAACATAGAAATTATCCATTGAGCCGTACGTATATGGAGAGAATTAATATAATAAGCAAATTTTGTTCCAAAAATACATTTATCACAATTGTACAAAATTCATGTCTTGCAAATATACAAACCCCAACAATACACAAACACAAAACCACTGAACAAACAAAAAGGGGTTCCACTAGTATGGCTCCACCTGAGCCTGATGACTTCACTTGGAAGCTCCTCATAAGGCTGACCTGGGAAGACTCGAGGCTTTCCTAACTCTGATGTTCAGCTTGCCCACCTATATATATATATAAATAGTGAGCTAGCGCCCAGTGAGTAATAACAGATTAAAGAGGTTATGTGAATGAAGTTCGATAATATGCTAATCAAAATCTCGTTTCAGTTGTCAATATCCAATAGATTCATGGTCGATGTCATTCAATATCAATTTAAGTGGCTCATTCATGAACAATAATAATATTCTAATCACAGTGAAGCGTAAACCAATGGACCACGTAGGGTCTACCAATGGACCACAGAGGGTCAAGCCAATGGACCACGAAGGGTCAACCAATGGATCATGGAGGGTCAAGCCAATAGCCATGGTACTGTTACCCCCAGGCAAGGGCTTATAATCAATGGATGCCACACCACAGTTTCATAAGTGAACTTCATTCATCGAAGGAAAGTAACATTTTAATTAACCAATCAGTCAACATGTTACAAATTCAGAAACAGTAATTAATTTTAGCTCAATGGACAAGTGAGTGAGGTACAACTCGTCCTCTGATACCACTCTGTCAAGATCCAAACTCGCCCTTATAGGTTTAGCATCATGACCGGCCAGTAATCATAGATTACCTACGGCCTCCAAACAAATAAACCTTCTAATATAAAGTATAGGGCTTAGCAGAAGTCTAAAACAACATAGAAATTATCCATTGAGCCGTGCGTATATGGAGAGAACTAATATAATAAGAAAAATTTGTTCCAAAAATACATTTATCACAATTGTACAAAATTCATGTCTTGCAAATATACAAACCCCAACAATACACAAACACAAAACCACTGAACAAACAAAAAGGGGTTCCACTAGTATGGCTTCACCTGAGCCTAATGACTTCACTTGGAAGCTCCTCATAAGGCTGACCTAGGTAGACTCGAGGCTTTCCTAACTGTGATGTTCAGCTTGCCCACCTACATATATATAAATAAATAGTGAGCTAGGGCCCAGTAAGTAATAACAGAATAAAGAGGCTATGTGAATGAAGTTTGATAACATGCTAATCAAAATCTCGTTTTAGTTGTCAATATCCAATAGATTCATGGTCGATGTCATTCAATATCAATTTAAGTGGCTCATTCATGAACAATAACAATATTCCAATCACAATGAAGCGTAAACCAATGGACCATGAAGGGTCAAACCAGTGGACAAGGAGGGTCAACCAATGGACCACGGAGGGTCAGCCAATGGACCACGGAGGGTCAAGCCAATAGCTATGGTATTGTAACCCTAGGCAAGGGCTTATAATCAATGGATGCCACACCACGGTTTCATAAGTGAACTTCATTCATCAAAGGAAAGTAACATTTTAATTAACCAGTCAGTCAACATGTTACAAATTCAATAACAATAATTAATTCCAAAATAAATATACTTTGAACATATCTTTATAAGGTTACTACTCATAGTGGTTTGAGTTGTCACTAAGCCTCGGATGTCCACCTAACAAAACACATAACAGAAGCACAGTTGAAGCACCAATTCATTTTAATTCAATTCTTCTCATGTGTTTCTAACTCATTCTATGATTATATGAGCTCAATTGTTGCCTAAGAGTACTTGAAATGACATGAGGATGCAAGTATGCACCTAATAGAGTTAGTCAAATTTTGCTAAAAACAGGATCTCCGCTTGAGCGCAACTTCCTTCGCTTGAGTGGGGGGTTCAAAAACAAAGGTGGTCGCTCGAGCGTAAACTTGGCAAAAGTACTGGTTGCATGAAATTCCTGTTCGACGGTCGCTCGAGTGGAAGACTGAGTAAAAAGGATCCTCGCTCGAGCACCACTTTGGTCGCTCGAGCGATCTTTAAAATTTTATAAAATTTTTGTTAGCTCGATTTTCACACTCGAGCGAAGCTTTCCTTGCTCCAGCGGACAAGCCGAATTCTGGAATTTCCATAACTGTGTTTGAAGTTCAAATCTAATATTCAAAGCCTCAAAACTTGTATTTTTGGTTGAAAAACATGGCGAAACATTATATAATTTGAAAACACTCCCAATTAGAAATCATTTACTCAAAATCACGATCCTTTTTGACAACCAAAAGCTTGAACTCCATATTATGAATCATGCATGCATCATATTGAATATATATGTTCCTATATCTTCCCAAAACTTGATCAACCCACATGATGAGTTTGAAAACATGATAAAACACTCAAATTAAGTTGCAAAATTGCCATGCATATGAGAATTCCATAGATTCTTACTCAAAATGCACATGCATGTATGCAATTCAACTCTTTCACACTTAATTCATGGAAATCTAACACATAACTCTAAATTACATGCAAAAGAGTGTTGGAGCTGGTTGAATTAAACTTCTTCATGCAATATTTCCAAGAATTAAAGATGGATTTCATACCTAGTGTTGAATACAAGTGTTGGCCTAGCTCAATTCACCAAAATTCTAGCAATTTTCTTCAAATCTTCTCTTCCTCTTCTAAAGTGTTGAGTTCTTTCTCTACCTTCCTCAAAATCTCAGCAAAAGGATGTAAATATGAGCCTATAAGCTTAATTAGAGCTATTTGTATGGTATGGGCTCAATTCTAATTAATTCAACACTACAACATTTTCTTAGTTTAGTGACATTTGAAAGTGCCACAAAACTATTCTTCTAATGACATTTTTTAGTCTTGTGACATTTTAAACAAGTGCCATTTCTATCGGTGCCACGGTAGATGTTTGCAAGTGCCACTACACCATCATGGCTAAAAACTTTCAATGACATTTTGATGTCATGATAGATACTATTTGTGACACTATCAAGCACCATTAAAAAAGGAGTTAGTGACATTTTCTAAGTGCCATTACACCATCAAAGCTACAGACTTTTAGTGACACTTTAATGTCATGGTAGACACTATCCGTGACGCTATCAAGTGCCATTAAAGAAGACTTGCAGTTTAAAAATGCCATTACATGGATTTTTAATGACATTTGTTATCTTACAATTGATATAAATGCCACTAAATCCAATTCATTTGTGCCATTAAATGGATATAAGTGACATTGAAACTTATTTTAGTGACACTTTGCAAAACTACTATCACTACTACAAAATGCCACTTATATGTTTTTTTCATGGACACTTTTAAAAGCTACAACTAAGCATGCGTAAATGCGTGTAAAAATTGAATTAATTTTTTAAGCAATTGAATATTAATTGCCACATCCTATATTAATTTGACATCCATTCATTCTTTAATATTTTCATAACAATAAACAAATATTACCACCATAGGATCATCACATCAAAAAAAATAAAATAAAATAAAATAAAATAAAATAAAATAAAATAAAAAATCAAACCACAATCAATTACTTAATATAAATTTGTTAATGAAATTATTATTTACGAAAGAAATATACCACAAATGGAGTAGGCCAAGCAACATGAGCTCCAATAGCTTGTCCAACTGTTTTGAAAATTCCATATGATCGGATCAAGCTCTCATTAGGTTTGATTGGCACTTGAACATGTACCTCCCAATAGTCAGGTCCTAGTTCTTCTCCTTCTACTTCTTTAGATGCGTCTGTGCTCTTAAGTACTCCGATTGCAACTGTTTCTGTTGACCTAATGATACTTTTTAGAACAACTATATCTCCCACCTGTAAATCAAGATTTAATTACTTAAGTAATTATATATTTACAATTAATAAATAATATTTAAAAAATAAACTAGTACAAAGTACCAGAGTAAAGATGATCACAACTGAAAGTGATATTCATTTTTCTAGTAGATACCAAATGATTTAATCACTTAATTGGTTAACCACACTACAACAAATTATATAATAGACCATATCAAATAATAGCTTAAAGAATCAATAACAATCAAAGACACCAATTAACAATTATCAAAACCATGCCCATTATTAATATCAGAATATCCTAACCTCAACAATGTAAATCAAATGTAATTGTGAAAAATGACAATCACCTAATTACTTTCAAGCAATATTTTTTGAGAGAATCAAAAAGAGCCCATGCGGTAATAAATGATGGAGAGATGTCTTGTTGAAGCTTAACAAGAAAATAAAAATTTAAAATTTAAAAAAAGTACAAGCTTCGTCATGTCATGATTTTGACTATGTAGCGCAATTTGTCTAGATTTAAACAATGAAATTTAAGTCCGCAATATTCATTCCTTGGCTAATTGTAAGACAAGTTTTGCATGCTATGCTAAAATAAAGTTGGAAGTAATATGATATGTATGATTAGCTCTTAGTGGATACTTGAGTAAGAGAGGCATCTTGTATCGATCACAAGGACCATGCTTGATGTCGAGCTACCATGTCAAGAGGACTAGAAGCTGTTGTGACCTAACCAAATTTGAACTAATTAATTTTACAAACACACACACATAGATATATGTATGTATATATATATATGTGTGTGTGTGTAGGAAAACATTAATAACTTATTACTTCTATTAACAAAATTACCTGGTTAGATATGTTTGTCAAGTTATTCGGAACATGCTGAACATGGGAAACTTTGGACCTTAGCTCCGAATTTTTAGCTTCCATAACATCCATTGTTATGTCTTGGTTTGCTTTTTGGCCAGATGTATCTCTCCATAAATTAGACGGGGAGACACCTAATCCATACATGCGAACTCATCCATGTTTTTCTTTACCCATCACTTGTCCAAATGTATCATTTGGGCCCTCATTTGATAAATTTGCATTTAAAGTTGTCCTTTCATTCATTTCATCCTATAAGGTTGCAATAAACATAACTTAATATATACATTTCAATCACTAAACACTATAATGTGGGAATTTTAACTAATCTACAAGTTCAAATGGACAGATAATTATTTGGTATATACTATCATTGCTTTCGTTGCCTCAGGGGTTCCAGTCTCCTTTGTATAACATACTTTAAACATGTGAGCATGTGTTAGAGAGTGTCCCAACTTATTCTTCTACAAAATAATATATTCCAAAATATAAATTATATCATTCTGTCACATCATGCATACATTATCATATCAAATATACAACATGACACGTGGGAAACTTTTTGTTCTAGTAGTATGATTATACTTTCGCTCTGCATGACTTGCTTTGTTTTTATCACTTTGTGCCTAAAATTAAAAATGCATAAATTAATGGTGCCCAAACTACAGCAAGTAAAAAAACATATAATGATCAGATCAAATATACCTTTACTTCTTCGATGGCCCAATACTTAATAAGGTGTTCCCACTGATCAGCATATAATCTCTTATCTTTATAATGCTTTTGTTGGTCAAAACTCAAGTGGTTTTTATAATAATTTTTCTTTATGTCCGCCTTCCAGTCTTTCAACTTCTTACCAGAGCACTTCATAACCCAAGTCCTAGCATGACTTGGAAGATCAAACTTTGACTGAAGAGAGAGAGAGAGAGAGAGAGAGAGAGAGAGAGAGAGAGAGAGAGAGAGAGAGAATCAAATAATAAAAAATTAATCTTTCCACATACAAAATTAAAATTACAAAAAATTATAAAGAGTGTTGTTTTAATCATATTATTCATGTTTACTACTTTTCACATGTGATCTTCGCACAATATTATGTCATTTACCTGTACAAGTACCCATATGTGATCTTTGTAATGTTCTGGGACTTTATGCCAATTCTCGTAAGTGAGTGGTGCATTTTTCCCATCATGCACAATAGTTCCAATGAACGATGATAGCTTTGTTGCCAATTTGTTATCAGGTTGGCCAAGTTTGTTCCAATTGACTGTTAGGCGCTCATCATCATTAGTACCCCAAATATTACGCATTTGAGTGGGACCTCTAGTTTTCTTTTTCCACTAGCACCATCTAGTTATAAAAAATTAATAAATAATAATAATAATACTGTAGACACCCCATTTTTGACCGACCTTAAGACTCAGACGTCACCAACTGAGCGCTCGGTGATGTTGCATATTGTGCTTGTTCTGAAGTTGCAGAATCTCGGCCGCGAGCCTTGCCTTCGGACTTCGGGGCTCTTTTGTGCTTTGCCTCGGTTTGCGAACTGGGTCCCGTTTTCTCCGTTTTCTCTTCCCAAAGGGAGGGAGAGGTCTCGGAGATCATCTCTCAGTGGCCGTAGGCTACGTTTCGTGGTCGTAGGCCATTTTTTCCGTTTGGAGCCCGGTTCTTGGTTTTCGGAGCCGTCGGTCGTGTGCCTCGGTTCGGGACCGCTTAACCACCTCCGTTTGCTCCGGTTTTTGGCATACACCTTGTTTCCTGCCTTTTGAGGGACACTGTGGCCCGAGAGACCAACTTCGTGGTCGAACGCCACCTCTGGTGCTTAATAGTCAGTTTTCGGGCCCCCGGACCGCGCGTTTTGGCCCACGAACCTTCATTTTGCATCGGTTTGGGTTCATTTTTGGCGGAGACCTTATTTTCATTGTTAGAGAGGTTGTAGGAAGGTGGGAGGCCAGCAATTGTTCTGAAAACCAGCTTTATTCCTTCATCACTCTTCATCGCCCGTTTTCTTCGCTAGAAAGCTGACTTTTTCCATTCCCGAGCCACTTTTTCTGACTTTCCACCACACCATTGTGTTGTACACACCTGGGAGGCCACCAATATGGATAGGCCGGCCATCAATTGTTCTTGACCCTTTTGAACCCCTCTAAAAAGTTGGTTTCCCTCTCTCCTGGGTTATATTTTCTGGGTTTTGACCATACAGCTGTGTTGTACACACATGGGAGGCCACCTTTCTGGGTGGCCGGCCAGCAACTTTGTTGACCCTTTTGACCCTTAGCCGGCTGGCCACCTTTCTGTGCCAGCTGTTTTGCACCAGACCCCTGCCCGAGGATCTGTCCTTTTGGGGGGAAAATTTGAATTTGTTTTTCCCCCCATTTTCTTCACTCCTCTCCCTCTATATAACTAGCACCCTTCATCCATTTCTAAGGGTTAGAAGAACCAGCTAGGGCATATACACATACTCTCCCTATATCTATACTTCAACCCTCCAAACCCTAAGATTCTTGCACCATTTCCACTACAACCCATAGCACCACACCACCATCATCCATTCCAGCCCCTTGGAAGTCATTTGCAGAGGTTGAAAGCGCATTTCCTTGGACCAAAGGCTGCTGGAAAGTTAGGCTATAAGGGTAAGCTCCTATTCTCCCTATTTTTGCACTATTTTGTTCTATATCTTAGCCCCTTTTGCTTGCATTTTTGGGCTCTGACCTGAACTGGAAATAGTCTTTGATAATACAGTTTGTTCACAGTAGATGGACTAGACTGATCCAAACTCCTCAAGCCCACGTCCGAGTGATGAAGCCCACCGGAAGACCTGCAAACAAGTTCAACGGGGAATAGGGTAGTCCCCCGGCGAACCCTCCGACGTGTAAATTAGAAGTGGAAGTAGTGAATATCGATAGAGAGAGAGAGAGAGAGAGAGTTATAGGAATAGAAAATGCTTAACCTTCTTCCTGTCTTCCATGCTTGCTTATATCCTTTGGTAATCATTTCACTGTCCCTTCCGGCGTGCCCCTCACGCCGAAAGCCTGTGTTGTAGCTTGTCTTGTACAGGGTAAGGTGGCGCTGTTCCGACGGGGAGGTGTTGTCGTAATAAATGCTGTGATGGGCTGCATTAATGGTGATGTATTGTAGCAATAACTTTGCAGATCTTTGTCTGCTGACGTGGCCTGTTCTGCACCTGCCCTGTGTCCGACTGCCATTGGTCCTTCACGCCCAGTTGGCCTCCAGCTGTCCTGGGTTTTACTACCCGGGTTATGCGATGGGGTCTAAATGGTGGGCTTGGGTTTGTTCACTGTGGGCTGTGGTCTTTGTGGGCCTATCCATGTCAGTAGTCCCCCATTCCCGAGTGCAGCTTCAGTCCAACGAAGGGAATAGTAATGAGGAAGATGAGTCCGACCGGCAGGGGAGACCGACCGCGTCGGCGGCCGAGCGAGAGAGGCCGACCGTGAGGGTGGCCGAGCAAGGGAGACCGACCGTGAGGGTGGCCAAGCGGAAGAGGCTGACCGTGAGGGTGGCCGAGCGGAAGAGGCCGACCGTGAGGGTGGCCGAGCGAGGGAGGCCGACCGTGAGGGTGGCCGAGCGGAAGAGACCGACCGTGAGGGTGGCCGAGCGAGGGAGACCGACCGTGAGGGTGGCCGAGCGAGAGAGGCCGACCGTGAGGGTGGCCGAGCGAGGGAGATCGACCGTGACGGTGGCCGAGCAAGAGAGGCCGACCGTGAGGGTGGCTGATCGGGAGAGGTCGACCGTATAGAGTGCCGACCACGAAGGGTGCCGACCATGAAGGTGGCCGAGCGGAGGGGCGCGGGGCTCGAAAGGCGGCGTGTCACGTGGTGATTTGAAGTGGGAAAGACAAGGTAAGGGGAGGAGTCAGTGCATCGTGACCATACACGTGGCAGGATCGTGGGGGGGAAAGTGGGGCGTTGGAGTAAAAATGAAACGATAGGTCACTTGGGGGTTGAAAAGACAGTTTTGGCGGATGATTTTGAAAAGTTTTCAAACTGGCGAACATTAATTTGGATCCTTGGAATACGGGTAAACCGTGGGCTTTTGGTATTATTCGATTCACCCATTTCTTTACAAAAACTCAAAACCTTCGAAGTATCAGTTCCTTTGTTGCTGACGATACCCCTTTACAACATTTTTGTAACTTTCTTACACCTGCATCAGAAGCAATACGCAGACATGCCATAGACATGGCTCAGGAAGAGGCTGCGATTGTCATAGTGGACCCACTTGGGGACGACGATGCAGAGGAGCTAGCGGCGCAGTACAGGTCAGGGAGGGTGGAGGAAACAGTGATGCGATCCCATGGTTCCACCGTGATAGCTGCGCCACAACCAATCAGCCAGGTGGAACCAGATCACTGGCATTCGAGGGCTGACAGGTCCATTATTACTGTGGCGGAGTTGGAGGCCATCCGCGAAAGGTACCAGATTCCGGCGGAGGTGGAGTTGGTGCTGCCAACATCAACGGGGAGGCCGTCTGATGCCAGGCCAGGGAGTTCTCCCTCTATGAGGAGGCGCTGAAGGGTGGGCTGAGATTGCCACTGCCGCAAATCATGGTGGATGCGCTCAACCGCTTGGAGGTAGCACCTGGGCAGCTAATGCCCAATGCGTGGAAAATTTTGTTATCTTGCGCAAGTGCATGGCCGAAAGCAACAGAAGGGCAGGCCATGACAGTAGATGAGTTCTTTTGCTGCTACAAAGCTTTAGGGCAGCAGGAGACTTGGGTAACCCTACAGGCCACGGCGGGGAAGGGCTTGGTGGCAGGGTTGCCGACTTCGATCAAAGGTTGGAGACCCCGATGGTTCTACGTGTCTAATTCGGGAGGTGCTGGTGTGCGCACGATATGGAAAGTGCTAACCAGATCTATGGAGCCAAAGTTGGGTGCGGCGGCAGAGGAGAGGGTAAAGAAGGTGAAAGAGTGGAGGGAGAGGGAGAAGGTGAAGTGGGACGAGCTTGTTCAGCCGTCCGCACTGTTTCAGGCGGGGCTGGGTCCATGACCGATCGGGGGGGACCTCGATCGGTCGGAGTTGGAGGCCAGAAGAAGAGCACAAGAGGCAGAAGATCAAGCCATCTTGGTGAGGGCCCAGAAGTTCAAAGAGTCGCAAGCCGACCGACCGCCCCCACCAGTCGCGAGGGAGCGGATTCGACCTCGTCCCAAACCCTTAGGAGAGAAGAACTTGGGCGAGTTGGTGCCACGACCGCTTCCAAAAGACCCTTTAAAGGAGAGGTCGTTGAAGGAGATGGAGGCCTTGGGCATAGGGAAGAAAAAGAAGAGATTGAGGCGGAGTGAGGGAGAGCCAGCCCAGAAGAGGAGAAAGGAGGTGAGGGTGGAAGAGGCCAGTCTGGCCGAGCAGACGGAGGGTGGGGAGGTGGGAGAGATCCCAAAAATAGTAGTCGTCCCAACTGGGGTGGAGACCCCTATGGCCAAGGATACCTCAGAGGTGGCGGTGATCAGCCCAACAGTGGAGGTTGTGGAGAGGGCCCCCACAGTGCAAGTAGGAGTTAGGGCGACTGGGGCTGGGCCAAGTAGGGGGGAGCAGATCCAAAAGGGCCCTGCACCCCAGGAACGAGGAGTTGGCCGGGGTGCAGCGATTTATCACGCGCGTGCTGTGGCTGGAAGGCTGGAGGGGGAAGAAGGCCCAGCCAGGGCAGGGGCGGACCGCCTAGTGCAAATCGTGGAGGAGACAGCCCTGCGCTCGGCATCTGGATTCAACGAGGCCGACCTGTTCAGGGGGTTATGCTCCGCCCAAATGGAGGTAACTACCCTAGCAGGGGCCCTGCTGAGGAAGGCTGGGGCTGCCAAGCTAAAAACTGAAGAGGCCAAGGCGGAGCTGGCCAAGTTGAAGAAGGAGAGTGCTGAGTGGAAGACTGCCCACGCTGAACTACAAACAGTCAAGTTGGAGCTGGAGGACACACGCCGCAGGCTTGTGTCGCTCGAGTTCCAGTTGGCTGGCGATCAGAAAAAGTTGGAGGAGTCCCAAAAAGCCTGCGCCATCACGATCGAGCAGCACGAAGAGGCCATGAGCAGCAACGAAGAGCTGGTCAGGCTGAAGGATGAGGCAGATGCCAAGGTTGAGGCTCTGCAAAAAGAGTTGGAGGCTGAGCGCACCAAGGTGAAGGAGGAGAAAGAGAAGCTGCAGAAAGAGGTGGATGCAGAGAGGAGCAGGGGGGCTGTGGAAAGGGAGACTTTGCAGAGGGGATTTGAAGCAGAGAGGGCGAAGTTGATGGCTGAGGGAGAGGCCCTGAAGAGGGAGCTAGAGGAGGGGAGGGCTAGGGCTGCAACTGAGAGAGCAACCTTGATGAAGGAGCTGGACGAGGAGAAGGCAAAGGCGGCATCGGAGAGGGCAGCGTACCCTGATCTGTACGTCGCAGCGGTGGAGCAGTTCAAGGGATCTCCAGAATTTCTGATGGCTGTTGACGCTGCGGTTGCCAGCAACTTAGCAAGGGAGGAATCTGGGGGGGCTGGCCCAGCAAAGACGACTGCTAGGAGAAGAGCTGAGTCTGAAGTCATTGCAAACTTCCAGCAGTCAGACTTCTACAAACACGAAATGGCAGAGTACTGGGACAGTGGGTGGAAAATGTTCAAACAGAGGGCTGAGGAACTGTTCCCAGAACTTGACCTTAGTAGTGTAACGATTGGAGAAGATGATGTGGGCCAGACCCCCGTGGATGAAGGCGTTGAAGAGGAAGATCTGGTATCTAGTGAAGAAGAATGACTAGAGAAGGTGGAGAAGAGCCCCTTTGTGTTTTGCTGTCTCTTTGTTTTTTTTTTTTTTTTTTTGAATTGATGTAATGAATTTGTGTACACATTTCTGTGAATAAATAAAGTTGCATTTGTTTCTATCAGTTGATTGTGTTTGCTTGTGTATAAGTCAGTGAACTACATTTGGGAACTTCTCCATGCAGAGGTGTAACAAGAATTCAACGTTGAGGAAAACTAAAAGCTTGCTTAGGCATAGTGAAACTGAACCTGTACAAAAACTTAACGCAGAGTAGGATTGGATTAAGCAACAATTCAATGTGGAGTAGAGCTGGAGTTGTATGAAAATTCAGTGGGAGGTAAAGTGAAGCACTTCTTCATGGAGAGTAAAATTGGACTTGAAAAAATCTTCAATACAAAGTAAAGTAAAAAAGCTCCTGAACGCGCACTATAGGCTAAAATGGGACTTGTATAAAAATTGAATGGATGAGAGTGACCGATCGGAGTTAACCTGATTAGCATGTGAGGACATCCTTGGAATTTGACTAAGTAAAGGGTGATGTAAAAACTTTGATCTGGAATTGTGACTGTCTAAGGGAAGTAAGGAACTCCTTAACGTGCAATGTAGGTCTTATTAAGGATATAATGATGGAGGGTCACTGATGGTGAAATTGAAGTTGGAGCGCTCGGTCATGGCTGAGGGCTCTGGCAGTGCTCAGTCTGGCTGAGGCTTTTGAAGTGCGCAGTCTGGGTAAGGCTTTTAAAGTGCTCGGTCTGGCTGAGGGCTTTGGAAGTGCTCGGTCTTGGCTGAGGGCTTTGGAAGTGCTCAGTCTGGCCGAGGCTTTTGGTGCTCAGTCTGGCTGAGGCTTTTTGAAGTGCTCGGTCTGGCCGAGGCTTTTGGTGTGCTCAGTCTGGCTGAGGCTTTGGAAGTGTTCGGTCTGGCTGAGGGCTTTGGAAGTGCTCAGTCTGGCCGAGGCTTTTGGTGCTCAGTCTGGCTGAGGCTTTTTGAAGTGCTCGGTCTGGCCGAGGCTTTTGGTGTGCTCAGTCTGGCTGAGGCTTTGGAAGTGCTCGGTCTGGCCGAGGCTTTTGGTGCTCAGTCTGGCTGAGGCTTTTTGAAGTGCTCGGTCTGGCCGAGGCTTTTGGTGCTCAGCCTGGCTGAGGCTTTTTGAAGTGTAAGGACTGCAAGTAAAAAATGTTGTTGAGATGACAGGTGTAGCTGGAAGTGTATTCCAATGATTAAAAAGAAAGTACAACAATTGAGTGATACAAAAGCAACAGCTTATTGAAAGTAGCGTTTCAAGTGTTCAGCGTTCCATGGGTGGGGAAGGTCGCGACCCTCCATGTCTTGAAGTCGGTAAGTGCCTGGACGCGATCTGGCTTTCACAATATAAGGTCCCTCCCATTTGGCTGCCAATTTGCCCTTGTAGACACCCAATTTTTGACCGACCTTAAGACTCAGACGTCACCGGTTGAGCGCTCGGTGGTGTTGCATATCGTGCTCGTTCAGAAGTCTTAGAGTCGCGGCTGCGTGCCCTGCCTTCGGACTTCCGAACCCTCTTCTGCACCTTGTCTCGGCTTGCGAACCAGACTCGGTTTTCTCTGTTTTTCTTCCTGAAGGGAGGGAGAGGTCTAGTAGACCATCTCTCAGTGGCCGTAGGCCATTTTGCCCATTTCGGAGCCCGGTTCCCGGTTTTCGGAGCCGTCAGGCCGTGTGCCTCGGTTCGGGACCGCCCAACCATCTCCGATTCCTCCGATTTTTGGTATGCATCTTATTTACTCCCTTTCGGGGGACACTGGGGTCTTAGATACCCACTTCATGGCCGAATGCCACTTTCGGTGTTTAACAGCCATTTTTGGGACCTCGAACTACGTGTTCTGGTCCCCGAGCATTCGTTTTGCATTGGTTTTTATTCATTTTTGGCAGATACCTCTGTTTTATCATAACGAGGGACACTGGGGTCTTAGATACCCACTTCGTGGCCGAGTGCCACTTTCGGCGCTTAACAGCCATTTTCGGGACCTCGAACTGCGTGTTCTGGTCCCCGAGCATTCGTTTTGCATCGGCTTTTGTTCATTTTTGGCAGGTACCTCTGTTTTATCATCAGGAAGATCACTGGAGGGTGGGAGGCTAGCAATTGTCCAAGCAACCTGTTATGCTCTTCCGGCGCCCCCCGGCGCCCGCTTTTCTCACTTCCGGGCTAATGTTGACCACCCTAGGGCCATTTTCTTCAAGCCAAAACCACATATTCGTGTTGTACACACATGGGAGGACACTAACAACCCATGGCCGGCCAGTAATTCTTCTTTTCATTTTTGACCCTCTTTGAAAAGTGAATTGTTGTTTCTCCTGGTTCAGAGTTGCCAATTTCCAACCACAGGGCCTTGTTGTGCACACCTGGGAGGACACCATCATGTAGAGCTCGGCCAGCAATTCAATCTTTCCATTTTTTCCCTTGGCCGGCCGGCCATAGGGGGTAGCCGGCCGGCTATGGGGGGTGGCCGGCCAGCCACCTGCAGTAAAGTTACCTAGCCGGCCTGCTTCCTTGAGATGTGAGCTTTCCAGCTGTGCCTCGAATTTCCCCCAAAAATATCTCTCCGGGGGACCCCCAATGGAGGGAAATATAGAGCTCATTTCCCTCCATTCCAAGAGAGACTACTCTCTTCCCTTCTTGCACACATTAGTGTCCTCCCACCTCAAGAACACAAGGCACAAGTGTTGATTGAAGCATACATATACATCCAACTCCATAATCTTCAAGTTTTGAGGCCTTTTCTTCACCATCTTCAAGCACCACCAACACCACTTCATTTCCAGCAACAAGGAGGAGTTCTTAAGAGGCTTAGAAGCAACTTTCTTCAAGCAAGAGGTAGCAAAAGTGTTGTCTACAAGGGTGAGTCTCAAAATCCCTTTTTTATACCACTTTCTTGCTTCTTTCCTTAACCCTACTTGCTCACTGTTTTGAGCTCCGACCTTAACTGAAAGTGGTCTTATTTTGAGCTATTCTTGATGTTTGTTGAAGGGCTCAACCCTGTTTGAGCCCTCCATCTTGCACCTCTTTCAATATCCTCTTATATGCCTTTATTTTGCATTGGATATTTGGCCTATGTGTGATCTGAATTGGAGCATCTCATGAACTGATATTGTGCTTATTTTGAAGCCCTCTTCAACATTGAAGAAGGGGTTAACCTTGTTTTCATGCTCCATATGCTACTTGCTTTGAATCCATGTTTTACCCTTGTTTTTGCATTCTTTTTTGAGCTTATGAGTGATCTGTTTTCGAGCATGACATAAACTGTGAGTGGGCCTATTTTGAGCCCCTATTCAACATTAAAGAAGGGCTCAACCCTGTTTGGCCTCTCTATCATGCACTTGCTTCATAATTTCTCATATTTACCGTAAACTTGCATGATTTATTTGACCTACATGCAGTCTGTTTTCGAGCATAACATAAACTGTGAGTGAGCTTATTTTGTGTCCCTCTACAACATTTTAGAAGGGATAAATCTTTTTTGGGGTCTCCATGTTATACTTGTCTCTATACCCCTCTTTGACCCCCATTTTGCATGCTTTGTTAAGCTTACCTAGCTTCTGATTTCGGCCATCATCAGTACTGAAAATATTCATGTTTTGATCTTCTTGACATATTTCATTGAGGGTCTTTGCTGGTTTGATGAATGTTTGGCATACCTCATGTTATGGCCTTATATATCCTCATTCTTGCATAGCATTTTTACCATGTTTGCATACTGATTTGGGGGATATCATCTACTGTAAATGTGCATATTTTTAGTCCCTAATCAGTGTTGTAGAAGGGTACTTTTCCATTTGAGCATTGCATATATCACTTGCTTCAATACCCCTCTCTTGGCTCGTATTTTTGCATGCTATTGTTGTCCTATCTGTGCTCATTATTTTGCCTTGTCTTGTACTGAAAAGAATGCTATTTTGGGGCTGCCTTGCTACTGTTTTGCATGTCATGTACCAATTATGCATGTTTAGTACGGCTATAGGCCATTCCGGGTGCTTATTATCGCATTTCGGGATCATCCCGGGCATTTGGTATCATTTCCCCACCTTTCGGGACTGTTTTGCGTCATTTGTAAGTGCTAAAATTACATTTGCATGCTTGCATTTCATTTTCCATGTCATTTCATGCTTTATGCCCTCGCCTCGGTTTGCGTGCCCGTGGGCACGCATTTCGAGGCACTTCGTTTTTAGCCGATGGCCTCCCGTGTGAGAGTGGCTGAGGTCCTCCCATGTTGGTATAAGTCCATTCTGCATTCCGTATGCCATTTTAGTATCATTGCATTCCGTATGCCTTTTTCTCGATTTGCGTGCCCGCGAGCACGTACTTCGAGACATCTCATTTTAACCTCATTACATATCACTTCCATGACATTTTGCATTCTGTATGCATCGCCTCGGTTTGCGCGCCCGTGGGCACGCATTTCGAGGCATCTCATTTTTTATCCGTCGGCCTCTCATGTGAGTGTGGCTG